>JBCEWE010000458.1:5757500-6465000 GCA_039877035.1 Silurus lanzhouensis | reverse complement strand
ATGTGTAGGTGGGTGGGGGGAAAAAAGGACATGGGAGACAGATGTTACTCCCGATAATTCGTAAAGTTTGCTGAAAATGTGTGCCAGTCAGGATGACTTGTGGAATTGTGGTCTGTTACAATGGCCTGAGACATTATATTGGCCATGTCGATCCTTTCGAAAGTGAGCTCAATGGGTGGAAGGTGGCTCAGTTGCATTTTTAGCCTGCAGGGTGGACTAACCATGGATGATCACAGGATTGTATAGAGAAGTGCAACCCATTGCACTGAATGCACTTTTTCCACAATGCTGCTCATGGCACAATTCACTAAAATTCACAAGTGGTAACATTTAACTATAATGACCCAATGTTTTTTATAGCCATTTTTCAAAATAAACTTTGCACTCTATGCAGTTTCTGTAATTAACAATGTAACAATGCAGCATTACTCTTTTAGACAAAATGATACATGTGCTTAATTTGTCTTCCAATCAAAATAACATTTTCTCTTGCATTTCTTGACCTTCTGCTTGCTTGCTTGCGTGTGCATTTCGTATGTTTGCTTCTAAGCAGGCTAGAGTTATGCAGCAGCAGCAGCAGCAGCACCAACAGCAGCAACAGCAGCAGCAGCAGCAGCAGCAACAACAACAGCAGCAGCAGCAGCAGCAACAACAGCAGCAGCAGCAGCAGCAGCAGGTCCAACAAGCAGCAGCAGCAGCAGCAGCTCAGGCCCAGCTTGTGACAGTCTCTGGCTCGGTAAGCGATGTGCAAGATATAACGGCCCCACATGGGATGTGAAAGAATGGATTGAGCCTGGAGTGAATGCATGCCAACTGGGTGTACTTTAATATTAATAATTAATGGATTGTGTTCTTTTGGTTGTTGACCCACTGAATTCTCAAAAAGCCAGCACAAAAAGATTTCATGAGGGAAAAACAATTGCATTGATGTGGGTATCGTTGAAACTATTGGATCCTAATTTATTTCCAGTTATAAGGGCCACATTTATAAGCATGTAATATGATGCATTTCCACCATGGTTTTCAGATATTCTAGTAGAACTACTTAGAACTTTTGTCTTTTCAGATTAAAAACTGCTTGTTCGATACACATTCATTTTTAGTTAGTCAAAGGGATCTACAGGCATTCCGTGTGGTCTTAAAAAGTCTAAAGAAAAATAAAGTCTAAAATCTAAAGTTTTTAATTCACTCTTCTAGGTCTTAAATAATTGTGAACATTTTTTAATTTTAAATGTCACGCTACCTCTAAAGCTCATTGAAACATTTATTTGTTTTGTTTCCATGAGGTTGTAGATTTTCCTTTTGCTAGGCCAAATATGATGTCACTTTATTGTGACTACAAATATAAGAAACATGCAACAGCCAATCAGCTTTCTGTTGTTAGTGCAAATCTCTCCTGGACTGTACTACAGATGTAAAACGGATTTTATTTTTTAGCTATGGGGAAGTGCAAATTTAGCGATAATTGGCTATTATTTGGCTATAGTGTTTAGGGCTTGGTTAAGGCCAGTTCCTAACATGTGGGTATATTTCTTTTTTTTTTTTTTTTTTCTTTCTTTTTTTATATTGTGATATAGGTCTTAAATTTCACTCTTCATGGTTTTAAGTCTTTTATTTGACTTTTTTAAACTTTCAAAAACCCTGTTTTAAATGTGATAGGAGCTTTGCCCCAATGGGGCATGTGCCAATATTGTTATTTTTATGTTAGAATTTTTGTTGTTATTGATTTACTGTATGACCTCTTTATAATAAATTTATAGTTAACTTGATGGCAAGTTAAAAAAGTGCCTTTACTTTTGTTCAAGCTTTGGTTTATGTTCATTAGTAAAATTAGAAACTATTATTATTATAATTTTTTTTTTTTTATTGTTTTGCGTGTTGGGATATTTTAGCTTGAAGTAAAAAGAGTTCTGACTAATGTTGATTTCATCGGTGGAAATGTGTCTATTACATAATATCCTACTTGGGTTATTACGAGGAGGGGGAGCCTGTTTGAAAAAAACAAACAAACAAAAAGAAGAGCACTCAACAAAAGAACTTTCTTGTTTCCCAAACATTAAGTGGATGCTTTAAGAGGTTTCATGAACTGTCCCTCTGTGTGTGTCATTCTGCGAAGGAATGACCGCATTCATGTCTCTTTATGTACTTTGAGGTGTATTGTACCACATATGTGCCTCCAGTCTGACTCGCAGACCCGTGTGTCTGATGTACAGTACTACACTAGAAAAATGTTAAGAAGTTTTAGTGCTTAGAGCTTGAGAGGGGTCTATTTTTTTTGCTTGCTTTCTATGGCTAACAAACTGACTGCATGCTCTGCTTCTTTTGAGTCACTGCATACATGTGCTTGTGAGTTTACTAACTGTTTGATATAACT
Source organism: Silurus lanzhouensis (assembly GCA_039877035.1). Taxonomy (NCBI): domain Eukaryota; kingdom Metazoa; phylum Chordata; class Actinopteri; order Siluriformes; family Siluridae; genus Silurus; species Silurus lanzhouensis. The sequence continues at coordinate 6,462,626 of JBCEWE010000458.1, read as the reverse complement.
GCTGTTACAATATATGGTTTTGTTTTGTATGTCTTGTGAGTAAGGAATAAAAATAAAAAAACTTGGTTTGTTGCTGTTATAGTAAAACAAGGAATGACTGTTGGTGTGGTAGACCCACAAATGCTACTGTGATCAGTATGCAGTTTAATATTTCCTTTAACAGCACATCCCAGTGTTTTATTCCTCTTATACCATAGCAATTTTTCAACATCAGTTTTTATTTATATCACTTTGTACACAAGTTATTAACAATTTTTTTGTCATGGTATGAGCATGTTGGTGTAAGACTATATACCTCTGACTGGTCAGAAGTGCCGATTCTGGAGACCACGAGTATTATGTAAACCGCTCCTTACAGAAAGCTTCAACATGTCAGAAATAATTGTTTAAGTATTTCTTTAATTTTCATGCGGACATAAGAAATAATTGTTATAGAAATGATATCCTATTAGAATAAAGGCATCATTTAAAACCTCCACTTATTTATTACGGTGTATGTAATAAAAATGATCATTTAGCTCAATTTGGAATAAATTTCAAAGTTAATTAACATGCATCCTCTGTGATTTTACATTATCATTCAATTATAACATATTGACCTGTATTTATGAATAGTGTTCTATTACTTGTTAGCCTAATAAGCTTTCATTGCTGACTGACTGCATATTAGGTTAGGAGGAACTCTTTAACTTGAAATGTGTAATTTATTGAATCGTATAATTTAGTAATAAGTTCATTAGATATATACATATCACATCTCTCATGTGGCATGATAAAGTAGTTAGCATGCTGCCCATTAGCATGTGGATTGCTGTTCTTAACCTGCACAAGAAGAAAGTCACAATTGAACTCCTGCTTTATCGTAGCATCACAAAATGTCTCCTTATGTTTGTGCTTCTGTGCCTTTAGTCCTGAGTTTTCTGAGTGTGCATGTGTGCATGTGCTTCTTCTCATATCCGCTGATGCGCACTGCATTTATTGTTTTGCTTGTGACATGTCTGTTGTCCCCTCTGTCCTCCTCAAAGATGATGCCCCGTGCTGGGATGCAAATGCCACCTCGGTTGCCCCGTGCCATTCCGAATTCTGCCATTCCTCCAAACCCTGCTGCCATGGGAGGACAGCAAATGCCACAGGTATTTACACCAGGGGCAGAGTGCTGGCTTTCCAGTAGGTGCCCACGTCTGTGGCTCCCCCTCTACACCCCCTGGGGACAGAGAGGCTGTCCATGAGCAAGCCTTAACATAACAGCTGCCCCCCTTGCCCCTTTTTGTCCCTTCTTACTTTGTGTCTAGTGGAAAAGAGTGGTTACATATTATTGCTATTTCTGCAAGATGTACAGGTACGTGGAAGAGTGGACTTCTGAGTGTAAGCTGGTGTTTTGTGTTTGTAACAATCCAAAAGTTAAATGGACACTAGGGTGGTTTAGTTAGATTAGCATGTCTTTTTCTCCACAGACTCAACAGATGTCTTCACCGTCTCCAGTCCAAGTGCAGACACCTCAGCCATCCATGCCTCCTCCCCCTCAGCCTCAACCCTCCCCACAGCCACTCTTGTCACAACCAAACTCTGTCAGGTACACTTAATAAATCTTAGGGCTCAAAATCAGTTCTGGAAATAATTTATTATATATGATATGTGTAACTTAACATTTAAAAACTGAGAAATTTAACCTAAGTGACATTCATGTAAAGTTCTCCATCAGCACTTACTTGAAAGCTTTCTTGTTTTCAGCTTTAAGAATTCCTCTTAAGGCTGAAACACAGGAAGCAAAGGAGTTGAATTAGTCTAGTCTGTCACATTATGTTTAAGTTCACTTCATAGCCCAATGCTGTTCAATTCTGGTCAGGCACAAGTTATTCATTTTCTATGATGGCAGCTCTGAATGTCTTTAGAATTTATTGACCAAAACAGAAAGAGAGGAAGACCAGTGTCACAAATTGTCTTTTGATTCAGTACATTTGTCCAATAATGCAATTTCTAGGCATGTCATTTCTGTAATAAAGAAGACACTTTAACATTATTTGATGCTAAGACATAATGGCCATGCAAATATATTTTGTTTTGTGTTTCAGTTCTGGTCCGACCCCATCTCCGGGAGGTTTCCAACCCAGTCCTTCCCCGCAGCCATCACAGAGTCCCGCCACAGCACGTACACCACAGAGTTACTCAATGCAAGTGCCATCTCCTGGACCACTTAGCACTCCAGGTATACAGCAGACATTTCAGTGCAGGTCTCTTGGCATACATGCAATGTTTTCGGGACTATAAGAGACGTTTATTTAGCGTTCATATGGTAGACGGTGCTTTTGTTTGTCATATTGGTGTTACTGTGGATCAGTGCTGTATTAAATCTGACCTGGCAAAAATGTCCATCCATATCAGTGTTCCATTAAAATCAGGAGTTGAATGATGTTTTCATCTGGCACTGTTCCATGTGCCTTGGCAACTTGTGTCATAAGAAAATTCTGTTTTATATTCTACAGTATCATGAGATGTAGCTAAAAAAAATGATATGCCATTGATTAATCCAGTGATCTTCCATGTTGGAGAATTATTATTATTTTTATTTAATTATTTTTTTAGATTATATTGCTGCAAACATGTACTTTCTACATCTAATGTTGCAGGTGCTTGTTTTTGGATAACTTTTAAGTCAGAAAACTCTGGAGAGGCAGTACAAAGTAGATTGTGGTCTATAAAATTCACTTGTGGTGTGCATTGAGTAGTTTGGTCATTTTGCGATTCAGAATTCCTTGTGGTGCTTGCCTGCTTCCCTGTAGGAAACCCCAGCTCTGTGATGAGTCCAGCGAGCGTATCTCAATCAGAGGACCAGCTGTATATGGACAAACTCAAACAGCTCTCCAAATATATTGAACCGCTGCGCCGGATGATTAACAAGATCGACAAAAATGAAGGTATTATTTTTCAAGTTTTGTCAGAATGTAAATGTCTTCGTACAAATGTCCTTCTGTGTAAATGTTGGTTTATTACTTCTTGTTTAGAAAGGAAGAAGGATTTGAGCAAGATGAAAAGTCTGCTGAACATTCTCACTGATCCCAACACAAGGTGAACAGAGATGCTTGTTCAGCATTGAGATGTTCCATAGTTTTGGAATTTCTCTGGGTTTATGACATGTCTTTCTCTTTCACTAGATGCCCTCTCAAAACTCTACAGAAGTGTGAAATAGCCTTGGAGAAGCTCAAAAACGACATGGCGGTGGTAGGTCATACGTGCACACTGCATTTACACCCTGCTGTCTGAAGACAGTAACACTACAATCCTAAGACCAGTCAGAGGTACACTATCCAATCATGTGCAATCGGTTGGCTGATACCTAAAGGATAGTTTACTTGGTACCAATTATTTAAGTGACCCACTTGACACTTGGAAACTAGATAAGAATCAAGGATATTACTGCCCATTGAAAGTTATCATTAATTTTATAAAGTAGTACTTTCATAATACTGAAATATTATCTTTTATCAACATGTGCAAGATATTTTTTACTTAATTCAGTCAGCTCGTCTTCCACAGTGTGTTTGACCACCTTCAAACACGTTGCTGTTTTTCCACTGACTATTGTAGCTTGTATATTGTTCTTGTATTCTGCAAAGAAAATGAGAACAATAATAATTCACAGACAGAAAAATCTTTAATTTGGCACATTTCTTCCCTTGTTGGATTTTGTTGGATCTGTGACCAGGCAACCCAACAAATGCGCTTTGTTTGATTGCATTCTCATAAGTGTGCTTCGAGTGTGATCATGTATTTATGTAAAATGAATTTGATCATGATCTAATTACTGAAAATACATGATATTGCATTGTATACCTGAAATATTTGTAGCGCTAAAGTTCGTTTAGAACGAATCAAAATGTCTGCCATTTGTAGCTCAACAGGTGCATTACATATTAAGCTGCTGCATTTTTATTTAAATCCTATAATCATGTTGTGATCCCCTTGTGCATTCCTTCCTCAGCCTACACCTCCTCCTCCAACAGTGCCTTCTAAAAAGCAGTACCTGTGCCAGCCACTGCTCGATGCCGTTTTGGCCAATATCCGCTCACCAGTTTTCAACCACTCTCTCTATCGAACGTTTGCGCCTGCAATGACCGCCATTCATGGAACACCCATCACGTGAGTGCCACTTAACAATATGAAGTAATTACAACAGTTCGCTTCTTTTCGACTTACATTTTGTACGATTTTGCTTGTGCCAGAAATGACCAAATGTGTGAACTGAGCAAGATTTATGTAGGTTTCCTATGCATTTTGGAAGAGTATGAAAAAATATGAAATTGTAATTGTGCTTTCCAGGTCTGTTTTAGCATGGACAAAGAACAGTGTATTAAAAAATGTTTCCATATTATTGCCCTGTTCAGTTTTCAAAAATATTATTAATAATTAATAATTTTGTGTGTGTGTGTGTGTGTGTGTGTGTGTGTGTGTGTGTGTGTGTGTGTGTGTGTGTGTGTGTGTGTGTGTGTGTGTGTGTGTGTGTGTATGTATGTATGTATGTATATGTATATATATATATATATATATATATATATATATATATATATATATATATATATATTTATATAAATACATTTTTTCTTTTTCTTTATATAAAACAAACGCTACATGTACCCTAATCTGGATACATTCGAAAACGGTCCACATCCACGCTTTCGTTTTCATTTTTTGCCGAAAAGTTGCCCATTCACACTGAAACCTCTGAAAACGCTTACGTCCCTGTACTGCGCACGAGCAAAATGTAAGACGCATCATCTTTGCCTGGAATGTCACAGCAATGACTTAAAATGTGTCATTGTTTTTACAGTCTACGCTGCTAAAAAATAGTGTTTTCAAATGTGTCCACTTTGGAGAGCGTTTTTAAAAAAGCTACGTTTTTATTAACTGAAAACACCATACCAGCATGGACATCGTTTCCGTGGGGTTAGCGTTCCAGGCAGATCCCCACCGATGCCAAAAGATCGATGCTAGATTGGATCTACACGGCTGTGATGGGTTGTTATGTTGCGAGGAAGCAGTTGCCATGACAGTACAGAGCCCCGACCGTGTGACTAAACAGATGGAAATTTAAAATCATAATTTTAGATGTTAAATATGGTCTTAAAAATCTTTAGGGGAAGTCTGCCTATTTGAGTCTGGAAAAGTATGGATTTTTTTTTTCAAAGAAAAATGTGTTTATTCTGCTTCAACCACACCTCTCTCACTCACCCTGCAGAGGGCCTATCATTCCGACTCGGAAGAGGAAGTTTGAGGAAGATGATCGTCAAACTATTCCCAACATCCTGCAGGGAGAGGTCGCACGCCTTGATTCCAAATTCCTTGTCAACTTGGACCCGTCTTTCTGCAGCAACAACGGAACGGTGCACCTCATCTGCAAACTGGGTGAGAAAAATGTCTTTCTTCATCTCCATGTATAAGCATATATTATCTAAATGGGGAAAGAATTGTTTATCACAGAGAAGACCGGTTATAGGGAACCTAAAACCAACATCTTGGGCCTTTTATATGATCTTTTAAATTGTTCCAGATGACAAGACCCTTCCAAGTGTTCCTCCCCTCCACCTGAGCATTCCATCAGACTATCCTGAACAGAGCCCTCAATGGGACAGTGATGATCAGCAATATGGTAAGTAAGCAGTTACCTCAATTCAGTATACTAATGAAATAAGGGGTGTTTTGGAATAGCATTTTAACTTTTTTGGAATTCAACTACTAGATCTGGAATCTGTAACATCTGAAAGCCAAAATTCAATAGCAAATGAGTTTTTCTTTCTTTCAGAGGCAAACCCTTTCTTGCAGAATGTCTATAGAAACATGACGTCGAAACTGCTTCAGCTTCCCGACAAGCACTCTGTCACAGCTCTGCTCAATACTTGGGCTCAAAGTGTTAGACAGGCGTGTCTCTCAGCAGCCTAGTCATGACGCCATGGATCCTACCGCAGCATAAACTCCATACTTCTTTCTATGTGTACAATTTGCACGTATTAATTTGATGAAGTAATCTAGTTCTTATCTTAAGTACAACTTTATAAACGACCTTTAAAAACATTGGTGTGGGTAAATGCATTTTACAAATAAATACCGTGTTTGGTTTATTGTTTACAACGTGTTTAAAGCTTTCTTGTTCAGTGCACATTGAGGTTTAAAAATGTAGTCCTGGGATCCAGGACTTTTTTATTTTCTTAATTGACAAACTGAAAAGGTTCTTCCATAATTGTATTTATCACAGTCAAGTGTAAGGATGCACATACATCATGACGATATCTTGTGCAAATCAGATCGAAATTACCGTATACCCATCTGAAAAAGCGTTTCTTTTGTTTTTGTATATTTATCACAAATAATTGCTATAAGAAAATAACGAATAGAAGATCACAGGATCTGAAATCAGTTACTGCTTAATGCATAGAAAATGGAAAAACATTTCTCAGTTAAAATAATCAATCGCTGTACATGCTGGATAACAAGAATTATAAAGATTAAGTTTTAACCCTTTAATAAACTGGACAATTTTACTTATAATGTGTACAACCTGAATTACTGCAGATTAAATGAAATGCCTTGTCATTTTAAATATACATCTTAACATCAATGACAAAGATTGTTAAACGAAATGCCCTGAAATTCTTTGTTTTTAAAAAACAGAGCTTTCAGATGCTTTTACATATTTGTAGTTGATCGCCCCTTGCTGGTGAAATCTGGTAATTGCTGGATTTAGTTTGGATTTTATATGGATTTTTTTGTTAATGGTTCTGCTCATAAAACAAGTTGATTCTGGAAACACAACTGCATCATATGGACAGAAATATGGCTGAAAAAGTCAGGCGTCCTAATATGTTGTTGTTCCCCAAACTGTCACCACAAAGACGGAGGCACACGTTTGTGTATGATGTATTTGGATGCGGTGGAATTAAATTTTCCCTTCCCTAGGAGATTCAAACCTGTTTAAGCAAGACAATGACTGTGCATGAAGTAAGCACCATTAAGATATGGTTTACATGGTTGTAGTGGAAGATCTTGAGTGGTCCGCAATAGAGCTCTGATCTAAACTCAATTAAACACCTTTGGGATGAACTGGAATGCTGACTGAACCCTAGGCCTCCTCACCTTACAACAGTACCTGACTTTACTCACACACTTGTGGCTGAATGAGCACAAACCTACAACCACAATCTATAATCTAATGAAACATCTTCCCAGAAGAGTGGTGGTTATTACAACAACCTAAATGTAGAATGGGTTTAAAAATTACCAATCTTATGGTCAGGTATCTGCAAAGTTTTGTCTATATTATATGTGATCAATTACAATTGAGCAAATAAGACTTTTTCCCAGTGACCCAGTTATCACATGGATAATATTGTATTCCACAGTTTTTTAAGTAGTTTTTCTCCGTAAGCGGCTCCTCTGTACAGCGCGTGTTCTCCTGCTGAGGCTCTGTTTGAGTGAAGGAAGGATCACTCTTTCTGCCATGTTGGCCGGACACACTGCCCTGTGACACAGAGAGGAAAGAAAAGATCACTCTATTAGTTTAAGTTAAACTAGCTGTGTATATCCTGTGAGATGAACCGTAACTTACAGTCCTTTGGGCAGAGATCGAAAAGGAAGCTTTGGAAACATCTCTGGTTCCTCAGCTCTGCTGAGTAGGCAAAAAATACTGAGTAGATTTCAAACAAAACATGCACAGCATTCCCCTGAACTCAGTTAATGCAGTATCAGGCTGCTTTCACACACGTGTACAGATAGAAGGTTAGATGTATTATTATTATCACAATTCAGATGAACTTCAGATTGTTTATGGTTATAATGTGCCAACTAGAGTTACTTCTAGCCTTGTAGTCTAGGACACAATTAATGTAAACTAATATGTAATAAAAGTCTCTCTTTTTTTTTTTTTCACACACCCTCTCAAATAAATAATATGACATATGCATTAGTAATATCACAATTTTAACAGGTTTTAGTTTCAAATTTGGTCCACATAACTCTTAGCATTCAGTTACAATTCCAAGCTTCAGGAAGCAGTGCTTTGGCATACAGGGCAGAATTTTACAGCTAAGGAAAAAGTATTATGGTTGTCTAAGTTTAGTGTGAACACCAGGGTGTGGAGAACTGGATTTGTTTTCAGGCAGAAGTTTACAGGCATTTAAGCGTTCACTTGTAAGATTAACTAGTGCCATCAATGCAGTACAAATCTAAAGAAGGAAACTGATGATAACCTTTTCTCATCACAGAGATAGGCTTTGGCCATAATGTAGTTCTCTGGGGTGATTTTCCGGTTGAAAACGATGTCCCTGAGGATGGCCTTGATGCGGAGGATCTGAGGGAAACACAAAATGCTGACATTTCTGCATGCGAGAGGACTTTCTTGCGAGGATCTGGTGCGCTTACCTCCTGAGACTGAAGACTGTTGGCATTATACAACTGCCGTATGATGACTTCACACTCCTGCAGCGTTGGGGCTCGAGGTAGCTCGGACGAGCTCCTGTGGATCCTGAGAGGATGGAGAGAAGTGATGAGACCACCTATGAATTCTGGAAAAGATTTGGTCCCATCTTCTGAGGTGTCAGATTTGTCGTCGCTGGCTCCAGTCTGTGTGCTGAAATGTCATTACGTTACACTCAATTAAAACCATGACTAACTACTACTGCTGTGTGTGATGAAATGCACTGGGCATGTTTTAGTTACCAGAGGTGTGTGTCCTGTGGCAGGCAAGGGTCTTCTAATGTCTGCTCAAGGTAGAACTCTCTCTCTGACTCAAATGTCCTCACCTCATTCCAGTGCTTTTGTGCTTTGCAACTGGACCCTGAGCAATGAACACCGACATGAACGCACAGAAACGTTTTTCTTTTTTTTTTTTTTCTTTTTTTACTTAAAATGATTTTCCAGCACAAGTTTTTAGTTGTTAGTTTTAGTCATTCAAAGGTAAAGAAATAAAGTAAATTTTATGTTGTTTTATATGACAATTTGCAATAAAGGCTAACAATTAACTCCCATTCGCATGACAAATCAGAGAAATAGAAGATAAATGAAGGAAAACTATACTAATTTAGGATTTCTATCCTAATCTCTGCACGGTGGGATAACCACAGATAAGTATTAAGATGGAAAATTTGAATTCTAATCTGTTTTTTGAATGTTGCTTTATATAATTCTGTTTTATTTGTATAGCTTTTAACAGACATTGTCCCAAAGCAGCTTTACCAAATTAAATAGATTATGAATTAAGGTTAAACTATTCCCAATAAGTTTATCCCTAATGTGGAAGCCAGTGGCAACAGTGGCAAGAGAAAACTACCGGCGATCATATGAGGAAGAAACCTTGAGAGAAACCAGACTTAAAAGGAAACTCATCCTCATCTAGGCAGCACTGAATGTCCATTCATTATTACTATCTTCATAAAATCAGGCAGGGTTTATTTGTATTTATTTATTGAAACCATAACTACTATATAACGACAATTATTACTTATTATGACTGAAGTTTTCAATGGAAGTCGGTGACCCTGAAAACACAGAACTGAGAAAAGGTTTACTGTCTTTTTGTCAGTAAATGTTTAATAGATGTTTAAATAAGTGTATTAGAAATTGCAAGTTACACAAGAATAATGACTGTGTTCAGAAGAGATAAACATGAAATCAAGTCTTACCAAAGCTGTTCCTATGAATTGTTTTAATCATAAAACTGTAACTTTTCAACAGTGAAGCAACACGTTGAAAATATGTATAGTATCCATACACCATAAGAGTCACACAAGAACAAATTCTATCCCACTGGAAGTATACAGTTACAGCTTTATTTTTTATCATTTATATTTATATCATAAAAATCTATGAATTTGTTTTAACAGTTAATGTTAATTAATTAATTACTCAATGTCTGTTTAATGTCTGTTCGTCGATTTCTAATTGACTTTAATCGGCATGTAGTAAAGTTTAGGTTAAAAAAAAAGTGCAAAACAAAGAACAGCTTTGGATTTAACTGATACTATAAAACAATTTAGGAATGAGATGAAGCCAGGAGTTGAAATGCTGAATGATGGATAGGATTAATCCAAAATTTAAGGATGTTAATGAGAATCTTAATCTCTTCTCACTAGAATTGAAAGAAATTTTAAGAAAAAGTAATTCTAGGAAATTGAAAACTCTGATTCAAAATGATTTACCTTTACAATGTTCCCTTGGTGGCTGCATGATTAGGTAAAGCTGGAATTGATAGAGGAGAGAAAAGGGTAATGTAAGGCAGATGATGTCATACTTTATTGCCTATTGCCAATACAGAGGACTATATGGGTACTGATGTGGTCTTTTTTCAACAGTCAAGTGTACTGCCATATAGTTTTCTGTGCACTGGAACAAAATGCCTGTTTTCTAGGACTATAGTAAAACACATAACATGGACACACAGAACCATAATGAGTTCCATAAAGTGGCTGATGCAGCATTGCAATATGAGCTGTACAGTGTCATACTGGCTTAAATGTCTGACCAACACAACTAAGTGCTGAGGGGCAACATAGTAGGAAGGAAACTAAAAAAAAAAATGTATGGAAATGTAAAAGAATACAGCAAAGAATACAGCATATATATATATCCAGTGTGAATGGAGCAGATGAATTGTTTTCCTTTTTCTGATGCAAATACTGTATGCACTTGGTAAACAAATCACAAGCAGTTAACAAAATTTGCTAATTTGGTTTTGGGATGGAGTTAACTGCTTGTTTCCCCACGATACTCTTGCTTTTTATTTATGCTAATCTTAAAATGAACCATTCGCACCTGTAAAAGCGAGGGCAATGTTTCTTAAGAAGGTTATAGAAGGTTAAAATCGTATTTATTTGGGAAACGTTGAAGTGCTTACATCTCTAAGTAAATAAAAAGAGAAAAAAACATTATACATTTAGATTTTTTAAAGCCACTCCGGGTGTTCATTGCAAACCACGTGCAGTAAAGCGATCGTGCACTTCACCCCCCACTGAGGCTACATGAGCCTCAGCTTTATTCAGATCAGCTGCAGGAACAAATCAAATATTAAAGAGCAAAGAAAGATTTACCTCCAGCATGTAATAAACCATGTAATAAACTAAATCGAACCGCTCTGAATGTTCAATAACAACTGAAATGTATTCCCCGTACAGCCTTAAGCGCCTGTTAGCGCCCTCACCTGGTAAAGCGACAATTTAATAATTGTTTGAATACAACTGATTGAAATATAACAATTGATTAAAAATTGATTAGGGTAAAAATACTCATTTAGGGAAAAAAATGTGAGTAGATATTGTAAGGGTTGTGCAATTATAAACGTTGTTTATTTGCAGTAATTATAATAAATGGTATTATATTATAGTCATTATATAATAATATATTGTGGCCGCGTAGAGTAGGTTATTGGAAAATATTCGTTTAATAAAACACACTATTATTCTCACGTATGTATTTATTTATTAAATCTCACTTATTTTCTTGTTTTCTTGTATCCGGAAAAGCTGCTTGAAATGTATGGCCAGCTTTAAAAACGTGCTCCAATGCCTGTTCTAAATTAATAACTTAATAATTACATTAATAACAGCAGATACAAATTTTGGTAATGACAGTATATTTGGCAAAAAGTTTAAAGAAGTCTAACCTCTATAGGTCGCTGTGTCTCATCACTTCTCCTCCACCTTTCAGTTCAGCTCACAGGTGAAATGCTGTAGTGTAAACAGGAAAGTGGATCCGAAACCTGAGAAAACAGCACACCGGCTTTCTCAGCCACGTGTCTGCCTCTGTCTTTATTCTGCCTTTGTTCTTATTTCACCTCTATTATTCCTCTGTCTTCATTCTGCATTTATTCTGACTCTGCCTGGCTATTTAGTATAACTATCTATCTATCTATCTATCTATCTATCTATCTATCTATCTATCTATCTATCTATCTATCTATCTATCTATCTATCTATCTATCTCTCTAGCTATCTAGCTATCTAGCTATCCTCTTTTTCTCTTTTCTCTCTCTCACTGCCTGCCTTCCTGCCTTCCTGTCTATCTATCTATCTATCTATCTATCTATCTATCTATCTATCTATCTATCTATCTATCTATCTATCTATCTATCTATCTATCGCATCTCTTTCTCTTTCTCTCTCTCTCTGCCTGTCTATCTGTCTATCTATCTATCGTCTCACTCTCTCTCTCTCTCTCTCTCTCTCTCTTTATATATATATATATATATATATACTGTATCTATTAGTGTTGTACATGTTTCTCTTTTGTATAGTATTTATTTGTTTATTTTGAACTGAACATATACAGCATTATAGCCGCCTTACAAAGCCAAGGTCTCAGGTTTCGTGTGTGTCCTCAGGAATGTGGTGTCCTCCGACGTGCCCTACGTGGAGACAGATTGATTAAGGTGATAGATTAGCTGAAATACCCCCCCCCCCCCCCACACACACACACACACGCGCGCACACACACCCAAAGGTGTGAATGAGGGTTTGAATGTTGTCCTGAGATGACCTCAACACTACAGTTCATTATCAATTCAATTTCATATACATTTTTATAAAGCCATACCATAGACCCAAACTCTTTTGGTGGAAAACAACGTGGAATGTTTTTCTTTTTCTTATTCCCCAAGTGGTGTTCGATTGCGTTAAATGGAAGTATTTAGTAGACCGAGAACCAAGACCATTTACCAGGTCTCGCAATATAGATTATAAGAAGTGAATACAATTTCTGTATTTCACAGTAGTGAGGAACCGCATGTTGAGAAAAGTAAGTAAAAAACAAGTAAAAATGTCATACAAATGTTCATACTGTAATAATAGAGTTTGACTTTGGTATAAAAAAATACATATATAAATCAGTCTAAATGTGTGAATATACTGGGTATATTTTAAGCATTAATTAGCCACTCTTTAGTGCAGGAAAAGCATGGATAAGTAAGAAAAGAAATAAACTGCAAACAAATATTTGCATGATAAAACGTTTATTATACGCATTTTGATCTGAGTTTTAATATATTTACAGATTTATCCTAATCATGCACAATTTTTATAATAATCTCTCTCTCTCTCTCTCTCTCTCTCTCTCTCTCTCTCTCTCTCTCTCTCTCTCTCTCTCTCTATATATATATATATATATATATATATATATATAATCTAGAATCTCATTTGATTTCTCCTTGCAGAAGTAAAGAAAGTGGAGGCTGTTGAAATGTAAATGAACTCTGAAGGTTTTTCCAGCTGCATGGAGGTTAATGGCCCATTCCAAGCACTTTCTACACATTAACACCTTGATGAAAATGAACAGTGAACGGTGTAAACTTCTCTGCTATAAAATCCCGTGTCTCCGAGGTTCTCCTCATTGTAGGTGATTTGTACAGCCGGTGCAACATGAGCGCATGTGAAGACTGCGGGAAAACTGAGAGAGACGGTGTCACGCTGCACAGGTAGACCTCGACAAGAAACACACTTTACTCCGAGTTGTATAATTTCGCTGCTTTGGACATACACATGGCCCTTCCTTTTACAGATTTCCTCACGATGAAGAGCAGCGCCAGAAATGGATCTCCAGCATGCCCACAGGTGCGAGATGGAGAACTTCAGACTCTGCGCGCTTGTGTTCAGATCATTTCACCTCAGAAGGTTTCCACACTGCTGGACATTTACACTCCCACGCTGTACCCTCTGTCTTTCAGTCTACGGTAGGTCTTCATTTAATACTTTATTTCAAGGTGGACCACATTATTATACAGATATGTACAATAATATATTGTAATGTTTCTTCCAATTTGAGGTTATTCAGTCATTTATTGACTTCAATTCAATTATTGACTTCAATTCAATTATTCTTCAATTTCGCACCATTGTATCAACACCTGGCTGTGGATCACATATCCCAATTTATAATACAAAATATATAAAATATTTTCTTTACGTGTCAAAATTCAACAGTCATTAATTCACCAAGTAAGGTATGTGAACTGAACCTTCAAATGTGGATTTAGTAATAAAAATATACTCTAGGGATAAGAACATCTGCCTAGAGAGAGAGAGAGAGAGAGAGAGAGAGGGAGGGAGGGGGGTAATGTAAAATCTCAAGATACAACACAATATCAACCATTGATTCTATTTTTAAAACTATTGTGTTGAAATAATGAAATAATTTTTCTATTTTCAATGTTGTTCTGCCTTAACCTTTTCAAATACTTTATATTGTTTTGTATTGCTGTATTTCAATGTGAACAAGTATTGGTGGTGGAATTGACAGGATGGTGTGAGCGAGTAGAATTATGATATGACCAAAAAATTGTTGCAGACTGCAGACTGGATTTACAGTTAATGTGACATCATTAAACCTTTTCCTTTATTATAGGAAGAAACATCAGCTACAACCCCAGAAACTTCAGAACAAAAGTTATGTGCTAACTGTGAAAAACAACTCTACCTGATTGAAAAATCGTACAAACTACAATTACTTTCAGCCCAACTGAAGGCGAAGAAATATGAAAAGGAGCTGAGTGAGCAGTCCCGCAAGATGTCAAAGCTACAGAGAAAAATGATCGTTTTACAGACTGCAGTGAAGGTCATGAGCATGAGGAAGCACACGTCTACATCTTCAAAATCAGAATCTTCATCAAAGACCACCAGTCTGATGTAAAACTGTGTCCTAACCCAGAACTATTTTCTGAGGATTATGTATCTAATGAGTAATAAAAGTGTAGGATGGTGTTGCAGAGATAAACAGTGGAACTCAATTTTTCCACCTGAAATAGGGGGCATGGAGAAATGTTGTGGCCGAGTTAAACTATATCAATCCCATTCTGTAAAGAATTCCTTACTCATTAACTGCATTGGATACAACAAGCTACTAGATGAATCTAGATGTGTTGAGTATTATAACGTGATCAAAGTAAATCAGACCATGTTTATTTGCTTTCAAATGCTAAACCAAAAAAAAAAAAAAAAAAAAAAAAAAAAAAATCACGTGTACTGTTTAAAACGTTTTACTCATATTTCAAATAAATCAATATAAATGTAAACATTTCATACGTATAAAATACACAAATACACTGATGTATTATAGCCCGTTATTTTGCATAATAACAAAAAGATAAATATTTACTGTCTACAGCAACAAAGTGCTCATAAAACTCCAAACACAGTTGTGAGTAAATAGTGTAATATTTAAATGGTAGCACCAATCGATGAAATCTTCAGTTTGAAGCCTACAGAACCGTGTGATCGGTGGGGGTCGATCAAAGGATTGCATTAAACTCTACAGTGAAATATATATAAAAAATATACTTATGCTGACCTATTAGATGTTTAAAGAGTTTTTAGAAATATAATGACGCTGACAGTGGAAGAGGTCGACCGATACGGGTTTGCCGATGGCCGATATATGATTTCCTTTTTTTTTTTTTAAACCCTTCATGCCATACAATCTAATTCTTAATTAATAAGGCGTGATACAGAAAATTGCTTAAACATTACAAGTCTCCACAATCAGTGCACTGGTTGTACCTGTGCCTAAACTACAGCTTTTTGAAGGTTCACTAACAACAGTTCCAAAAAGTTACGCACATCCTCTGTCCAAATGTTATTCTCATCTTCCTCTAAAAGTTATTCTCTCTCCAAAAACAGAATATTTAACCAATGAAATATATATGGCTAGAATAAAAAACGAATCATAAGACCTTATGTTGTCTCTGGGCGAGTAAAAAGAATCAAATTGGCTAATTAGTTTAGCGAATGAGCACACAAAACCTTATTTTTGCTCTTATCTTTGCAACTTAGCAGACATAATTGAAAAACAAGAATCTGTTAGTAATGATCGCTGCAAGTGGAAACGCTGCTTGTTTTAGATCTTTACAAGTTCTAGCGCTTAGTTTCCCTGTATGGATGCCGAATACACACTGCTGCCACCTGCTGGTATGAGAGAGGTATGTTCTCTCACGCAAGCGCAGAACGTACGCTCACGGTTTGGCGTACGTCAGATTCATCTGTCTAATAAGCACCCGGCGACCTCTAGTGGTAACCGGAAGCTTATGTGTTTGAGCAGAGTGTAGAGATGAGGAGAGGTGGACACACTAAAGCACCACTGCATTGATCATCTTTAGGTAAAGATGATGCAAAGGCTAAATCCCCTCTGCAACATTATTGTCCCTGGGTAATGTTGGAAAGTGTTAATTAAAGCCAAAACATACTAACATAACATGATGAAGTAAAACAAAAAAAACCCCTCACAATTGCAATACAAAATGCATTCCAGACAACGTTATAAGTAATTTTGATTATAAATATTTCAATGCAATTTAACCATGAAATATATTTCCTTTGTTTCCTTGGCAGAGGCCAATTACTTGAAATACATAAATAAATTCAGTAAGGTGGATAAACACCAGTTTGCAACAATATTTTGAAGTTTCTGAGAAATCACAAGTGTCTTTAATACACAGGCAAACCTGTTAATTTTTTAAAATAAAAAAGGCCAAATAAAATATTCAGTTTTTTATTTACTTAAAGTTTATAAGTAACATATACTTCTCAGTAAGCACCGCTGCAGCATCCACTAATAAACGCTGCCGAGTATCTATAGCTCTAATATGGAGATGCATGTAAAATGTAATGAAATTTATAATTATTGTAAGAATCCAACCAGGTTTGCAGTTGAGTCATACTTTGGTTCTTTCTCACATTAAAAGACAACCAATGAAAGTAAACTTGTCACGTCATGTATAAAATATATATGCCTGTGTGTGTGTTCTGTATCACCGCCTCCTTAGTGTGAAGTGTAAATGGGAAGTCAGATGCCTGAGTGAGCTCTGAGTGAGGTGCTGCTAAGAGCGGAGTCCCCAAACACACTAGCATAAGAGGCTTTAAGGAACTGCACATAGTTCTGCAGACTGCGGTTGGTGCTGTCTGACTGTTCCAGGCGGTCCTTCATGTCCTGCAGGCGGCTCTGGTGCCTTCTCTCCGCCTGAGAATTCAGTCACAATGACCAAGGTGAATAGATGAAATGCAGTAAAAAAAAGTGTTTACCAAACCCCTCCTTCGTTGATTAGTGCTGCAAATTCTGACAGTGGAACATTACGGAGCTATTTGTTGGCAGGATTATCCAAACAGTGACTACGCTGTAATAGTTACAACCCGCAATAAAGAGAACTATTGCACATCACATATTTCTGAAAAGCTATAATTAAATTTCATTTCCAATTAAAGACTTTTCCATTGATTAAAAAATTTATTTTAGGCTAGGATTACAACATAAAAAGGTCCAAATAAGTTCATAGGGAATTAATTGGTAAATAATGTGCCACTTCGACAGTGACTTTTTTTTTCTCTCAAATTGACTTCTTTTAATTTCTCTACAAAATTGCAGGTAAACAACCTCCCCACCACCAGTCTGTATTTTATCTGAGTATTGACAATAATAAATCTAATTTAGAGAGCAAGCTTGAGTAACTAATTAGCTGATACTGACAAGAACAGGAAAGGGTGGTTAATGTTTGCAGTGTGTCTGCTGTTTCCTTTACAATAATATAACATTAAATAACTCACCTCTTCTTTATTGCGCCGCAGCTGATTGAGCTCTGAACTGGCTCGGCTTATTTGGGTCTCCAGCTCGATCACTTTGGACTGAGAGGCTCGCTCTTTAGATGCAGCTCGCTCCCTTGTGTTGGACACCTGTCAATCAGACCATATTTTGGATTATTGAAAACATCAGAAATATGTACCAAATCTATAGATTGGTGCTCCACCTTTATTAATGCACTCAAAGTTTTATACATTTATAAACAAATTATACTGTCGAGTTCAAATGATTTATTTAAATTACATGCAAATTAGCTGAAATAATGCCACAACATAAACAAAGGCATAAATAGAGAAAAGATTAGCCAATAAAGTAGCACAAAAATAATGGCGCCCTATAATAGGCATGTGGGTCTGACGAGCTGCATTACTGAAAGATTTCTTTCAGTCAAGTTTACACATTTTTTGTTTTTTATTTAAAAAATTGTAGATCCACCCGCAAATGCAAACGTTGTAGTAAAAACCCATTACTCGATCCATCCAAGACATGCTTCAAATGTTTCCCAGTGTTTTACCATTATACTGTAGTTTATTTGTAAACAGAAAAAACATATAAACTACATTATTGCTGTATGCAGTGGCACGTTTTCTGCAGTTTTATATGTTGTAAATGTACAGACCTGTCGCCTGGCATCCTCTAGTGCCTCTTCCAGCTGACGGTTTAGAGTGTTGCACTCTCGAGACTTCTCCTCCAAACGCACCTGGTTGTGAAGGATGGTCTCTTCTCGTTTTGCTATCATTTGCAGAAGATCTCCATTCTGAGAGTTGGCCTCCTCCAACTTCCTGTTTAAATCAAAAACAGAGTCAAACTATTTTATATTTTATATGCATGTAACACTGAACATAATGTTAAATAAAGCAGCTTAGCTAATGCCGCATAGACACACACTCTTTTCCTCCTTTTAAGGAGACACATTGTTTTGTCCTAATTGCATTCTTACATGCCATTAATGCGAAAACACATTAACAAAAATAAATAAATAAATACTGACCTGTCCAGGGAATCCACTTTGTGCTTGAGCTGGTTGTTCTCCTCAGTTATTGTTGTGTTCCTCTGCTGCACCTTCTCCATCTGAGCACCCTGCTGTTCTACCTGCTCAAAGAGGAGAACACATGAATCTACAATCAAATTATATTAACTAATGTGCATTGATCCTATAGCTCTGCAGAGATCAGATCTTCTCCTGTGCAGAGGACAACCATCATCTGGTGGGTTTACATTGGTACCAGCTTTACTCTCCAAATTAATGAAGCAAGATGATTGTAGCAGTTATTTTTTCCTGAAAACCATGTTTGTAAGTTTTTTTTTGCATCAAATAAATGGAAACCAACTGCACTAAAGGAACTAAAGTTATGCCACACATGCCATGGTCAGAGGAATCACTAAGGAATCATTTGGATTTGTCACTTTACTGAGTCATTGTATAGAGCATCCTTATTATAAAGTGGATTTTAGATTAACACACCTTAACGCGTAGCTCAGCGAGACTCGTAGTGAGCTCGGCATTCCTCCTCTCCTGTACACGCTCTCTCTCTTTTGCCTCCTGAAGTTGGAGCTCAGTGCGATGCAGGGTATCGGCTAATGGGTCCAGCTCGCTTAGGCGGCCTATCAGCTGCTTCCGAGCCTGATCCAGCTCCTGATCCAGCTCCTCCCTCAGGGCCCGCGCCTCTCGCTCTGCCTGCTGCGCGTGCCTACTGTACTCATCGGCCTCAGCACGTGTCTTCTGCAGCTAAACACACAGCCCCACAAATGCAAAAATATGTCATAAAGTATCTAGGGCTTTGGTATAGAGCACTGAGGAGCTCCAGTATTTAATTTAATGTGTTAATGTGTTAATGTGTTAATGTGTGAGTGTGTGTGTGTGTGTGTGTGTGTGTGTGTGTGTGTGTTAAAAATGCAGTAAAGTGAGCGTTACAAACCTGAATCTTGTAACTGTCCACCAAACTTTCATACTGCTTCACTGAAGCTTTGACCTGCTCCAGCTCAGATCGGGACAGAGACACTTTCTCCTCCATTGCACACAGAGTTGCCTGCACAAACATCACAATAATGCAAATTTGTTACATATCTGAAACTGTTAATACACCTAAAACTAGAGGTGCAACTAATCGATAAAATTCTAAAATAAAAAAATAATCGATAATGAAATTTGTTGTCAACAAATACTCAATTAGTTAGACAGCTCAAGCTTTTTGCGAAAACGCCGGACAGCACTGGGTAAACCGGCAGCAGAAAAAAAAAGTGTGCGTCCCCAAGCCATGGGAGCATTTTATATTTAATGCTGCACCTGGAAGTTATGCATGGCTGAGCTTGTGTGGCATGAGAGTACCACAGTGAGGCACGAGCACGTAAAAAAAAAAAACATACTGGTGTCATGGAGGAAAGTGAAACATCAGCACAGTGAGCAAAAACTGTACAATCATCATGTGAAAATGGTGTAGTTTAATGAAGTGCTATTCTGTAAACTGTTTGTTTGATAACTTCGGGAGAGTCGAACTGGATCTGTTCTGTCGTGAATCGCGAGCATCAGATTGCGCAATCATGGCATCAAAGTAAACAATCACATTTTTAGTCACTGTTTTGGTTTATTTTTAATCAAGCCTGTTAGCTTATTACGTTTCTCTGTTTAATATTTTTATAGCATTTATCTTTTTTCAAACGTGATTTACTATGTTCAGATGCTTGTTTTAGTTTATGTATATATCATTTAATTATTATACAAAATAAAATGAAGTATATATTCTAGATGCAATTATCTTGACAAAAAATTTGTTTAAAACAAAAATGGTCAAAATAGTCCTTTTATATAGATTTTTTTAAGCATGATTGTCAACTTGCCATCTGTAAAATACAATAAAAATGTTGATTTACACAAACTGCTTCACCTTTCATACTCAAATGCTGTTTTTGTTAGTTTTATTTACAGAAAGGAACAACCCAGCATGAGTTAATTCCCCATAAGAAATCCCTCATGCACTACTCAACAAGCAGAATTGATAAGCTTTAAAATTCCTAAATTAAAGAAAGTTAAACTGACTATGTGGCTTTTGCATTTTTTTAAATACACTTTTATACAAAATACCCTGAATAAGGACTTTCTATAGTTATAATAAGCAAAACATCTAATAAAAAAAAAAAAGTTGTATCTGATTAATTGGGAAAAAATTTATCGTCCGATTAATTGATTATCAAAATAATCGTTAGATGCAGCCCTACCTAAAACCCAATGTGACATCATTTTAGAGCTACTCTTGAGAAAAAGATTAAATGAACAAATCTGTAATATTCTGATAATGGCAAAATTGGTTGTTTGATTAGCATGTTAAGAACTTTGTATTTTGTACTAACTTCATTAGACAA
Organism: Silurus lanzhouensis; assembly: GCA_039877035.1. Lineage (NCBI taxonomy): Eukaryota > Metazoa > Chordata > Actinopteri > Siluriformes > Siluridae > Silurus > Silurus lanzhouensis. The sequence goes on along the minus strand of JBCEWE010000458.1, from coordinate 6,441,668 downwards.
TTAGCAAACCAAGCTGCAGAATAAGGTGATGATGATGATTTTTGAAGATTTGCTGCTGAAACATGAAAACTGTTCTTTTGGCATATTTGGCATTCTGGTGAATCTCATAAAAAAAAAAAAAAAAAAAAAAAAAAAAAATTATATTATATATATATATATATATATATATATATATATATAAAGGTGTTTAATAGTTTTTTTGTGTGACTAAACAAATTTGCATCAAATTGCCTGGGTATTTTTTGAAAACATGAAAAGCACCATGTCTAAGTCTGTAATTAGATTTTTTCCAATTATTATAAAAAAAAAAAAAAAAAAAAAAAAAAAAACGTACTGCAAAATAAAACCAATAATTATATTATTAATCATTATGAGTTCAATCCTGTCATAGCAATTCATGTGGAATGGGAACCAAGAAAGCACACTTTGGCCATTTTCTCAGCTTGGAAAACATGACATTACTATTTACTGTCAACCAGAGCAACTCTAGCCAAGCCTGGACATCTGTGAGTTCATGCATGTATAACAGAGTGTGTTACTCTGCCCTCGGAGGCAAAAATGGCCTTGTGCATCTTGGAGGAAGCACATGATAGTGTTCACCCTTCTATCTGGAAGTGGATGGGTAGTAAATGGCACGACCAAAAACAAATAAACAAATACTTCACAAGTCTTCATAAATCTACCTTATGAAGTGGGGAGTGAATGGATATTTTTGATTCATCAAAAATGTGTAAAATGTAGATTAAAATCTGTTGTGAAAACACAGCTAACACATAAGGTTGTAGATGCACCTTTAGGCTCTGGTTCTCCAGTCTGCCTGTGGTGCTCTCTGTGGTCATACTGTGCAGTCGGTCCAGAAGTCCATCTCTCTCTGCTCGTGTTTTCTCCTCAAGCAAATGCAGCTGGTCTGTCAGGTCTGTGATCCGACTGGAAGAATCCAAACAGATGGCATATTCTGTGGTCTGCACCCTGTATCTCTTTTAAACAAACAACACTTTTAGAAACACTTTGGTGCTCACCTGTTCAGTACTGTGACCTCCACCTCTAGCTGGCCTTTCTCCTTTAGCTCCTTTGCGTGCTGGCTGCTCCAGTTCTCAGCAGTTGAAACAGCATCTGCCAGACGGGCTTCCTACAATTTAAAATAAAAGTTGGGGTTCTTCAGGTTGTTCACTTATGCAGTTTTGTAACTTTTAAACTTTGATGCTTGTGTGGGCTGAGAAAAAAAACAACAAGAACCCAGTTACCTTGGAGTTTTATAGACTCCAAACTGGGCCTCACCCTTTTCTCACCATTTCGGTCAGCTGAGCACTGAGATGTCCTGCGGTGTCCTCACTGCGCTCTGCTCTTTGTTTTAGTGCCCGTGTAGCTTTCTTCAGTGCCTCTTTATCCACCTCAGCCCGCTGCTTCAGCTCCCGCATCTGAGCCTGTACGTGATCCAGCTCTGCCTGCTGCTGCCCAGCAGCTCGTTCAAGGTTCTGCAGCAATCAAAAGGAAAAAGAACCAGATACTGGCTCAGCATCTTTTGTTAATTGTTAAATTGATTATTATTTTAAAAAACTATCATTTGTAATTGACTTTGTACGAAGTAGCAGACACAAATGTAATGTTTTGACATACTAAATAATTGCTGTGGCAGAAACAACCACAATACTACTAATAATGATTTATTCTGTCATAAATAAACATTTTATACAGAGTTCTCATTGGAAAAGTATAACAAAATATTTCCAAATAATAAAAAAATATTCCAAATCATAAAAATTGTTTCCCTCTCAAACAATTTGTACATGAAAACAGTTTGGCCTTGTGTATAGGCACTAATACAGTCGTCCCCCCGTCTACTGCGGTAGTTACGTGCCAAAACCAGCCACGAAAAACAAATTTCCGCGATAAATGGACGCAGTACTGTACCGTAGCATATGTAGCATAAGTAGTTTCTTGTAATGCTACTAAACATAGTGTGCATGTAGAAAAATTGTATACAATGTAAAATGATGTGGAATGATATAAGATTCTTAAATGAAATGAAAATTTGTGAGGCTGTTATTAAAGCAAAAACAGATGGACTAAGGTCAGCTAAACACCGAGACATTTAACTTTAAATTTCTTATGAATATAAGTCTTTAGGATTGTTTGAAGTGATACAGCATATACTTTAAAATAAACAACCTACCTTAATCTGAACTGAAAGGCGGTTATTTTCTGCCTCCTTGCTGCGTAGTTGGCCCTGCAAATGAGCTCGGGTTGATTCCAGGGATTTGGACAGTTCGCTTGTGGTCTTCACATGTTCCTGTCATGGTGAGTGTGTTAAACATAACACATTATAAACTAAGCTGTAGGATCAATTGTAACTGTAGCTGTGGATTTGCTCAAAGCACCTTCTCATTCTCTAAAAAGCAGGAAAGGTCAGCAACTTCTTTCTCTTTATCCTGAAGCTTGATCTGAAGGTGCTACAGAGGAGAAGCGAGGTGTTATACTCTCAGAATATGTAATAATAATCTGTAATAATGTATTATTGTTATTAGTATTCTGTTTGGAAAAAAAAAAAAAAACTGACCGAATTTTCTTCCTCAACTTCAGTAAGTCTCTTTAGGAGAGAGTCTTTCTGCTCTAGCAGTTGAAGCGAATCCATCTGTCATAGAAAAAAAGAAAAGAAAAAGAATCAAAAGGCACCACAATTACAGCTCAATTCTGCTCTCACTTGTAAAAAAGAGAAAAAAAAGAGTACCTCACGCTCATGCTGCTCTCTCAGGAGGCGGCGCAGTGTCCTGTTTGTTCTCTCAAAAGTGTCCAACTTCTGCAGGAGGAGATCCTTCTGGCGGGCCAGCAATGCCGAATCAGAGCCTGTCAACCGCTTCTCCTAAGGTAGAAAACAATTATATACACCAGAAAGTGTTCTTTAATATCAATCTCTGCATCTATCGCCTAGGTTACAATAAAGAGTGAAAAGTTAAAAGCCTGTAACAGTCTATAACAGTGAATAAATGCTGATACACTTACAGTCCTCGACATGCGGCTAACAGCATCTCGAAGTGCCAGGGCCTGTTTGGCGGCTGCAGTGCTGTCGAGTTCTGCCTCCAGCAGCTTCCTGAGCAGCACATCCTTCTCCTGCTGCAGGTTCTCTCTCTCCAACCTTAAGAAATGCACACAGAGATGAGCAGTGGAAACATATTTTTTATTCATCATTTATCACTTAACCAGTGAAACAGTTGCTATGTGTAGCGGTGGCTATTTGTTAGGGATGCACCGAATATTCGGCCACCAAAGATTTTCGGCCGAAAATGGCCCAAAAGTGCATTTTCGGTTTTCGGCCGAAGGACTTTGATCACCGAAAAAACACGGCCGAAACAGTTCGTTGTGATGACGCAAACAGAAACCGCTGCCTGCACGTGCATGTCTAAAACAACATGTCTGCGGTGTGGACGTGTTTCAGTATATCTGAGAAAGACCCACGGATAGCGATGTGCAAAACATGTAATGCCGAAATTTCGTCTGCAAAAACTTTCTCCACGTCGGGTTTAATTTGAAATCCAAACATCCGATCGCTATGCTGAATATCAGAGGAACGCGAACGCGAACGCACAGAAAAGCAAAACCCCTCCGCGCATGCGCACTCCGTCTGTGGTGGACGTTGTTGAAAAGGCAGGAAGTTTCCCAGTGATAGTGTTGTATTGTTGTATCTTTAAGCAGTTGCACTTGTTCTGAATGAACTTTGTTTTTATGAAAGAACATATTTAATTGTACAACCTTTCAGCAGGCCAGAGGGCCTGTACATTATTATTTAATGTACACATGAGTGCATTTAAGTTAAACATTTAAGTTTGAATTTTAATTTATTTTATCCTGTGCATTGCTGCAATGTGCTATGAATAAATATTTTCATAATTTGTAATTGATTTATTCTTTTTTAAACTTTAATATTAATTAATGCAATTAAAATGCCTTGATTTTAGTAAGGTTAGTACACAATCATAGCCATAAATGCAATGGTAATAATAATTGCCATAATTTCTTTCGGTGTTTCGGTTTTTTCGGTTTTCGGCCTTGCTTTCCTCCTTTTTTCGGTTTTCGGTTTCGGCCAAGAATTTTTATTTCGGTGCATCCCTACTATTTGTTAGAGTTAACGTGTGGCTGTAAGATCCACAGAACCGTAATGTTTTAAAATGTCTCATTTTGAAGTTAAACATGGTCCCAGAAATGGCAGGAGTCTCTGTTATATTAAACAAGACCATCTTCAATCAAAGTTATAAATAGAGAAAATATTTAAAAATATATAAACATGAAATTGAATTCACAGGCAGTTTTAATTCAGTTAGAAAATATACTTTAGATTTTGTGATGTAGGTGCAATAATAAACATATATTATTTACTAAAATAAATAAATAAATAAATAAATAAATAAATAGCAGTAATTGGTTAAATAAAATATATATATATATAAAAAAAAAATTATGTACAAAATGTAACAGGTTTGGGTGTTTGTGACGCTCAAGGATAAATTATCGGATTATTCGCCTTTTTTTTGCCTAATGTATCTAATATTTAACAGTTCTAAGGCTGCCCTTTAAGTCATAGCTTTAGAGTGTCGAACCTGCCATAGTTGTTTTCCTCCAGCATTTTCTCCATGGACTCCCGGAGGAGTGTGTTCTCTCGCTCTGTGATTTCTAGCTCCTTAGCGACCTCAGCCAGCTCTTCCTCCTGCTCGGCGATGACACGCTGCGAGACGCTTAACCTCTCAGACTGACGCTCCAGCTCCTGCTCCTTCTTCCGCAGTTCCACCTACAAAAAACACTGTCAGCAGTCAAACACTTATCTGTTACACAGCTAGAATAAATGCTACTGTTGACACAAACCTTACTCATTATGTGCTTTAAATATAACATCTGCTCTGTTGGCTCCAATTGGCAATAGACTGTTTTTTTTTCTGGAGTTCATGATAGTCGTGTTTAAAAAGTCTGATAGGTCATGGTTCTTTAATCCCAGTCATGCAAATTTCTGGGTTTGCGACTAATCTCATAATGCAGTAGTAAAGTGCATTTCTCTAACACTCACCTTGTTCTTCAGTGAGCTGACCTCAGTCATCAGGCTGTTGATCTTCCTCTCATACTGGTTGATGCGTCCATGCAGAGCGTCTTCTTCATCAGTAGAGAGGTCTTCCAGACGGAGAGCAGAGCGGGAGGGATCTGGCTCGGGTAGGGGGGCGATCTCCAAGCGATGGCTCGGACTCTAAACAACAAATGAGTATTTAGGATTAATAAAAATGGAAACAATTGTGTTGCTCCGTTCCTTTTCAAATAGAATAATGTTTGATGCTTAAGAAACAGTATGTCAGATCTACTGCTCATCTCTATAATTGTTGCTACTTAGTGTCTTCCATTTTTTCTGAGAATTTGTCAAATTGTGGAGTCAGAGACTTCACCATTCGATCAAGGTGATGTGAACAAAACCTTTAATATACACATATCACACATATATAGCATAATATACATAGTGATTATAGCATCTCCGGCTGTGTTGGTCATTCACAAACACAGATGATTCCTAGTAATGCTGCAGGCTTTTGTATAAATGCAGTTCTTTAATTTCAGAGCTTTAAATTACCTCTTTGGAGTTCAGTGTAACTGTATTAGATGCACATATTGCTAATACACACTTGTGAATTGCATTTTCCCACAATGTACTGTACATTATCACAATTTTGCAGCACAATGCTTAGTTACACACCGAACAAATACCCGTAAAAAATATATGAAAGATGAAAAAAGCTATTGCTAAAAAAAATAGTGGAGGTGAAGGCTTTGTTAAATTTTAGCACCAATTCAGGTTATCATTATAATTCCATTAGCTAGTTATAATCTTCTTCTTTCAGCTTCTCCCATTAGGGGTCGCCACAGCGGATCATCCGTCTCCATACCTCCCCTGTTCTCTACATCTGCCTCTTTCAAACCAACTACCTGCATGTCTTCCCTCACCACATCCATAAACCTCCTTCTTGGTCTTCCTGTTTTCCTCTTTCCTGGTGGCTCCATCCTCAGCATTTTTCTACCGATATACCCCACGTCCCTCCTCTGCACATGTCCAAACCATCTCAATTGCACCTCCCTCACATTGTCTCCAAAACGTCCTACATGTGCTGCCCCTTTAATAAACTAATTTCTAATCCTGTCCATCCTCGTCACTCCCAACGAAAACTTCAACATCTTCAGCTCTGCTACCTCCAGCTCCACCTCCTGTCTTTTACTCAATGCCACTGTCTCTAATCCATTCAACATCGCAGGTCTCACCACAGTCCTATAAACTTTCCCTTTCACTCTTGCAGATACCCTTTTATCACAAATCACTTCTGCCACTTTTCTCCACCACTCCACCCTGCCTGCACTCTTTTCATTAGCTGGTTATAATAATAATACCATATCAATCAAACACTTAGACACTAGTTCTTGAGACAGAATCATGTACAGGCAACCTGAAAAGCACAAGTGGCATGACAACAGAGTTTTATTTTCCAAACAATTCCCTTAATAATGATTACATAATAAAGAAATACATAATAAAAAAAAAAAAGTAGTCTAACCTCCCACTTGAACGATGCTTCCCGGGTTGAAGCTTTGCCTGGAGGAATCCATGGGACTCTTGTCTTAACTTTAGCAGTGGGCCGTAAGCAGCCTTTTGCCTTAACCTGAAACAACAACAGCAAATGGCTTCTGCTGACTGTCTGAATGTGCCTTAACATGGACTATTAGTGCAGGTTTTCATTTGAACAATTTTTACAAACAAGGACAAAACTGACCTGTGCTGGTTTTACAGGGCTGTTCTTCATGTCCTTCTTTACATGCACATGTACAGGTGTGCTCTCGTTTACATGCACGTGCAGTGGAGGTGAAGTTGAGCTCGTTCTCATTGCTTTTTTCTACAAAAAAAAAAAGGAATTTATTTTGGTACACTCATAAATAACAGCGTATTACACACAACCTCATGCAAAACAAATGTAGGAGGTGACAATTCGATACATACATTAGTGGCTTTTTATGTAAAAAATATATACCATCATTTCCGGACTATTAAGCGCACCAAATATAAGCCGCACGCACTGAATTTGACAGAGATTTTTATTTTGAACATAAATACGCCGCACCTGTCTATAAGCCGCAGGTGTCTACACTGAAACTAATGAACTTTACACAGGCTTTAACGAAAGACAGTGCCTGTTACACGGCTTGTATCTAAACAGTAGCCTACCAAGAAAGTCATTGTTCACTGTCTTCCTCCTTCCTTTCACAACCATTTCTCTCGGGAGTTTTTCTTTTGGCATCGTTGTGCGTTTAAAAATGACCATCGGTGAAGCTTTTCTCCCGATGCGTTTCCTGTTGACAGTCCGAGTGAGCGGCAGGTCAAACGTCAGAGGAACATCATCCATATTTATGATGTGGTGCGGCCCGATTCAGTGGGAGCGCATCTGATTTAATATAAAGAGTTTAATTGGTTCACCTGAACCCGTTCTGCAATTTCATTAGTCTAATGTTGTGGGGCTCAGTTTTTTTGGCTTAAAGTATGTGAAACCGGAAAAAAACCCAGGAAAAATGCACAAATTAGCCGCTTCGTTGTTTAAGCCGCGGGGTTCAAAACGTGGGAAAAAAGTAGTGGCTCATAGTCCGGAAAATACGGTAGACTAAAGTGCCTGGAAAATGTTTGAAAACACCTGGTCTAATTTTTTTTTTATCGTTTTAGAGACTCATGCTTGTTCCTTTTGTAGGTAAGAGCAAAAACACAAAAATTGGACAGTGAATGAATGGAAGAAGTGTAGGTTGACATCCAAATGTGACATTTTTGGCTCTGACAGAAAATATTAATGTAAGATGGAGAACAGGAAGGAAGGTATTAGCAGACTGCCTCACACCCACAGTCAAACATGGAGGTGGGAGACTAATGGTTTGGGATTATTTTGGAACAGGGAAGGCTGTTGTTTTTTTCAGTTGAAAAGAATACTGAGCCAACGGGAATACTAAACCAACACCATGCAATTCTGTCTGAACTGGGACCAATGAAATTGACTTCGCCATACAACAAGACAATGACCCGAAGCATACATCCAAGCTCTGTAGGTGTTATTCATCGAGCAAACAGCTGGTTCGAGTGTTATCTTTAAGGGAATGTCCTGCCCAGTCACTGCATTAAAATCCTATTTAGCTGCTCTGGGATGAATTCGATCGCAAGTACAGAAAGTAACAACCAGCTAGCAAGGAACACTTGTCAAGATTTACAAGAGGCATGGCAAAGTATTTCAGCTGAATGTTTGAAGAAACAAAACAGTTGGGATACCAAAAGTGTGTAAAGCTGTTATTCATGCTATTTGAGGATTTTTCAATAAAATTTAAGTTTAACATCTGTACATTTATATTTCTATCATTACATTAGTTTGTTTTTTTTGCATTTAAACAAAATAAATATGCATGTCTCTCAAAAACCATAAAAGAATAGGTATTTCCAGACTTTTGACAAAACATGACGGTATTTTGCGTTATTTATATAAATTAAACTGTATCTAAGAACTGTACAGTATAAATGTATAAGAAATAATACTATATACTGTAATAATACCACAAGTTCCTGTAACAAAATCCTATAATTGAACTAAAAAAAGAGGTCATTTCAAAGAAATCAAACTGATCCAGTTATTTTAATAATACTTAAATTATTAATATCATAATAAATACATTACTATCACAATGTCATAATTATTTAATTAGATTGAATTTTACTTTATTGTTTTAGATGCTTTAAAATAATTTTTTCAAATGACATCCTATAGTATAGACTTTAAATACTAACATCACAATCAATGTCATATACATTAAGATACATTATTTCCATAGTTTCAATAAAATATGTATTGTGAAATTTTGTATTCAAAAATACAATAAAAAATAATTATATATAAAATAGATAATAGAAATAGATAAATAGACATAGGTAATATAGATAAATAAAATACAATTCTTTCTTAGGTAGTAATCTTGTAACCTGTTACGCATTTATTACAACATTCCAATCGATTCATAAACATCACTATGAATAAATTACATTTCATTTAAATAATAAGCACCATTGCATTGTATTATATTGCAGTGCATTATAGCGCATAAAATATTGCTATTACAATACACTATACATTGAAATACACTGAAATCAAAATACAGTAAAATATTGTAATTATATTTGAGTATGTATTGAAAACTTTTAATACATTTTGATTAGATCACATACTTCAATATTTTGATATTCTAAACAGAATTATGCACTGATTAAAATCATTATTTTTAGTTGGAGCATTTTTGTCCTTTATACTGTTTCCTGTGAACTGTGTCCTCTGTCGGTAGACACTCGGCAACAAATATTATACTTTTAAAATACATAACTATAAACATATATTTAAATGAAATGCCACTGATATTTGCTGAAGTTACATTCACCCGTATTAACACACGTAAGGGTTCAATGTGAGCGTATAATGTAATAGCTACGGTCAATTATAAAAGCAGAACTACACAGACTAAATAACTAACTGACCGGATCCTATAAAATACGTATAACAGAAAATATTGCTGCATCTCATTCATAATGTCCATCTTTACACCAGTAGCTAAGCAGCTAGCTGAGGTAAACAGTTACTCAACTCGTACTTAAATATAATTCAGAGGTTGCACGCAGAACTGCTTCGTGAGGGTGTAACTAAAACTATAAACACCTCGTACAAAATCATTTTCTTACCATCCGAAAAAGGCTGACATTCAAAATTCATTTAAAGTTGTATTGCAAGAAAAAAAAAATCACTATATGAGCTAACAGGCTAATTATTTTCTTATCACCAGCAGCTACTTTCTCTTCCGGTAGGAACGAGCTCGCTTTCGACTGATTGGATGATTCAAAAGCGTCCCGCGCTCTCATTGGGCAAAGTCATTGAATTGCGTCATGTTACGTCTTACGTTGTCGGTAGCTACGGTTGCCATAGAAACCAAGCCTAATAGTGGACCCAAGCCGCAGGTTGACAAGGACACTAAGTTGTTAGGACTCTCCAAAACCATTAGTGTCTCTTTGTCCACATTTAACAAAACAAACAGTAAACTACAAACGGTTGCCATTGTTGCCACTGCTTTCTGCTTATGAGGCATGAAAAGTAGACTGTCTAACCAAAAGTATGTGGACCCATGACCATCACTCATATGTTGTACTCCCATAAACTACTTATACAAATAAACTGTTGCATGAATGTTTTCTGCATGATGTAACATCAAGGTTTTACAAAAAACTATAAGACCAAAACCTGTTTCAGCATAACAAATAACCTAATGCAAGACCTCCTTGGCCAACATTAGTGTCTGGACTGTGAAAAGAGAATATGCAGAACTCTGAACTAATATGAAAAATAAGCAAATCCCCACAGCAGTGTTACAAAATCATCTCCAGTGGAAGGTATCACCAAAAAAAAAAAGGGAGGTTCAACAATTCCATGTGGGAAACGACTGGTCGGGTGTCCAAATATTTTTGCATCATTGTACATACGCAGTTTAAAAACAATAACAACAACAAAACCCTAAAGCAACATATCTACATTAAATACAATGTGTCTTCAAAAATACATTTTTTCTACATTTTCTGTAGGTAACTTTTTTGAGTATCATGGTTCTTTATTTATTTTGATTTGGCATACTGCCAAAGATGCACTGAAAAGGTAAATGCACGTAAACTTAAATCATTAACCATGAACACTTTTTAATGCCCAGGCCTCAGTCAGATCAAATATTTGTGGCAAAACTTTCTAAAAATCACTTAATGTTTTTATCCAATCACGTAAGCAAGTTTGTCAATATGAATGAACAAAATTATCAGGATACAGTTGTGCAAAAACCGGGAAGAAACATAGACTTGCAGATGTAATTGCAGCAAGAGTTTCATTCATGCATTTCTTTATCTGCTGTTCACACACGCACACAAATAGAGACGTTCTAACGTAACCAATCTACCAACATTTTTTTGGAGAGTGAAAGGAAATTCCCAGAACCAAGAACAAACCCGCATGAACATAATGGGAACACGCAAAACTATCCACAAAGCACAACATTTTGTCTGTCTGGCACGAAATATATTTTACAACTTCAAATGTTACACATATTGTGTATCTCAAATAGTAACAACATATTTCAATTACAGTTATGGATTGGAAGAGTAAAAATGTGGAAAAATCTCAAGTGGGGCGAATATTTTCTGCAAGCTATTTTATGCTTAGGTCAAACCTTCTTATTTAGCACTTGTTTTCCATAAATAAGTAAAGAATATTAATAGCAATAAAATCTTATAGAAGCAACCCATGGCATGATGGAAGCAGCAGGAAGGGGCTCTAAAATTAGACCTGATATGCAGCAGACTTACAGGCAAATTTCCATTTCAACATTTCTGAATTTCATATTTTTTAAATAAATAAAAGCTTCAGTTCTTTCCTTCAAACCTTTCGGAAAAAAACATACCTATATGAATTATATAGCACCTTTTTCTAAAGATTTTTTGCATTTTGGCATTCTCTTTTTCTTTGTAACATATCTCTGTGTGAGTATCTCATTCCTCTCTGACATATGGCCACACAGCAAGAGAGAGAAAGAGTTAAAGAGCGAGAAAGAGAGAGAGAGAGAGAGAGAGAGAGAGAGAGAGAGAGAGAGAGAGAGAGAGAGAGAGAGAGATGTACATACACAAGTCTTCACAACAAGGTATACCAGACAGGGTGAAATGAGCTCCTGAAGCACATCTCTGTTTATCCCCCTGTATCTGGTTATACTTTAAAGTAAGAATCTCAATAATGGCCTGCATCTGCACCTCCATGAGCACCCAAAACTCTTCAGTGAGGTTAAAGAAGATGTAGGACTGAAAAGTCTAACTGAGACAAGAAGCTGAAGCAAAGGAGTGGCACATTTATCACACAGGTATGCACTTATTTCAGTAAAGGGTTTGCAATGTAAAATTTCCTAATCACTGTCTGGATTTTTTGTTCCATGTTTTAAATATTATAAAAGATGAATCCATGTGAAAAAAATAATTATTAATACTATTAATACTTAAATACTTAATAATATAATAATTAGTAATAATTAAAAATAATACTTTCTATATTTGTAAGAATATGGAAACGCCACAAATATTTAAAATAGAAACACTGGATTATTGAATTATTTATTTGTGTGTTTTGAGATTTTTTTTTATTTTTTTTTACAGAAAACAAGAAGAGTCTACATAAACATTGTGTGGGAGAGCGAATGGTTCAGGGGAAGGAAGGACAGCAAGGCAGCAACCAGTTCTGGCAGAACCAGGTTTCTCAATTGGTTACTTTTACTTTCTCATGCACTCACACATCTCTTTGTTTCTCTCGAAGCACTCAACCTCCCTCCTCTTATTGCAATCGCTGCTGTCTTATCTATTTGGGGATGCACCTGCCCATGACTCAAGTGGAAACCCAGATACCGTACCTCCATCCACCCAATTGCACACTTCTTTGGGTTTGCTGTGAGTCCTGCCCTCCTCAAGGTTCTCAGGACCACTTGGAGGTGTTGCAAACAGCATACTCCTTAATGGGGGGTCAGAGAATTCGGTCCACGAATCGTTGAAACATTGCTGGGGCCCTAGACATGCCAAATGGAAGTGTGACAAGCTGTTGTAAACTGAATGGAGTGGAAAAGAGGTTTTTTTTTTTTATGGAACATTGAAGTCAAGTGGATCCACCAATATTCCTTGGTTAAATCCAGTGTCGAATAAAAGCATGCTGCGCCTAGCTGATCAAGCAGTTCATCGATGCGAGGCGTTGTATACGCGTCAAATTTAGACACTGTGTTGACTTTTCGATAGGCTACGCAGAATCTGACCAACCTGTCTTGGGATCTCTTGGGAACCAAGACCATCGCGCTGCGCCAATCACTGTGGGATTTCTTGATTATCCCCATGTCCAGCATAGCCTTGACTGTGTGCCACTATACCTGGGGGCGTCTCAATATGGTGTTCTATGAGGTTTGTTCATCCAGGTTGGGGGGGAAACACATCTGCAAACTCTTTTTGCAACCTCCCCAACTGTGCTCTTGGTAAGAGAGGTGGTTTTCACGGGGGACTGGGGTGAATTTGAATGCGTAATTTGGGCCTACCTCGAGTTTCAGCTCCTCCCTCTCAGGGACCACCATCACTAGAGACACAGGCACTGGTTTTACATCACCTCTATTTGTGTGCCAAACTTCATAGTCAACATCTCCAACTCATTGTGTGACCTAAAAGGGTCCTTGCCATTTTGCGAGTAGTTTAGAGCTCCTAGCGAGTAGCAATATGAAATTCCCCAGTGTTAGTTGGCCCAAGGTGTGGAGTTTTGCTTTCAGGTCATCGAGCACTCCACGCAGCTTGAGGGCGTATAAAAAATTCTAAAGGGGTAAACCTCGTGAAGGCTTGTGGGATCTCTTGTACTGTGAATAATAGAGGCTTGTGCCACTTATTCCAGTTCCATGCATCTTGGTTCACAAACTTCCAAATCATATTTTTGATGGTTCGATTAAATCACTCCGCTAAGCCACTGGTCTGAGGATGATAGACACTAGTACAAATCGATTTAATCCCCAATAATCTGTAAAGTTTGTGGAGTGTTTGTAACATGAAGGCAGTGCCCTGATCAGTCAGGATCTCTTTCAGAATTTCAACCCAGGAGACAACACGGAAGAGTGCCTCCGCAACACTACGTGCTGAGATGTTGTGGAGAGGCACTGCTTCTGGGTATCGCATTGCACAGTCTATCAAAACAAACACAAAGCGATGCCCTCGTGTAGTCCGCTCTAATGGCTCGACAAGGTTCATTCCAATTCTCTTGAAGGGGACCTCGATTAAAGGTAATGGGCGCAATGGTGCTTTTGGGAGGGCTGTTGGGTTCACCAGATGACATTTGTGACATGCCGCACACCATCTACGCACATTGCCTGGGCCATTAGGCGGTCTAAGTTTTTTTCGAGACCAACCAACCAGTTTCTTTAATTGTTCGAGTGTCCTATGTCACTTGGTACAGATTAGCTTTAATGACTGCGAAGTTTGGGTAGGAAAGTACAATGTCTGGCTGGACTCGCTGACCATCGTTTACTTTCATTTGACCAAAGGCATGCTGGAGGGTTTTGTCTTATGTCTGCTCCAGCAGGAAATCCCTGAGGGAAATTCCCCGGGAGAGAGATGGACGGAGCTCTCCCCTCTCCCCGTGTCTGTCGAAGCCGGACCCAACATGGCATATTCGGAGGGATTGGCCCCTGTTTCTGAGGGAGGGGAATGGAAGGAAAGCGAGAAGTGGAAGGGGAGTAACGCAAGATAGGTAGAGATAGAAGCAGAGGGTTCGCCGGCCCCTGGGTAGGTCTTCAGCCAGCTGAACCGCCTTATTTACCACTGGCACTGGACCCACTCTGCCGTCCACGGTGGACGAACTGCTGCAACATGACGAGTTCGAAGATCTTTTTGCCACTCTAGTTTTTGTCCAGCAGCCACTTCTGGCGGGCGGTGTGGAGCTGTTGAGCGAAAGGCAAATGGCCGGCCGACCTCACAAATTGTAAGGGAGAGAAAACATTGTCTGGGCTCCTCCAGAGTCCGTCCAACTAGTTGAAGGTTTGCCTGCTTCAGGGTGCAGGATTCCAGTATGCGATCAGCCAGCAGTTTCTGGGCGCCGAGCTGAGCCTCTCTGGAAAAGAGTGGCAGAAGGCGGCGCACTTGCTCCTTTCTCGGCGGTGGCCACATGCTTGAACAGCTCCAGGACCGCCTTGGCAACATTTTGCGGCCCCATCTTGTTGAGCGGGACAGTTGCTGCAGGCGTTGGGAATGGGAATCTTCCAGACTGAAAAGTTTACACTTAGTGTTTTCTATATAAATAACAAGTTCCGTTGTGCTCTCTTCAAAACAGAAAGAAAAAAGCTAGTAAAAGAATGTTGCTATAGTTGCTATAATATATTGATAAAAAAGCAATGCTGTACAAACAAGAGAGTGGTTATTCTGCATACAGGATGTGAGCCTGCAGTCCAAGTTCCTGACCCCAAAAATATATTCCTGAACATATTAGTAGGTGGTATTAAAAAGTTTCTAGACTAGCTCTGTTTACAAGAAAGTACTTTATTTATCTATGTTTACACACTATCACCTTTAAAATAGTCCCCTTGCACAGTAATACAGCCCTCCCAGCATGCCTGCCACTTCTGGAATGTGTCCTGGAAGTCTTCTTTTCAAAGCGTGTCAAGCACCTTCTGCTGTATGCACTGGATCTCTGCAATGGTGTCAAAACAGGCAAGTTTTGAGCTGGATTTTCATCTTCAGGAAGAGGGCAAAGTCTGTAGGAGCCAAATCAGGCGAGTAGGGAGGGGGCGGAAGTGAGATCATATTGTTTCTGGCAAAAAAACTGTGTGACAAGGTGGGCATATGGTCAGAATAGCAGATGTGGTAATAACACAGAATAGCACTATGTTGTACACAGGACGATGTCTTTTGGCACACAGACTTATGAAGCTCGGTGCACCCTGTGACTGTGCGTCCAGCCTTGTGCTGCCATCTGTTGGCATGTTACAAAAGTAGTCTTGAAACTTTTTGATACCGCCTCGTATTTCCTATATTTAATAATGATGTTGCTAACACCACTGTAGTAACCATTCTAAAATATCAAGTGAAATTTTACATTGTGAACACAGATGTAAAATTAAAACATCCCAGTGAGGTTACAGGAAATATAGACACTCATGAAACGCTTATCATTAGTAGACCAGAACTGATTGTTGTATAACAGGAACCAACTTGCTTCATGCACTTTCACCAGCATTCATTTCCACTTTAAAATGGATATTAAAAGAATATTATGGATAATTTGAAAATATTTTATAAAGTTCTTAAAAGACTATTATTAATTAATAATTTAATGTCAAACTATAATTTGGGGGCATAAATTGGGATCATACATTTAAAATTACTAGTCAATAACACGATATCTTTAAAACTTTGCATGATGCAACATCCTGTTTCAACATCCTGATATATACAAATATTTCATTAAAGTGAATGTTTTGGACAACACTTAGGATAGGAATGTTTGAAATGTGCTGTAATACACATTATTGTAAAAATAATCCGTTTTATTTTTACTGTATTTGTTTATAATCTAAATTGTAGTTACAGTCTGCTTAAGACTTTTGTATTCTTATTATGCTAAAATGGTTATTTTTCTAAAACATGCAAATAGTTTAAACCTGTGTATGTTTAAATCTTTTTTTGTTGTTGTTAAATTGGTGCATATAAATGGTGCATTTTAAACTAATAATGATATGTTGTATGTAAACAACAGAAGATGCGGGGACAGAGACCAGATGTGGAAGAGCTGCTGAAGCAGTCTCATACCGAGCTGCTGTGGATCCAAAGGCAGCTGTCACTCATTGCAGCTCGGAACACCAGTCACGCTCGAGCCAGAGAGAAGGTCAGTCTTTGCGGGTCACACATTTTTTTTGTTATTTATTTTACCTGTATAGTAATGGAAGCGTGTAGCCTTCATATTATCAGTTTAAGATAAGAGCTTATCTGGTATTTTTTACAAAACTGTACAAATGAAAATTGTGTTATTGGTTTTGGTATTCTTTTGATTTGATGATGATAAACTGGAAGCTATAATACATTGCTCATTAAATACATTAACCTTGTAACTGCAGGTGGGACATTATGCACATTTAATTTTTG
Organism: Silurus lanzhouensis; assembly: GCA_039877035.1. Lineage (NCBI taxonomy): Eukaryota > Metazoa > Chordata > Actinopteri > Siluriformes > Siluridae > Silurus > Silurus lanzhouensis. The sequence continues at coordinate 6,424,909 of JBCEWE010000458.1, read as the reverse complement.
TTTGCTGATCTACTGCTTTAAACATCTACAAAATTGAGATGAAAAGATGTCATATTCTTCTTTCTAATAGAAGTGGTCAGTCAATCAACTACTTATTTACTGGGTTTGAAAATTCATTAAAAAAAAAAACTGGAACATGAGGTAAATTTTATCAATTGATGCATCAGAAGTCAAGCACAAGGTGGTGCCAGTGTGCCCACTAACATGCAGTTTGCAGCCAGAAACCACCAGCTACCACAGAGTGATGATGAGAAACGAGTAATGATGTCGTCCAATGAAAGACCTTGTGTTCCAAGAGGTACAGCAGGTGTGGTTGCAGTGTGCTGTCCAATCACAACCTCTGTGAGTATTGTATTCCGTCTCCACTGGAAATTAACATGTTAGTTTAAACTGATGTGTTTGCACTGTGTGTGTGTGTGTGTGTGTGTGTGTGTGTGTGTGTGTGTGTGTGTGTGTGTGTGTGTGTGTGTGTGTGTATTTTGCTGGTGGTGGGATTCAGGGTGGGGGCTCTACCACGGTTGCCAGGCAACAGAAAGAAGAAGACTAAAGATGAGACGATCCCTGTAGAATCTGTTCCTTTTCAGCATTAAAAAGACACTAATAGCCTCAGTACCTGCTGCTGTGTCTCAGTAATCCCTCTTAACGTCACACAGATCTTTGATGTGATGTGAGGTAAACACCAGCAGATCTGGTGTCCATTTCCTCTGTCCTCTCTTTTAAATTCCCATTAACTTGGTGAAAAGCAGGCCATGTGTCATGACCTTGTAGGCCAGGAGATGAAGGAGATAAATTAGAGGAAAAGGAAAATAGGAACAAGGTGAAAGAAGAGTAAGGACAAGTGCTGAATATGCAAATTCTGTCATTTTGGTCAAGTGTATGTGTGTTGAAAGATTTAATTTCACCTGAACAGGGAATTTAACCCATCAATGAACCCCAGAGGTGGAAAGTAATAAAGTAGGAATACTTCATTACTGTATTTAAGTTGATTGTTCTGGTATTAGTACTTTACTCCACTATTTATTTTTCTGAAAACTTTTTACTTTCACCCATTCCATTTTTTACACAAATATCTGTACTTACTATTTCTTACATTTTTAAACAAGGCTCATTACTTTCATTGTAATCAATTTGGTGAAATGTAAATTTTTTTTGGCCCTTCAACCTATTTCCTGTCATTGCACAGCTTTTTTAATCTACCACTGGTGTATCATTTCCTGGCTATGATGCTAACAATGAGAAGGCAGAAGGCACCAAGTAATATGACTATCATAAAAATAAGATAACTAAAATAAAAGAGTTCAAAGCAACCACACAACTTTTAATCATTCAAAATGCATATGTTAATTAACTTTTTTAAAAACACAACAGCATTCGTAAACTCCACATTGTTTTATTAGATATTTTATTTACAGCATATATTTTCTTTTGTTTGCTAGCCAATTTCCGCTTCTAATGGAATCAGTATTTACTAATATGTGAGATGGTGTGAGATTGCTGAGACAATGTGACACTACTGAAGGTGAGATGGTCATAGAATGCTGAATCAGTGAGTGACTGATAAGAAGATATGACACTGCAGAGACGAGACACTGGCGAGACTGTAAAAGGCGCTGCTAAATTGGTCTGTGACTGCTTTATATATAATATATATATATATATATATATATATATATATATATATATATATATATATATATATATATATTCGCAAGTGGCAGTGTTCCCTACACACTAAACTGTAACTCGATAATGATAATATTGCACTTTTTAAATCTTTAAATTGATTATGTTTATATATATATATATATATATATATATATATATATATATATATATATATATATATATATATATATATATATATATCTCATCATATGGTGTGAAACTGCTGGTGAAATGAAAAGAGACTGGCATGATGTTGAGAGACTGCCAAGATTGTGGAACATGAACATGTCGGGATTGCAATTTATTTACCTTTTGCACTTTTTAAAAATGATAAAGTGCAAAATAATGTTTTGATTAGCTTATTAAATCAGCCACTGTTGTCTTACAATAAATTAATGTTTTTGCTAAATGTTAGTTAGATAGACAGATAGATAGATAGATCCAACTTTATATAGCATTTTCAACATTGCACCTTAATGCTGAAGACATACAAACTATAAAAGAACATGTATAGGATTATGCTGTAAACAAAAACATGTTAAATATCCCAGAACATGTTTTAGATTTCCGATTCTTCAAAGTAGCCACCTTTTGCTATCAAGACAGCTTTGCATACTTTAGGCTTTCTCTCAGTCAGCCTAATGATGTAGTCACCTAGAATGGTTATCCAACAGTCATGAGAAGTTCCCAAAAATGTTGAGAGCCTGTAAATGTTTTTCCTTCACTCTCCAATCGAGCTCATCCAAAACCATCTCAGTTGGAATTAGATCGGGTAATAATGGAGACAGGTCATCTTATGCAGCACTCCATCACTCTCCTTTTTGGACATTTAGCTCTGGTTGGGGTCATTGTCCTGTTGAAAACCAAATGATGGTCCTACTAAGTGCAAACCAGATGGGGTGGCATGTTGCAAAATGCTGTGGTATCCATGCTGGTTAAGTGTGCCCTTAATTTTGTCTAAATCACCAATAGTGTCACCTGGAGTGTACCCCCACACCAGAACACCTTCTCCTAGATGCTTCACAGTGGGAACCACACATTCAGAAACCATCTTGTACGTCTAACAAAGACACAGCGGCTAAAACCAAAAATATGGAAGTTGGACTCAACAGACCAAATGACAATTTTCCACTGATCTAATGTCCATTTCTTGGACCTATCTAGTCTCTTCTGCTTGTTTTTCTTTCAAAGTAATGGTTTCTTTTCCGCAGTTTGACCAGGAGGACCTGCTTTATGCAGTCTTCTTTAAACAGTGGATGTTGATATATACGTCTGCTACTCCAAGAAACAATTATGTAAATTGTCAGTTTCTGAATCTGGTCATTCTAATAAACGTATTATATGTAGCTCTTGGTCTTCCTTTCCTGGGTCAGTTCTTATAAGAGCCTGTTTCATCAAAAACGTTTGATGGTTTTGGTAACTGCACTTGGGCATACATTTAAAGTTCTTGAGATTTTTTGAGATGGACTGACTTAAATTTTTACGTAACTGAGTGTTTCTTGCAATAATCTGTATTTGTACAATAGTTGTAGTAGCACTAATAGGGCTATTGACTTTGTACTCACCCTTTCCTCTGCACAAGACAACTGATGGTCTAAAGCACTTAAAGACAAAACAGACCTGTGAATTGAAAACCATCTTAGGAGACTACCTTAAAAAACTGATTAGAGTATGCCATGAGCTGTCATCAAAGCTAAACGTCGCTACTTTGTAAAACATTTTTTGGATGGTTTAACACTTTTGTCTTATAAGTCCATTTATAAGTCCATATGTGTTCTTTCATAGTTTGGATGTGTACAGTATTATGTACAGTATTGAAAATACAAAAAAATATTGGAAAGAAGGTGAGAAGGTGTGTCCAATCTTTTGAAATTTAGAGAAATTTTAATTGAAAGAAAGATGTGTGTAAGGCACAAAATATGTATAGAAATATGAGATACAAATTTTAAATATGAGATATAAATAGTATGTTTATGCACAATGTATGTATATACAGATGGTATACAGATATATAGAAATAAGTTATTGCTAGCAAACTGAGTTTGAGTGAATGAAATTTTGCGATTTATGTTATACAATGATTTATTATTTATTTTTACTCTGTTTATCTGGTATTCACAAATTCATTTATTAAACAAATATTTAAATGCAGAAAACAAAATAATCTAAAACAATTTGCTTTTATCATTTTACATTTTTGTAACTTTCTTTTAACTTTGTAACTATTGCTGTTCATGCGGTTCAGCTCGGTATCTACATCAGTACCAGTCGTGTGTGCGTGTGTATGTGAGCGCGCGCGCGCAAAGGGATGGCAAAAGGCGTGCGAATGCGAGCATGCGCATATTATAGTGTGTGTGTATATATGTGTGTGTGTGTGTGTGTGTGTGTGTGTGTGTGTGTGTGAGAGAGAGAGAGAGAGGCTGAAGAGAGTGAGAGAAAGCGTGAGTAATTCCATGCTTTGGCTCCACGAGAGCCTGGAGATGCTCCCAGCAGTGGTCTGGACACACACACGCGCACACACACACAAATCGTAGACATGTCGTCATTGCCACGGTGCCGCAACGCCTGCAGTTGATAATGATGGTGTGAGAGGGGTTGAAAACGAAGAGGGAAAGCTTCAACCTTGGTAGGTACCGTGCAACACACACACACACACACACACGCACGCACACACACACGCACGCACGCACGCTGTTACAATGTGGAGGCGGTGAGCATGTGCTCGAATGTGCATGAGGTGCTAGCTAGCTGTTGCACTGCTAAGATATGTGTGTGTGTGTGTGTGTGTGTGTGTGTGTGTGTGTGTGTGTAAGAAAGAGATGCTGAGATGTTAACGATGATGCACCTGCCCCTCCTTAGCCTCTGGCGCGCGCGCGCGCGCACACACACACATCTTAGCTGCTGTGTGTGTGTGTGTGTGTGTGTGTGTGAGGGATTTAACTGCGGGGGTGCAGTCATCACTGGGCTTGTGGGTTAATGTTTCTCCAATGACTCCTTCACTTTTGATGTAAAAATATTACAAAGGGGAAACAGTCGTTCAGAAATGCACAACAGTTATGGTAACAAGTAGCTGATTAGGTTTCAAAACCTACATTTCTACCCCTTTTTCTTGTTCATTATTTTTGCAGGGATGCACATTACACCAACCTCTCCTGTCATTAGGAGACAGGCCCCACCCATCCACCTCTTACACCCACTTGCTTCTGCAAGAGCTGTCAGTTGCACACAACAGGTTCCATATGTGTACAATATTTGTGATTGGTTTTAATAATTACCCGGCTGTTTATGAAATATGTATAACACATTTACTATTAAAAATGCATAACGCTGTATAATCGACATGGCGCTGCATGAGGTAGGGTTGTCTCAGCTCTAGGGTCCCTGCTTCAATCTTAAGCTTGGTATTATTCTCTGTGTGTGTCCCAGGTGTCTGTGTAGGTTTCCTCTAGGTTCTCTGGTTTTCTTTACCTTCTTCAAAATTGATGAATAAATAAAAAAAAATACACAATGCTCAATAAAGTAGCTCTAATTGGGATGATTTGGGTGTAGAAGAAAAGTCCAAGCATGTCTTGTAAACAGCAGAGAAAGTCAGACAGTGAAAGAGAGCAAGACAGAGAAAGAGCAAGACAGAGTGACTGTGAGACAGAGAGAGATAGAGAAAGAGAGAGAAATAGGGAGAGAGAGAGAGAGAGAGAGAGAGAGAGAGAGAGAGAGAGAGAGAAAGAGGGAGGCCCTTCAGGTTATATTTATAACTAGTTGAACTCACACCTGTTGTACAGGTGCTATTATATAGATTGGCAATTGTGTGTGTGTGTGTGTGTGTGTGTGCGTAGGTGTGTGTTTGTGTGTGGACTGTAGCCATGCTTCACAGTTGCTGCAGTCTGTTCTCATGATGGCTCACCACCAATGCGACTGACGAGTCTGAACCCAGTCCTTTTACAAATATTTGCCTGTAATTAAACGTATTTTCAGGGATATAAGACACTTTTTTCCTCTCTAGCATCTGCTAGGATTTATACACCAAAACATCCTTTAGCTTTTGTTATATTAAATGCATCAACTTAAGAAAAGCAACTTTAAAAACTGTAAACGATATTCTACCTAAAGAATGTTTTGATGGGTTTTTTTTGTGTTTGGTTAATTGTGGCTTAAAGAAAATTAGGGCTGCAACTACCAACTATTTATATATCTGATTAATCATCCCATTATGAGGTTGATTTATTGATTAAATAGGGAATTAAATGGTGGTGATTAGTCTGTCTGAATACTGAGCATTAAATATGTAACATTATGCAGAATGTTTTACTCAGTATTGCCATGCTTTCATGCTACTGCAGGATCAGGACAAGTAGTATTACGCATGCATAGGTTTTGCTGAGCTGTTTGTCCAGAAAAGGGGCTACTGTGAGGTGAACGTCTCTCACACCTTTACACTTTTACCATCTGTAGAAAAAAACATGGTTTCTTATAGTTTGCTCACTGGTATAGATTTAACTAAGCACTGTCTGTATATTAACTGATCTAAAGGCAAAAGAAGGGGAACTTAAAACTGTTCACACTGTGTGTGGCCATGTTCGTTTAAATTTCATACATGGGGAAGGAGCTGGAAGTACCCCAAGTGAAATATCGAGTTGATGGGGTGTTTTTGCTATTTTTTCCTAAGGAGACATTCCTTTAGTATGCAAATTTTCTATTCTATTTGATTCTTTTTACGATTCTCATAGTATTTGGTCTGTCATATGACACCAGTGTAATGCACAAAATAGACAAAAGTATTGAGACACCTGACATTTTCCAGCTATATTTGGTTCTGCGACAAACTGTTACCACAAAGTTGGAGGCACACAATTATTTAGGATGTCTTTGGATCTGATGGAAATAAATGTTTTTCTTTGCTTGAATTATGAGACCCAAATCTTTTTCATCATGACAATGCCCCTGTGCACAAAGTGAGCTCCATGAAGATATGGTTTACATATGTTGGAGTAGAGGATATTCATTGGCCTGCTATAGAGTTTCGACCTCTACCTTATGAAAACCTTTAGGATCATTAGGAACACTGACTCCATCCCAGGCTTCCTCACCCTACATCAGTACCTGATTTTACTAATGCACTTGTGGCAAACAAACATGACTCTCCACAAGCACATTCCAAAATCTAGTTGAACATCTTCCCAGAAGAGTGGAGGTTATTATAAGAGCAAATGAGGAATGGGATGTTCAAAAAGCACAATTGAATATAATGGTCAGGTGTTCACAAACCATTGCCTACATTGTATATATGTATACAGTACAGTACAGGAGTTTTAGGCAAGTGTGATTGAATGTTGTAAAGTAAGAATGGTTTAAAAAATTGAAGTGTGAATAGTTTATAATTAATAGTTGTTGTCCTGCTGCAAAATGCATTTAAAGCCAATTAGATGCCTCCCTCATGGTGTTGCATGATGAATAAGTATTTGCCTGTTTTTTTTAGCATTGAGGACAAAATGCTACAACAAAATCTTCAACTCCAAACTAACTGCCTCCTGCTACAGCCTGCTAATAACTCACATTTTAAATCATGAGCCCAGAGCATGTGCTGCCAATTCTCTGTACCCCGGGTTAGATTTTTTCATACGTAGTTGAGTTGCTTAGCCTTGTTTCTACGTCCGAGGTATACATTTACAATTACATTTGTGGCATTTAGCAGACGCTCTTGTCCAGAGCAACGGACAAAAGTGCTTTGAGTCTCTAGCAATGAGTATATCTACACTGGTACGCTAGATTACAACTTAATATAACTCCACCTACAGCTCTGTTTAGAGGTTTTTTATTTTATTTTTTAAGTGTTTGAGTGTTTCAGGAAGAGGTAGGTTCTCACCCGTCGCTTGAAGATAGCCAGGGACTCCGCTGTTCGGACATCTAGGGGAAGTTCATTCCACCATCTCATTGCCAGAACAGAGTACAGCCTTGAAGTATACTTACCTCTCATCCTGAGAGAAGGTGGTACATGTCAAGCAGTGCTGAAGGATCTCAGACAGCGTGGTGCAGTGCGAGGAGAGAAGAGGTCTCTGAGGTATGGCTTTTTTACTGCAATTCTTCCATGAACCTATGTGGATAGTAGATGCGTGTACCTGAAGACAAGACTTCTCCGGATAGTAAATGGGTGTACCTGGATCCCAATGGTTTCCACCAGTTCTTTGCTGATGGCACTGCTGGACATCTTCCTTTGCCAAAGGCAAACCAAGCATGATATGTCTTTCATCTGCTGCATTAAGTTTCCTTGGCCGACCACTGCGTCATCCATCCACAACATAACCCGTTTCTTTGTGCTTCCTCAAAATAGCTTGAATAGCACATCTTAAACCCCGTCTGTTTAGAAATCCTTTGAGAAAGATATTTTAAGCCTTCTACACAGCTGTTTCTGTTTTAGTTAATGACTGTGTTTCAAGATACAAATGAAACTGATGGTCATTAGCACCTGCATAGTATACTTGGTTAATCACACCTGAATTCCAATACTACAAATCCCTGACTTTATGCAAGCGCATAATTTGTTTAAGTTTGGGAATTGGTGATTTTTTTGATCATTTAGATTTTTCTCCTATTTGCTAACTTTTTGTATTATTGCATTTTGTAACTTGATAAAAAGAAACATTTTATATATATATATATATATATATATATATATATATACGTATATATATATATATATGTGTGTGTGTATATATATATATATATATATATATATATATATATATATATATATATATATATATATACATATATATATATATATATATATATACATATATATATATATATACTGTATATTTACATATATATATATATATACTGTATATTTATTATAATTATAATGCATTTATAATAATTAGATAACAATATATATTTTTGAAAGCATTTTTACTTTACAGCACTTCTTCACACCTCTTTAAAACTTTTGCACTTTTTTTTTAATATATAAATGACTACATTTTTGCTGACTCATCCTGTGCTCGCTTTGTGCTTGTCCAAATAAATGCTCTCTAGAATGCATATGCCCCACTCCCAGGGGGCTCATAGGGGCATGTAGCAGTAAACATCGTTCGTAGGTGTGTCTTCCTGGGCACTGTTCCCTTCTCCACCTCTCCCTAGGATGAGGTAAAAACAGGAGGAATTTATTCAAGTGGAATTTGTGCGAGTTTGCACTTTTGTGACAGGCAATTTTCAGAAGAATGTTTTTCCAACTAGGGACTGTACAATGTAAAAATGTCACTACCTGAGATGGAGTAAAGGAGAAAGCAATTTTGTGTTTGTACATAGCTAGGGCTTCAGGAAAAAAGAACATATACTGTCTATCACTGAGATGCCTCAGATGCTTACTGATCATGACCCTGTTCCTTTCTAAAAAACATAAAATGTTGCAGTGTCACATTATTGCAATGCAACAAAGAGTGTCAACAAATGAATGTATTGATTTATCTTCTAACCAGCTGTTTAACTGCTAGGAGTGAATGGTTTTAAAATGCATTTTTGATTAAACTGTTATTTGATAAATGTGTAATTGGCTGTGTGTTGAAGAAGCTAGCTTCATTGGCTCAATATCTGCCTCCTTGCTGGTTGGTGTGATGATTTAGAGCTGCACAATTGCCAACTGGAAAACCAACAGGCTGCCTGGCTTGTGAGTGTTTGTAGCGTGGTGTAGGAGTTTGCTGGGATTATGTAGGATAGCTTACATACACACACACACACACACACACACACACACACACACACACACACACACACACACACACACACACCAAAAAGTAAAAAAAAATCTGTCAAATCTGTAGTCTCTTCTGTGAAACGGTTTTGAGAATGGAAAATAGTTTGGTGCCGTTGTGGTTCATTACTTCCCTGTCACGGTGAAAGCAATTGGGCCCCAACCTTCTTTGCACCTCGGACAAATTTACCCGGAGGGAAGTTTTTCTAGCTCGTAACTAAACACAATAATGTGCATATCATATTATTAGAATACATAGTATATGATTTGATTATTCATTTCATTATTGCATACATAACCAAAATGTAACTTAACTCACTATAATGCAGAATCAGTGCAAACTTGTATTATTAAAAAGTTAGAAAAAGACTGCGAATGAATAAAGTGAGAGAAATTGGCATATGCAGTAGAGGTCATTTGGGAAAAAAAAAAAAAAACCTGCAAACCATGAATATCAATAAAATGAAAATAAAATAAACATTAAAAAGCTTTTAGTCTTTTTATTCTTTCTGAATTCTGCATGTTGCTGTTTATCATGTAGAAGGTATTGATTAATTTTCTACAACAGCCGTTAACATAGAGAAATGTGTAATTACTGACAATTGTGTAAGAAGATGGTGACTTAAAAATTGTGGAAGACGTCTCCAGGTTTAGCACTTTATAACAGAGGTAAGGCTGGAAATGTAATTCTTCCAGGCACAGAAAAGACTTAATAACACTACACATTGTTATAAATATCCATAACATGACAAGCTACAGGTTATTTGCTCCTTATTATCTTCTTGAGAGAGAAAAATTAGGGTCTGGTACTGAAAGGAACCCATTGCTTATGGCTATATAAAGTGATAAGAGGAGGTAATTTGTTCTGAAGGATGTTCCACAGCATTAAATGTGTAGTAACTAGGTGTATAAAAACCAGTTCATTAATTGCAATAGTTCTCAATTTGCTATGGAATACTGATATAGAAAAATAATAGAGGAATAGGAATAGTGCTATAGGAAAATAATCAAAGCAGGGGAAGTGGTTATAAAGCCCAGAACATATTCCATAAATATTATATAGTTATTATACATTATATTTACTTTTTAATGAATTTACAATTTCTATTGTTAGGTATATGCTTATTAGAACATTAGTCACATTTGACCACATTTTTCTTTTAATTAAAGTTATACTCAATTATGTTATTTCAACTAGTTTTAGTTATAATTCTGATATTCTCATTACTAATAACTTATTAGTCTTTACTCCTCTGAGACCTTTTAGACTGTCTTATAATATAACATTATAAAAACATGTGATTACATGTTCTGGCCAGAGGAGGATGTTCTCCCACTGCAGGTTCTGGTTGTAATCAGTCTGTATACTTATTTAAATAGCTCGATTTTTTTGTTTCCATGTTTTGCTCTATTCCCTATATTCCCTTTGAAGCTTGTGCGCTCTTTTCCCGAAGGTCTCCTGGCAGCGTTTTTGACACAGCCGAATAATAGTCATGAATAAATGATCAGTAATGGACATGGGTGGAAAATGGAGTGGGTTTTGTGAGTGCAGCATTCCCAAAGCAAAGCTACAGCACGCCCACACTTTTATTTCTGGCAGCAGCACAGTGTCTCAGTGTCGCAGAGTCGGTAAGCAGCAGTGAAAACGCTCGGACATGACTCTGCATGTGGTATGCCACAGTAGCATCTTAACCCATCCCAACGACTTTTCCTGTGAAAATTGATTTTGTCTGATTGCTGCTGTTTGGTTTTATGAACATCTGAGCCTCAGGCTCTGGATTGGATCTATGGCTTCTTGGGCTTCTTAGACCGGCATGCTCATTTAGCTCTTATTGATGCATTCCTGCTTGACAGCCTCCATAATTATTCAATAAATTCCTCCTATACAATTTTCTTCCATCTTTTCCTGCAGCTAAAACACGAGGTTCTGCCTATTCACCTGTCCAACCTGAACCGTTTTCGCCTTCTGGAGGAGACAAATCGAACCTTGACGCTTGAGGTGGCCACACTGAGGCAGCAGAAGCAGCTCTACAAATCACTAGTGAGTTTGAGGAGTTTTTGCATGGAATTTGTTTTTGCTGCTTCCTTAGCAAAAATATTGTATTTATCATTATCCTTAATTTATAAATCTCCCTACTCTGTTCCATATCTTTCTCTTTTATTTCCTATTCAGCCTTCCTGAATGTTAAGTTATTTATTTTAACATTACACAATCATTTACACTTAACGTTACAGACTTATGAGATAGGTTCCACTAGCAAGGTAGGTTCATGCGTTTTGACATGTTTAAGGATTAGGTTTTTGGGGAGGCTTCCAGTTTCAAGGAGGTCCATGCTCTTTTCCTGCCTCATTTGTTCTGTTGCTTCACCTCTGCACGTGCTAAAGATAAATGTAAACCAAAATGACAGCGGAGAAGAAGGCTAAAGGCCGTTCCAAGGTCCCAAGTGGCAAGTTGTGTGATGTTGGGAGCCATCGTTGCCCTGGCAACTGTCCCACTATCAGGGCAGATGGGTGATGGGAAACCGACTGACCACAGCGGTGCATGCGGTCACAAGCTTTAATAGCTGCAGGAAAAGTGATGCGACATTGTAATGTGGCGCTGTCTCTGTGTCTTCCTTTGTCCATAGCATGAGTTCAGATTGAAAAAGGACCAACATTACATTTATTTATTTATTTATTTAATAATTATATATTCTACATAATGTCTTTGCACACCTCTAACAAAAAGGCATGGCCTCCCTATCGCTCATAGAACTGTATTTTCTGTCAGAATATATTTTACTTACTGTATGTGTATGAATGTATGTCTGTGATTTGCATACTATTTTTGGATCCTCAAATTGTTCTTGTCCAACAAAGTGTTCTCGGCCAAATCAGACACATGAAATTCCACTTTTCATAGTAGGACACATTAGCCAAAGTGTTTTGTTTTTTTAGCATCCTTTAGTTGATTACATGGGACAATGGAAAAATAGGATTATGGTTGGGGATCAAAGGGGAGTGCAGAAATCTTTTGTCCGAAGTAGAGTATTGAAAATGATGAGCATGCGAAAGCTGGCTTACATCCAAACTTAATTAAATGCTGTTGTTTATAAGATGCAGCAAAGAGTTACTTCTGGATCACGTGTGATCTCTGCATCCAGTTGGCTGGTTGCCAGGCAACCTGCAATGACAGACAGTGTGGAGAGAATCACTCATTGCTGACGAATGACCTTGTGCCTCTTCCCGCCCTTAGCATCGTCATGGCGATACCACCGCCGGGCAAATGCTGGGGTGCGGTTCAAGCATTATTGGTGTAATTGGTTGAAGGATAATAACAGTCATAAGTATAATGACAGTAGCTGATAATTAATAGAGACTAATAACGGTGGCGAGAGAGGCGCCGTCTAGTTAATTATCAAATTCAAACAAACGCTTGAGTCGAGGGCTTCACGATTGTGCAGTTCTTAGGGTGTGGATGTGGACGTGAGAGATGAGGGAATGAAAGCATGATTCGAGCTCCAGGCTGCTCCTTCCTAATAGAATTAGATTCAGAATTAGACTCTGTTCTTCCAGAGGAACCAGAGTAACCTTATTATCCTCTCCATCGCATCGACTGGAGGAGACGTTTAATGCAGCTCTGTTTCAGCTCTTCGGCCATGTCGGCTCTGACCCCCTGCCTCTTTTCGATCAATCCTTTTCTTCATGACTGAACTCAGAAGAAACAACAATTAGAAACTGTGACTATTCACAGACGGTTGTATTATGCGGACTCCTTTCTGAAGACTGTCTGCAGACCTCGAACCACCTCTGTAATAACCTGTAACACACACACACACACATTTCTTTAACCACATTTCAAGTACGGTATAAAGCAATCAGTGTCATATATATTTTATTAATAAAATACTAAGACTCGGTGGAATGGTACCACTACACTTTGGCCATAGTTACAATTGTTTAGAATTATTATTTTTATTATTTAAAAAAATCCATGGCATGCCATAGCTTTTATTCACGTGTTTACATTTAATGCAATGGAATGTCTACAAGGCAAGTCTTTTACTAACATTATATTACTTACATTATAGCAGCTACAAACAGTTAACTGCATTTTATACTCTCTTATATAAGACCCAAAGTACCTACTTTTTATGTTACAGAGAAACCACAAGGCATACGACTCTGCAGACCCTTTCCAAATTGTTAAACCTATGGTTACAAGCTTCACTGTTGCAAAGGCCTGGCACTAGACATCTCTTTACAGCAAACTTGTCCAAATCAGCAATTACACACAGAAATGTTGATTTTTATAGATGGTTCAAGATAGAAGACTCTGTGACTGATCTCATACTAAGGAAATGATAACACGTTATAAAGACCACATCAATATAAACCTGTGATTTGCAGCTGCACTACTGTCAGAGCTGCTGTCATGGAAAATTATACAGCGATGCGGTTTAATTCTTAATTCGGACTGGTCAGGAGGTCTACATTACTTTTTTTACAGCATGGTTCTGACAGAAGTTCTGTCTGTAACATGAACTACATTTTATTATTAATGAGCTCACTGTAATCCTTTATTGTTTCTATAGCAGGCACTTGGTAGATGCGCCTCATAATGTAAGTGAATATATATATATATATATATATATATATATATATATATATATATATATATATATATATATATATATATATAATGTAATGTTTTTGCTTTTGGTGAAGTTTGTATCAGCAACACTTATGCAACAGTCTCCCAGCACGTCTTCAAGACAGATGAGTTTGCACTTTCTTGCTTCCCTGTAAAATGGCGAGCTGTGTTTTTTTCTTGAGAGAGAGAGGGGGGGGGGGGGGGTTGCAAAGAAAAAAGAAAGAAAATGTTAGTGAGAATGACCATTATTATAATGTAAAGCCTTACAGGAACTAATTTGTGTAATATATGTTTCACAACATTATATCTAACTGTAAACCTTAAAATTGTGACAGTCCATTTATTAATATTCATTGAAATTAATTATAAGAATAATTGACTGAGTATTTACATAGTAAATTTACATAGTCAAATCAGAATAGTCAGGTCTTGCACTTTTTCGACTTCATAGTCGAATTGTGTGTATGTAGTGAACAAGTGGGTAAGGCAACTTTTATTTTCTTTTAAACACAACACACAGACTTTCTTATAAAGCAACCAAAATCCCTGTCAAGTAATAGACGAAAATGACAGTGTCTTTTATTTATTATTTTAAAGTGCAATGTGCATAAACGTTGGTAAAACGATGCCTTATAACATTTTAAAGACACAATGTACAGAACATCACACAAAGATATAGAAGAAAAATTATAGAAACATTTTGGGTCAATAAACCTAAAAAATAACAAATAAATAAGTGCAAGGCCACACTGCAGACAAAACTGCATTGCATTGCACATGTTGGCAAATCAAATAAAATCGGCTAAATTGCCTGTGTGAACATGTACAGCGTATAACGCAACATCGATGCCCTGAAAAACAATTAAAAATTTACTTACAAAATTCAATTAGAATAGAATATACCTTTACAGAATATTCCAGACATTGTTAAAAAATGTATTCCCTGCCACCAAGATGCTTCTGTGTCACAGATCATAGAAAAAAACTTTCTTTCGGCTTCTCCCGTTAGGGGTCGCCACAGCGGATCCTCCGCACGTTTGATTTGGCACGTTTTTACGCTGGATGCCCTTCCTAACGCAACCCTCCCCCTCCCCAAGTTATCCGGGCTTGGGACCGGCACTGAGAGTGGCTGGGGATGGTTCCCTGACCGGGGATCGACCCGGGTCGCAGCGGTGAGAGCGCTGCATCTTAACCACTAGACCACCAGGGGACCTGTCACAGATCATAGAAAGTGAAACTCAAATCTGTCACAGGGTTGGTTGAATTTATACACGCATATTAAAATTAAAAGCTTCTTACTTTTTACATTTTTAGTTACAGCATTATCATAATAGGCTGTATATGAACTTATTGGGAGAAAACCAGTAGATCTATGTGAACTCAGACATTGAGCATATATTTGAGCATATTTTGGCAGGATTGTTATTTCATAACACTTCTGCAAAGATTCACCTATGAGATTTGTAGTCGAATCAGGATTCTTCTTTCGAAGCATCGAATCTTCGACTGTTCCATAATCCGTAATTTAACAATGCATGGTTACAAAGGTTTGGTCATTGTTCAAAACCTGCCAAAATCTGCAAAAGGCAAAAGAGTACTACGGCCAGTTAGACCATTCAGAGGCTACAATTTGAGTAATGACAATTTGTAGCATTAAGATGAGAAAATAAATATTTCACAAATTTTTACATCAGTAAAATAAATGTATTAAAGTACCCCAAGCCATGATTGCAGCATGTAGTAAAAGAATCATCCTTTTTTGACCTATTTTTACAGTGCATTCTGGGGTGTATTTGAAACCTGTGTCTCGAGGGTAATTTGTTCACGTCCCATGACAGCACATATATTTAAGAGCCTGAATGGCCACTGGGAATTCTATGGTGACTGCAGTTACTCTGGGAAGCTATTTCCCCAATTGATTTCTGCCTGCTCCTTGCCAAATGTGGATGAATTAGCTGAATTTATTTCACCAAGCACTTGACAGGATAAGAACAAACGTGGACATGTAATCATGTAAGCAGAAATAAGTAGGGCTTTTTTGCTAAACCTCATATTTTCGCTATCATGTAAGGCCCAAAACAAGGACTAGTGTGCTTGTTTAAGTGTTCCATGTGAAGGTATGCTGGACAACAAGTTAATCTATGTATTGTGGTATTTGATAAGATTTCTTTTTTTTTTATTCGTAGGGTGCCATTACTTTTATCCTAAAAGAATGTTTCATCTTATTAGTAGTTAGAAGGTAGATAGAAGGTTATTGTGTGCCTCTGGTAGCCCACATGCTACAATGGCTCAGCTGCATTAATTTTGTTTGGTCGAATTCATCTGTTATACACAACGGGTCTCATTAACCGATTTATTTATAAATCTTAATATAAACATTTACGCATGAATTTGGGTATTTTGGGAAAAAAAACACTCAATGTGTAAATTTCATGAGTGTAAGTAAACCTATAGAAAACACTGTAGAGGTTACATGTTATTATGTTTACAGCATTTAGCATATTAGCGTATATGTACACAGGGACTCTGCTTTGAAAGACTTGTTCATTAGGCAACAAACTAAGGGTACGTTTTGTGAAAACCAGTTGATTTTAATTGTTAGCTATGTTTGAAAGTAAGCCAACAAAACCATAACATAAATTAAGTTCAATAAAATTGATCATTTAGAGATGGCACCATGAAAATAGACAAATGCGTCAGCTGATAGACAATTTAGTACTTGTATTTTATTATTAATATTATATATTAATAAATATTTTATTGCCATAATTGTGAGATTTGTGTAAAAAAAACATTGTTTGTCCAGCTTTACCCTGAACAAATGTTTTATACTCACTAACATGCCCTTGAATTCTTTGTAGTCATTACTACATTTGGAGATGTGTAGTCATTACTACATAACTACTACAAGCAGTGTTTCTGAAACATTTGTAAATCTTTGGAAATCCTTAGTTCCTAGTACAACTTTACTAAAAGATTAATCAATGAGACCTATTGTTACTTGTTATTGTTAAAATGTTTGATACAGGTAGTTCCTGAGTTACAATGGTCTGACTTACAATTTTTTAAGCTTACGATGATTTTTTTAATCTCTTGTAATCATTTTTTGAGACTTCAACAAAGCAAATCTTTCCCGTGAACTGCCAAAATACAGACAATAATATATAGAGACATTAATATATTGGATCACTGTTACACCTTAATAAAAGATCCATATCACTCTGTCTCACAATCGAGCTTTGGGGCTCTCTGATCACTGCCTAGTTCATCTCATACCAACCTACAGGCAGAAACTAATTTTCAGCTAAACCTGTACTAAGGACTGGTAAAAGATGGACTAATGAAGCAGAGCAGGATTTAGAAGCCTTCTTTGATTGCACTAATTAGAGTGTTTTTAAACCTGCAGCCACTGATCTGGACGAGCTCACAGAGACTGTAACTTCATACATCAGTTTCTGCAAGGATATGTGCATTCCCACCAGGTCATTCGTATCATTTAATAATGATAAACCATGGTTTACTGGGAAACTCAAACAGCTTTCTCATGGCAAAGAGGATGCTTACAGGAGTGGGGATAAACTATTGTATAACCAGACCAGGAACAAACTAAGGAGATCATATTTGATCATATATTGGATGAAAAGCTATAAAAAGCTGAAAAAATAGCCAATGACCCAGCGTCATTATGGAACATCACCAAGTACAAGACAACCCCCCCAGTCTGTGGAGAATCAACAACTGGCTGAGAATCTAAATTTGTTTTACTGCCGGTTTGAAAAGCCCAGTCTACCACCCACCACCCCCTCTGATCTGCACTTCACACATTCACCTACCCCCCTGCAACTCCCTTTCCTGCCTCCCCCTTCATTCAACTTGCGCTTAAGATATGTGTAGAGGATGTGAAATGAGACTTCAGAAGACAGACGATTAGGAAAGCTTCAGGCCCAGATGGTGTTTCACCTGCCTAAAAGTCTGTGCTGACCAACTGGCCCCCATCTTCCCTCAGATCTTCAACAGATCAGTGACGCTGTGTGTAGTTCCCTGATACTTCAAACTCTCTACTATCATTCCGGTCCCCAAACAAAACAAAATCACTGGTCTTAATGATTACAGACCTGTTGCTCTCATGTCGGTGATCATGAAGTCATTTAAAAGACTGGTCCTGGTCTACCTGAAGGACATCACTGGACTCTTGCTTGATCCTATTCAGTTTGCCTACAGAGCAAACAGGTCTGTGGATGATGCAGTCAACATGGGACTGAATTATATTCTGCAACATCTTGATAGACCTGGGACCTACGCAAGGATCTCGATTGAAGACTTCAGTTTGGCCTCTAATATAAAAAAGTGGAGATGATTGTGGACTTCAAGAGAAATCCCCCAGCACTCCCCCCACTCATCATCGTGAACAGCACTGTAACAATAGTGGAGTCATTCAAGTTTCTGGGTACCACAATCTCTCAGGACCTGAAGTGGTACAATAATTTTGACTCCATTGCTAAAAAGGCCCAGCAGAGGTGGTACTTTCTTTGCCAACTGAGGAAATTCAACCTACCACAGGATCTGCTGAAACAATTCTACTCGGCCATCATTGAGTCTGTCCTGTGTACATCCATAACTGTCTGGCTTGGTTCAGATACCAAATCAGAAATGAAGAGGCTACAGCAGACGGTCAGGACTGCTGAGAGAATTATTGGTGGCACACTGCCCAACCTTCAAGATCTTCACTCCTCCAGAGTGGAGAAAAGGGATAAGAAAATCACTTTGGACCCCACGCACCCAGCCCTCTCTCTCTTCGAACTGTTGCCTTTTGTTTGGCGCTACAGAGCATCGTCCACCAGAACAGCCAAGCACAAAAACATTTTTTCCCACAGGCTATACTCAACATAAACAATAAAAAAATTCATAACTACACATTGTTCATCATAACTGACACGTTTATACAAAGGATCGGAATGGTACATTTGTAAACTGCAGACCTGTAAATACCATATCTGTACATTAATTTAAACAATATTTCTACTTTTGTATATAGTGCATTATTTAATTGTCTGTTTCACTTATATTTTGTTATATTATATCTGTACTTTCTCCTGCACTGGAAGCTCCTGTTGCCAAGTCAAATTCCTTGTGTGTGTAAACATACTTGTTAATAAAGCTATTTCTCTTTCTGATTCTGATTCTGAAGATAGTGATACAAAATATAAAAAAGAAAATATACAAAACATTTAAAAACGTTATGCTATTTTAAGTTTCATACGATGCGCTGGGACCCTGCCAGGAGGAGCGCATTTCCAGCCTTGTGAAAAGCCTTACTCACACTAGCGGTCAACAGCGTCCAGTTGTCTCGGTGTTACAGTGCATATTTTTTTTCTGGGTTTTTTTGTGTTTCAAAGCCCATTTTTACTTTTTTTTTACTTCTCCTCTTTATCAGCGTCACCAGAAACTGAAACAGAGCACGTCTGGCTCCACCTTCTACTCGTCCATGCACCCACTGCAACATACATATATAATGTAAAGGTTATACATTACGGTACTATAAATTGATTTGTTTTGCTAAATTAGTTACTGTAATTTGTTAAATTACAACCCCATACTGATCACCAGACTCCTGGGTATGCTAGGTCATGTCTTGACGCTATTTTCAATTATGATGAGGTCATCGGAAAGCATATCTATCGTAAGCCAGGGGGCTACTTGTATTTTAAATTGTCCACTAGTTGGCACTTGGCACACTCAAGGCATTCGTTTATCAGATTCCATCACCCGGAATGGTTTTCAGTTCACATGTGTGCCTTTCAAGAGTTAATTTGTTTAGACCATCAGTTGTGAGTACAGAGTCAATACCCTTATTAGTGCTTGAACATCTACTGTACAAATGCATATTATGGCAAGACACTTAGTTAAGTAAATAAAAAAGATAGTCCATTATTATTTTGAGAAATCAAGGCCAGTCAATCTTAAAAATCCCAAGAACTTCAAATCTATCCTAGAGTGCAGTTGCCAAAACCATCAAACGCTATGATGAAACAGGCTTTAATGATGACCGTCCCAGAAAAGGAAAGACCAAGAGCTACCTCAGCTGCAGTGGATTGGTTTATTAGAATTACCAGGCTCAGAAACTGCAGATTTACATAAATGTTTCTCGGAGTTTAAGTAGCAGACATATTTTAACATCCACTGTTCAGACTCAGAATTAGAATCAGGCCTTCATGGTTGAACTGCAAGAAAGAAACCCTTACTGTGGAATTATAACAAGCAGAAAAAACTTGTTTGGGCCAAGAAACACAAGGAATTGACATTAGATCAGTGGAAATGGAAAAGCAGCCAACAAGTACTCAACACCTCTGGGAACTCCTTCAAGATTGTCATTCTACGTGACTACATCATGAGGCTGACTGAGAGAACGCCAAGAGTATGCAAAGCTGTCATCCACGCAAAAGGCAGCTATTTAAAGAATCATGTTTTTGTTGACTAAATAATTCCATAATTGTTCTGTCATAATTTCAGTGTCTTCAGTATTATTATAAAATATCCAAAGCAATAAAAATAAAAGAAAAACTATTGAATGAGAAGGTGTGTTTAAGCTTTTAACAGGTAGTGCAAAAATATACAGCATTCAGTATATTAGTTTGATTTGCAGACCAACCTTTTTTTGGAACCTGTCTGACACATTCTTAAACATTCTATTAATATTCTATTTAGCAGGTAATTCAAATTTTATAGGAAAACAATGTACTATTTTTTTTACTTATGATGCCATTTGGCTCGAAGTGTATCAGATATTGAATATTCTTCACTTAGAGGTTGAATAGTTTTCACCTTGTTTTAAATGATCCTTTCATAATTCCGTTCTGTCACGAATCTTTTCCACATCGTCCAAAAGTAGAACCACATTTCTATCACATTCTCTGCCTGTGACGCCTCCTGTGGCAGTGCTGCAGCTGGACTAAAGCCGCGTATGGCATCGTTTTACACCTCGTCATGCAGAGCAGACTTTGTGGGATTTCCCTCTTGCTTACGTTCTCTAACAGATGCTTCCAGAGAGGAAGAATGAGAGCTTCTCCTCTTCTCTCCTTTCTTTTTTTTTTTATACTGTGCACAGCGAGTGAGTGTGTGAGCAGCATTAATCTGACTAATTAGGCACCCTAGTTAGCTCTGGTGGCTTTTGGCACAATAGGAGAAGGGCCATGACTTCACCACTCCCTGAGAAACCTCGTTTGTTATCACCTCTCTGTACACACATAAACACACACACTCACACACACGCACACACACACGATCGGGGAGGTGGGAGGTGGGAGGAGGATGCAGGGGCAGCCATGATGCATGGTGGGGGGAGCTCTGCATAGAGAGAATGAGTGTGAGAAAGAGAGAGAGAGAGAGAGAGAGAGAGAGAGAGAGAGAGAGAGAGATACGCAGGCCCAGTACACACTGACATTAACACACCCAGAGGAAGCAGCAGAATGAACGAGAAGAGAGGAAAGGAATATGTTCATCCATCAGTCAAGATGCTGTAGAAAACAAACTGACACAGGTAGACATTTTTTCTTTCCCATTTTTCTTCCCTGCTTTTGTTTTCATTCTTAAAAAAAAATATTTTTTATTTGTTTTTGCAGCATGTGAGCAGCTCTGGATGAGAGAAAAATTGCTCAAGTTGCTCTACCCTTATGTATAATTAATACATAGACATTTATATCAATATATATCATTCCCACTTGAGTGTGCATGTCCAAAACTCATAAACACTCACTTTCACTGTGGTTTGTGTGTCACGTGTTTTGTTTTGTGTCTAACGTCCGATCGATCAGCTTGGGGTTTCATTTCTGGGACCCTTGTAACACGAAACGTTTCACAGCAGCTGTTTGGTTGCCATGGTTATAGAGGAAACCTCCATGAGAGAGCAACACTCGTGTCTCATATGTTGTTTCAGCGTGTCTCTAAGTACACTGTCAGCTTTGCAGTTTTTCTTCTACAAGGAGACTTTTTAAATATTTGGCTGCAAAATATTACATATAGTCATGGAGCTTCATTTCAGCATCACATAATTGCCTTACAGAGCAATTTTAAATTGTATGCGGTTTAAAGGTGTCAATTAATGTTCTATGACAGCAGCTTTCAAAGAAGTGCTGCTGCAGATTTAGAGGTCTATATTAATGTGCTTATTTTAAAGTGTACTTATTTCTCTAATAACAGCTTCACACAAATTTGGCAGACACTCTGCATCAACAGATAGAGAAAAACATGCACAACTACCATATAGGTATATATATATATATATAGTCGCAATAACGGAAATTCATTTTAACGACACAAATTTTAACGCGCCCTTCAATATTTTAATCGATCAACAGCCCTAACATATATATATATATATATATATATATATATATATATATATATATATATATATATATATATATATGTATGTGTGTGTTTGTGTGTTTGAATTATATTGATTATGTTGTTCACTGATACAATTTTGCAGAGTGTCTGCCATAGGTAGTAGATGATGTTGAGGTTTTCGTTGGGAGTGATGAGGATGGACAGGATTAAAAATTAGTTTATTAGAGGGACAGCGCATGTAGGACGTTTTGGAGACAAGGTGAGGGAGGCGAGATTGAGATGGTTTGTACATGTGCAGAGGAGGGACATGGGGTATATCGGTCGGAGAATGCTGAGGATGAAGCCACCAGGAAGGAGGAAAAGGAGAAGGCCAAGGAGGCGGTTTATAGATGTGGTGAGGGAAGACATGCAGGTAGTTGGGTTGAAAGAGGCAGATGTAGAGGACAGGGGGGTATGGAGACTGATGATCTGCTGTGGCGACCCCTAATGTGAGAAATATCAAAATTAAGAAATATAACTAATGGTCATGCAGCAACAATAAATGTAACTATGTAAATGGCTAAAAAGCAGCAATAGTAAATCTTGGAAAATTACGTTGTTTAAGAGACATGCCACACAGGATGTGCTGTTATAGGAAAACTCAATTGTAGGGTGGCAGCAGTAACTCCGCTTTATCATGTCAGCCTGTAACTCTATAACCAGCACTACACCGACTGTGCTATTAATTAATATTATTATCCAAATCAGTTCAAGCATTAAACCACACCTTTACCTGATTCTAAATCCCAGACTAGCTTTTTTGTTTTCAGAATTTCTTTTTAAAAAAGTTTTTTTCACAATTTTAGCAGCCTTTATGACATAACATGGTGAAAATTTTGCTTTTTTGATAGGATTGCTGCATATTTTTAATCACAGAAATTTTATAAAAACTTTTTTCTTAAACTGCATTGACAATATTCAAATTCGCAAAACTCCAGCGACGTGCATATGTGACATTTCAAAACTCTCAGCACAGTGGGTAGAGTTGATTGCTGGTAAAGTTGTACCTTCATTCGATGCCACACGAAGTCATTGATTTCACATCCAAAATAATGGGCAACAAAGACATGTGGCAAAAAAAAGGATAACTGCTTTGTGCACTTTGCACTGTCAAGGAAGCGTATCCGATCACAGGTTTTGCACTGTCAAGCACCATTTGCATTTTCTTCAGGAAATGTAAATACTGTGAAAATGTAATGTAAATATGTGAAATAAAATGTAAAGTACTGTTGATTTAAACAAATATTCTTCTCATGATTATGATTTAGTGGGGAAAGAAATCTTTTTGTACAGTCCTGACTTTATGAGTGTGGCATCAATTTTAAATGTGACTTTATACAAGATTGGTTTAAATTACTGATCAACTTGATGAATGTATGATGCTAAACTGGCTATAGAACTCTATTGTTTTTTTAGCTACATTAGCTTTATAGCTAGAAAAGTAATGAATTCTTGGATATGCTGTACATATTAGATGCTAAGTTTGGGTGTACATTTGGGTGTGAATTAAATTTGCTCTTTCTTTTCAAGAAACAATGATCTTGATTGATAATAATCACAATAATAATAATTGTACTAATTGTACTAATCATGATGATATGAAAGATAATAATACATTTTAACAGGCTTATTACTTAGGATTCTTGTGTAATTGATGGGCCACACTGCTGTTCTGCTTGTTCACTGCTTGTTCACAAATTCATGCCTCTGAGACAGCTATGGTTTTACAGCAAGTGTAGCAGAGAGACAAAAAGAGAAGATTTATAGACAGGAAGCAGATGGAGAAAGACGAGGTCATGCAGAGTCACGCAATGTCATGCGGGTCTGAGATTAAAGGAATAGTTCAGATTTAAAAATCTCTGTATTGTATTTGTAATTGGTGTGATTACTACAGACAGGATTTTGGATTCCCTTGTCTACAGATAGAGAAGAAGCAAAAATGTAAATGTTGTTAAATGTATATTTTAAATAACACACAAAGCATTTGTTTAGAAATGATTCAGATATTTCAGAGAGGAAACTATCGTCTCAGCGAAAGATATGTACTCTTCACATATTTTTTGTGGCATATGGATAGTGCAAATCCTTCCAGAAAGTGTAAAGTAACCAAAACTGCTTTTTACCTGATTCTCTGATTCTCTGAATGATAACCTGTACCACATCACTGTAGAGTTTTGCAGTGCTTGTTTGAAATAGTGTCGATTGCTAGATAGTCTGATGGTCACAGAGAGCTGCAGGGACAACACCAGGAGGCTTCTGATGCTTTAGAGTGGTAGATAAAGCAATGTTACTTGTTCCTGCTAAAGAAGCCCTGGTTGTGTATAAATAAAGAGTTGTGGGAGGTGGTAGCATAGTTTTTAAAGCATTTGACTTTGGATCTGAAGGTCGTGAGTTAAAATCCCAGCTACAACAACCTGCCACTCCTGGGCCCCTGAGCAAGGCCCTTAACCGGTAGCTGCTCAGTCATTTTCTTCAGCAGATTGTGATTGCGTTTTTCACCATTGAACAGCCCCAAGTTAATATTACATTTGTTTGAAAAATCATGTACAAAACTCCACCTTGTTACAATTGAAAATCTTTTTTACACAAATATATAAGAACAGAATAAATAAGTATGTTATATATTACAGTATGAATATTTTTTTCTGGAAGGGATGAACGATAAAATAAAAACAAGAACACAATTAAACATGTATTATTTGTTTTTTATTTTTTGTATTGGTGTCCTTACAACTGAGAGACTGTTACTATTAGTGTAACACAGTGCTGCTTTCTATGTCTGTCTGTTTAGTGTTCCAAATTTGTGGATCACTGTCATTCTGGTGCTAGTCATAATGGAGTTCTTTTATTAGAATGACTGTATGATTTTTCTGGGTAATAGTGTCCTTCTGATGCTTTTATGTAAAACAACAAGGCCTTTATTTGCAATAGAGTTACATGTATGTCCTTTAAACAAAAGCTCACGTCATAGTTAAAACCTTTTTTTGCTGTGTCCTGTGGGATCCCTGTGAACTTATTGTCTTTCGAATATCTTTAAGAGGTAGAAAGCTACATAACTTAGATTTTTAAATCAATCTAATATTGTTTGTGTTTCTCCAAATCTAAACATTTAAAATAAACATATTATAAACTACTAGCCTGGTGTGTGCCAACATTTTTGTTGCTTTTGTCCAAGATATCAATTCCAATGAACTTTGCCCTTCCTGTCAAGCTTTAAAAATAATTAAAATAATATACCTCCTTTGGTTCAAAAGACAAACCCTAAAACATCAACTGTGATTTCAGGGGCACTTTTAAGGTTAAAGCACAAGGTTAATGTGAGTGAAACTGTCTGACATAGAGCTGGAAAGGGGCGTGGCAAAAATCTTGACGTTGACTTTCTAGAGAGTTAACTTTATTTTGTCCCCTCGTGTGGGCGTGACGTTTCAGACAGTGGCGGAGGCGGCCGGCGCTGATGGCAGGTCTTTTCTGGATCTTCCTCATCCTCATTTCCACCCTCCATCTCCTTTTCCTCCTCCTCTCTTGTTGCTCTGTCCTCGCTCGACTGAGCTCAGATGGGGCTGCTGAGAAAAGAAGGCATGCTGCATGTCTGTTTCTAAATCCCACGCCGTCTCCGTGTAGAGTCTCGTCTCGCTCTCACGAAACTCTCACTAAAGTACAGCGCTAATGCAGACGAGACACTTCTGACTAATCCTAATTCTAGCGTTGCTCCTTGAGCAATGCTCCAAATACAATCATCAGCCACATTGACATGCATTCATTTCAAGATGCAGCCCTTTAAAAACTGTGCATCGATTTAAATGAAAATAATACATGCATAATTAAATTTTTCCAGATAATCTATGCAAGAAGCTACACTTTAAGCAATTCTATTTTAAAATATATTAAAAAAAAAAAATAAATGCCACAATAGGCCATTGACAATAAGCAAAAAATGCTCTAAACGTACACAGAGATTCAATTTTTTTAAGTTTACAATTTAGTTATTTTGTTTTAATAAATATTAACATATCACCTGCCTGAATTTGTTTAACAACGAGTGTTTAACGAGTGTATAAAATGTGCAGCTGTCAGTATTTCCACGCAGCCCTGATCATGCTTGACTAAATGTGCATGATTTCACCCGGCAGCCGTTAGCTAAAAAAGCTGTAAGTAAACATTAGCCCAGCTGTTTGCTTTCATGGCTATTGTTTTCACCTGAAGAGGTTTCTATAGCAACGGCATACACGCACACGCACTGATGATGTACAGAGACACTGGCTGCTGTAAAGCTTTTTACGTCATGAGCACTAAAGACTTTATCCACTATGTAACTGACACAGTTTTACATCTTAGTCATGCATCAATTAAATATAATATCTATTATTTTCTGATATATGAATGGATTCTAGACCCTGTAGTTTACTGATTCATGCTGTATTTTCTGTGGTGTCAGAAGGGGAGTTGTTTAGCGCAGATAAAACATTTAACAGGACAAACGATTTGATGTCCAAGATTCTGCTTCTAAAATCTTTTTTCATTCAGCTTTCCAGCGATAATCATGTCGTATTAATGAGAAGTCCAGTTAACGAAATTCAACTCGGCTAGTTAGCAAAATTAGCATAAAAGCTAAAGATCTGTTTGAGCAGAGTGGATAAATGAGGAAGTAAGAAAGCCGGACAAACTAAATGACTATAGCACTGCCATATTGATCTCTTTTGTTTGAGATGAATAAATGTCTCAGTCCCATGTCTCCAAAGGTACATTACTACAGATGGTAATGTTAGCAAAAAGAGGAAAACTTCTAAGGCTGTTCTCAGTTTATTCCCTCGACTGCTGCTTTTATCCAGGATTCACAAAATTCAGTCCAAGCTGTAGGTTAGATAATTAAAACAGTAACAATGTGGAAATAAATGATCCATATTGTCTTTCTGTACCATGTTAAATGGGATACATTCAACTACAGTTTGTGTGTATGTGTATAAAAAGGTATTTAATCTTTATTCTCACTATTAAAACATTGTGATGTGTTGCGATTAAAGATTGCTCAAATCAGTTGTTAAAACCTCAGAAGTCAACCTTAAAGACTGAGATTTGCTGTGTTTTTTCCTCCCCCCCAACAGGAAACTGAAGTAAGTGAGAGGAGGAAGAGGTGTCAGATTCTCGAGCGGGAGGTGAAAAACAAAATCTCAGCATGCCAGAGTTTAGTAAGTTTAATCAGCTCACCTTTTCTCCACATCACTTTCAATTTCCTTCTCAAATGTCAGGGTAAAGGCGCGGTTTCTACCAGACAGAGCAGAGCCACTTGTGCCGCAGGAACACGTGACGAGGCTTATAAGGGGCCAAGCAAGAGGATTGTTCTTTTTCTTTTTCTTTCTCCTTTTTTTTTTGTGTTATTCATGTTACGTAGTCCAAGCACTAATGCTGTAACTTATTATAACTTGCATGTATTGCATGTGATATAAAACTTTAAATGCTTGTTCGGTAGACAGTTAAATTTAAATAACTGTCTAACAGGAATTGCATGACCAGTTAAGATAAAATTTGGTGCACATTAAGTACACTAATGCTGGTGTCAGTGTTGTAGGTAGATTACAGCCACTGGCCAATGATACAACCGAGGCATTATTTGTGAAATTGTGAAATTTTGGAGAAAATAATACATGCTAAGCTGCTTTAGCTATCTACCTTAGCCAGTGTTGATGAGAAACAGATTCTGGTTTCATATAATATTATATCCTGATGGGTTTGTTTGCTCTTAAATAAATCAGTAAAAAATAGTAATTAGGATTTACATGCAGACTATGATACTGAAACCCTACTTATTAATCAGCGACCAAATAGCAGTTAATAAGCTGTTATGTGCCAAATGAATGACAATATATTGCTGGGTGCCTATTGGCAGATTTAAAAAGCAGTTACTGTCCAGTTGTTCTGCAGCCACAGTTGCATTCATTGTTATATCCTAAAATATCAGCGAACCCAGATTTACTGTTGTAATTTTATTTAATCCCCTTCATGACTCAGATGTGGCTTAGAAGCTGACATGGACAGGACAATATCATGGATTAAAGATGACACACTGGATATCAGGGTTTGGCATAGATGTCTCTGGGCATTTATAGTTGTGTAATATGAACTAGCCTCTGTGGATAAAGTGTCCTCTCATCAACTCATGGTCATTTATACTAAATACCTTGCACAAACATTCTAGTGTGGTAAGGTCCAGCATCAGGGTTGCTAGCTCAAAAAAAAGTGTCTCAGCAATGATATTTCTTATTATGAGATTATTATAATGTAAAAAGAGTTATATTAAGACTATTTTGTATTAATTTCAAGCTTGAAATTTTCTTAGATAGGTAGGTTCATTAGTGGAATTTTAGAATTACCATATATAACAATAATATGACACAAATAAATGTTGTTGCCTTCTACAATTTACATTTAGTCAGTGACATTGGAAACAGGACACAAATTATCACTTGATGCTTAGAGACATTAATTAAAGACACAGCAGTAAATTCCCATCCTTCCTGACCTGGAGGAAGAGCAATTGAGTCTCTAAATAAATGAATTGCCTGTCTATTTTACAACCTCAACCGCGTGCGAAATTGCAGCTGCATCTCGAGCGGAAATTGACACTGACCCAACATGTTCAGATGTTGATTGAGTGATGGCATAGGAGCTGAGCTGCATATTTACACACATACTGCTTTTTATTATTGGAGCTTCTTTTGGTGGTACAATGCAAACTTGCAGAAATGTGACGCTTGGCCTCCTATATGAAGCCCAAATCTCAGAGGGAGGAATAATGTGGCAGTGATTTTACGGTGCTGAGGGACCAACAATGCAGCTGCTCACTCAAGACTGTGACTTCATTGTCTTTGTTTGAGGTTATTAAAAGTAAAATATCATGGAATTGGTTTCCCCCCCCCCCTTTAGTTTTTGTTGTTTTTTGTTTTTTTCAGTTCATTATTGACAAAATCTATTTTTTACACACAGTTACAGATGCATCATTTAAAATGCCTCTCCAGAAGCCTTTATTTTCAAAGTCTGTGTTGTTTAAATGAGGAAATTCATTCATCTCCATCCTGGTCTGCGTCATATTCATGTTTGATGTTCCTTTCATTAATTATATAAAAGCATTTCATTAGTCCAATCAAATGAAACCTTTGTTCCTTATCCATATAGCACAAGTGTTCTCTTTGCCCATATTAAATATGTTTAGATATGATAGTCTGCTACACTGACTCAGGACTACAGGTTGCAGCTGATCACCATCACTGTACACCCCAACAATGTTTAGCTGTAATAAATGGAGTTTTGAGTCTTTCCCCTCAAGGTTTCTTCTTTATGCCATCTCAGGGAGTTTAATAATTATTATTTATTACCACAATCACTACCAGATATCTTATTTGGGAAAAACCTACCCTTATAAAGATCAATCTTATTAATTCTTTATTAACGCATTATCTGTGAAAATCTGCTTTAAGGCAGTGCCCTTTGTTTTGTAAAAGTGCTAAAAAAATAGACTAGAATTTAATTGAAATAATTCAGTTAATTCATAAACCTTAGTCAACAGAGCCAAGTTTAGTGTCACTATATTCAGTTTACATCACAAACCTAACCTATATCTTGTAAGATGAGTAATACACTGTAATTGGATTGTAGCTTTCAATCCTAAAATAGCTATATAGAAGCTGGCACATTATTTTCCACAACTGTTTAGTATGGGATTTGGGATGATGCATATAGCACTCTACTGAGCAGGAGATATATAGCTGAAAAAAATGGATGGATGGATGGATGGATGGATGGATAGATGGATAGATAGATAGATAGATAGATAGATAGATAGATAGATAGATAGATAGATAGATAGATAGATAGATAGATAGATAGATAGATAGATAGGTAGGTAGGTAGGTAGGTAGGTAGATAGGTAGGTAGGTAGGTAGGTAGATAGTCATTAGTGTTTTGAGTTCATAGCATACACTATATAGACAAAAGTTTGTCTGATAAGATTTGAACATCATTTTGAACATCTCTGTCCACACCGAGTCTCCATTTGCTGTTATAATAACCTCTTAATAATAACTTCTGGAAAGATGTTGCACTAGATTTTGGAGTGTGGTGCTGGAGATTTGTGCTCATTCAGCCATAAGAGCATTAGTAAAGTCAGATATTGATGCAGGGTAAGGAGACCTGGGGTGCAGTCAGTGTTCCAATTTATCTCAAAGGTCTTCAATAGGATTGAAGTCAAAGGTCACTATGTGCACAGGGGCAATGTCATGCTGGAACAGGTTTGGGTCTTTTAGTTCAAGTGAACTGTTAGTGGGTGTTATATATTAGGCAGCAAATGAACATTTTGTCCTCAAAGTGTAAGAAGCAGGAAAAATGGGCAAGTGTAAGGATATGAGTTTGATTTGGGCCATATTGTGATGGTTAGACAACTGGGTCAGAGCATCTCCAAAACTGCTGCCCCTGTGGGATGTTCCCGGTCTGCAGTGGTCAGTGTCTCGCAAAAGTGGTCCAAGGAAGGAACAGTGGTGAACCGACATAAGGGTCATGGCTCATTGATGCACATGGGGAGTGAAGGCTGGCCCGTGTGGTCCGATCCAAGATTGCTGCTGTAGCTCAAACTGCAATTTAATGATGGGTCAGGACTGTTTTGGAGGTCAAAGGGGGACCAACACAATATTAGACAGTGGTCATAATGTTATGCCTGATCAATGCAATTTATTGAAAAAAATAAATAAAAATACTGACTTGTGGTTAGTGAGAATGTATGAGAAATAACAAAATAAATCTGTTTGCTCCACCGATGCATTAATTTTTTTTTCATCATTTCCAATTAATGCTTATTTTTGTTGATACGACTCCTCATTTCTCAATGGGGGGGTGAATGTGCACAAATGAGTGGAGCTTCTTTGAGCATCTGCAGGAATAAGGGTCATACCAAAAGCTAAAGTTCAGCTATGAGTGTCAGTCTTAATTACTGTCTC
Source organism: Silurus lanzhouensis (assembly GCA_039877035.1). Taxonomy (NCBI): domain Eukaryota; kingdom Metazoa; phylum Chordata; class Actinopteri; order Siluriformes; family Siluridae; genus Silurus; species Silurus lanzhouensis. Next base: position 6,393,498 of record JBCEWE010000458.1, on the reverse strand, counting down.
TCACTCTCTCTATCTCTCTCTTTTTGCAGATGGTTGTTAGCAGGACTTTGTTCTGGATTCTGGTCAGGGTAACGGTGATGCTCGATGTTGATTTGTCATCTTTTTCCTGCACATGGCTGCCCATTTTATATTTGTAAAAAAAACAACTTTCCTACCTCCTTAGAATATCTATGCCTGGTTTAGAGCAAAATGGCAAAAGAGTTGACAGTGCAGACTGAAAAGCGCCAGAATCACCGTCATGAAAAAAAAAATTAATCTCAGTGACTTTGACAGTAGCATGGCTGTTAGTGCCAGATGTGCTGGGTTTAAAAAACTGCTGATCTCCCAGGATTTTCACATTTAAAATTCTACTGAGTACACAGAACTGTGAAGCATGTTGAACGTATTCATTTAAAAAATTGAAAAACATCACCTTCATACTATTTTTCAATCTTTAGTTCAATTTAATTTAATTTAATTCAATTTAATTCAAGTTTATTACTATAGTACTTTTTACAAAGGACATTGTCTCATTGTCCGTTCACATTTTCTGTGAGATTGTGCGCAGATTTCAGTTCTTGCTGGATAGTAGTTTACGCTGAAGTGGACTTCTACTGTTGTAGCCTATCCAGCTTAAGGTTTAATGTGTTGTGTTTTTGAAATTGCTGATCTATGGTTGTAAAAAGTGTTTATTTTGATGAATGTTACATGTGACATGGCATAAGTAACTTTATAGATGAGCTTATTCTCACTCTCCAGTGTTCTGTATTTTTGAAAGATTTATGATCACACTTTTGATGTCACCCAAATGAGGATGGGTTCCCCTTTTGAGTCTGGTTCCTCTCAAGGTTTCTTCCTCATAACATCTAAGGGAGTTTTTCCTTGCCACAGTTAAAGGCACAGATGAAGGCTTGTTCATCAGGGATAAATGCACACCATTCACCTTAACTGTTGATTTCTGTAAAGCTGCTTTGAGACAATGTCTGCTGTGAAAGCGCTATAGAAATAAACTTGACTTGACTTGACTTGGCTTATATTAGATTTTTGTGAGTACAAAAAAAACCTGTTTTAATTTCTGCAAGATTTCTGCCTTTACACGTTAACTTTTGAGTACTCAGCAAAACGGTCATTTTAATTTAAATTTTAATTATGTTTGTTTAAGTCACTGAAGAACTGCATGTACATATGCAATATATGCAATTCACACACATACTTCACTGTCTTTATAGCATAGCTCAGGTGTAAATTTAAATAAGTAAATGTCAGATGACTAACCTCTCTTGGCAGATCAACTGTATTTGGACTAAGGTGTAGATCAGACTACAATGGATTTTTATTTGATTTGTACTGGTGGTCTGATGAGATGGAACATGACATCCTGAATGTTCCCAGCTGCATTCTCACAAATAAATGTCCTCACAGGAGATTTGTGCCAGGCCATGTTGTGTTCGGTGTCCTGTTGTACAGAAGCTGTCGTGTTGGTGCTGATGCTGCATCTGACAAACGGAGAGGCACAGTTCACTCTGATCGCTATGAGGATGTCAGACAGAAGCAGGGCAGCTGATGCACTTTGACATGTGAAGTGGTCAGGAGGCGACTTAACATTTAGTCAGAGTTGAGTGACAATGAGCGGCTTTGAAAGTCCTCTACTAAACCACAAGCTCCTTAAAATTTGCTCTGTTATTCAGTTATACAGGCATGCAAATGAATTCCTCACTAAAAGCAAAGTGTGAGATAATACACCAATATTTGGTGTTCTTTTTTTTTACTCCCGGGTTACTGTTACGCCTATTAAAGCTGCATAATATTGCAAATCAGATGCATGCTTCAGTTAATAGCGTTGTGTTTGAATTAAAAGACTACCACTGCTTTAAAAGTTTTGTCTCTATAAAAAATGCTCTCTACAACAAATAAAGTAATGAAGGAATCGAGCCTGAATCAGTGTCCCTGATTGAATTCATTACCAGCAAAAAAGGCTGAAATTGTACACCTGTTTTAAGAGTGTTAAAGTATTCTTTAGCTACATATATCTTTCATATTCACAGGAAAAAATTCAACATTGAGCATTGAAATGGTTTGTCTAACATTATGGAAACTCACACCACGAGCTTGTGAGACTCATTAAAAAAATCTTTAGATCTGTATCTTTCACCTCCTTTTTTTTAATCGTCATCTTTTAAAAGTAAAAAAAAAACAACATCTGTCCAATACCAGCCCTGCTTATTCGACAATAATAGTAATAGTAATATTGCAATTTAAAATGTGTAATAATAATTGTTCTACTATATACAGCTTTCTGTGGCAAAAAAAGATGAGCATATACTGTATACTCTTTCAGCCTAACCCATTAAAATGAAACCCAAAGACAGTGCTTTATCTAGTTCTCACTTCTCAGTGATGCTTAATCAATACACACTGCATATTAAATTACTGCCATCCTATTAAACAGGTATTTACCAGACTATGATTATGGCTGGATGCTGCTGATTGTTTCTTCATTTTTAATGATGCTTGTACTGATTTTAGGCAGTGTAAGATGTGCATGATGGCTGAAAGCGGTGCATTGCTTTTAATAGCTCTCTTCTTTTTTTGGCACATGAAATGAAGGGTGACAAAGTGGAGCTCATTTGTAGTTTATGCAGGCTAAAGGGATTTGTGCCCTGGAGGAAATGTTAGCTTGAGTAAGCCTGTAAGCAAGTAAGTCTGTTCATATATTACAGTTTGCCATATTAAGTGTTATTAAGAGCATTATCAAGGTAGTCTGGAGTGCAATAACCAGTTTCTGATTCTAACTAGAGTTGCATTGTGTAGCCAAATGTATGTGGACACCTGACCATTACAACCAGATATAGTTGTTGAAAATCCCTTTCTGAAACCATGTGCATTAATATGAACTTGGTCATCTAAGCCTTCACTTAGATTTAACTAAGTCTTTTAGCCTGAATTTGGAACGTGAAGGAGTTACCATAAGACCATTAGTGATGTTGGACACTGATGCCTACGATGGCTGACTGGTGTTGCAGGTATTACATTCAGAAGGTCTCAAGTTTATTTCGGCTCAGAGCTCTGTTGATCGCCACAGGTATTGTTGTAAATTAGGATTGTGAAAATTGGGCTACTGTTGACCAAAGGACTTTTTGGAAAATTTGGAAGGTGAGAAGATGCCTAAGGAATGGAGAAGGATGTGCAGACCTGCATTAACTACAGGGAAATAAAGTTGATCAGTAACACCATGAAGTTATGGGAAAGAGTAGTGGAAGCCAGGCTGAGGGAAGAGGTGACCATCCGTGAGCAACAGTATGATTTCATAATGAGGAAGAGCACCACAGATGCAATATTTGCTTTGAGAATGTTAATGGAGAAGTATAGAGAAGGTCAGAAGGAGTTGCATTGTGTGTTTGTGGATTTAGAGAAAGCGTACAACAGAGTGCGGAGAGAGGAGTTGTGGTATTGTATGAGGAAGTCAGTTGTGTCAGAGAAGTATGTGAGGGTGGTGCAGGACATGTATGAGGACAGTGTGACAGCAGTGAAGTGTGCAGTAGGAACGACAGTCAGGTTCAAGGTGGAGGTTAAACTGCATAATGGATCAGCTCTAAGCCCTTTCCTGTTTGCAGTGGTGATGGACAGGTTGATGGACGAGGTCAGACAGGAGTCTCCATGGACTATGATGTTTGCAGATGATATTGTGATTTGTGGTGAGAGTAGGAAGCAGGTTGAGAAGAGCCTGGAGAGGTAAAGGTACGTGCTGGAGAGAAGGGGAATGAAAGTCAGTAGGAGTAAGACAGAGTACATGTGTGAACGAAAGGGAGGACAGTGTAGTGGTGCGGTTGCAGGGTACCTGGGGTCAACAGTGCAAAGTAATGGAAAGTGTGTTAGAGAAGTGAAGAAAAAAGTGCAGGCAGGGTGGAGTGGGTGGAGAAGAGTGGCAGGAGTGATTTGTGAAAGAAGGGTATCTGCAAGAGTAAAAGGGAACGTTAATAGGACTGGGGTGAGATCTGCGATGTTGTATCGTTTAGAGACAGTGGCATTGACTAAAAGACAGGAGGTGGAGCTGAAGGTAGCAGAGCTGAAGATGTTGAGATTTTCATTGGGAGTAACGAGGATGGACAGGATTAGAAACGAGTTTATTAGAGGGACAGCACATGTAGGATGTTTTGGAGACAAGGTGAGAAAGGCCCGATTGAGATGGTTTGGACATGTGCAGAGGAGGGACATGGGGGACATTGGTTGGAGAATGCTGAGGATGGAGCCGCCAGTAATGAGGAAAAGAGAAAGACCAAGGAGGAGGTTTATGGATGTGGTGAGGGAAGACATGCAAGTAGTTGGTTTGAAAGAGGCAGATGTAGAGGAAAGTGTAGTATGAAGATAAATGATCCACTGTGGCGACCCCTAATGGGAGAACCTGAAAAAATAAGTTTCAGTGAAGATCATAATTCTACAGCAAACAAAGGCATACTATTCAATTGAGTGTTTCCAACTTTTTGCCATTTCATATTGTGTTAATTTCAGATGTCCACAATATTTTGCTATATAGAGTACAGCGGTATAACAGTCTGATTGTGCATTTACAAATGTCCTTCCAGCTAAGACTGAAAACTAAACAAAGGTGACAATTCAGAAATTACTACTTTGTGTTTTAATGTTACTACTTTAGAACAATGTGATATAGTATATGTGATATGGTATCATACAACTGGTAAGTTCTTTGGTATTTGGGTAAAGTATCATACACTATATGGTGTTGTGCATTTGTAAATGTATGCATTTACTTGAAATTGGAAACTCAAACCATTTCCAGCATTGCATTGCCCCTGTGCATACAACGAGCTCTGTGAAAATCTGGTTTACATGGTTTGGAGAGTGACCTCCTGTAGATCTCTGATCTCAACCCTACTGAACACCTTTGGGATGAATTGAAACACTGACTGCACCCCAGACCTCCTCACCGTCATCAGTACCTGACTTTACCAACACCCTTGTGGCTGATGAACAAAAATACCCACAAACACACTCCAAAATCTAGTGGGGCATCTTCCCAGAAGAAAATTGGGACTAAATGTGTAATGCAATGCGATACAATTCTTATGACAGAAGTAATTTAAGCTTTTAAGCAGAGTTTAATTTAGCTTATGATCATTTTTCTGAAAGCTTCTGCTAACAATGCTATAACAACATCAGAAATGTATATACTGTATACCTTCTGTGTCTGTAAATTTGTTCTAATGTTTCAATTGACCTTATCTTAATGAGCTTCAAGTATCTTAGTGCTGATGCTTTTATTTCTGACCACTGAAGTAGAAACTGGTTAGACAAAAATGCATCAGTCATAAAGTGTTACATAAAAAAAAGTCAATATAAATTTGTGGCATCATTTTCTGGTGAACCCCCATGAGATTTATCATTATGTACACACCATTGAATCTGAGGATGGATTGAATTAGGATGAATCATGTAATCCCCATTTGTATCCTAATTGGCCTCCAATGCATGCGGAATTCTTCACCCCATGCTTTACTGCACTGCACAAGGCTAATCATCTGCTTTCTTTTTCTAACAGAAGCATGAGCTCCAGCATGCAAAAAAAGAGAGGAAACGCCTGAATCTACAGCTGTTCAGTCACAGCCTGAAGGCAGAGCAGCACGAAGAGGTAGGAGTTTATCAACAGATCATATGTCTGTTTTTTACTCAGCTTTTAAAAAATTTTATGTGGCTTTCACCGCATCCATCTAACACAATCTGACACCATGGTCTGATCAATAGCCATTAATAACCTCGGCCTGATGTGAACTCAGCTCAGTTTATAATCCTAAGAAAACATTGTTTTTAAGTGTCTTCTGTAAAGTAAAGCATAGTATAAGTTAGTATTGAATGTCTGAAATTATTTTATATCTATATCTATCTATCTATCTATCTATCTATCTATCTATCTATCTATCTATCTATCTATCTATCTATCTATCTATCTATATATATATATATATATATATATATAAAAACACACAAATAGCTGATTTGTGAAAACAATTCTGTTATAAATGTGCGAATTGCATTGGAATTTTAGCACTTTGTATGTTTAGCCTGCCCACTGATCATAAGTAATTGGATAAAATATGTGATAATTTTTAATACGTGTGCAATTTGTTTGTAGTCACTGGCTGCCTGAAGTCTGGAATCCATGTTTATGATCAAAAACTGGGTTTTAACTTTGGTGAAGCTCTATCAGCACTTCACTGCAGAGGTCCTCTGTTCCTACGTGTTCTTTAGTTTTGCCGTCAGCAAGAGAAATACTTGCTGAATTAGATTAAGGTCATTTGATTGACTTGGCCATTGCAGAGCAGTCCACTTCTTTGCCTTAAAAAGAGTTGGACTGCCATCCAAAGAATTTTGAAGAATTTGTCTAAATCTGATACAGAATTCATTGTTCTGCATCATCAATAAACACAAGAAAGTCGGTTCTTTCAGCATAAGTTCTGTGATATAAAGTCAATATCATATGGATCACGAACAGTTCCTTTCATTTACCATAACCTGTCTTCCTAGCCTTTTGGTGTTTCTGAGCTCCACAGTGCAATGTCTATTTATTCAAATCTACCAAATACTTCATTTTGTCACACAATTGTTTTGCTAGCACTCTGATAGGTTTGTTTTAATGTTTGGCTTACTTTACTGGTGACAACACTTTGGACTTATATATTAACTTAAAATCAAATGTAGACCAATGATCTGCTCACTCATAAGTAAAATAATGAGGGAATAATTTTGGTCCAATGTTATCCCTCATTCAAAAAAAACCTGTATTAACTCCATGGAAAGTTGGCACTTTCAGCTCAATTTCAACAGGATTCATTTACCCCTAATTTCACTTGCATTTGGTGAAGCCAGCAAGCTTAGCACACAGTGCTTATAATTGTAAATACAGAATATGTAATCAACATTTTTCATTTCCCCACTTACATGATTCTCTCTCAAATGCAAATGTACAAGTGTGAGGCGTTCAGTTTGTGCATTTTGTCACATGCGGAATATTGCTGAATTGAATTCTACAACCGGCTCAAAAATGTTAAAACATCAGGCTTCTTTTTTTTTGTGCCTGTATGCAGGCAATATTATCTCTTTGGTGAAAATCCTGTTTCTTAATGTGTAATTTGAAGGGGTTCAGATTTGCCGTCAGCAGCTGTTATTTGGATAAGTTTTGGTGGCATTCAAACTGAAACTATTGTCTTCTCACCACCGACAATGGATAACACTCTGAGAGCACAAATTGGGACTCCGGCCACTAATGGTGTTGTTATCGATGGTGAATTTTGCCAAGTGGCCTGGGCACGGCTTGTCTCTCTCAGTGTAATCCTCATCTTGTTCTTCTTCGCTTGCTGCCCAGTGAAAAGGAACCATCTGTTCGAACCCCAGATCAGTGTTGGAGATAAAATGCCTGCTGCTCAATCAGAGTGACTCTCGCCCACCCTGCGTCTCACACACTCTCGCCCACCCCACTCTGTGATCAAGGATGCATTCGGCATATGGGTGAGGTGTTAACGACACGAGGAAGACAGAGTAAATACACCCAGGATAGATGCACTCTGACATCAGGGCAGACATTTTCTTATCTGCAATGCTTCAAATGATGTGAGATACAAATCAGTTCGTTTCTTCAAGTCCTGCTTTGATGAAATATATCCTGATAAATGAGATGGCGCACGTGTCTATAGACAACACAGATTACAGAGCTTCTAAACAGAATTAAAATGTTAGAGCAAGTCTGAATAAAATAAATAAATAAAAACAGTGCTGTCTCCTGAACACACCAGAGAGACAACAGCTGATTTTGTTGCATTCTGTACTGGCACCTCTTCCAAACCAAGAGGTGGTGGTGGTTTGCATTTGTATACGATACAAGAAAAACACAAAACTGGCAAACATAGACCTGAATCTTGTTTTGCATGCCACGCTCAATTTCCATGCAATTAGGCGATAGGAGCGGTTTGAGTAATGACAATTAAGAAGAAAATGATTTCGCATTTTACGATGGAGTTGTTTGTTTTTAGATCCTACTGCTGCTACCTTCTGGTGTGGTGCAAGTTTAGGTATACATTTGTTTGTACAATGTCAACCAAAGTTTGTTTTTTTTTTTTTTTGCAAACACACGTTTTTTAGCCTTTACTGCCCTGATTTGCCCTGGTAATCTTTATTACATACAAAATGGCACAAACCAATAAATCAATAACATAAAAAAAACAAAAACAAAAAAAAAACAACAGACTATAGCGCCACTATATCTAAATCTCAGAAAATACATTGTAAGAGTAATGCCATCAATTGTTTTTTTTTTTTTTTATGTTAAGATTTTTTTAAGATTTCTAATATGTATACTTGCTTATATATAGATTTATTATATAGAAACCGATTAAGTCCGAAAGGCAAAATTTATTACACATAACATTCATTCATCTTCTTTTTGTTTTTTTTTTTCCGTAAAATTCATTTTTTGTTGCATCTATAATTGGGTCTTCAGGAATCATCCCAAATTTTTTATTTCTTTTGTTTTATGGGTCTGTATGTACAAGAGTCGAGTGAGAAAGTGCAACTCCTAATAAATGAACATGTCAGGAAGATTAATGATGTTTGGAAATAATAGTGCTTACGTCTCCGATTGTGATTGTGTTTCATGATTCGGAAAAAAGTGCAGCTGAAGCAGCTGAGCTTTTGTGGATACTTTCCCCCATAGATTTAATTGAAATGTTCAATTCTTTGATTCATCAGTACAATAAACAAGATCCACAATGCATGTAAGTGCACAACAGTCTGAACGAGAGCTCCGTCAATGTCTTTTTTACTTGTTTTTTTTGTCGCTGTTTTATATTAAGGTAAAGTCAGACTATGAAAAGCTCAGAAAGACGTTGGCGAGTGTAAGTGAGCAGAGAGACTCGGCAAGACAGGAAAAGGATGAACTCCGAGGCAAACTGGAGAATCTTGAGCAGGCCTTAAAGGTAGGGAACTTTACAATTTCATTAGTTATAATAATAACTCTTTTTAACTACCGTATTTTCCGGACTATAAGCCGCGGCTTAAACAACGAAGCGGCTAATTTATGGATTTTTCCGGGTTTTTTCCCGGTTTCACAAGCTTCAAGCCAAAAAACTGAACCCCATAACATTAGACCAATGAAATTGCCGAAACAATGAAATTCTTTATATTAAATCAGATGTGCTCCCACTGAATCGGGCTGCACCACATCATAAATATGGATGAGGTTCCTCTGACGTTTGACCTGCTGCTCACTCGGACTGTCAACAGGAAAGGAGAATCATTCGTCACGCTGAAAACAACCGGGCATGAAAAAACACATTTCACCTGTGTTCTGAGCTGCACGGCATCGGGAGAAAAGCTTCACCGATGGTGATTTTTAAACGCACGAAGATGCCAAAAGAAAAACTCCCTAGAGAAATTGTTGTGAAAGAAAGGAGGAAGACAGTAAACAATGACTTTCTTGGTAGGCTACTGTTTAGATACAAGTCGTGTAACAGACTCTGTCTTTCGTTAAAGCCTGAGTAAAGTTCATTAGTTTCAGTGTAGACACTAAAAGCGGCTTATAGACAGGTGCTTATTTATGTTCAAAATAAAAATCTTTGTAAAATTCTTCAGTGCGGCTTATATATGGGTGCGCTTAATAGTCCGGAAATTACGGTACCTACTTACCACCCTTCATAACTCATATGTAAATTCATAAGCACTGCAAAATAAAACGGGATAAGTTTTAGTCACTTAGCACACATTTTTATTCCTTCAGGCCTTGACTTTACTGATAATGTTACTTTCAAAATGATATTAGTTTGTAGCACACTTGCTCATGTTTTCAATATATGATTTATTAAATAACAGGATCATCACTTAGCAATGCTTATGGATGTTTCAGGAATCCATTACTTGATTATATTATAAACACATGTACATTACTTTTACTATGATTAAGTTTAATTTGTGCAGTAGTAAATCTTATTACTCTATGCGACATATGTATGTGGATTATATCAGTCCTGGCAGTTTTATAACCAATGCATGTCATTTTTACTACCTTAAAATTTTTGAGGTTCACTTTTCTGTTTGACGCTGCCCATAACCCTTTATATTACATCACATAAAACAAGTCATGTTATTGTTCTAAAGCAGGTCCACTGCAAGGGCTCAGTAACATACGTTTTGATTTTCACTTATCAGTAAAGCTTTAGCAGTTTTTCTGTTGTCTCTGAATTCACTGTACTTTTAAAGTATGTACTGTATAATGAAGTATTGTAATGGATTACTGGAAGTAATAGCAATAGTGAAAGTATCTTTCACCTCTAAAAAGCTAACATAAAGCTAATACATTAGTAAAGGTGATATTAAAGTGCAGGAACAAGCTGATTGATTGTAGAAAAAGGTTTGGTTTTTTACTCTGGTCTATGATCTGTGTGTTTCCTCTTACATTGATTGAGGTAAAAAATGGAAAAAGTATTTGTTCTTTCCACGCCAGTCATTATTGATTATGTAATAAAGAGAATGATGGAGGGAAAAAGGAAGGGGACACGACAATGATTAAGAGAACAAAACAAGTCATTCATTTTGTTTCCCTGGATCATTTGTTTATGATCCATTAACTTCTTGATGATACATCTTAGAAAGTTTTTTTACTATGCATGGGGAGGTTGATATATCATTAAATATGGAAAGGAGATGAAATGATTATTAGAAATGAATATAGAAGCAGTGCTTTACTTATTTAATAGACAGATTAATATAGTAGGGTTGTTTATTCACTGTGTTGAAATGATCTTCCATCATGCCTCAGACAAGCCTGTGATTATGCAAAGCACTGAGTGTGTGTCTTTGGGAGAGTGAGAGAGAGGGAGAGAGAAGCTTAACTTCTCTCTGAGAGGAAAAATAAAGTTGGAGAAATAAGTCAGAGCCTTTAAGCTGCTTTATGTTTCTAAGCCTTACAACACATTTCATAGGCTTAATTCTGAGTTTACTTCCTGTTCCGACTTCACTTCCTGTTTAGTTTAAAGATGTACCTTTGCTTTTCTTTTTTTAAAAGCATAATAATATACAACATTACTGTAGATATGTATAGCCTTCATAACTCATTCATAAGGATTGCAAAAGTCTTTTATAAAGCAACGCAGGATGGTTTGTTGAAACTTGTGAGTTGATAGTGTGTAGTAGTATGATGATGCTAGTGTGTGACAAAAGAAGTGATTATTTTCCTGTCAGCAGAATGTGTTTTTTCTTATACCACAGGAATATTAATGGAAGAATATTCCGGACAATATATAAAATCAATTGCAAATCTTGCATTACCATTTTTAATACACAGTGACTGCCAAATTTCAAATGGAAAAGCTAAGTCCATTTGCAACTGTAATTCACGTGTCTTACGAGTTATGACCATGTCATATTTAAATAGCATTATTAATTACCACATTTGCTTTTTCACCTTCTCTGTGTCACGTATGTAGCCTGCCAAAAGAATAACTTTTGCATTTGCATTTCGGATACATTTTTACTCATAGTCAACTGACAACAGGAGAAATGCCAGTAATAATTAATTTTGCGGAATGTTTTGAACACCGGTGATAGTTAGTGAAATTGAGGATGACATTATGATGCGCGCTAGCTTCAGCAAGCTGATGACAGTTCATATACTCTACATGGATTAAGGCAAATACAGTTTTCATAAATGTATAAGCAATTGGCCCTTCGTAAAAACCCGCCCTCCTTAGTTACTGTTGCTATGTCAGACAAGCAATGCCGCCATGACAAGAACGCCTGTCAATCAATTGCTTTGAGAAGGCTCAATTGCTTATTACATTCCGCAAAATTATCTCTTATTGGCATTTCCCCTGTTGGCTGTCGACTGTGAGTGATGTCACTTCACAATACAAACACGCCCCCCCGACACTTGATTGACAGCTTTCAGTGCAAGCAATCGGAAATGCTAATGCAAGCTGTGCAAGGCTTAGGAAATTCAAATGCAAAATTGCGAATTCTTCTGAATTTTGGCAGGCTACATACGTGACGCAGAGAAAGTAAAAAAGCAAAAGTGGTAATTAATATTGCTATTTAAATATGACAGTCATAACTTGTAAGACACAGGAAATACAGTTGCAAATGTACTTTGCTTTTCTATTCGAAATTTGGTGGTCACTGTGCATGCGCAAAAGCAAAAACGCAAATGGGCAATTATCGTGCAATTGCTTTTGGATTTTGTCACAATTTATGCGTCCACATATGGAAAATACAATATATACTATATATAAATACAAAATACAATTTGCATGTCTTTTTGAATATCGTCTGGAATATTCTACCATAGATATTAATTCCAGGTATCATATATATTATAGCATCATGATTTGTTGATTAATGCAGTTTCGTCTGTTCACAAGCTGATGATTTTTTGTCTCCAAAGAGAAAGGAAAAATCTGTAAAAATATTTCTTTATTATGAATATTTCTGTGTTTGTATGTATGTGTGTGTGTGTGTGTGTGTGTGTGTGTGTGTGTGTGTGTGTGTGTGTGTGTGTGTGTGTGTGTCAGTGTATGTGTGAGGCTGCAGAAGCGAAGCAGCAGTTGGAGACAGAGCATGAACAAGCCCTGGAGATCCTCAGCTCCACACAGCAGGAGATCCAGCTTCTGCGAAAGGCAAAGACTCTGCAACTCACACACACACACACACACACACACACACACACACACACACACACACACACACACACACACACACACACACACACACACACATTCACACACTCACAAACACACATATGCAGGATTTTGTTTAGTTTTTTCTTCTCAATCTGGTAACCTGCTGATTTCTACCCACCTGCCAGCTCTCTCATGCAGTATGACAGCTACCTATCAGGGAGAGTGACCGCTTCCTCTAAGACATGTGAAGCCAGCCAAAAACTGACATAACACACATTGAAGAAAGCAGTATCAGTCCACTTTTGCATATGTGCTTTGGTGTAATGGTCTGAAGGTTAGTGGCTTAAGCACCAGCAACACTGTTGGGCCCCTGAGCAGGACCCTTAATCCCTTCTGCATCAGAATTGCATTATAATGGCTAACCCAAGCATCTTACAAGCTGGGATATGCAAAGAAACGAATTTCGAAATAAAGGCTTATTCTAAGGAGGTGGACAATTTTCCTGTCTTGACTCCTTCTGACCACTCATTGTCATGGTCATAAATGGAAATCGCAGTCTCCTGCTGATAGGCCATATGCTTTTTATTGCACCTGTTTTCATGCTTTCTTAAACATTATTGTCCTGAATAAGAAAAGCAAAAACTAAGGCACGATAAAGCAGAGGAACTCACACACACAGACAAACTTTACACAGTATCACACTATACACAGTAGTCAATTCCACAGTAGATTTCTCTTACAATTTTTTTCTTGAGTTTAAGCTTTGTTTCCTTGAAATCTATAGAATCTGTTAATTGATTTCCTGTTATCACTTGTGATATAGCAGCTATACACTTCTATAAATCTTCTGTTCATTATATGTTTTACGTTATGTTGTTATGTGGACCGACCACCATACAAGCTCTTGTAAATGAGCTGTTAAAATAAAACAATAGAGTTGAGGAACAAGTTCATTCATATAATCCTATGATTTATGTCACAGCCAGAACATTCAGAGCAGTTATAGGAATAAATCAACACCATCTGATTAATCACCTGAATGGCACTGTGAGATAAAGATATATAAAGATACTTATGATGTGTTTATTTTCTCAGGCTCAGGCTCAGGCTGATAAAGACCATGAAGAAAAGGTTAATCTGCTAGAGGTAAGATCATGAACACATCCTCTAACTAATTTCCTAAAATGGGGATTTGTGTGAATGGCATCAATTGTTACACTAAACGTGTTGCATTTCGTACCAGAATGACTTGCCTGTTCGGTTTTATGTGACAGATAATTCAATAGAAAGGGAAAGAAAGGTGGCTGAATAGTGTGTTGGGTTAAATTGCATAATTCATTAATCAGAAATACAGTACTGAAAAGAAAAATAATTCAAACATGTAGCAATGGAAGGCACAGTACGGGTTATAAATAAATGATTAGATAATTATATAATAATGCCAAAAGCCAGTACAGTGATATCACGTCTAAGGGTGTTCTTCGCCATGCTAATAAGTGGAGAAAAACCCTTTTAATACATACATTTATATGAAAGCAGCCTTAGACCACTTTAATTAACATCCCTATAGAGTTCAGAATGGTCTTGGACAAGATATGATCTCATTAAGCTCTCTTAACAGATTTGCTAAACTGAAGCACAGGCCGTTGATAAAGATGATGACAGGAAATGACACACATAATGAGAAACCTCACTGTGACTGTCTATCAGTTGAACTAATTCATCCTTATTATCATCATGTAAATGAATGTTGCATAAAGACTTGTTCAAAATATAAACATCTGCTGTCAGAGTGAACGGTGGAACTCTTTGCATGTAAAAAAAAAAAGCAAGTACATTTCTGATGTGTTGTGATGTGGTAGCATATTTTTGAAGTGATTTTTAATACATGTCTCATATCTGTGCCATATATTCAGTGCAACGTTTTAAGTAAGGATTAATGTCTATGCTGTATAAAATGTAAAAAGTCAAACAAGCACAATGATGCATGATTCATAGATTCAAAACATGATCTGGTTTTTTTTTCTCTCTTCTACAAATCACAAAGGTCAAAGTTTACGACCTGGAACTAAAATGCCGGACACAGTGTGAGAAGTGTAACATTCTGTCCAAAGAGTTGGAGATATTTCACTTGGGTTTGCACAACGATCCTGAGCTCTGGCCAGAAACCAGCAGGTCACGGAGAGCAATCTGTAACCTCCTCAACGAGCTGCAGAGTTGCACTGGGAAAGGTAGGTGGAGTCATTTACTATACAGTAATCCCCTGTTTATCGCAGTGGTTACGTTCCAAAACGTTTGCAAATGTTTTAAAAAATTAAAAAATAAATTGTAAAGAACCACGTGTACATAAATATTCACAGCTTTTGCCATGTCACTCAAAATTGAACTTAGCTGCATCCTGTTTCCACTGATCATCCATGAGATGTTTCTACAACTTGATTGGAGTCCACCTGTGGTAAATTCAGTTGATTAGACATGATCTCCCAAGGCACACACCTGTCTATATAAAGTCCCACAGTTAACAGTGCAATTGTCTGTAGACCTCCAAGACAGGATTATATCGAGGCACAGATCTGTGGACTGATGGTCTCAATGAGCACAGTGGCCTTCATCGTCTGTAAATGGAAGATGTTTAGAACCACCAGGACTCTTCCTAGAGCAGGCCACCCGGCCAAACTGAGCTACTAGGGGAGAAGGGCCTAGTCCGGGAGGTGACCAAGAACCTAATGGTCACCCTCAAAGAGCTTCAGCATTTCTCTGTGGAGAGAGGAGAACTTTCCAGAAGGACAACCATCTCTACAGCACTCCACCAATCAGGCCTGTATGGTAGAGTGGCCAGACAGAAGCCATTTCTCAGACTGAAGGACTCTCAGACCCTGCGAAACAAAGTTTTAACTCTTTGCCCTGAATGCCAAGCGTCATGTCTGGGGGAAACCAAGCATCGCTCATCACCTGGCCAATACAGTCCCTACAGTGAAGCATGGTGGTGGCAGTATCATGTTGTGGGGATGTCTTTCAATGACAGGAAATGGGAGACTAGCCAGGATCGAGGGAAAGATGAATGCAGCAATATACAGTGACATCCTTGATAAAAACCTGCTCCAGAGTGCTCTGGACCTCAGACTGGGGGAGATGGTTCATCTTCCAACAGGACAACGACCTTAAACACAAAGCCAAGATAACAAAGGAGTGGCTTTGTGAATGTCCTTGAGTGGCCCAGCCAGAGCCCAGACTTGAACACAATTGAACATCTCTGAAGAGATCTGAAAATGGCTGTGCACCGACGCTCCCCATTCAACCTTATGGTGCTTGAGAGGTTCTGCAAAGAAGAATGGTAGAAACTGGCCAAAAATAGTTGTGCCGAGCTTGTAGCATCAAACTCAAAAAGACTTGAGTCTGTAATTGGTGCCAAAGGTGCTTCAACAAAGTATTAAGCAAAGGCTGTGAATACTTAATACTTTTGTGATTTTTTGTTAAGATTCAAAACACACTTATTTCACATTGTCATTAGGGAGTATGGTTTGTAGACTTTCGAGAAAAATAATGAATTTGATCTATTTTGGAATAAGGTTGTAACATAATAAAATGTGGAAAAAGTAAAATGATGTGAATAATTTCTTGGATGTTTTATATTTATATATTTGCGTGTGCACTATATTATTTAATTATTTTGCATTTATTACAGTATTGCTGTATGATGGCTAAAGACAGTCAATGCTGAGAGAAATATTTTAAACAAATAAGAAAATACTACCTAGGGCAAAAATGCAACTAAAACTGCAAGATTGTGGTTTGCCCCAACGCTATAATTCCCTATACATGAATGAATTGATTCTTTCATAATTTCTGTAAGTTATACATGAACATGTAGCTTAATGAAACATTCTCTCTCATATAAATTCAACCCAGAGTGTCTCTCTCAGGTGACTGTCCAGGCCCAGGCGGTGATTGACAGGCGCTGGCGTTTGGCTGTGTAACTCTATGTTGTGCAGGTGATGAGAGATCTTCAGGTTCTTCGCTAATCACTAAGCTCCTCCAGCCACTGCAGGTCAGCAGAGACACGCCTGAGACTCCATTGCATATTGACTTCACCACAGCAGCAAGACCAAGATCACTGAGCATGTCAGAGGTATGTTCATCATCTTCAAATCTCATTGAATTTAAAAGTCCTGTAGTCTTTCATCTACTATGTGTTTGTTTTTGTAAATTGCTTCTTTTTCTGCTGTTGGCACAAGCAAGCCAAGAGTCTTTTCTGCAGCTTGTAATTTGTCTCTTGTAGGATTGTAGCATGTGCACCAATTAGTCACCCATTAATTTTTAACTGTATTTATATCTTTTAAAGCTAAATTTTTTTGCGCAAATTAAATAATGCACTTTGTGTAAATATGTTCTGTGGTGTACGTTTCAGCTTCATACTACTTTTGTTGTCAGATTAACAAACCACGGCCACCTACACTCACCATAGGCATCAACAGTCTCTGCTACATCTTTCCAAGCTTCGTTTAATTCTAATGTTTTTATGCAGAATTAATAGTAAGTGATATATATAATAAGGATATGCCTAAAAGCAATTTTTTTTGCCTTAAATGACAAAATAATTTGTGATTACAGATGGACGATAAGGTGAGTCCAGCTCCAAGGTCCAAGGCCAGATACACAGGACAGGTTCGGCTTTGCACTGCCCGCTACAGGTACAGATTTTTTTAGCTTCTGCTGTTAAAAAAAGTCTGCTGTCATTTAAATAATAATAAGGATCGTTATTATCGTTATTTGGAAATGTTATGATTCTAAAGAGACGCTATTTTTTCTGATTTTTGTTGTACTTTATTGAGTTGCAAATAAGAGCTTTCTTTCCCTTAATTTAAGTGTAAATAAAAACTAAGTTGTGCTCATTTGCACGAATACTTACTTTCTACTACTTTTGAGTTTTTTGTTTATAATAAAACATATTCGAATCTTTCTCTCCCATTCTCTGTACAGTTATAATCCCTATGATGGGCCCAATGAGCATCCTGAGGCTGAGCTGCCTCTTGTTGCTGGGAAATATCTTTATGTGTATGGAGACATGGATGATGATGGATTCTATGAAGGTGACCCACACTCTCAAAACCTTTGGCTTGTTTTGTTTCAATCAGAATGACCTTTTGGTGTAAATATCCAGGACTCCCAAGGATGTGTATGATATAATAAGTCATTTGGGTTGAATTTAATGTCAGTTTTCAGCAGGCATTCAATAATTGCTTCTTTAAGGGATGACAGATTAAACTGCAAATCGTCAGGGAGGCTAATTTGTTAAGCACCCCGCAAGCTACATGGCCGGGTGAAAAAAAAATGTGGCTCTTAAAGCATCTTTTCACTGAGTCACTAGCTCTGGTTTTAGAACCCTTTCCTTTTTGCACTAATTAAATATCTATATTGAGATCATGGTTTAGAGCTGTGGATGCAGATTGAACTGTCGAGATTTGGTTATGATACACAGTATTGCCATTTTGATTCATAATTGCATATAATAGGTTTAAAATGTATGACTTTTTTCCTTTTTTTCCCCAGTTCATAAAGCACTCAGTGGTCCCCAACCCCGGGCCTGTGGGTCAATTGGTACCAGGCCGCACAGAAAGAACATACATAACTAACATTATTTCCGTTTTATTTATTATCTGATTCTAAACGATGTTTTATTTTGGAAAATTACCGGATTCTCTCCGCCACGTGTCTATGACTCACTCTTGATGCATGTCAAGATGCCTCGGTCACATGTGTTACCTCCATCCGCTACCTTCTTGAAGGAGCTGCTACACATAATACATTACCGCTAAATTCAAACCCCCAAGCTAGCAAAATGAACAAAAAACAACACAGTGGATTCACGTTTATTATTATTATATTTAGAAAATATGTTTTTCTGCTGCTCGTATAATTTTATTTTGCTGAATTTATTTTAGCCGGTCTGCAAAAATATTGTCTGACATTAAACCGGTCTGTGGTGCAAAAAAGGTTTGGGACCACTGTTTTAGAAGATTGTATGTTTTTTGCAATATTTTACAATTTTTCCATTTTGTCCCTGGTTTAAATGACCAAGACACCAAATAAAAGAGAATAATTTGTAGTGTCCAATCAGAAAAATTGTGCAAGTGAAGTGTTATTTTTTTCCCAAATGTATTACCTGATCATCAACATTCCCGGATTGATTTTCGGCAGATTCTAAAAGGATCTCTTTCATTGACTTCACACTGTATATTGCATTTCTAGGTAGAAACACCCTAAATGTGCACCGAACAGACATAATATTATCACATTATAACATTTTGACCTGTGAGTAAATAACACTGATTATGTCTTCATCATGGCACCTGTTAGTGGGTGTTATATATTAGGCAGCAAGTAATCATTTTGTCCTTGTTAGTCGTAAACCTTCCTATTGATAGAGGGTTCTTTACATTCAGTATGTAGACTTAAAATGTTATGTGTTCATTTTACAGTTCAAAGTTATGTGTGTCAGAAGTATAGCATTTATATTACATAATGTTTGTTTTGAATTGCATGAGTCATATGTTGTTGTCCTGAATTAGTGTGTCAGTCTTCATCTTCTGTGATTCTTCCAGGAGAACTTTTGGATGGCCAGCGTGGCTTGGTCCCTTCGAATTTTGTAGAGTTTGTCCAGGACAAGGAAAAGCCAATTATGGATGGAGCAGAGGATCTGGGCCAGCTTGAGCATGGCTGTTTAAGCCTGACAGCCATAGACGGAGGCATTTCCCTGGACAGTTTAAGCATTGACTCTCTTGGGCCCTGTAGTAATGGGACTGGCACTCTGGATGCTGAGGAGCTGTCTGATGACATTGTGCCTTACCCGAGAAAAATCAACCTAATCAAACAGCTGGCAAGGAGCGTCATTGTGGCTTGGGAGCAACCTCTAGTGCCCTTTGGTTGGGGCAACATCAATGGCTACAACATTTTAGTGGACGGGGAGGTGCGTGCTACTGTGCCCTTCAGTGGCAGGACCAAACTTCTAGTTGAAAAGCTGGATCTAGCTGCCTGCACATATCGCGTGTCGGTGCAGAGTGTGACGGACCGTGGTTTGTCTGATGAGCTCCGCTGCACCATGCTGGTGGGACGGAACGTCACAGTGGCCCCAAAAGGCCTGCGCTTGGACAACATCATGCGTGATTCAGCAGAGCTCTCCTGGCTCCCCAGCAACAGCAACTATTCCCACACAGTGTTTTTGGATGGCATTGAGCATGCAGTGGTGAAGCCATGCTGCTACAAACTGCGCTTCAGCAACTTGAAAGCCACCACCGTGTACAAGGTGAGGGTGGTGGCCAAACCACACCAGGTGCCCTGGCACATGCCACTGGAACAGCGCGAGAAAAAGGAGGCTGGGGTCGAGTTTTGCACACAGGCTGCAGGTCAGATGCAACTCGTGTCTTCTATTTATATAACTATACTTTCTAAGTCTGGCCTTATACATACAGAGAACAATAGATATAAGTAATAGTGGGAATGAATCCTGGCTATTAAAATGACTAAAATAGCTTTGGAAGGTTTAATACCTGAGACCAAACTTTGCCAGTGAAACTGAAAATAAAATACATCATTAACACTAGAGTGTAGAAAAAAGATACAATTCAGATTACAAACTATTTAAAACAGTCTTATATAATCTCTTTTAATATAATTATTTAAAACATACACATCCTTAAATTCCAAGCAGAAATCTCTTTTACAGGGAATTAGTGTTTACAGACAAATTAAATTTTACAAAAAAGTGGACGAATCATCTGTATTTAACATTATGCATGGACAAACTAAGTAATTAGTAATTAGTGTTTAAATATATTGCATTTATTTATATTTCATATATATTGTTTAGGTTTTAAATGCATTAAACACCTAATTCGATGAACAAACCATTAACTTGAATTAATTAGCCTGTTTGGAGCTTTTTCCTCATCAAAGAAAGTGTAAAGCACTTGTGTATCGATCCATAAAAATTGACTGTTTCTTCTGGAATGGAAGTGCCCTGAACCAAGAGGACACTATGTTTCAAACTCCACTAATTGTGTTGGATTATCTATCTCTTACAGGCCCTCCATTGCCCCCCAATGAGGTGCAGGTCCAGTGTGGACAGGCTCCAGGGATTCTGCAGGTCCACTGGAAGCCTCCATTATTGACTCCCATGGGGACCTCCAATGGTGCCAATGTCATTGGCTACGCAGTGTGCACAAAAGGCCAGAGGGTGAGTGTGTGAATCTCTTCAGTTATCAACACCAGCCATACTTATGTAATCCTTCCAAACTTCAAATAAACTGTGGGAATCTATCAGAAAATATTTGTCATGTTTTAGACCGGTAGGTGTTGGAGATGTACTTTCATGCAGAGTTAAGAGCTTTAATTCTGCCTTGTCAAAACTCTGACTGACTGATTTGATTAGCATTAACTTGACTCTTGGCTCAGGGCTGGGGAAGCTGTTTTAGGCAATACTCCTGCCCTCTGTTGGAGAATATGAGTCATTACAACTACTCTTCAAACTTCAGGGGTTTTCAACCCTAGTTCTCTGCATCCACTGCCAAGCAGAGTGAAAAATGTTCAGTATTCCAAACTCAACTTATGTAGCCCATCAGCTAAAGGAACAAAACTTCATGAGCTGAAGCAGGTGAGCATTTGAGTTGGAAATCAGAAGGGAAAATGATATTTGTCTGGGTGAGCAGAACAGATGTGAACTCTTTTAAATACACTGTAGTTAGACTACTTAATTCAAATATAAAACTGAGCTGACTAATTAGTTGTATACATATTTAAATATATATATATTTTGTGCTGGTACTGTTTTATAGTATTACTGTTGACTTTTTCTTAATATGAAATGGATACTGTGATGAACACAATCAATACAAAGGCCAAAATAAATTAAAACCTGACTCCATCAAAATGTAATGATGGATTTGTAAAATCATACAATTTGTCATGAATGAAATTCAGTCTGTTCAAATTCAGGGGTGAAATTTGACTAAATACATCAGAAAACTAGGAGACTGCTACAAATATTTGCAATTTTTATTGGTTTCAGATTGCTGAGGTGCTGTACCCACTGGCTGACTTTGCAACAGTGGATCTTAACTGTATCCAGTGTTTGGAGGCCCGCGAGGTTGTGGTCAGGACTTTATCAGCACAAGGCGAAAGCCAGGACTCGCATGTCGCCGTCATTCCTAGCAACCTGCTCGTGCCTCCACCCCAAGCACACCTTCCACCTCACCACATGCAAGCTTCTCTACAACACCAAGTGCCCCAGCCCCTTCCTCTGCGACCTGCACTCGCACCTCCAATGCAACCTCTGCCTCCTCATGCAGGCCCTGATTCATGTTCCCATCTTCAAACTCTTGCTATTTGCCCAAATCAGCCAGTCACTCATCTTCAGCCTCATCCTGTTCCCCATCCTACTCAGCCATCTCCTCCTCACCTTCAGCCTCTACCTGCTCACCACTTCCCCCATCCCCAGCCTACGATTCCAATACCTCAGCCCACAATCCCAATACCTCAGCCCACAATTCCAATGCCTCAACCCCACATTCCCCAGCTGCCCCTTCCCCAACCTCAGAGACCACCAAGTGCCAGAGAACTGGAAACCAAAGAGCAGGTCCCAGGCATGCTTCACCCTGCTGGGGGTCCTGCACAACCATGGGAACCTGTCTGTTCTCCGTCTGGCCTTCCCCCAGCTTTGCCACATGGACACACTCTCGAGGCACCACCATGCCCTAACCGTCGCTCACCTTCTCCTCAGAGAATCCTCCCCCAGCCCAGAGGCACACTTATCCCGGATACAATGGCCAAAGCCATCGCCCGTGAAGCTGCTCAAAGAGTGGCTGCAGAGAGCGGCCGGGTGAGTGCTGACTGATGCAGTAAATTTTTTTACTTAGGAATATTTTGACTGAGACCTCATTAAGATTCTTGACACACTGCAAAATCTGTTGGAATGCAGCAGGCATGGTTACTGAGGTGTCTGAAAGTTTTTTGTTGTATATAGATGGAGAGGCGAAGTCAGGGCTTTCACTCTCAGAACTCAGATGAGGAAGAGGATGAGGAAAGCTATCAGTCTCGCAGAAGAGGAGCATCTGTGGATGACTTCCTCAGGGGCTCAGAACTGGGCAGGCAGGTACGGGAGCCCAATATCACATGATGTTGCTCTAGAAAGGCAAAAAGCAGTAATTGCTTATTTTGTCAAACTGATTATTTAGTATGTATATATTGTTTTCTTTGAATAATAAAAAGGAACCTTAGAATTAAGTACTGATTTTATCTCGTTGGCCCGTTTTAAACCTTTTCAAGTTATCAAGGTCAGCATATAAACTATGGAGGTTTCAATACAAAAGGTTGGCTCTTAGAATAGGAGAAAAGGTTCCTTCATGATATATTTATGGATAGTTCCAGGTTTTCGAATTGACAGGGAGGTCTCCAGCCTGATAGGGAGTGCTTATGTTCATATGTTTAGTGTGAATGTTTTCTATGATATATTACCATGTAAGCAAATCATAATGAAGCTGTCACCAATCTGCATTTCACAGTTTAGACTAAACATGCGATTAATTTAAATGCATTAACTATAGTAACACTTCATAATTTACTAGCCTTAAAATTTCTAGCTTGCTAGTCACATACTATAGAGCCTGTTAATGTTGTCCTCTCATTTGTTAAAACCATTTCATGGTCCCTCTATACAATTTCTATACAATAAGCTATGCGATTTTCAAATATACCATGCACAATATAGTTTGTTGTAACCATGAATAGTTCCAGTTGTTAAAATGTTACTGATTAATAATAGCTGTTTATTACATTAAAATTCCTTTTTTTTATTAAGTAGGGTAGCTGTAATTTGGATGGAGATTCTGTCAAAACTAAATACCCAAATCTTTAGATTGAGCTGAATGGTTGTTTCATTGCCACAGTCCCAATACAGTCACAGTGAAGAGTACCAGACAGAAAGCAGCCGAGGGTCAGACTTATCTGACATTATTGAAGAGGATGAGGAAGAGCTGTACTCTGAAATGCAACTGGAGGATGGACGACGGCGCAACTCACACAGTGGTCTTAAGGTGCAGCTTTATATGCTTAAGACTGCTGTTCATCTTTAAAAATTAACACATTTCACAACACATCTGGGCTTTGCAAACCCCCATACAGTCTGGCTGTTTGCAGCATCTACAGTATCTATAGTATGATTACCAACTCTTTATAACTAAACTAGGAGATTGATTCCTTATGAGTAGTGATTTCTGAAAGATTTAAATAGTAGTTCTTGCTTCCAAATAATTGGTTGTTTGTGTTGAGGATGCTTCATTAAATTTGGTAAATGTATGATTGGTTTTGATCATAAATCTAAGCTGAAATGTCTCAAATCCTACTAACCTTCTGAGTTTGAGAGCTGTAGTTCTGTGCAGTAAAGTACTAACATCTTTAACTTTAGTTGTCTTTTCTGCTGTCAGGTCGGTGGCAACGTTTCATCCTCAGGAAGGTTGGATCGGAACTCAAATAGAAGGCCAGGTCATGGAGGTTCTCAACCTCAGCGCAGACCCCTCATGGTCCCTGCTATTGGTCAGTAAACCCCATGTTTGACACAGTTTAACCCTGTTCAGCATTATATCATTGATCTTCAACTATGTCCCAATCTTGTTTAAGCTCAAAGGTAAAAACATCACATTATAAAAATTGCTTTCTAAGCCGGCACTTGGAAGACATAAAAGAATTAGAGACGTTTTTAGGGATATAGACAGTATTCTCCCTGCTTCATTTGATGGCAGTCTCTCTGCCTCGTTTGCTTAACCAGAGAGACTTGTTAGGCAAGGCCAAGCAAGGTGGTGTGGTCTGTTCATGATAAGATCTCTTTGGTTGGTGTTTCCCTCAGAGATAACCACTGAGAGTAACAGTGAGGGGAACCGTTCTCCAGTCATGGAGGATGTTTACTGTGGCCGTGTAGCTCGGCACAGGACATGGTGTTCACGGAGGCATGGTTGCCACAGGCCTCCTTATGGTATGTGTTGCTGCTCAGTGTTCTATCAGAGCACAGTGAGACAAAAGTGCAAGAAAATGCCATGAGCAAGTTTCTGAAACGCATGAGGTTGAAACGCTGGACTGCCAAAATAAAGGCTTGCATTATGACCTCAGGGATGCACACTAGGTATAAGATGGTTGCCCTTGATAGTAAAGTGTCTGCTTCCTGCTTACAGAATGTGCTTCCCTTTTGCACTGACCTGACATGAGATGCCTGCTAAACCCTTCCCTTTCCTTCTGAACTTCAGGCTTTGACATTGGCTGTGCATGAATTAAGAAAAAAAAGTTAAGGGTAGTACGTTACACCAGTTTGTAACACAAGGTAATCTTAAAGGTTTGTTTCACAGGTGATTGAAAACTTACCTATGTTGCATTGCATCAGCTTTCTCTAATGCACATTGGGTACATTTGCCATTCCATATTTGGCACGGCTCAGTAAGTTGTACAAGATGTATGGTGTTCATCTTAAGGTGTAACATTATCCAAAATTAATTAGAATAAAAACTTTATGGATCCTTTTTACAGCATGGTTAAAGCAGTGTTTTCTTTTTGTCCATGTTTGCATTTATTTAATTCCCAGTGAAACACATTTGGCCTGCAGCTTATGCTATATGTTTCCATTTAAGTGTGTTGTACCATTTCATTGCATCATCACATGCTTCCTTATTACCCCACTCAAAGTCATAGGAAATAAAAAATTTTACAAGATAAGATTTTACAAGTCAACACTCAATTCATTGGTCATTGGTCATTCAACAAATATAAATGACCTAAAGGTTTTTCAGGTTGCTGAATGTATAAATGCATGTGAAGTTGGATTTGCTGAAGATGTAGTTTCATTTACACAGGAAAACACATTTTGGAAGTAACCAAACATGAGCTTAACAATAGTTTTCAGTCTTATCTTTATAATTTCTTAGGTTACAGGGACCGAGAACGGCGGTCTCCTCCGTACTATGACGAGTTCGAGCCTGAAGAGCCCTTCCGTATCTTTGTAGCATTGTTCGACTATGACCCTCTCTCCATGTCCCCGAACCCAGATGCTGCTGATGAAGAACTTCCTTTTAAAGAAGGACAGATCATCAAGGTGAGATGTTGTGAGAGTGCCACAACTAATAATATTTTATCATATCGTCTTCTTCTTCTTTTGGCTGCTCCTGTTAGGGGGAGCCACAGCGGATCATCTGTCTCCATGCCACCCTGTCCTCTTCATCTGCCTCTTTCAAACCAGCTACCTGCATGCCTTCCCTCACCACATCCATAAACCTCCTCCTTGGCCTTTCTCTTTTCCTCCTTCTTGGCAGCTCTATCATCAGCATTCTTCTACCTATCTTTCTGCTGATCCTTGATGCAGTCCAACCTCCACCTTGAACCAGTCTGTCATTCCTACTGCACACTTGACTGCTGTAAAACTGTCCTCATACATGTCCAGCAGCACCCTCATTAAATTCTATGTCACTCCAGACTTCCTCATACAGACTCCTCTCTCGGCACCCTGTCGTACTCTTTCTCCAAATCCACAAACACACAATGCAACTCCTTCTGACCTTCTCTATACTTTTCCGTCAACATTCTCAAAATCAAATATGGCGTCTGTGGGGCTCTTCCTCTGCATGAAACCATACTGCTGCTCACAGATGGTCATCTCTTCTCTTAGCCTGGCTTCCACTACTCTTTCCCATAACCTCATTGTGTGGCTGATCAACTTTATTTCCCTGTAGTTACTGCAGGTCTGCACATCTCCGTTATTCTTAAAAATTGGTACCAGCACATTCCTTCTCCATTCCTCATGCATCCTCTCACCCTTCAGAATCTTGTTAAGCAGTCTAGATAAAAACTCCAGTGCCATCTCTCCTAAACATCTCCATGCTTCTACTGGTATGTCATCTGGGCCCACCGACTTTCCACTTTTTAAATAGCTCCTCTAAATAGCTGCTCTAATGTCCTCCTTTCTAAGCCTATTCACTTCCTGCTTCACCATTTCCACATCATCAAACCTTCTCTCTGTCTCTCTCTCTCTCTCTCTCTCTCTCTCTCTCTCTCTCTCTCTCTCTCTCTCTCTCTCTCTCATTTTCCTCATTCATCACATTTTAATCATATGCTCACTGTAATTAAGATATGCATTGCTGTTATTTACATCCCTCTCTTGCAGGTATTTGGAGACAAAGACACTGATGGGTTTTATCGTGGAGAGATCCGTGGCCGCTCTGGCCTCATTCCATGTAACATGGTGTCAGAGATACAGGCTGATGATGAGGAGACTATGGATCAGCTCATGAAACAGGGCTTTCTACCCCTCAACACCCCAGTGGATAGAATAGGTACTGCATCTTCTAACATCTACATGTTTTACTCTTTGTTCATTCATGAATTTTTAATATTTGAGTATAAACCCTGTTTTGGAAACCAGTTGAATGCAGGACACAACGCATACACATTTTCACACATTGTTTCACACCTAGGAGCAATTTATAGAAGCCAGAATCTTCTGGCTTGTTGTTGGTATTCAATGGGAGGAAATGAGAATATATGCAAGAGAGCCCAGGCAAACATGGGAAGTCATTGTTACCTCCAACAGTAAACAGAGCTAAGGATAGCAAAAAAGACCCTGTATTGTGGCCCTGTATGGACCCTGTATTAGTTCATATTAACTATTGTAGAACATTGTTGATTTCCTGGTTCTGAATGTTAATTAATACATTTTCTATAAGAGCTCTGAAAGCACATCTGGCTGCTAGACAAATCACCTTGCATGTTAGTAACTAGTAACATGACAAGCTGCATTTTTTCATTTTCATTACTAACATTAAGAAACAAAAAAGGTTAACGAATGAAAAATAGCTGCCTACTGTATAGCTGCAATAATGTAAGAAATAACAGTAAGTTATAGTAAGAATGATATTTAATGGATACAATTTTTTATGTATTTGCTAATTGCTGTGGTATAAAAGGAAAAGAACAAGCACTGTTGTACCGATTTGTTGTCCCACTGATTTGTTGCGCACATTGTATTTCACTTCTGCTACTTCTGTTGTCATAGTCATACTTTAGTCGCTTGCTCTGCAATTATTTTTCTTGCAGTCGCAGATCACCTAAGAGATTAACTGATGCAGTCTGATGTAGGAGTTTATGACCACAGTGTGAAGAAATGTTTCTGGTTTAACTCGCTACATTCCCGAATTAATGTTCTTTAATAATCTACTACTGTAAGGTTTCCACATATAAGAGGTTTTCTCTTTTCTTATTTTCTATAGAGCACAGTCGAAAAGGCGGCCGGCACCCAGTGGCTACAAGAAGAATGGTTGCTCTTTATGATTATGACCCCAGGGAGAGTTCACCAAATGCAGATGTTGAGGTGCGTGCACACACACACACACACACACACACACACACACACACACACACACACACACACACACACACACACACACACACACAAACTAATATAATGTGTTTTTTAGTCATTCCCTTTGTTAACGCAGTTGATGCTTTCTGATCCAGGCGGAACTGAC
Organism: Silurus lanzhouensis; assembly: GCA_039877035.1. Classification (NCBI taxonomy): domain Eukaryota; kingdom Metazoa; phylum Chordata; class Actinopteri; order Siluriformes; family Siluridae; genus Silurus; species Silurus lanzhouensis. The sequence goes on along the minus strand of JBCEWE010000458.1, from coordinate 6,365,288 downwards.
GTTCTGTGCTGGTGACATCATTGCTGTATTTGGGGAGATTGATGAAGACGGTTTCTACTATGTAAGTAATTAACACTTAACAAAACTTCCAGCGATCTTTACGGGTTATTCGGGTGGTTACCTTTCTTTATTTGAACTTCTACATAGGAATGATTTCATAAAAAAACAATACATAATTCAAAAAGAGGTCAATCAGAATGAACAGGCAAAGGATCTAGATACTATTAGACACTTGTGCAACTGGAAAATTAGCAGGAGTCTGTACAAAAACATTAGCATTATATTATTAAATGAAGATGTAAACAGGAAATTTAATTTAGCATTTGTGAACAAAATTCAAGACTGGTGGGGAGATTAAAAAACCTTCAAGCGGTTTACAAAAAGGGACAACTGATGAATGCTTTAGGGTTCAAGATTGAATACACAGCTGAGACCATCACATTGGCTTGCTACTTAAAATTAGAATGGAAAGGTTTTATAAAAGCAAACTATTTCCACATGAGTGACAAACAGTGATTGTTATAAAGTAAAATTTGTTAGATAACAAATTAAAATAAAATAAAATCAATATGAGATTTAATCTTAACTGGTAAAAAGGCATCAACTTAGATTAAGGATTACAATTTGTTATTAGAGTGACAACACCTTCAGGAGTATGATATGAAAAAGTGAGGCTGTCGCTGATTTCTTTCAAGTCCAGAATGTAGAATTATTCAGTGATAATGTCTGTTGATTACACAATTAGATTAAACAATCTGTTGATTAAACAATAGACTTAGTAATAAACCTGTATCCTTGTTTTCCCATTTTACTGTGTAAAATGTAAATAACAGCAGAATGCAATTATGTGCAAATCTCATAAATGCATATTTTATTCACAAAATCATATAAAAAACATATCAAATGTTTAATCTGAGGTAAACTATAATTTAAAGGAAAAATTACGGTAATTTTGAATCCGATGGCTGCAACATGTCTCATTGGGACAGGGCAGCGAATGTCTGGAAAAAGTAAGTGTTATTAAAATTGGAGAAACATTTTGCAACTAATTAGATTAATTGACAACAGGTCAGTAAGATGATTGGTTATAAATAGTGTATCATAGAGAGGCAGATTCTCTCAGAAGTAAAGATGGGCAGAACTTAACCAATCTGTGATAGACTACAATCTGTGATAGACTACTTGCATCTACAAGTCAGAATCAGAATCAGAAATGTAAAAAAAAGGAGCTTTATTGCCAAGTATGTTTGCACTTACTAGGAATTTGTTTTGGTGACAAAAGCTTCCAGTTGCACATGGAAAAAAATTATGAAATAAATAAATAAAAAACAATAAAAGTATATAAGTTGTAGCACATTTTTATAAAGAAAATAAAGTACAAGTTTTGTTGCACAAAAAAGTACAGATTTAGATTATTAAAAGTGGTATAGCATATATGTTTTATTTTATTGGACAATGGGGAGAGCGTTTAAGTGTTTGAGGTAGACTGCCTGGGGAAAGAAACTTTTCCTGTGCCTGACTGTCTTGGTGCTTGGTGCTCTGTAGCGTCAGCCAGATGGCAAAAGTTAAAAAAGCATATGGCTTGGATGTGAGGAACCAAGGTGATTTTTTTGGGTCCTTTTTCTCACTCTGGATGTATACAGTCCTTGAAGTGTGGGCAGGGGAGCATCAATAATCCTTTCAGCTATTTCAACCTCTCTGTAGTCTTTTGATGTCTGATTGTGTAGCTGAGCCAAACCAGACAGTTATTGAAGTGCACAGGACAGACTTGATGATGGCTGAGTAGAACTGTTTGAGCAGCTCCTATGGCAGGTTGAACTTCCTCAGTTGGCAAAGGAAATACATCCTCTGTTGGGCCTTGTAAACAATAGAGTCGATGTGATTGTCCCACTTCAAGCCCTCAAAGATGGTGGTTCCCAGGAACCTGAATGAATCCACTGCTGTCACAGTGCTGTTCATGATGGTGAATGGGGGGAGTGTAGGGGGTTTCTCCTGAAATCTCCTGTGTTATGCTCCAGGTTAATATGACTGCACCTGACAGCCAGCTGCTGAACCTCGCTTCTAAATGCAGATTCATCACAGTCTTAATGAGCTTAAAAGAGGGGTCTGTAAAGATGCAGTTTTTGGTGTACAGGGAGAAGTGCAGTGGGGAGAGAACACATCCCTGGGGTGCACCAGTGCTGAAGGTACGGCTGTTTAACATAGATTTCCCCAGTCTCACTAGCTGGTAATCCACTGACAGGTAGAGATAGGAACAGAGAGCTGGGTTAGTTTGGTCTGGAGGAGTGTTGGGATGATGGTGTTAAGGGCTGAACTGAAGTCCACGAATAGGATCCTCACGTAAGTCCTGATTGTTCAAATGTTGCAGGATGAAGTGCAGCCCCATGTTCACCGCAAAATTGTGGAACAATTCCAGAATTGTTTTTATTTCTTTTTGGAAACTATGTCCTCCAGACTAAAGAGGAGAGGGCCTATCTGGTTTGTTATCAGTGTCAATAAGCCGCACCTCTGATGGTATGGGAGTGCATTAGTGATTGTGAAATCCCACTGACACAAAACATAATTTTTAATTTAACATAACACTTGTTTTATTTTTAAGCTGCAAAAAATGTAAATTGAAATTAATTGTGGAAAATATAAGGGAATTTGACTAACCGTGAAAACATTTTGAAAGCGTTTGGGTACATCTGCATTAGATTGTAAAGTTCAAAGCTTATATTTCCATCATAATCTATTTAGAAGTGTGTGACCTTGCTTAGTTAACTTGTCTTGTGCTTAACTTCTGCTTATTTTTTGTTCCACAGGGTGTGATAAATGGACATCGTGGTCTGGTTCCCTCCAACTTTCTAGAAGAAGTGCCTGATGACGTGGAGGTCTATCTCACAGAGACTCCGTCCCACCATGAGCAGGAAGAGCCAGTGCCGACGCCACGCCCAGAGCCTAAACGGGTACACCATCGCCGTTCTCAGCGCTAGGCCCTGTGTACATCCATCCTCCGTTTGAGTTCCGTCTGCTCGCCGTCTCTGTGTTTTTCTTTTTTCTTCTTGTGCTTGTTTGTTTTGTGTGTGGTGAATGTGCAGTCGTGGTTTCCGGTCTTGCTTTTTTTGGAATGGAAGAAGCAAAGCCCACCGTGAACTGAGACAGACAGCACAGCTAGCACATACACTGTGGGATATTGGCAGCGAAATGACGAAAGACTGAATCTCATTCCTGCATCGAGGAAAAAAACATGAGAATGAGACTCTAAAGCTGGGTTTGTGCTTTAAAACCCGTTTTAAATGACCAAGTCAATAGACGAGCATGCCTTTTTCAAAATGAACTTTATTACCTTTTTATATAAGAACAGTACACATTGGCCTGTGTGTTGTATTGTGTTCTATTTAAGAGGCTTTGTTTCTTTTTTGTGTATCACACCGTCTTCCAAATTCTGCTCTGAGAACATGCACATTAAAAAAAAAACCTAAACCAAAACACATTACTTTACTGTAATCAACAGAAATAAATGCAATGCTGAAGCAAAAATTCATGACGCCGAATCGGTGGATGTCTGTGTTCATTTATGTGATTTGTATTTTATGGTTTATTTCTCATGTCTGACTTGTGAACCTTTCTAAAATAATTTTACGGCTTTCCTTTGCTTTATTTTTACCTGCTTGGCTAAAACAGTAGAGGAAAGTCATTTTCTATCTAAGAAGTTTTCTCGTTTCTGGTAAAGAATTGAAAAGAAAAAAGTTTAACCAAAAATAAAATAAACTTTACCCCAAATGCAATCTATATGAGTGATGGGGTGGTTTACTAAAGCCGATATTACAGTTACAACCCAAAATTGATTATTTTCTAGAAGATCCAAACACGTTTTGTTCCTCATACACCACAGCTGTTAGCTGTTTTCTTGTTTACTTATTGAACAATGACAGGTTTTAACTATTTATGGTTGCATTTAAATACAGTTCACATTATATCAGCTATAAGCTATTGAAGTGAAACAACAACAAACCAATTTTGTCTCTGACTGATGAAGTGCTGACAATGGAGACGTCTGTACATTTTAAATAATTGTCTAATTAAAAATAATCAGTTACCACAGATTGCACACATTCTTTACAATATGCAATTTATCTGATACTTGATGTTACGCCTTGTGAAAGAGTGTTACTATAGAAACAATAACACACTGGAACAAGTGCATTAATATATACTTGATTTGAAGCTGCACTACTGACAGAGCTGGCATTACAAAATATGAATTACCCTTAATCAGATTCAAGAGTTCAACAATATCATGGTTAGATGCCATATAATAGTTTTTAGGTATTAAAACACATTTATCATGGTACAGCTCACCTCATATTTCAAATTGATTTATATATTTTTTTACTATTAGCTCACAATATGTGATTGGAGACACTGCTCAGCACTAAAGCAGCACAGCACCAGTTATCTTTTCAGGTCAGCTATTGACAGGTGAAGATAGATAACATTTAATTCCCTTCCCTGTCCCCCTGATGGTTCTCTCATTAGATTCCAGTGGAAAACACGGTTCCAGCACCAGTCATGGGAAGACCGGCGTCCCCGATTGTGCGTCCGATGCTCCCTGTGGGCTCCGCCCATCCCCTTAATCCTGCCAGGGGGCCGCGAGACCTGAAAAAGAAAAAAGGACTACTCTCCAAGGGGAAGAAACTGCTCAAGAAGTTTTCAAAGTAAAAGCTGATGCCATACACAATCAATAAAAGGGCAAAATGTTTATGCTTACAAGAAATTCTACAGACATGTTCACGTTTATGTGCCAAAAACATGCACTACAGGCCAAAATTAGGAAGCAATTGTTGGATGTGATCATGGCTGGTAATTAATTTCTTTATTTAAAAAAAAAAAAAAAATTAATGCCTGCACAATTCAAAGATTATTATTCATTATTGTTTTTGTTTTTCTGCATATTGCATAAAAATGTGGAGTACATCTTATACATATTGCCTGGCATGTTATATTACAGTAGGAGTGTGTACCTCATTTTGTATGCCACATTTTAAACCAAATTTGTTTCAACTAGATGCAAATACATTTGCTATAAAAAAATCACTTAATTGCTTCCACTGGCCTGTAGTGGAGATTAGAAATGCCAGTGTATCTGATACAACTTGCACACAGGTCACTTAATGGGCTCTCACATATACAGTGTTTATCCTTTTTAAATGGAGCCCTGGTGTTTTCACCACACGTCCTTTAGGAAGGTGAGAACATAGCATTCAAACTCAGATTCAAGAGTATTTACTTTTAGTTGATATATATATATATATATATATATATATATATATATATATATATATATATATATATATATATATATATATATATATATATATATATACTGTATATCATCAACTTATATATCAGCAACTTCATGTTGTTTATGCCATTTCTAAATACAATGGTTAAATGTTATTTATTTCTAATCAATAATCTGATGAACTGTTCAACCCCTACAGACCACTCACATATTATGCCTAATATTTACTCATAAATATTTACTCAGCACAGACAGACTTATATGTATAAAATTACCCCAAAAACCTTTACATTTTTTTACTGATGCCACAAAGATCTGAAATAAGCTTTTAAATGTATCTAAACATATATTTATGTGAAAAAAGTGTTCAGCTTGTAGTAAACAACAACAACAACAACCAAGTCTTAGAAATGTATTATAGAATTTAAAGTATTGCTCTAAAGCAATATTTTGTGTGGGGTTTTTTTGTTGAGTGTTTTGAGTGGCTCTCAAACTTCTTGCATTCAACACAACTGTTAAAAAAAATTCCCCGACAGTACAGATTTATATTATGAACACTAAACAAATATTAATCTCATTATTGTTACATATATTTATTCAACTACTTCAAATGATATTTAAAATTGCTATTATCTACAGATATATTTGGTTTAAAGCTAATAAAAGCTTGATACCACTGATTTGCACCACTGTAACAACAACAACAAAAAAAAGACAAAATACACTCCTATTTGCAGCACCCAAGCACACCAGAATGTGAGTGTCATTAAAACAAAATCGCCATCAAAATTATATCCGCTCAGTAATGATGTCATTCATTTGAAATGGAATGCATTTTATACACTTACAAATTATGACCTGTGTCATGGGTGGATGTGATAAACTGGCAACTTACTATATGCCTTATAAATCAGTCAAAGATACGTTGTTGCAGAATGTGGAAATAAAGGAACTTGCCAAGTTATTATCAATACTAGATTAAATTAATTTATATACATAAAAACACCATGAGACACACAAGGCCAAATGAGCTTTCAGGCTGAGCTTTTAAAAACCTGTAGAATTATTAAAGGTTCTGTATAGAACTTTGTAACTGATGATATTTCCCTATGATATTTTTGGGAGCTAAGAACATTTAATTATCCACTAAAACCTTAAAAAACACTTTTTGAATAATTACAACAAAGAGTTTCCCTTGCAGAGAAAAAAAAACACTTTTAATAATCTAGGAACACTTACCAAGGATTCCTCATGAAAAACTTTTATTAATGTAATAAATAAATATTTACTGTAAGTATTTACTTTACAGGATATACTGTATATTGCAAATGTGTACTCTTTAGAATGCTTACCAGCTCTATAAACCATTTAGAGAATCCTTAACTATGAAGAGCCTTACAACAGGGGTTTTCAACTGGTTCTGTGCCAGGGACCACCATTCTGACTAACAAGTAATCCGCGGCCCACTATTGTAAAAAGCGATCCATGCTGGTGCTGACTAGCAAACTTTACCTTAGTTAGAAACGTTAGCTAACAGCTCCACTCCAAATTTCAATTCAAACCTGAATAATGTGTTTTCTTAACTCTGAGATGCTGGTCTATTTCGCGCGCAAGATGAATGTGTACGTATATGACGCAAAACACACTGTTAGCAAAGCATAGGCCTGATAGGTGCAAAGCTAGCCTATCCTGTGTCAGTTTTAATATTTTCGATATTTTCATTAAATTCAGTTTTCCCACTAATGTGCAAATATTCTGGAAATGTTTGGAAAAAAAAAATTAAGAAAAAAAAGTGATTTTAATAGTGAAATTATGTAGGCTGTCACGGACCACATGCAATGCCGCCGCGGACCACCAGGGGGCCGCGGACCACCGGTTGAAAACCCCTGCCTTACAACATAAAATTTGTAAGGCAACATAAAATTTGTAAGGTAACCCATAAGTGAAGTCAGTATGTACTGTGACTATGTATTGTATACCCTATGTAGTAATCTACAACGTATTTTTTCAATCAGAAAGGGTTTAAGTAGAACCATTTTTAAAAGCTTAGAACCCTTAAGACCCTTACAGTATTTTTCTGAGAGTGTTCCCAACAACAGAGTGTTTTGCTTTCAGAGAAAAGTACAAATTACTTTCATGAAGTGAATGTATTTAAACGGTTTATAATGTAAGTCTACTATACTGTAAACTATGAAAAGGCCTGCAACCACTAAAGAACCCTTAAACCCTTTTTTTCTAAGAGCATGTACTAACTGGGTAAGTGTGCAAACTCCAAACTATTGCACAGTATTTTCTTCTTGATGCCTGTTGAGAATTTCAGCTCCTAGGTATGCTCTTAAAGTTTCTTTAATAGTTTGTAGGTTAATTAATTGTTCTCTAGACTCTAACACCTAAAGAGAAAACTCAGACTTCAGAGACAACAACCTAAAAAAATTTAAAAAATACAAACAATAATAGAAACTTCAAGGGCGGCTAATAAGCAGGTCTGGTATCAGAGCACAACTAACAGGAAGAGTCTGAAGTCAAGGTCTATTTGTTTATTTTAGCTATACACTAAAGACTTTTGGGTTTCAGAAAAGGGGCACACATATGAGCCTTTATCACATGTACCAACATTTCTAATCATTAAAAAGTGGGTGGGTTCAATCTAAAAGCTGCCATGTTCTATGTTTTACACATTTAGCTGTGGACTGTACATAAAAAAATATGACATGACCACCAGAAACTCACAAGCTCCATAATTTCTGTCAAAAGGTCAGTTAAAACACACGCACACGCACACGCACGCACACACACACACACACACACACACACACACACACACACACACACACACACACACTGTGTCTCTCTCTTTAACTCTCATTCTCCCCCTCTTAAAAAAGAAAGGTTTTTATAAAAGCTACACAGTGTTTAGTTTTTTTTGGGGTTTTTTTTTTGCAAGCTTTGTCAATTTTCAAAGAAGAATAAAGCTTGCTGTGATGTATTTAAAATTCTTTTAAAGAATTGTTTACGTGTTTGTGATTGAAGTTACACTGTCAGCTGATAAAAAAAAGTGTTGAAAAGACAATGATGCTATAAATCTTCCCTCATTAATACAAAACTGTAGTCCATTGGTTGAGACATGTTCGATGTGTGAAGTTAACTTCTTTAGTTTTGCTCTGAAGCTGCAAGGCTAATGTAGTTCATGAGTAAAGGAAATCTATAGCCACCAGTAAAGTGTTGTGCACAATACTGAATACAAACATTACGTATACATTTACAGCAACTTACAGCTGAACAGATGCTTAAGGGCCTAGTAGCAGCAGCTTGGTGGTGCTGGGATTTAAACTCATGAACTTCTCTTTCAAAGTCATATGCCTTAACCACTGTGCTACCACCTCCCCCATTATTTCTATAGGGTAGAAATTGTAGTCAATTCTAGTAATTTAGAAATATTAAATTTTTCACAAAAATTGTTTGATATAATACTTGAAGTACATGAAGACAACAAGAAGGAAAAGTGCTCATAATACAAATTAATTTACTAATTAAGATAGTAAATACAAATATTGTGTTAAAGTTATATTCAGGAAGTCTAATCACCTTCATCCTTAGCAGTAAATTTGCTGTCCCTTAGATGAGGGTGTGAGTTAAAGTTTGAAGGTGGTGCTATATTATAGAATTTATTGGGGTTATAAAATAGTTCTAGCCTTTTATTTATTAAATATATTTTTTTATTATATGAAACAAGTTTTGTCTACTTGGAGTTACTTAGACAATGTCCTTTGTGACCAAGTGATTATATACACATGAACATTTAGTGCACAACTCTAAACTGGTGGCAATACATCACTTGTTAGTTTGTTATGCTATACTGCAAAATAAAAACAAAAGAAGAACAAAAAAAAAGGTTTAATGTCAATCATGTTTATTTCTCGTGAAGAGAACAAAATGTTGGCTACATTTATTTGTTTGCTCATTTCTTTCTTTCCTAATTAATTTATTTATTTATTTAAATGTAAATTAAAAATTAAACCAGCGTTTAATTAAATACATTCACTGGTTTAGATTGCACTTGTTCTAGGTTTAATCCAGGGTATATTATATTATATTATATTATATTATATTATATTATATTATATTATATTATATTATATTATATTATATGCTGTGTGAAGCTTGTATTTGTGTCAAATGGAGATATTTGATTTTATTTCATTTAGATTTCTTTTTTATTTGTTTGTGAGGAAATTTGGACTGCCATAAAGAAATGTAAAAGATTTCTGTTCTATCAATGTTTTGCCATAAGAAAGAAAAGAAAATCTATTAAGTCTATTTTGCTTTAAACATATGAATAATTATAAATACACAGTATAAAATCTATATAATGATCGATATAGCTAATGTATAATGGTACTTCTAAATATGGATTGTGTTTAGATGTGTTTGATGTCACTACACTTTTAATCTTTTCTACTTTTCTCCATTTGTAGATAATTTATAAATGTTTATACTTTTTTTTAATGTGTTGAAATTTAATATTGAACAGTGCAAGCATTATTCATAGTGTCTCTCCAAAAAAAAAGGTCTACAGTTGTGTGTTCACTTGGTGAATTAAAGAGAAAAGCTACTTTCATGACTGCTGTGTGACTGTGCATGTGACATGTACACATTTTTAAAAAAAAGAGAAAATAAATAAATCTAATATTTTTTACACTTTTGTGCTGTTTGTAATAAATCTGTAGGTTGGGCAGTATGGTGTCATTATCCTATTTGGCCACTAGAGGGCATTGTTAACCTAACTTTTAACTCCATGACCTGAATGGACTTGCACCAGCTTATCAGAGACAAAAAAGCGATGCAAATTAGTAGGCGTGGCTTCAGAGCAAGGCTCCCCGTTTTGGCGTGTCCTTATGTTGACTGATTTGTTCATTGACCTTTTATGTAAGCGCATTATTACACCAAAAGGGGGCGCTACTAAGTCTCTTTTTAGATATACACATAGGTTATTGAGCAGATCCTCAGATGTTTACAAACTACAAGTCAGTCTTTTCATTTGTTCAGGACCAACAACTTTTAGATAAATCATTCTGTAAATGAACTAGTTCCTTCAGTTTGCGCTGAATTATATATAGTGCAACCTCAATACTCGCGGGGGTTACGTTCTATGACCCCTCGCTGGTAACAAAAAATCGCGAGGTTTTGACTCTCTTTTTGATAGCTCCTTTTTCAACTGTACTATACTGTACTATAAACGCAACAAAAATAGTGAATTCCTTGTCATAAATGTTTTATTTTCTACCTTAAATGAATAATACAATAATAAAATAGTTTTTCAAACATTTGTATGTAATTTTATTTGAACAAACTCTTTTTTTATTACTGTTTTTCTGGAGATTTGAAATTAAGGCATATTGTGTTTTATTCTACGAGAAAGAAAACGCAAAAGTATAAATAGTTCATGAATAAGCTCAAGAAATGTTTTTGAACTCTATTACTCACTCTTATCTTAAAAAGTCTATCTTGTAAATTTCCTTGCAAAATTCCTAAGTAATTCAGTGACCAAATACATTTCATATATATAAGTCATTGTGTAATAAAAAATTACCTATAAAATCCACACATGCAAGCTATGACAAGTGAGCTCTATAACCATCCAACCAAAGGATGTGGCAATACTGACATTATTCTATGCCTGCTTGAGGGCATTGGGGTTGCCAACTTGAAATCTGATTGGTTTTAAATCAGCAGCCTGTGAGCAACATAGATTTAAAGCTATAGGGCACCCGCAGTTTTCATTGTGAAGGGCTAATGACACTTCCATTTGATCCTGACAAAACGTGATGTAACAGCTAAAACATGATTGGATAGAAACTCTAACCTAAAATTACATTTAGCTGCCCTGCTTTTAAAATATATTAAAACACAAGTCATTGATTCTGAAGTGATTCTGAGTTTAGGACAGCAGAGAAGGCTTTGCTGGCTCTGATAGCCTGCCATTTGTTCCTCTACAGTACAACCTACAATACTCTATTTAAAAAATCTGCACAAGCAGTTACATATTTTGTGACTTACAGGATCTATGTGAAGTCAGTTCAGGGAAATGATTTGTTCAATATAATAATGCCAGGATCTAGTGGGTTCCAGCGAGGTTTTTGTTTTTTCTGCCCCTCTTTTTCCCCAACAGTTGTTGCTATTTTGTTTCCATTTGAGTCCTGTTAGCTCTGTGTACTGCGCAGGTAGTCCCCAACTTATGCAGGCTTGACTTAAGATTTTTTAATCTTACAATGACAATAGTGGTATGAAAAATCAGCAAAAATATATATCCATTTATATGCACAATTTTAATTTCTGCATAATATACTGGGATGCTGACAGAATGTATGCATCTGCCTTGTGAGAGGCCTTAATCTCGCCAGCAGTCAACAGAGTTCAGTTGTCTTAGTGTAAGAGGGCATATTTTTTCTATGTTTTTGATGTTTTAAAGCCCAATTTTAACTCTTGCCTCTCTCCTTTTTATCTGTGTAGCTGGACACTGAAACATAACGTGTCCAGCTCCACCCTATATCTGGCACTCGTCCACTCACCCATTACCACATACATATATACTGTAATGTTTCTACATTACGATACTATAATTTGCTCTGTTTTGTTAAATTATGTACTCTAATTTGTTTACAGTATATGTACTCTAATTTGTTTACAGTATCTAATTTGTTTACAGTATATTACCCCATACTCATCATCATTTATTAAGACTCCTGTGTAGGCTAGGCCATGTCTCGACTTACGCTATTTTAAAGTTACGATAAAGGGTCATCAGAGAAAAATCTCCATCGTAAGGAGGGTGTACCTGTATTTAAATTTCCTTTTTTTCACTGTCTTTTGATAGTTTGCTGTAATGTTGTCTAGTTTTTCTGAGTTTGTTTTCTCGAGTTTCCTGCCCTATCCTGAGCTGAGTCTTTGTTTGTTAGTTTGTTTGTCATTTGCCTTGCTTTTTCATGAGATACTCTGGTTAAGTATTTTGTATTGTTTTCTAAAACCAAGTTACATACTAGTCCTTTAAAAAGCCCACACAGCAGTGAGTGCTAATCATTATTTTATCAAATGCTCTCAGGACAGTCAACGCCGACATAAAACACTGATTGCACTGGCTGAGCTGTGTGGCTAAATAATCACCCAAGCAGAAGTAACTGTGCGGGACAGTGTTGGAATGCAGGACCAGGCTTAGCCATGGGAGAGCCCTACCCCAAGTGATGGACGGATGGAGATAATTATGCTCGTATATCAAGTTTCCTTGGCTCTCAGCCATTCTCCCCTACCAGTCAAGAGTGAGCCATAATGATCCTGTGTGGCTGTGGGCCAGTGGATGTTTAAACTTCTCTTCAGCTTTGACCTCTCGATCAATGCCTGCTTTTAACAAGAGCCTTGAGTAAAGACACAGGAACTTGTCCATCTTGCTGTGTCTCTGTTAATATTTCTATCCACTCCAAAATGACAGAGGTGTGTTTGATAGCAAAATGCTCATAAAGTGCACAGCCTGAGCTGGACATTATAGGACACCATATTCTCTTCTAATATCCATTTCTATGATGAAGCGTCTGAGTTCTTTGAGCATAATCATTCCCCAGGGTCGTGTTCTTCTTAAATGAGCCATAATATGAAGCAGATAGCTATTAAATGCAGATATACTGATGGCAATGGTGTCTGAGTTAGTGCCCCAGGTGGTGAACAAGCTCAAGGCACTGAAGCTTTGTAACCAGTTCTTTATGGAAGCTCAGTGTCTCAGCAAAAATATAAAATATTGCCCACAAGCATTACTCATTATAGGCCATAATCAGAGTGCCACAATTATGCCTAGAAAAAATTCCTGCTTTGGTTATAAAACTATACAAATAAATATAAAAAATCTACACACATCTTTCAAAATGTTAAGTAAAAACCAATCAGAAATCTGTTATTGAATAATAAAAAGTTACAATACCCACAAATACCCTTATATAATTGGAGTGTGGTTGTGTACAGAATGAACATCCCATGTTCAAAGTAATTGTCATATGGCTTTCATCTAAGAAATTATTCTACTTTACCCCAAATTAAGAAAGCTGTGTTTGTAGGAGTTTCTTCTTGGTATCATATGACTTCTAAAGCCATGATTAACAAAGGGCTGTTACTGTGAGCATATACTGTATCTCACTTTGTTGAAAGCTATTGATCAGGAGATGGGTATAAAAGAATTTTCAAAATTCCAAGGAACACTTTAACCATGGAGCACTTTAAAGGCCAGCAGAAAAAAAAGAGGAAATAAAGAACCACAGTGAAGATCAACAGTAGGAGGTAAAAAAAGTGTAAAAAAAAAAAAAGAGAACAAGACAAAAATTATTAAGAACAGCAACATTATACAAAAGATGAGTACAGACTATTCTTTTCATGTGACACCTCCAAGCTAAGCTACATCACCCGAAACAATATTCAACTAGGCTATCTAATTATTTTTTTTTGCTTAAAAAACCCTTCCACACAGGGTTTTTATATAGACTCTACATTAAATATATTAATGTAAATAAAAGGTATATTAAGAATATTAAATACAGAAATAAGATGCATTGTTTACACGAAAAGGACAACTATGATTTTTTATTATGATTTTAAAATGCATATACATTTTTGTATGCATATAAACAAATTACAAATGCATTATTTACTCATTTATTAATCATACCTGACATGCCATAACCATCATCACAAGCATCATCCTCATCCTTACTCTCACTTTTTCCATGTAGGTTTGCTCATCATCTTGCTCATCATACCATTCTGTCCTTACTATAATCCCCTGGGAAAGCTCATGCAGTTTTATACTTCTTTGAAGCTAAGTAGAATAAAGATGTATTCATCTTATACCTAATATAATAATGCACTACAATTCTAACATAATATATGGAAAGAGAATTCTCAGCACATTCTAACCAGGCTGCCTGAAAATGCAATACATATATAGCTACATAAAATAGTTGTTTTGCCCTCAAGGCAACAAGTACATTTTTATTATTTTCTAACACACTTTTCTATATTTCTTACATAAAGTTATTCAAAACACATTTTGATTGAACTATAACCATGTTTCATATTTTGCTAAATATAAATATATGGTGTGTTGCAGGAGGAGTCAGATTGGTAAAGGTTAGGGCTAGTTAGGTAATGTCAGAGTTGTGACAACGAGTCGGCAAAAGAAGTAACTCAAGCATAGTTTATGATAACAAGAAACAATACCAGAGTCAGGGAGAGTCACTAACCGTAGCATGACAGCTGCCGGGGGGGGCATGGCGGCTGGGCAGCGGTACAACATCCTCTTCGCGGCCGGGCGGCGGTTGGACGTCCCTTTTGCGACCCTGGAGCGGAGCGCTCGGCGGAACACTCGTGCTCATTCTCTCAGGGAACTAGGGTTACATACGTAACCTAGAGACGTTCCCTTTCAGGAACTCAAGCTGCATCAAAACGCTTTGGGAACGGGCATACCATCACACCATACTGACCAGTCCTTGCCTAGTGTGTCTGGCACTATGAGCGTGCGGGACAGAGGAGCCGGGAGCGGCTCTGATGTCGAGGTCGTAAAACCTGACAAAGGTCAAATGGGTGGACCAACCCACAGCATTACATATGTCCAGCAGGGGCACCCCCTTAAACCAGGCTGTAGAGGCTGCCATACTCCAGGTCGAATGAACCTAAACTCTGAAAGGAGTGAGAAGACCAGAGGAAATTGCATCAACAGGTCGTGAGGGATCTGTAGGGATCTTAGGTACATACCCAGCTCAAGGGTAGAGGAAAGCACTGGCCATGACAGGGGTAAACTCCAGGAGAGACGGGGCCACAGACAGGGCCTGTAGGTCCCCGATCCTTTTATGGGAGGATATCGCCAAAAGGAAGGCGGTTTTAACCGACAGGTACCTAAGGGCCAACTCGGCCAAAGGCTTGAAGGGGGGCTCAGATAGAGCCGCCAACATGACGGCCAAGTCCCACAGAGGCACTCTGGTTTGTATCCCAGGCCTAAGCCTCCAGGTGCCACGCAGGAAACATGTTTCCCTAGTGACTGCACCGCGGGTGGGGTACAATGAGCCAAGATAGCGGACACATAAACCTTCAAGGTGGACGGGGCCAACCCAGTAGCAAACTGTACCTGCAAGAACTCCAGAACCGACCCAACTGGGCAGTTGACTGGGTCTAACCGGTGGTGCTCACACCAAGTGCAGAACGCCTGCCATCTGGCGGCATACAACCTCCTCGTGAAGGGAGCTCTGGAATGGAGGATGGTCCCAACTACCTCAGTAGAGCCAGCAGGTCCGCAAACCATGGTCTGCCCAGCTAACGAGGTGCCACCAGAAAGAGACTTACTTCATCCTGGCAGATTCTCTCCAGAACTCCCGGGAGCAGCGCGATGGGGGGGAAGGCGTACAGACAAAGCCTCGGCCACGTCTGCACCATAGTGTCCAGCCCTGGGCCTCGGCCCTCGCCTTGAAAGGACATCTGCTTTCCAATTTTTTCGGCCCAGGAGGTGAACAGCTCTCAGTGAGAGGAGTTTGGGACCTTGGGACCACAGGAGGATCTGGCGTGCCAGCCTGTACAGGGGGTGAGATCAGAGATGTACATCATCTGGTGGTTGATGTACGAGACCATCGACGTGTTGTCCACACAGACCAGCACATGGTGACCTTTCAGGTCTCAGACAAGGTGTTTGAGTGCCAAAAGCACAGCCATTATCTGCAGGCAGTTTTTGTGCCTGTAACGATGTAGCTCATCCCACCAACCTTGGGCGGAGTGGCCACTCATGACCGCTCCCCACCCCGTGAAAAGGCGCTCCCAGGATGGGGCCTTGAGACAGGAATGCGTGTTCCCTCCATATATCAAAGGTTCGAAAAGCTCGCCTCGAAACCTTGATAGTATGCCACCATTGGAGGGGCCTCATATGGAGGAGGCCAAGCAGAATCACGTTGGATGCCACCGCCATGAAACTGCCTTACAGTAAATGGTAGGTCGTCTCTCACTCTCCCGACTGCTGTGAGAATGGCTGCAATCCGGGCGTGAGACAATACTGCTCTCTCGAGTGGAAATGGAGGGAAACATCTGCTGGAGGGAGGCTGCGCACCAAAGCACATCCTGTGGCAGGGCTAACAGCGAGGCCTCCTGTGCGTAGGCATCTGATCGGGGAACCAACCCCTCGGGGCTGGCCCCAGACCTTCTCATAGTGGCTGGAGCGGTGCCCTGCAGCCATTGAGGACTCCTGAGAGACGGCTGGTCTCCTCCGTCCCCAATGTTCTCTCTGGCGGGATGGAGGACGACACCCGCTGGAGGGAGGTTGTGCCCCAAAGCATGTCCTGTGGCAGGGCTAACAACCTGGCCTCATTAACCAAGACACCTGATCGGGGAACCAAACTCTCAAAACTGTTTACTAACTCTCTCTAGCCCTAGCCCTGCACCTGTTGGAGCCTCTGGAGAGGCGGTGGGTCCCCGCTATCCGCTGCGATCTCTCGGGCGGAGATAGGGGGAAGCACCCGCCGGAGGGAGGCTGCACTCCAAGGCACATCTCGTGGTGGAGCTAACAGACTGGGCTCTTGGTGGTGAATGAAGAGGTACAGGCACCGCACAAGGTGTAGACCGTCCCCCTCGATGCAGAGCGCTCTGGTTGACAGGGCCGCTTCACCACCACCCCTTTGTTTGAGGAGAGGACCACCCTCAGGTTGGCCGACACCACCGATTTGGGCTTAGAGGGTGTTTTCCCCACCGAGTAGACCCATTAGAGTTGCAGGGAAATACCACCCAAACGCCGCCATTGCCAGGGTGTTCAGAAGGAACGCCCTGTCCGTTGAGATCTCCATGCATAGGGTGAGCCACAAAAGCCTTTCTGTGGCTGCCAGATCTGACAAGGACCAACCTCCGGCTCATGCCGTACCTTGGCGACCCTGAGAGTTAGGTCGCAGCGCAACGTGACTTCTAATCGTCAGCCCCAGAGGCAACTCCCTCATCCATCTCTCATAGCAAGTCAGCCTGGGATGCCTGCAACACAATCATCGTGTGGAGGAGAGATTGCTAGCGTCTACTCAACCCTGGGCATTTCCCCATAGCCGCACTCCCTAAACCCTACTATAGTCACATATAGCCATGCGGCGGGAAGGCATATGGGGTCTCCCAGGACCTAGAAACCTCGGTGTGTAGGTTGGGAAAAAACGGTAGGCTTTGGGGCGGAGTACTCATTGGGCCAAGCTATCTCTAGCTTAGTGATGGCCTGTGTCACTACCTCCAGGAGCTCCTCGAACAGCACAGGCTGTGAGGAGTCCGTGGGCTCACTAGCATACGAAAAATTTTCCCTTCTCATTGGAAGAAATCACGAGTTACATGCGCCAGAAGAAGGAACCGCCGAAGCGGTGCTTTCCTCAGGGAATGGGATGAATATTTGTGAATTTGTCTTAACGCGTCACTAACGTGTTAATTTTGACAGTCCTAATTAATATATTACTACAAAACGAATTTCACATTTTGTTACCTAATGAATGTATCCAGGCTAAACAATAACAAAGAACACAAGCAGAGAAAAGATGATTATGATCAGGTGATAAGGGATGTCTTTGTTCTCAGTCAGGTTTACATCACTGACCCCCCCCCCCCCCTGTCTCATCCATGTTAGCCACATACTTCTAGTTGCCCTCTGCTTTGCTCATTTTTAGCTTCATAAACTAGCCTACGTCTGTGGTGTGTGAGAGCCAGGAAATAATACACCATTGGTAGATTGAATAAACAGTGCAAAGACAGGAAATATGTTGATGGGCTCAAAACGGCACACAATAAGAAGAAAAGAAATTAGGATTTCACCAAATAGATTACAACTAAAGTGTAGAAGGTAGAAAGTACAGATATTTGTGTAAAAATGAAAAAAGTTAAAGTAAAAAGTAGTCCAAAAAATAAATAGTGAAGTAAAATACTGATACCAGAAATATTTACTTAAGTACAGTAACGAAGTATTTGTACTTCATTACTTCCCAGCTCTGATCCAACCTGACAGAGCTTGATAAGTTCTGCAATGAAAAATGGGAGAAACTGCCTAAAAATAGGTGTGCCAAGTTTGCCTCATACTCAAAAAGGCTGTAATTGGTGCCAAAGGTGCTTCAACAAAATACTGAGCAAAAGCTGTGAATACATGTGATTTATAATGAATTATTATTTTTTTTTATACATTTGCTAAGATTTCAAACACACTTCTTTTACATTGTCATTATGGGGTATTGTTTGTAGAATTTTGAGAAAAACAATGAATTTAATCGATATTGGAATAAGGCTATAACATAACAAGGTGTGAAAAAAGTGAAGCGCTTTAAATATTTTTCAGATGAAGAATAGTGGGGAAAAAAATGTCCTTAGACTTTTTTCTTGTTCCAGCAAGATGAAGGTTGGGTGACATCATAGCCTAGCTTTAACTGATCTTCTTTTCCTGAGGGGACTAAGGTGATATACATCCACAGCACGCTCCGAGAGGCACATCCATTCATCACCTATCGCAGAACACCGAGAGTGAGCCCAGCAATGGCCGACCTGCCCCATTCATCACTGTCACAGTGGTTTGACTGAGCAACACTGACAGTGCTTCTTCACTTGATCTTTACACCGGTCAGACTGGAAAACAAACAGTCCATTACTTACTCAATACAAACATTATTAGCAATTGGATCATACAAGAGTGCTTGTGGGGATCACACAGGTACTGCATTAGATGATGATTATGTGGATAAAATCTTTAACAGCTGACCGCATTATTTAACTGAAGTAATCTGTCATTATATAGTTGCAAACTGCATCAAATGTACTATTTAAGCACAGTTTATAATACCACTTTTGACTGACTTATTTGCATGTTGTGATGATACTTGCAGTTATGACCAACATGTTACCACTACAATACAATACAGTAACAAACCACTTTGTGCAATGCAGTTGACTTACCTGAACAGGTATATCTAATCTGCCATGCACAAACCTGGTGTAAGAACACATTTATAAGTTTTAGTGGCGGACCATGCATTTCACACTAAGGCCTTCAGTGGTGTCCTGCCTAAATCAATCAACCTCCTAATCCCAGGTATCTCATGCAGTGTGAATGAATGCCATTACTGAAGTGAGAAAACCAATGAGCACAAGTCTCCTTTTACTGCAGCCACAACAGCACTGCTGTTACATAATCTTTAGCAGAAGCATCAATTTTAAACCTCATAAAATGATCACAGGTTTGAAATTTTTTCTCTGTGCATTACGGTTTTCCTGGTGATATGAAATGAAGGCAAACTGTGTGTTTTTGTACAAATTAAACAAGAAAGAAAATACAAAAGTATAAATGCTTAATGAAAAAACTTAACCATTTTGATCTGTTTTGACCAAGCTTTCGTCAAAATGTCGAACTTTTCTAAAAACGTCTGTCTTGTAAATGTCCTTGTAAGTATATGCAGTAAATCAAATTGTTCTTCTTTGTGGAAAGCAGTGGAATAAAAAACATAAATTAAATCCACACAAATATATTTGAGTTTGTGCAGTTTGCTTCAGATCCAGGTTGCAGTAGTCCCCTCTCTGTCCGTGAAAATGCTGACCTGTTTCTATGCCTTTAGCCGGCCTCAAAGTTTCTGCTAGCCTTATGGCAATATGGCTGAAATCTGTTTGGATAGAAACTCTAACTTACAGTAGTAAACTTGGCGGCACAGCAGCAGCAGCCCACCCAAGAAAAAAGCAATTAAATGAAGACAATAGATTATTGGGAATATTCTATATTCATTGATGAAAATATATTAAAACGTAAATCAGTGATCCTGAGTTTAGGCCAGCAGTAAAAAGCCTTGCTGGCCCTGATGGCCTGTCACTGATGACTATCTGACTACTAGAATGACTATTACATCATTTTTTTACT
This sequence comes from Silurus lanzhouensis, assembly GCA_039877035.1. Classification (NCBI taxonomy): domain Eukaryota; kingdom Metazoa; phylum Chordata; class Actinopteri; order Siluriformes; family Siluridae; genus Silurus; species Silurus lanzhouensis. The sequence goes on along the minus strand of JBCEWE010000458.1, from coordinate 6,345,078 downwards.
TAGCAAGGACAGAATTTAGAAAATACCATTGTTTCAATTAATAATCATCTGCATGTTTAAATTTTTTTAGCTAAGCATTAACAAGCTAGAAACTTTGCCTAACACTTTTTACTCTACATATTTGCTAATTCACAAGTTATCCTCAAACTTTTTCCATGTCAAACTACATCAGCATGTGGAAAAATAACCAAACATCCTGATAACATATATTTAATTAGAATTATGGATTATGTGTTTTTTTCTTCTCTTCTCCTTTTTTTCATTTGGGTTTTTCTTAATCTTTTACAGAATTTTAATATCTAAACTTCTTTTGTGTATTAAATTCCAGAGCTGCTTGCATTTTTCCACCCTGGTATATTTTTCTGAACATTCCAGACACATAGTCTTAATGCTGCAAACAAAAAAAGATTTTACTACCCAGTCTAGCTTACTTGAGTAGCTAAAGGCTTACATTCCCATGTTTGACATGGCTGCAAGCATTTGGTGCCTGAAATGTTATCTTTCCACAGGTTTTATATGATGACTTCATTTGATTAATTTTTTATTTTTAAGTTTTTTAGTGATTTACAGTATTTTGCTATTAAATTTATTTTTTATTATTATTAATGTGTATTATTATTATTATGGTAAAGATTAGGATGATGTGATATTTATTGATGTGGAGGTGGGGGGGGGGGGGTCATTAGTGATGAAAATTCCTCCTCTTTAGTCAGATTATTTATCTTAGCTCACTTAAAGGAGATGACTTATTCAGTTCCAAATAAAACTCAAGTTTGCAATACTACAAGGTAAGAAATTAAATCAGTTAGAAATGTAATCAACTTGTTGATCAATTTCTCCTCACTAGTCTGTACCTCTGCAGTTTGTTCTATAGTTATAACTTAAAAAAATTATCTATAACCATTTTCTCTCTCAGAAGGTGATTCATCCATGCCTCTCTACACTGTATTTGATCTCTACCTACTAATTTTACTTAAATAATTTAAAGTGGCACAGTTGAGTCAGTTTCACTGTTCAGTCAGTTTCACTGTGCATTCTAAAAAGTCTGTGATCGTCAGGTAAGGTGCAATTATTCTTCAAAACTGCTATAAAATAGCTCCTAGATTCAATATAAACCTCTACTGAGTATTTAAATACCTCTGCAGTGCAGCCTTTGTATTATCACACAGCATTTTTTGAGACAATCACTGTTTATGCAATTGTTTTAGTAAGTAGTCCAGAGAGAAATTTTGTTGAAATTTATACCAATTAAAATAATTTTAATTCATAATTCATCTTGATTACTAAAGGCTGCTTTACAATTACAGTACAAAAGCTGCCAACTTCTGCTGACCTGACAATAATGATAAAAAAAAATAATAAAGTTCTTAAAGATCCAGTTCATCTTCTTGTGCTTGTCTGTGTCTACTGTCTACTTCTAGTAATTCTGTTATATTGAAGTGATAACAATACATCAAACAAGTTAATATTACCCTGCGACTGGCTGCCACAACTGCTGTTACAGAAAAGTAATCAGCACCTTTTGACCAATTAGTAGCCAGAATAATATTCTGTGATTTCTTTTTTGCTAAAAGAACCAGCTGCATTTATATTCTAATGCAAAGTTAAGAGAAATAAATTAGAGACCAAGGAGGGGATGACTAATTATAACTGCTATAACATAAGTGATAACAGGAACATATTTTGCTGATGACTTACAACATCAAACAAATCTATATATGAATACAAATTGTAGTTTTTTGTTTAATCTGATGAAAAAAAAAAATTTGTTTATATATGTTTAAGGATGCACTTGAAAAAGTACTTAGAAAATTATTAAGACATACTTAATTTCCTTTTTATTTGTTTTACTTTACACATTGGATCAATGCCATGCAGCATTAAACTTATGCATAATGCCAAATATCAAAATCGCAAGATATTGCTTACATCTCTGTCCTAGATTATTGCTAAGATCTGGAGCTTTTCCCAGACGTAAGTAATACCATGTCAATGATTTGCAAATTGCGTGATCACATTTTTAATGACTGATGCCAGCCAAATTCTAAATATACTGCAATAATTAATTCCCTACATTCAGCACAAAGGTTTGTTTCCAGCAAGGGCTCTGAATGTTAAAATAAAACTTTTTAGATTAGATTAGTTAATGTCACTCTCAGCTCCTTCACTTCTTTTTCTTCTTTTTTTCCATCACCTTTTTTTTTTTTTTTTTTTAGTAAAACAGAGACTCCAAGTAGCTCATTTATTAAATAATAATTTTCACCCATAGGTGTGGCTAGAAGTGTCTTTTTATTGATTAATAAGCTTTTCAAATGCATTCAATTTTAGCATTATGAAAGTTGACATTGAAAAGATCCATGATTTTAAACACTGGAAGCCACACGAGAGGCATTAATCTGATTTATTCCACATATTAATGGCCAGTGCATGTCCTTATCAAACAACAGGACATTAAGCCATGCTTTGTCATGCAGAGACCTGACAGCAGTGATGTCAAACTGGGCCAGAGAGACAAGGGGACAGGCCTGCTTGTGTCTTCTAACTGACAGATGATTGATGAGGGCTGTTTTAGCTTGCTCATAGTGACCTTGTTCACTATACTAAAGCTGTGATGAGACATATTTGAGGGTCCATTTAACCCCCAGACAAGTGTTATACATCTAAATAACTTATATAGAATGGCAAGTTAAGGCTTTTTATTACCACAGCCAGTAGGGGGCGCACATGTGTAACAAGATTATAGTATTTGTTCAGGATTTTGTGTCAAATGTGCTTATTCTGGGTTTTGTTTCAGATTTCTTATTCATCTGTTTTGGATCGGAAAGCCAGCTGATAAAATAAAATAAAAGGTTTTGGACCCTTTCCATAATAACTGGATTTAATTTTTCCTTAATTTACCTTTGAAATGCAAAATACAGATATCTTACAGGTCCATGTACTGTACTTATAATTGGGACCTAAAAGAGATTAAGAGATTGACCAAAAACAAAAAAAAAACCACAAATAATTTCTGCTACTTTATCTAAAAAAAACAAGAGCAGAAATAAAATGAGAATTTTTTGGAATTTTCTTTCATTTATGATGAGTAAAGTTTGGAAGAGCAAATATAGTTAAAATAAAGTATTAAACACCATTTAGCATCTGGATTTTTTCCACTATGCAAAAAAATATACACCATAACAAATAATCTGTTCAGATTCCACTCTGAGAAAAGGCCAACAGGCTTTTAGTTTTAAAGCAATTGGCACAAAAATTTAGGGAAGTGATATTCAGGTTGTTATTAATTATTTTTTGGCAATTTAATTTTCTGATATAAAAATATATAAATGATCTCATTTCTAATTTCTGTTGTATATAGACACTTTAGCCTGTTCTTTATTTTATTTTATATTGCTATTTGCCTTTTCTTTATATAACTACTGTTAATTTTTCATGATTATTATTTGCACATTTTTCCTATTTTATAAAATGCAGTTTATGCAATTTTTAATTAATTTCTGATTTGTGAAATATAAAAGTTTTTTACATTATTTGAACATTAAAATATCCAAAATATTTATCATAAATTATAACCATGATCAATTAAAAATGTTAAATAGTATCATCTTTCACTACTAATATTACCTAATAATAATAATAATTATTATTTAATTATTATTTACCTATCATTAATAATATTGTTATTATTATTGTCGTTGTCATTGCACTGCAGTATGATTCTCTTCTATTTTCTCACAATCATGTGACTCCACAGAGGCGTTTAACCTAAAGGGATAATCCTGAAATGGGACTAGAGTCCTGACTGTTGGATCGTATTTGCACAATGACCTTGTTGGGTTTAGGGATCCAGGGAGATTCATTCAATACATTGATGAGCGTTTGTAGATTGTAGTGATTTTAAGCACAGATTTTTTACTTATGACAATGCTGCAAATTGCCATAGCAATGTGTCTTGCTACAATAATAAAAGGTAAGAATTTTCTTTACAAATTTCTATTAAATTGATTGTACTTTCTTGCATATTTTATATAATTTATAATACCAGCATGTTTTTTTAATTTAGAATATCTAATACTGCTTGCTGAAAGCCATGACAACAACAATGACAACAACAACAACAATAATAATAAAAAATTATTATTATTATTATTGTGATGATGATGATGATGATAAACAGGTTTATCATCATCATCATCATCATCATCATCACAATAATAATAATATATATATATGTCTTTTATGAACCTGTATATATAAAGATATTACATATCTCTATTTATGAATCTGTAAAATAAAAGTCACAGGTTTACTTACACATTACTTATTTGCTGAAGCTTTCCTAACCTACTTGAAAGCAGCTTCATATTCACTGGGGAATTTGTTATGATGGGGATTGAATCAGCTGGACCTTCATACACTGTGGAAATTGTGAAAGTGGAAATAAACTGGTGTTTGGCTTTTTTTAACCTTTCTATTATGGAGAAGTCCAACCCAAACAAAATCTCTTTGATGATTACAAAAAGTGAAACTTGTTTCTGGAATGTAAATGTTGAATCCTTCTCAAGAATGTTAATAAATGTTACAGAAACCTTTCCAAATACATAAACAACTAAATTATTTGTTAAAATACTTGTGCATAATTAATATAATATAAAAATAATACTAACATAAAAATAATAACATAAAAAATATAATATTTCTAAACATTATATAAAGATGTTCTAAAAGCATGTTTATAAATATTCCTTTAGAACCTAAAATTTAATGTCAAAACCTCCATACAGATACAGTGCAATATCAGACAAAAGTTTGGAAATACCTTGTCCTCCACTGTTTTTTCTTTATTTTTTATTATCTTCTACATTGTATGATAATACTGACATCCCAACTATGAAAGAAAATGTATTGAATTATGTAATAAACAAAAAAGTTTAAAATGACAAATATTCTGTTTTATATTTTTGATTTTCCAAAGTAGCTACATTTTAGCTAGGCAAACTCTTCTCTTATCAGATTCATGACTGTGTCACCTGGAATGTTTTTTTAATTCACAGCTGTGCATTGTCAAGTGTTAATGTGTGACATTTCTTGCTTTCTTAATGTGCTTTAGACTATCAGTTGTCTTGTACAGAGTCAATAACCCTGTTAGTGCTATTACAACTAGTGTACAAATCCATATTATGGAAAAAAAACAGTCAATAAAGTAAAGAGAAAAGACAGTCCATCATAACTTGAAATGAAGGTCAGTCAATTTGAAAAATCTCAAGAACTTAGACTGTGTCCCCAAGAGCAGTTTTCAAAACCATTAAAGACTATGATGAAGGACAGTCACAGAAAAGGAAGTCCAAGATCTACCTTTGCTGCAAAGGATTAGTTTATTAGAATGACCAGCCTTAGACGAGTAGGGGTGTGCCCTGGCATCCTGGGCAAAAAAAAAAACTTGCCCGCTGGCCTACTAATCATCCCCTCATATTAATTGGCTATATCACTCTATCTCCTCTCCACTAATATGCTGGTGTGTGGTGGGCGTTCTGGCGCAATATGGCTGCCGTCGCATCATCCAGGTGGATGCTGCACATTGGTGGTGGTTGAGGAGAATCCCCCCTTTCATATGTAAAGCGCTTTGAGTGCTGCAGAAAAAGCGCTATATAAATGTAAAATGTGTTAGAAACTACAAACATCATTGCTTTTCAGAGTTCAAGCGGAAGACATTTCAACATATACTATTCAGAGGAGATTGCATGAGTCAGGTCTTTGTAGGTGAATTGTTGCAAAGAAAACTATACTTCAGAAGAACAACAAGCAATGACTTGATTTTCCAAGAAACAAGAAATTTTTGTTCTAACTGCTGTATGTTTGATAGATATACTGTACATTAGTTCCCAAATGTGTTGTTCCCAATGTGAAGCATGGAGGAGGAGATAATGTGATAGTGTGGGGATGTACTGCTGGTGATGCTGTTGGTGATTTAGACAACATTGAGGGCACAGTTAATCAGCATGCCTACCATATCATTTGGCAGCCACTTGCCATCTCATCTGGTTTGCACATTTGCTTTCCAAACAAGGCATTGACCCCAAACACACTTTTAGGTTATGAAAGAGCTATTTGTTCAAGAAAAAGAGTAATGGAGTGCTGCATCAGATGGCCTGGCCTAAACAATCACCCACAATAAATCCAGATAAGATGATTTGGCATGAGTTAGACCTGAGAGTGAAGGAAAAGCAGCCAACAAGCACTCAATAACTCAAAACCATTTCAGGTGACAACCTCATGAGGCTGAGAATGCCAAGAATGTGCAAAGTTGTCATCAAAACAAACGGTGGCTACTTTAAAAAAATCAAAAATATAAAACATATTCTGGGTTATCTAACATGGTTTTGTTTACTACATAGTTCTGTACAGTACATGTTCTTTCATAGATTTGGTGTCTTAAGTATTAAGAAAATGTCTTAAGAAAATAACACCTAAATAAACACTTAAGGAGAAAGTGTGTACATATTTTTGACTGGTTGATTATATAACAATATTTTTTTACAATCACCTAGAAAAACAAATGGTTATAAAATGGTCTCTAACATCCTCCTAATCCAGCATTTTAATAACACAAAATTAACTAATTCATAATATACAGCTATAAATATAAGCTTAAAAAAAACAGCCTTAATACATAGATAGTGAAATACTACAATCTGGAGATAGTTATCAGATAAAAACAAAAAATAAATTGTAGCATTCTCTAATGGCTCCATCTCTTCCCTTCTAGTTTTTTGTTTTGTTATTGAACATGGCGCTCTCTCTCATAGTAAAAGTAATACAGTGCTTCATACAGTCAGTATTTTATAGTTGGATGTTATACCGTAGGTATGAATGTAAAAATAAAAATGCAGTTCTGACTCATGGCATAATAACTTCGCATGAACATAAGATTAGCTATTGATCATGGTGATAATTAGATGCAGTTGGTGCTCGGCTGTTGGCCTAATATACTAGGGCAACCTTGTACGCACTAGTTAGTGCACTTCTCCCCTGCAGCTGTAGCCATTAACCTACTTTGAGTCCACATGGGATTTCCAGCCTTAGCTTAGAGACGGGATTTATTTGTTAACCTCATAGCATTAAAATCAATATGAAGCCAGTAGGAAGGTTCATCAAACGGATTAGCAGTGTGTCATTGAGGTGCACAGCTGTGTTGGTTTAGAGATAACCTGAATAATAGAGTAGAAATTTAAGTTGTCTGTCCAACACTGATAAAAACTTGATGGTGTATTTCTGTCCAAAGGGACATCATGGTTCTTTGACATAAACCTAAATTCAATATGTATGCAAGATAAAATCAGGTTAACAGGGAGCCTGTGACATATTGCGGAAAACGTATTAAAATGTTTTCTTTGTACATCACTGCACAGTTTATAATCTACATCTGTAGTTGATCCTGATAAGCAATTTGTGGTGCTAAGGTGTTGAAGTTATAACTATATGACACAAAAATAATTTGTACTATATTGGATGGTTTGAATAATACAAAGGGACATATTTTTCAAAAAAGAAAACAAAACAAAACTAAACAAAAAACCCAATATAACTTCAAAGAAGTGTAAAGTGTCAAGATGAGCCTTCAGTGTTTCTGGCTAAGTGTGTATTTAAAGAGGGATTTGGCATGTTGCTTGTCTTGAGGCAGTAAACACCTGAGGAGAGCGTTTATAACTGCTTTTCCTGCTGCTCTCTGAGGGGGCTGCATAGGAAGAAATCCTCTTTCACAGTTCCAGAGTGAGACTCCGGGGAGAGTCTGGTGCTTGTGTTATAAGGGAATGCATTTTTTTTTACCCTGTGATAAAATTAACTACAGGATGTCCCAAAAGTCTCAGTACATAAGGGGAACTTAAGACTTTTTTTTTTTAGCTAAATGCAACTTTATTTACCAAAACAACCTCCACATGATTGCCATTTCTTTGTAAACCCACTGTGATGGGACCAAGTGGCTGGCAAATCCTGCATTCAGAGAACTAAACTTGCAACACTAGAAATAAAAAAATAGAAAACAATGTAGATGCTCTGCAGAATAGACAAGAAGCAGTCGGATTGAGCAGAAAGGGAAGGACACAAAAAAGCCCTTCATAAGAATTATTTTTATGTCTTCAAATAGCCTATGGCTATCTATTTAGCAGCTAATGTAAAATGAAAGAGGTTGCCGTTGATAGTCCGTGGTTAGTATTGAAAGTAAGAAACTATTAGCTGGCTTTTATTATTTAGCCATGAGAGAAAATTGGCCTATACTTACAGGCACAGGCAGACAGCAGAGCTAAGGAAATTTTAATATCATGGTGTTTATCATGTATTAAATATTTGGCATAAATTAATTTAGTATTGCAATTTTTCTTCAATTTTAGATAGAAAGAGCTGAGTTGACATGGATAAAAAATAGTTCTTATAAAAGAAATGCACACAAGAGGACAAAGGTATGACTAACATTTGTTTAACTGTTGATGAGATACTAAAAGAATAAATAGGTTAAGCATTCTAAACCTATGCAGAACTGTGTGTCCTGAGGTGGTTTTCTGCTCGCAACTTTTGTGGTTATTTGAGTTATTGAGTTAAAATTAGGTTAGGTTAGATTCTACTTTATGGTCACAGTCAGTGTTCAAGTTAAAATACAGTGGAACCCGGTTATCTCGCCCTCGGTTACCTCGACAACCCTATTAAGTCGAAATTTTTGAAGTGGAACCGCCAAATTCTCGCTTTTTCTAAGCATTTTTTATCGGTTATGTCGACTTTTTTTATGTCGCCGAACCATAATATCTCGAGCACAAGGGGGGAAAAATTTGCCATTTAACGTCGGTTATCTCGGTGCAGCCGCAGAAGAACTCGCGGAAGTGGCAGAAAAATCAAGTCTTACAGCTGCTACAGGTGTTGTATTGTATACTGGTGAATCTCTGCTGTTAGTTAGTGCACATATGCCTTTTGTTGTTAAATGTTATGCGATGAACGGGAGGCGAAAGCCGCGATTGGTGGCGCGGAATGTGTGATGAGCAAAAGCATAGAATGAACACCGGCAGGATCGGGGGTGAATCCGTGGTGCGCTTTGGGAAGAAAAGCGCAGCCGTTGAGAGAGTGCCGGTGGGAAGGCACGTACCGGGATACGCATGCGCGATAACAACGACCGCCGTGAACCAACATATACCAACAATAACGGACGGTGAGAGTGTGTAAGTTTAAATAGGAGCTGGTGATGATGCTAAACGAGCACCATATGTGCGCGATTGACCGGCAGGATCGGGGGGAATCCGCGATGCCCTTTGAAAAGAAAAGCGCAGACAGCTATTAACACATCAAAAGTACAACATGTATGACAAATAAAAAACTGTCATTGTTTGGCAGAGCGCATAAGGTGACAAGTTAAACACTTGACAACGTGTTGTTATACGAAAATAATATTCTATTACATACATGGAACTATGTACTCTGCAGCCCTTCCACCTTTCAAACCACTAGCCACAGACTACTGTGTCATTATTGTTCTCACAATCTACTGAAAATAAAGCAATGTCTTTCTTGGTTGTAGCATTCAGGAGCCCCAATGCACTACGACAATCCTGTCATAAGTCATTGCAGAGTTTAAAATATTTTTTTATTAGCTTGGTGATACTCATTTAAAGTATTATTAAACTGTGTGTCCTGAGGTGGTTTTCTGCTCGCAACTTTTGTGGTTATTTGAGTTATTGAGTTAAAATTAGGTTAGGTTAGATTCTACTTTATGGTCACAGTCAGTGTTCAAGTTAAAATACAGTGGAACCCGGTTATCTCGCCCTCGGTTACCTCGACAACCCTATTAAGTCGACGTTTTTGAAGCGGAACCGCCAAATTCTCGCTTTTTCTAAGCATTTTTTATCGGTTATGTCGCCGAACCCTAATATCTCGAGCACAAAGGGGGGAAAAATTTGCCATTTAACGTCGGTTATCTCGGTGCAGCCGCAGAAGAACTCGCGAAAGTGGATGAAAAATCAAACCTTACAGCTGCTACAGGTGTTGTATTGTATACTGGTGAATCTCTGCTGTTAGTTAGTGCACATATGCCTTTTGTTGTTAAATGTTATGCGATGAACGGGAGGCGAAAGCCGCGATTGGTGGCGCGGAATGTGTGATGAGCAAAAGCATAGAATGAACACCGGCAGGATCGGGGGTGAATCCGTGGTGCGCTTTGGGAAGAAAAGCGCAGCCGTTGAGAGAGTGCCGGTGGGAAGGCACGTACCGGGATACGCATGCGCGATAACAACGACCGCCGTGAACCAACATATACCAACAATAACGGACGGTGAGAGTGTGTAAGTTTAAATAGGAGCTGGTGATGATGCTAAACGAGCACCATATGTGCGCGATTGACCGGCAGGATCGGGGGGAATCCGCGATGCCCTTTGAAAAGAAAAGCGCAGCCGTTGAGAGAGTGCCGGTGGGAAGGCACGTACCGGGATACGCATGCGCGATAACAACGACCGCCATGAACCAACATATACCAACAATAACGGACAGTGAGAGTGTGGAAGTTTAAATAGGAGCTGGTGATGATGATAAACGAGCACCATATGTGCGCGATTGAAGCCGCGGGAGCTTCAGAGAAAGCGGCCGAGAAAGCACCTGACACGCTGAAGGGGGCTGAAGGGGGCGTGGCAGGTGGATTCCTGACAGATAAACATGTACTGTATGTATTTTTATAGCATGCCTTCATCAAACAAATCGCGGCAACGCTGTTGTGTAAAAAAACCCTTCAAAAACACGTGCATGCACATTTTCATTTATTAACGCACATCATGTACATAAAGAAATTTCAAGCACTTTAATATATTGCCGCCATTTTGATTTTCGTTTATCTCGATCAACGGTTACCTTGATGCTTTTTGGCGACCCCCTAGGACATCGACATAACCGGATTCCACTGTACTATTAAATGCAGTCAGTATCCAGCCAGTAGTGCAAATAGCAAATATGTTACATAAAATATATAGCCTCTCTTTCAGCTGAGACCATTCTGGACTTCCTTCACTGTTGTTTTCAAGGTGTTGTGACCTACAGAACTGAGTTACTGGGTTAGGGTTAGGGTTAGGGTTAGGGTTAGGGTTAGGGTTAGAGTAACCCTTACTGGTGTTTAATAATTTGATCTTTAATACCATTGTTATACCTTTGTGAGTACTTTTATATTTTTTTAATGTTACAAAAATGTACCTGTACAGCAGCCTTTACCAATACAATATAAGCATCCTACCCTTTATTCCCATAAAATATAAAGACATATTTATTAACTAAACCTAATTTATGATTTCCTGTAGGAACAAAAGGGGAGGAGCTATCAAAAGACCTTAGAAACTCTTTACCAGAACTGACCTACCAGATCACCAATGCAGATCATTTCTTTCTGAAAGATACCAGTCAGGCCTTGATGGGGAACTCTACAAAACAGTTACAGACACAATCCTTCATCATCACCAAGCTCATTGGGAAGCCTGCTATCAACATCAGCTTTGGGCCCATATCTGTAGAAAAGCCTATCCCTCTAGATTTGATTAACACTGGTACCAGGGTCAGAGTTTTCATACTGACTCGTCAGGTGCGTTCCGCATCTCCCATTATACATCTGTTGTTTTATGCAACAACCAAGATAGAAGACATAATGGATTTTTCAGGTCATGTCAGTTCAAAGCAGACTGACAAAGGATACATATGTGTCACAGCATATGCCTTCTGGAAATTGCAAGAGATTAGAGGTACTTGCTCCATTTCTGAAAATGGGGGTTTCTGTTTGGCCCAGTTAAGGCCTGAGCTAGCATGGTTTACTCCAAGGAGTGGCAGATCCAGCAGAGAGCACAGAGCTTCTTCACGAGGGACCGTTGTGGAGCTTTACTATCAGACCAGACGCAGTCCTACCAACCAGTGTATCCCTCAAGACAGCAAAAAATGGCATAATCCAATTAATGAAGAAATCAGTAGACAGCAATCTGGATCTATCCTGATGAAAATTGGCTATGTAAATCTCTTACGGTCTCCTCCAGGAAACCCTATGTTTATGCGCCTGCGTCTGGGTGGTGCTGTGATAATCCAGACTTCTTCTAAACCTCTGAAGACCACTGACACAGCCACCTTCTATGTTTTTTTGTCCAGCATCTCTCTGCTAGAGCATTTCATTCTCAGGTGAGCATTTCTTGCTACAGGACTGCTGTTGCTTGATACTGTTGACTGTTAAGGGACTGTTTTCGTCCAGCTGTGACACTAAGGTATGTCATTTTCATTGCTATTCTGAGAATGGACCACCTGTCATGATCTAGTTTAAACTCTTAGTGTGGTGGTTACTTTCTATGTTCTGGGTAGGGTGAGGACAAGACACTTAACATAGTAACTGAGGTAAAAAAAAAATAAATAAAAAATAGATTTGTAAAGAGGGTGTACCTGATTCTGTTCTGGCAATGTAGAACAGAATCAAGGTGATATTTAGTTTCTTTCATTTAAATTTTGTCAAATTGATATGCTGTCCTGTAATCTAAAATCTGTTACTATTACTATTACTACTATAACTATTGTGATGGAACAAGAGTACAACTTATCTGGACAGGGGCAGTTTTTATTGCAGTTACTGTACCGGTCTGCGGTGGAAAAGCTTAGTCTTTACTGATCAGTTTACATCCTTATTCTTTTCTGTGGCCCTAAAGAATAGACCAGTGGACAAAAATTGGATTTCTCTGCAGGGTTGTTGGCATTAGTCTGTGTAATAGAGTTATTGTTGCACTTAATTGAGAGAAGTCAGTTAACATAATTATAAAGGGAACATTTTGGAGCTCACAAAACTTATATTATTTATGTCCCACTGCACAGAGACCCATGACCTGCTGTAGTTCTTCAAGTCTCACATTTGGCCTCTTAGGAGAATTTTCTCAACCTGTTGCCATGGAAACGCTTACTAGCAGAATGCCACCACTGTTTGCCATAGTGACAACAGTTATGTCCTTATATTTTAGCTTTTGTTTTAGAGTCTTGTTTCAGTCCTGTCATTTATTTGGTCCTTGTAGTGAACACCTGTTCTGTTATAGCACATGAATTGCTTTAATTTCTTCTTATTCATCTTATTCATTGTTACTGTGCATTTCTTTGCCTTGTTTATTTTATTTTGATTATCTACAGTACAAACTTGCTGGTTTTGACCCTCACCTTATTTACTTTATGGATAATCCCTATACAACTCTGCCTGCCTGTGTTCTGACCTTTCCAAAATGTCACTAATTATAACTCGATAGATTGTCCTTAATAAAACATTTGATGATCATCCACACTCTCATCCACCTAAATTACTGACGTTATATAATAATAAATTAATATAAATTTAAAAAATAGACAGTTTGGTTGTTTGGTATTTCTGAAGATATGACTAGCTGCTTTTTTTAAAAGATTTGGTCAGACCTGAATAGGTTTGTTAATAGTAGGTGTAATGGGGATAGTTACACCGTAAAAAAAAAAAGATCTCATTACAGTCCCCTCTCAAGTCTTTTTTTTTGGTTTCGTTGTTTAAATCCAAAGGTGCAGTTTTCTTAGTTATAAATATCAGGAAATAAAAGCAAACACTCTAATATGTTTTCTAAATATATATAAACTGTACTTTTGAAAAGTTTTCAGATCCCCTTTACTTTTAAACATTTTGTTATGTTGCAGCCTGATACAATTATTCAAATAGATTTTATTTTCGCTTTAATCTACACTTAGTATCGATAATGACAAATTTAGGGACATAAGGACTGTATGTAGAGTATGTTTCAATACATGTCCCAATTTTGCCTCCCAACACCAACTCCACTTTATAATTAAGAGCATTTTGTTTCTATCTTAAACACAAATCTTGACACATTAATTCTCAGCTCAATTAATTTTTATAACTAGAAATTTTAAAAGTCACTGTTCCATAAGCAGGAAAATAATGGAGAAAATTATTTGGTAGCACTTTATTTCATAACGTTCCATTAATTTGTGTGTGTGGGGGAATTCTCCCCATAAATAATGCATCAACTTAATGGAGCAAGGAAACAAATAGCCAATAATTGCTCGACTCCTTTGGGCAGAGATGAACTCATTAGAGAAGGTGCTGTGTTGTGCAAAAGCAAACAGCACAATCTGTTCTTCAGAACCCCAGCACACTGGCACAGATGAGTGCAAACCATTCTGTTGCCACGGATTAAAACAAATAAAACCAGTTGTTGTTTTATGAGGCTCCTACTAGTATATTTAATAAAAAGAAGTTGTAATTAATTTTCTATTTCTATCTTGTGACCCATAATATCCCTTATTCCTGAAATGGAGTCATTCATGCAAACCATATTTGGTGACTAATGCCAGGGAGCTGTGAGGCTATATTGTATAAACTATATACATTCTGTAATCAAATTTTTAATTACACCTTATGGTTGTTGAATTCTTAAGTCTGATTGGTCAGAAGGTGTTTATTTCTCTATAAAAGTAGCTCTGACATAATAGGTAAAAATACATTGCCATATTTATAGTAATGACTGACATGGGGTTGTGGCAGGCATGCTAAATAAATGGGTGACAGTTTTTAATTGTAGTTGTTTATATGTTTAGTTTTTTTGGTGAACAATCTATCTCAAATATGTTTAGTGGGCTTGAGGCTTACATTTACAACTGAGCAGTGGAAGCTTGGTGGTGCTGGAATATGGTCCACTGGGCTACCACCTCCCCAAATATGATTGCATGTATAACAGGACTCTTCTTGATGTGTATGATTGTCACACTAAAGGTTTCATGCTTTGTACATTTACATTAATAATAATAATAATAGCATTTGGCAAACCCCCTTATCCAGAGTGATTTACATTTATCTCATTCAAACAACTGAGCAGCTATGGAGATATAGAGATGAAGGAGCCACCTGGGCAGTTTGATGTGGCTGGGATTTAAACTCATAGCCTCACAATTTTAATTTGATTGTAATGTCCAATGCCTTCACCCCTAAGCTACCGCCTCCCCTGAGGTCAGGGCCAACTGTATATTGCACTTATGGAGCACACTTTTTGCACTAGGCTATTGTGAAAAAAAAACAAGTTTGCAGTAGCATTCCAGTAGGGGGAGATCTTAATGCTAAAGCATAGAAAAGACATCATTGGCAATTTTGTAACAAAACAAAAATGACATAATTATAGATAGAATTTATGATCCAGTGTCCACATACATCTCTGCTCTTGACTTTTAGACCTGCACTAATGATTAATCAAAATAGTAAATAAAGAGAAAACGTTATTTAAACCTTCTGGTTGATGCTTTTAAAGACAATGTAAAAGTGTGGACTAATCTACCTAAAAGTTTGCTTTTGAAAAGCTCTTTAAAAAATCATCATTGTTTGGTGCCTTTAGTAGAATAAAGTTATAATGCGGATTATTTAGCAGAAAAAATCTGAGAAAGACTGAGTCTTTATCCTTAAAATCTTCTTTTCTTTTTCAATGGATATCACTGTTCAGAGTGGGGTAAAGCATGAGTGCAACCCAGTTTCTCGATAAGATTGATTTGATCCTCGGACAACTCTTTGGTCCACTTCACTCGTCTTCTCCAAGATTGAGTCCGGACCTCAGGGGTTGAGATGGATAATCTGTGGGCTGATTGAAAATTAGTGGAGGTCTTTACACTTGGCAAACTTTATTATTTTTTTAGTTAGGACTAGGGCAATATTATGTAAATAAATGTTTAAAAGTAGACCTTTTAAAATTTACTAAAAATGCACCAAAACATAGTGATTAGTTTAGTTTTAGTTTTAGAGTTGTCTCTATCATTTTGGAGGGGATCGTGAGCGATAAAAGGAGCTTATTTCATGGACAGTTACTAAAATTAAAGACAGCTATTAACACATCAAAAGTACAACATGTATGACAAATAAAAAACTGTCATTGTTTGGCAGAGCGCATAAGGTGACAAGTTAAACACTTGACAACGTGTTGTTATACGAAAATAATATTCTATTACATACATGGAACTATGTACTCTGCAGCCCTTCCACCTTTCAAACCACTAGCCACAGACTACTGTGTCATTATTGTTCTCACAATCTACTGAAAATAAAGCAATGTCTTTCTTGGTTGTAGCATTCAGGAGCCCCAATGCACTACGACAATCCTGTCATAAGTCATTGCAGAGTTTAAAATATTTTTTTATTAGCATGGTGATACTCATTTAAAGTATTATTAAACTAAACCCACACAAAGCTCAAGTTGAGGCGGTGACTGAATTCTGAATAAGAATAGATTTGTAGATTAAAGCCAGCTCAATAGTTAGGCCTTGATAGAAAAATTGATTTCTTTAGTTTTTTCCTGAAAGAAACAATGTCATGGTGTCTTTTGTTTAATATACAGTTATAGTATTAGTTAAAAGTATTAAAATAACCCGAAACATTGCTACAGTAAAAATGCAATTGATAATCTAAATAAATCCTCTTGTAAAAGTTTAAGAACATTTTAAGATTTTCCACTTAAGTTAAAGTAGAAAAGTACAAATTTAAAAAAATGTACAGTTTATAAATACATAAGAAAGATGAGCAAATGAAAAAGACATATTTCTCAGTTTTAAACCACATATTGATTTTAAATGCTGATTTAAAAGTACAGTGGAACCCGGTTATCTCGCCCTCGGTTACCTCGACAACCCTATTAAGTCGACGTTTTTGAAGCGGAACCGCCAAATTCTCGGCATTTTTTATCGGTTATGTCGCCGAACCCTAATATCTCGAGCACAAGGGGGGGAAAAATTTGCCATTTAACGTCGGTTATCTCGGTGCAGCCGCAGAAGAACTCGCGAAAGTGGATGAAAAATCAAACCTTACAGCTGCTACAGGTGTTGTATTGTATACTGGTGAATCTCTGCTGTTAGTTTGTGC
The DNA here is from genome assembly GCA_039877035.1 of Silurus lanzhouensis. Classification (NCBI taxonomy): domain Eukaryota; kingdom Metazoa; phylum Chordata; class Actinopteri; order Siluriformes; family Siluridae; genus Silurus; species Silurus lanzhouensis. Next base: position 6,328,169 of record JBCEWE010000458.1, on the reverse strand, counting down.
ACATATGCCTTTTGTTGTTAAATGTTATGCGATGAACCGGAGGCGAAAGCCGCGATTGGCGGCGCGGAACGTGGGATGACCATCCAAAAGCATAGAATGAACACCGGCAGGATCGGGGGAAATCCGCGATGCGCTTTGGGAAGAAAAGTGCAGCCGTTGAGAGAGTGCCGGTGGGAAGACACGTACTGGAATACGCATGCGCGATAACAACGACCGCCGTGAACCAACATATACCAACAATAACGGACAGTGAGAGTGTGGAAGTTTAAATAGGAGCTGGTGATGATGATAAACGAGCACCATATGTGCGCGATTGAAGCCGAGAGCTTCAGAGAAAGCGGCCGAGAAAACACCTGACACGCCGAAGGGGGCTGAAGGGGGCGTGGCAAGTGGATTTCTGAGAGATAAACATGTACTGTATGTATTTTTATAGCATGCCTTCTTCAAACAAATCGCGGAAACGCTGTTGTGTAAAAAAAACCTCCAAAAACACGTGCATGCACATTCTCATTTATTAACGCACATCATGTACATAAAGAAATTTCAAGCACGTTAATATACTGCCGCCATTTTGATTTTCGTTTATCTCGATCATCGGTTACCTCGATGCTTTTTGGCGACCCCCTAGGACATCGACATAACCGGGTTCCACTGTAATTCTGGTTTTGCCCACAATATCTAAAGCTTTAAATCTTTTTTTACATTTCTTTTCAGATTTTCATTATACTTAATGTAAGCCCTTAATGTAAATCCACATATATTACATTATAATACTTAATCAAAATGAATGGCTTAATCATTTTTTTTCCCAGTCAGTTCTGTCTTCCAAATTGAGCTTCCATATTAGTTTCAGTAGTCGTTCATTTGTACTAGGAATTTCTTCCATCATGATTCTTATTTTCCATTCAGCTAAACCTTCCCTCTACTACTCATCCAGGGCCTGTTTTTTGGGCTGAAAATAGGCCACATACAGACGCACTCCCTCGCTTTTTCTCCTTCTCTTTGTCTCCACTCCTCCATGCTTCCTTTGCTCTATTCCTGTCTCTCTGAATCTCACCGTCTCACAGACAGAGTAACTCATCAGCAAGGCTAAAAAAATCCACTCTACAAGAGAATGTGTGCGTGTACAGACTGCAGAGTGAACACGTGCTGAGTTTATGTGCTGGTGCCAAGACGTGAACATTGGGATGATGTTGTAATTATAAGCTCTTTTACTTCTGTTGAAGAGAAACAGTCAATAAGTCAGTATACTCTGACAGCACTTTGAAGTACATAATCAGAATTTCGAATCACACTGGCAAATCTTTGTAACCTTGTCAGTCAGGATTCTGATTGGATGAAAGGTGTTTGCTTAATCCTAATTCTAAATGAATTTACTGACTATAAACAACTGCAACCATAGTAACACAGTCACAGTTGCATACAGAATGAGACAGCTATTGCATTTTCCAAGTATGTTATTTAGTAAATTGTATGTTATTTCATTTATATGGCGGATATGGTAATTTTGATAAATGGTGTGAGGCACAAGATACATTTGATGAACTGAAAATAAAGGTAAGAAATAAATATTATCAAATTGTGTAATTATCAGTTACAACTTTAACTTGTCAATGCTTGAAGATTTCCATGGTATAAGCAGAATAAACCACAGCTACGTGTGCATTCTGCTGAGCATAAATTTGCTTGTAAGTCGGGGTGTAAAGCCAGTCCATCTTTTAAAGTGGTGACTTAGTTTTCCATCTCTTGTGTATTTTAGACTGATACGTGGTGATTATAGGATTAGGCTCTATAGCACAAAAAGAGAAATTAAAGGTATTTTAGTAATTGATGCCTAATCTGGACATGCTAAACAAGGGTATAACATTACACAGAGGAAATGATACTGTAACTTAGTGGTCAAAGCATTGGACTTTGGATCGGAAGGCCACACCATCCCAGCCAAATCAAGCTACCACTGGGCCCTTGAGCAAGGCCCTTAACTCCCATAGCTGCTCATTTTTATAAACGAGATAAATGTAAGTTGCACTGAATAGGGCAATTGCCAAATACTGTACACTACTGGTAAAATAGAATAGATATTTGGTGGTGTATACTATATTATCAATAGCTAAAATTACAGACTGATTTATGGGCTTAATATTTTATGGTGCAGTTGTACATTTGAACTTTTATGGTCTCTTTCTCTCTCTCTTGTTTATATGTTCCTGTAGCTGCATTTGGAGATGTGTCTATGTCCCATGATCATTAATATCCACATAAAGAAATCCTCCCACATAACATAAAGAAACCAAAAATGGATTCTAGGCATATTTACAAATTTTACTCTGCCAGTGGCTGCATCTTTTACAAAACGACTATTTACATTCCAACATAGTAGTTAGGATAGGACTTGTGTTCAGCTACATCCACTCATAACTTAGCAACAAAACCATAATTATGAGATTGATATAGAAAAGTTTCCTCAGTTGTTTTTTTATTTAATACAAATTAAATAAAAAGAAATAATGAAAATAAATTAATTTAAACATTTATGTTTTATATCGACCACTCTTTCACCAACAAAAAACAGATATGCTTTGATTGACTTGTTATGCAAGTTGTTATTTGATGAGCCTGTAAAGTAGCAGATAGTCTGTAAGTTTGATTAGCAGTTAATATAGTTATGATCACATCACATTTCTTAAATTGCTTTTGTGCATGCCTGCAATTGTATGTCAATATCCTACATTTCCTTATTTATTCATTGTTTAGTTATATTGTTTACTATACAGTTAATGATTTATAAAGGACTTTGCCTAACAAGATTTATTGTGTTTTCAAGCTGTTATGGGACATTGAGCTCCGATCATAAAACTAGATTGAAATATGTTCTAGCTGTGCTGGTGTATCTGATAAAAGTACAGATTTTTCACCAACTCTTTCTTAAAAGTCATGTTATGTGGCCAGGAATCCTGTCACCAGAATGTTTTTTTACAAATCAAATTACAAGATCAGATCTGCTTGTATTTTTATAGAAATGCATGTTCATTGAAAAAAAAAAAAGATATAATAGATGCATATCTATTTGAAGACATTTATTATTTACTGGTAGAATTTTCTATAAATGTTTCTTGTAGCAGCTGATCACACATGCACAACAGTAAGAAACAGATTTTTTTAAACCATTCCTCTCCAAAAAAACCTTTTGTTATTAATCAATAGTCCTTGAAGGTCCTGCCTAAATAGCCTATTTGGGTCTTTCCACAGCATGCTAATTAGCTTAAAGCCTGGACATTCCAAAACTTAAATTTTCTACTTTTTCTTTATTTTCATATGTTGTTGAGTTGCTTGAAGCCAACATGCCAACAAGCTTCACGTGATGGACTGCCAATCTTATATTCTCCTGTACATCTTAAAATCAAACTTAGATATCAAAATTAAAAATACCGATTTATGGCATCGATGTATAATAATATTATACTTGTTTAAGGAGAGACTTTTGTATTGGTACAGGCACACAAAATTACCTTATTCTACACTTCTTCTTCTTCTTCTTCTGTCGGCTTCTCCCATTAGGGGTCGCCACAGCGGCTCATCCAAATCAAATCAAATCAAATCAAATATTTATTTGTCACATACACATACATACAGGGTACGACATGCAGTGAAATGCTTATTATGACAGGTTCAGCATGAGGGAATAGGATGGGGAGAAAAATAATACAAGGAAAAAGAAGACTGATAAATAAAGTATAAAAAAACTATATAAAGTAAAATATAAGAATATATAAAGATATAAAGACATATATGAGAGTTTAAAGTGTCATGGTGCGAAAGGTGAGCTATGTACAGAGAAGAAGTTTGATGATGGAGAGAGTGGGACAGTTTTTAGATCCTGGGTGTCTCCTGGTTTAAACTCCGAATGGCCTGCGCAACAGAGAAAAGAGTCCATTATTGGGATGGCTGAGGTCCTTCATAATCTTCCTGGCTCTGGTCCGGCACTGCGTGCTGTAGATGTCCTGCAGGTTAGGGAGCTCGGTGTGGATGGTACGTTCAGCTGAACGTACCCCCCTCTGGAGAGCTCGCTTGTCCTGCATGGTGCTGTTCCCAAACCAGGAAGTGATGCTACCCATCAGAACGCTCTCAATGGTGCAGGTGTAGAAATCTTTAGCACCTGAGAGGGTAGTTTAAAATCCCTTAAGCGTCTCAGATGGTACAGACGCTGCCGGGATTTCTTCACCAGGGTGTTGGTGTAACAGGACCAAGACAGGTCCTGTGTGTGTGTGAACACCAAGGTACCGGAAACTGTCCACTCTCTTCACTGGGGTCCCGCTGATATTTTTTATGGTATGACTGCTCCTGCTTCGTGCTGAAGTCCACAATCAACTCCTTAGTCTTGCTCTTGACTCAGGAGAAGGTTGTTCTCCTGGCACCATCTTTCCAGGTTTTTAACCTCCTGTAGGTAGGCCGTCTCATCGTTGTTGGAGATCAGGCCCACCACAACGGTGTCATCAGCAAACTTAATAATGGTGGTGTAGTTGGAAGTGGCCACACAGTCATACGTGTACAGTGAGTACAGCAGGGGGCTCAGAACAAAACCCTGGGGAGCTCCAGTGCTGAGGGTTAGGGTGGATGAAGTGTGTTTTCTCACCCGAATGGCTTGTAGTCTGTCTGTCAGGAAGCTGACACATCGGCATGCTGAGTCCCAGGACCTCCAACTTACAGGTGAGTGTGGAGGGAATTATGGTGTTAAATGCTGAACTGTAATCCACAAACAGCATCTTTGTATAATTCCTATTTCTGTGATCCAGGTGGCTCATCGTAGTGTGAAGGAGATGAGCAATGGCATCCTCAGTAGAATGGTTCTGACGGGACGCGATCTGTAGTGGGTCCAGTGTGTCCGGTAGTGAGGCAGTGATGAAGTCTCTGACCAGTCTCTAGAAGCACTTCAACACTACTGGGGTCATGGCTACAGGGCGATAGTCATTAAGGCAGGCAGGCTGGGGTTTCTTCAGGACAGAAACAATGGTGGACTGTTTAAAACATGAGGGGACAACAGATTGTTCCAGTGAGAGGTTGAATATCTCAGTGAACACCGGTGCTAGCTGGTAAGCGCAAGCTTTCAGAACCCGGCCTGTGATGCCATCTGGTCCTGCTGCCTTCCTAGTATTTACCCTCTTGAATGCCCTCCTCACGTCATGCTCCGAGATGGTGAACGTGTGTACCTCTCCGGCTCTCTCGGCATGCACGCTGGTTGTGCCGCTAGCGTGGTTAGCTGCAGCCTCGAAACGAGCGTAAAAGGTGTTTAGTTTGTCTGCCAGAGAAGCGTTCGCATTCACCATCCTAGGAGATGGTGTTCTATAGTCCGTTATTGTTCTTAGTCCCTGCCACAGGCTCCTAGAGCCACCATGTTGGAACTGTGACTCTAGTTTCCTCCCGTAGTGCCGCTTTGCATTTTTTACCACTCTGCGAACACTGTAAAACGCAGCCCTGTACTCCTCCATGTCACCAGTGGCGAGCCCACTCATCCAAAGCGTCCTGCAGAGCGGCCACCAATTGGTCCGTCCAGAGCGCGACCTCTCTCTGAACCGGAGCTTCCTGTTTCAGTCTTTGTTTGTAAGCAGGCATAAGAAAGATGGTGGCATGGTCCGATTTCCCAAACGGTCGACGTGATTGTGCCTTGTAGCTGTTCTTTCATCCGTCTCCACACCCCTCTGTCCGCTACATCTGCCTCTTTTAACCCAACTACCTGCATGTCTTCCCTCACCACATCGAAAACCGCCTCCTTGGCCTTCCTCTTATCCTCCTTCCTGGTGGCTTCATCCTCAGCATTCTCCTACCGATATACCCTATGTCCCTCCTCTGCACATGTCCAAACCATCTCAATCTCACCTCCCTCACCTTGTCTCCAAAACGTCCTACATGTGTTGTCCCTCTAATAAACTAATTTCTAATTCTGTCCATCCTCGTCACTTCCAATGAAAACCCTATCTTCAGCTCTGCTACACCCAGCAGTACATCATACAACATTGCAGGTCTCACCGCAGTCCTATAAACAGTCCTTTCCATTTCACTCTTGCAGATACCCTTCTATCACAAAACACTCCTGCACTCTTTTCTTTAATTCTCTAACACAATCTCCGTTATATTGCACTGTTGACCCCAGGTACCTGAACTCCTCCACCTTCTGAACCTCTTCTTCCTGCAACTGCACCACTCCACTGCAAACAGGAAAGGGCTCAGAGCCGATACTTGATGCAGTCCAACCTCCACCTTGAACCAGTCTGTCGTTCCTACTGCCCACTTCACGGCTGTCACTTTGTCCTCATACATGTCCTGCACCACCCTCACGTACTTCTCTGACACACCTGAATTCCTCATACAATACCACAACTTCTCTCTAGGCACCCTGTCGTACACTTTCTCTAAATCCACAAACACACAATGCAACTTCTTCTGACCTTCTCTATACTTCTCCATCAACATTCTCAAAGCAAATAATGCATCTGTGGTGCTCTTTAACAGTACTGCTGCTCACAGATGGTCACCTCTTCTCTCAGCCTGGCTTCCACTAATCTTTCCTATAACTTCATGGTGTAACTGATCAACTTTATTCCCCTGTAGGTACTGCAGGTCTGCACATCTACCTTACTCTTAAAGATCTGTACCAGCACACTCCTTCTTTATTCCTCAGGCATCCTCTCACCTTCCAAAATCCTGTTATACAATCTTGTTAAAAACTCCACTGCCATCTCTCTTAAACATCTCTATGCTTCTACCGGTATGTCATCTGGTCCAACCGACTTTCCACTCTTTATCCTCCTAATCGCTGCTCTCACTTACTCTTTACTAATCCAATCCACTTCCTGCTTCGCCATGTCCACACCATCCAACCTTCTCTCTCTCATTTTCCTTGTTCATCAGCTGCTCAAAATACTCCCTCCATCTTCTCAACACACTCTCCTCACTAGTCAACACATTTCCATCCCCATCCTTTATTGCTCTAATTTGCACATCCTTCCCAGCTCAGTCCCTCTGCGTGGTCAAGCGGTACAAATAATTTTCTCCTTCCTTAGTCTCCAACTACTCATACAGCTCCTCATATGCCTTTCCCTAGGCTTTTGCCACATCCCTCTTCACCTGCTGTCGCATCTCCTTGTACTTCTGCCTACTTTTTACCCTGTCTGTTTTGCCAACCTCTTTCTCCTTATGCTGTCCTGCACTTCCTTATTCCACCACTATGCCCCTTTGTCTTCCTTTTTATTTCCAGATGTCACACCAAGTACCTTTCTAGCTGTCTCCCTTATCACTTCTGCAGTAGTTGCCCAATCATCTCACAACTCTTCACCACTACCGAGCCCCTGTCTGACCTCTTCCCTGAATCTCACACTATAGTCTTCCTCCTTTAGTTTAAACCATCTTATTCTTCTTTCAGTCTTCACTCTCCTCCTCTTCTTTTTCTTCACCTCCAAAACCATCCTACTGACCACCATCCGATGCTGTCTAGCTACACTGTCCCCTGCCAACATCTCCTTCAGGTTGCATCTCCTACATAGAACATAGTCCACCTGTGTGCACCTTCCTCCACTCATATACGTCACCCTATGATTCTCCTTCTTCCTAAAATAAGTGTTCACCACTGCCATTTCCATCCTTAGCAATCCTGAACACACAGCATATCTACCTTTCTCCTCTCCATTATATCAGCTAACTCAGTCCCTTTACCAGTCATAGTACCAACATTTAAAGTACCAACCCTAACCTCCACTCTCCTCCACTTCTCCTTTTCCCTCCATCTCTGTAGTCATCTTCCTTCTCTCCCTCTCCTCCTTCGGCCAACAGTAGCCCAATTTCCACCGGTACCCTGTTGGCTAACGATACCTGTGGCAGTCGTTGGTAACCCGGGCCTCGACTGATCCGGTGTAAAATTCTCTTTCGTGATCCGCATGTTTGATTTGGCACATGTTTTACGCTGAATGCCCTTCCTAACACATCCCTCCCCATTTTTCCCGGCTTGGGACCGGCACTAAGAGTGCACTGGCTTGTACACAAACTTTTACAAAAACCATGGGGTTATGCTTATGGTCTTGTGACAGGTTCTTATTTAACACAGTTAATTATTTCACTTTAAAGTAGTGAGGAACATTTTCTAAAACCGAGAGAGATAAAAGATTAAATAACATTACAAAACAAAATCATGAGCTTCTTTTCTAATCTACAAATCTGCAGTCTTTACGAGAAGCTTAATCTTTGCTGTAGCCTGTGTTTCAGGAAGGTGTGGCCAAAACCATCAAAACCATCTCCTCTGTCTTCTTCACTTTCAAAGTACGATAATTCATGTCACACCATTCTACCAACCCTTTGTATCTCAGAATTGCCATTGGACAGGCAGAAGTATCAGCTTTTATCACATTACTGTGCCTCAATACTGCTGGTTCTGCACTTCTAAAGGCGTTTATTAACAATAATTGGCTGAGTCATCTTTTGTTCAAAAACCTAGTAACATGATATAGTATTGTTCAGTAAATAAAGGGTTAAAATGTATTTTGGCATGCTATTCTCAGCCACTGGGGTTGTGCTGAGTGTTAATAATAAAGAAATAATCAATGCGCATGTCTTGAAATGTAAAGAATATTACATTTGCAATTCATCATTCCTTCAACGATTGTGATCAATTTAGCTATAGGCACAGCAAATAAGAACCCTGATTGGCAATCTATCATGCTTCACCATTTTTGTTATTGTGGCAGCATGATGTTTTTCCCTACAAAAATAGCACTGTATATTTCTTTATTTACTGTATATTTTATTTCACAGAATTGTTTAGTGGTTTTCTAATAGTGGATCGAACTGAGAGTTTAGAAATGTTAAGAGGTTTCTGTATTCTGTTTTTCTTTAATTGGTCTCTTACAACCGTCTGAAATCTGTAACAAGACTTTGTGTTTGAAGTCACATTTCATTAACTCTAACACTTATTAGCCTATTAGTCATTACCCAAGAGGTTAATTTAAATGTATATATTCAGTATAAGGCAAAACAGGTTTGTCAATACTTTAAGTATATATTGTCTTTCTCTAATTGTATCCTAAAATTAAGATAAGATGTAAAATGTAGTTCTATTAAAAATGATCTCAAGGTGCCATGAATTGCATCCAATGAAGCAGCTATGCAGAGAAACATCTAATGTGAGAGCATGTCAGTTCTCCAAGCACAATGCGCTTTGCAATGCACAAGCAATTTCTTTTTCCACTGCTTTCTCAAGCCAGCATATACAACAGGGCTTCCCAGACTTCTTGGGAAAAATGACCACAAATTGACATTAAGCATTCCCATTTTGTCATGAAATACTGTCACGCTTGTAAATACATACTTAATATTTTGGGATTTTTTTTTTTTTTGTTATTTTGCTTCACGAAGCCTGTCACTCAGTGTTGACAAGAAACTAGCAAAGGTGGTAGATGAGAGAAGTGTGTAGAAGTGGAAAGCAGCTGTTACTCCTGGGGCCCTACAGCCTATGCAGCCTATTAGTATTGCAAAAAAGGACATTTTGAAGTGTACATTAAACTCTATAAGTAATATAGAACTACGACATTTTCAAAGCTGAGTACAGAAAAAACACTTCCTTAAGCAAGTTTACTTTGTCAGGGACTAGGGGTATAATCAGTCTAAAAATCCAAATGAGGAGGTTAGTGCAGTAAAGAAACAAAACACAGCACAAGAATTAATTCGAAAAATAGATGAACAAAAAGCCTTTACAAATGTGGCTTGTTTAAAATAGTAATGTTTCAAATTAGTAACATAATCTCCCTCTGTACAACATGGCACACAATGGCTTACTGGTTTGTATTCTCGCATCACACCTCTGATTTTTTTTCTTGATTTCCTTTATGTGTTTGCATGTGCTTTTGAGCTTGCCCAAAAATGTAGGCTGTGTAATTGTGCAGGGTTTCCCCATAGGCTCCATGCTTCCTCATGACCCTGTGTTTGATAAGGCCTTATAGAAAATAGATTGGATGGATAGACGTTTATTTTTGTGACAAAAAAAAAAAAAAAACAGTTGAAGCTTTTATGGAAGTGTGGCTTCGCAGACTTATCAACTCCTACAAAAAAAAAAATAACATTCCTTTAAGTTATTTATTACTGTTTTTTACTGAATGTTACTTGATTATAATGTATATTTAATATTTCTTAATTGGTTTCTGAGGTTGTTTTACTTAAAAAAAAAAAAGACAAATATAGTCATTATCAGAAATAGAAGTTGGTAAAGACCACATAATTGGTATCTAGGCACTGACTGATAAAAAATTGAATTAAAGGAGGGATTACTTTCTTTTCTCCTATAACTGCTAAACAATTATAAATAAAATCATTATTTATTGCTTAGTAATATCTAGGTTACTTATTTTGATAATAGTAACTTAGTCTGGAAAAAAATGGTGCATCCACAACTTATTTGTTGCTCAACAGTGTATGTGTTGAGCCACATAAAAAACAGCATGACTCTGTTCATGATTTTAATGAATTGGTGTTGACAGAGAGAGAAGCAGAGTGGAAAATAGACATATTGGGGTTGGACAGAGATAGCAGAGCTTGTCAAAGTGCTGTCGGCCATGCTCGATCCTCCTTCCCACTTTAGCCGCTTCGCTGTCTGCTCTCCTGCTGCTCTGCATAAGTTCCGGAGGAGTTCTCAGCTTGGCACACGTCTCACTTTCCATTTCTGTGCACTGGACAGCGGGGACAGGCAAAGTGTCTGGCTGGCTGGTGGATAAAGCTTTAAAAAAGTGCATGTTAAGACTGGAGAGGAGGCTGAGACTGTGAGGCACAGTCGGCTTAATGTTCCTCCGAGCTGCACGGCTCACAAGCGATTACGGCTTTGAGTGAAATGGTGCATGAACACAATCTCATTCTCTTGCTACCACATGCTGAGAGGAGAAACTCAGTGTACCCATGAGCAGCCAGGGCTCAAAAACGCTGGGGAAACAGGCAAGTCATTGACTGAACTAAGAAAATGGGTGTGTGTGTGTGAGCACACTTGCTTGTGTGTGTTTTAAATATAGTAGTAAAGGTTGTTCAGGGCCAAAAGAAAATGATAGAGATAAATAAGGCTTGTCAATTTTCTGTCTGTCGGAAACAAATATCTTTTACCTGTCTCTGGAACATCATTTTCACCTCACACAAACTCACTCAAGAGTCACATACATTTTTCCTTCTTTCAGTAAATTCTCATTATGGTCCTCATGGTTGTTTTTAAAATAAAATTTAAAATGGCTGAAACTAATCAAAGAACTCTGCAAATATTTTGCATATGTAGATAAAATATACCCAAGAAACTTGTTAACAGTTCCTGAGAGGGGGTGCTTTTATAGTAAATGAAACAGTAATTTTCCTAAAGAACCCCCCAAATTGTTTAATTTCTCGCAGTATAGCAGTGTCATCCTAGCGTACTTTACTATTCATGTATAGTTACATTTAATGTTTAAATTTAACTTCTGTGTTATCACTTATGTTTTAGCAACTGTAGTCAATGTTTTGAAAACACATTGCCTGTGAAACAGTAATTTTTAATTCCAAGGCAGATTAATCCAAACTTTGAAAGCAAACCTCAGTAGTCAAGAAACAGGTCATGTGGTCTACAAATTAAACCATGGTGGTCTACAAATTAGGTTCACTAATCAGAATAATACTGCTTGGGAAAGTCAACTGTGTTCAATCAGTTGTTTGGTGAATGAGAACACTGAATGAATATTTAAAGGGTACCATGTTGGCTGGGAAATGGAGTTGTTGGCTTGGTGTGACTTAACAGCTATAAACAGTCATCGCCTTACCAGCCTTTGTTTCTCTCTTTTAAGATTCCTAACTTCATGTTCCCAATTGCAAAGCATAAATTCCTATCCTGAAGACTAACTTCAATGCAAAAGCACGAAACTAACGAGGATACTGCAAAAAGTGACAATAAGAAAAGAAGAAAAGCCTACTTGACTATTTAACTTGATTTGACATTCAGGCTTCTGTATAGTTTAAGATGCTGATTAAGTTAGAGCTTTATTAGATAAATAAATAAATTGTTAATCAATGATTACCCACACTTTGTAATCATTTTTAATCATAGTTTTTATTTATTTTTTATGCCTGCCCTGCAAGCACCTTTGAATTAGTCCTTGCAATAAAAATTATTAATAACATGTTAGAATGAGTACATTAATATAAACCTGTAATTTTCAGCTGCACTGCTGCCTGAACTACCGTGATCAAAAATGACTCAGCTTCAAAGCAGTATCCAGCATGCTGTGGTATTATTCATAATATATAATACACCAGGAGTGTATTATATTTAAGTTAAACACAATATATAAATAAATCAAACATTACATTAAAATAATACTTAGTTTGAAGTTTCGACAAACCTGTCCATTAAACCAAATCAGATTACATGGGTGTCACTATTTTTTGAATTATTGCATGTGCATTTACAGTAAGAAGTTTATTTTTGCAAAACATAAAATAAACTGTTAGGACAGCTGAATGCACAGAGCAGGATCAGCAAGCACGCGCATAAAGAATTAATGGGAGGTGGCGTGAATTGTGCCTTCAGAGGACAATCGAAAGCAAAGGGAAAGTGCAGGAAGCAGGTCTCAGTGCTCGCAGAACTGAAATGCTAACTCAGAACGCTACTTGTAGGAAAATACTGACAGAGATCAATTTGCAGGCTGCATGGCTTTGATTGACAAAGTTTCTGTCTTTTGCATCACATGGCACTGCATGCCATCACAAAATATTTGATGAAAACAAGTACATGAGCAAGGTATAAAATCAATCCCAATATAATTATAAGTATTGATGTATCTCTACTCATAACCCCCTTGCAAATATTTTGCATTTAATTAAAAGGTAATATGTTTAGCATAAACCAATATTCTCACCGTGTAACTCTAATTGTTCCCACCTCAGCCATTATAGCGAAATGCAAATAAGAGTCCCAAATCCCCACCTAATCAAACTGTTGTCACACAGCACTAAAGCGTCCAATCAGATTTCACCATCAGCAGCCATCTAATTATCCAAGACCTGTTTTTTGTGGCTACTGCTTCCTAAATCATACTGTTGCTCCCATTCTTACTAATCCCCCTGCGCAGTCAGATGATTTTTTTTTGCCCTGTGCTTATTGTTATGTGTGTAATCACCTTACTGTATCATCTGGCCAGCAGAGAGGGGATCATTGCTGCTAATGAATGATAATTTAGACATATAGTTTACATACTGCTAAACTGAAGGTCATAATCTTCCATTAGCTACATTAGAGTCAGAATTTCATTTTTCTGAAACTAATATAAATATTCTATAAATAAAATCATTATTAATTAGAAACCAAAAGAATAGTGTGATTAAGACTTTTGTGCAATACTGTAAGTGCCACAATAGTGCATGTTTTTGTAAATAATCTTCACTGAAAGCAAAATTGACTGGATTGCACTAGAAAAAACTATTTTCAACTGCATGTGCCACCACCAATGTATCATCTGTCACACTTCTTTATTCAAACAAAAAGTCCAATGTCTGCTTTAGTGCTCCTAAAATAAGACAACAAGAAGACACCAGTTATCAATGACTGCCACAGGTAATTTTAGCCAACAGGGTACTGGTGAACATTGGGCTTTTGTTGGACAAAGGAGAAGAAGGAGAGGGGGAAGATGTCTACAGCGACAGCAGGGAAAGGAGAAGTGGAGGAGAGTGGAGGTTATGGTGGCCACTTAAATGTTAGTACTACGACTGGTAAAGGGAGAGAGGTAGCTGATATGATGGAGAGGGGAAAAGTAGATATGTTGTGTGTTCAGGAGTCTATGTGAAAAGGGAGTAAGGCCAAGAACATTGGAAGAGGGTTTAAACTGTTTTATAATGGTGAGAATGGAAAGAGAAATGGTGTAGTAGTGATTCTTAAGGAAGCGTACAGTAAGAGTGTAGTGGAGGTGAAGAGAGTTTTTGATAGGGTTGTGAATGTGAGGCTTGAGGTTGAAGGGTGATAATCAATGTCATCAGTGCAAGTGGGTTGTAAGATGGAGGAGAAGAAAAAATTCTAGAGTAAGTTAGATGAAGAGTGTACCTAGGAATGAAAGATTGATGATTGGGGCAGTCTTCAATGGGCATGTTGATGAAGGGAACAGAGGTGATGAGCAGGTATGGGTTTATGGAGAGGAATGTGGAAGGGCAGATGGTGGTAGATTTTGCTAAATGGATGGCAGTGGTAAATACTTATTTTAAGAAGAAGGAAGATCATAGGGTGACGTATAAGAGTGGAGGAAGGTGCACACAGGTGAACTATATTCTATGCAGGATATGCAACCTGAAAAAGATTGGGGACTTTAAGGTTTGGCAGAGGACTGTGTAGCTACAAATCACTGGATGGTGGTTTGTAGGATGGCATTGGAGGTAAAGAAGGGAAAGAGGGCGAGGACTAAAAAAAAAATAAGATGGTGAAACTAAAGGAGAAAGACTGTAGTGTAAGATATAGGTAAGAGGTCAGACAGGGCTCAGTGATGGTGAAGAGGTGCTTGATGATAGGGCAATTACTGCAGGAGTGATAAGGAAGGTAACTAGGAAGGTACTTGGTATGGCTTCTGGAAAGAGAAAGGAAGACAAAGAGAGGTGGTGGTGGTGGACTGAGAAAGTGCAGGAAAGCATAAGGAGAAAGAGGTTGTTGAAACAGAGTTGTAATCGGCAGAGAGATGAGAAAAGTAGGCAGGAGTACAAGGAGATGCAGCAGCAGGTAAAGAGAGATGTGGCAAAAGCAAATGAAAAGGCATATGAGGAGCTGTATGAGAAGTTGGACACTAAGGAAGGAGAGAAAATAATTTGTAGAGCTTGGCAAAGCAGCGGGACCGAGCTGGGAAGGATGTGCTGGAAGTTATATAAAGAGCAATAAAAGATGTAGATAGAAATGTGTTGACTAGTGAGAAGAGTGTGTTGAGAAGGTGAAGGGAGTATTTTGAGCAGCTGATAAATAACGAAAATGAGAGAGAGAGAAGGTTGGGTAATATGGAGATGGAGAAGCAGGAATTGGATAAGATTAGTAAGGGGGAAGTGAGAGCAGCAGTTAGGAGGATTAGGAGTGGAAAGTCGGTCGGCCCAGATGACATACCAGTAGAAGCGTGGTAATGTTTAGGAGAGATGGCAGTGACGTTTTTAAATAAAGTGTTTAACAAGATTCTGGAAGGTGATAGGATGCCTGAGAAATGGAGAAGGAGTGTGCTGGTACCGGTTTGTAAGAATAACGGAGATGTGCAGACCTGCAGTAACTACAGTGGAATAAAGTTGATCAGTCACACCATGAAATTATGGGGAAGAGTAGTGGAAGCCAGGCTGAGAGAAGAGGTGACCATCTGTGAGCAACAGTATGGTTTCATGCCAAGGAAGAGCACTACATAGGCAATATTTGCTTTAGGAATGTTGATGGAGAAGTATAGAGAAGGTCAGAAGGAGTTGCATTGTGTGTTTGTGGATTTAGAGAAAGCGTAAGACAGGGTGCCGAGAGAGGAGTTGTGTTATTGTATGAGGAAGTCAGTTGTATGTGGTGGTGGTGCAGGACATGTATGAGGACAGTGTGCAGTTTAAACGACAGACTGGTGCAAGGTGGAGGTGGGACTGCATCAAGGATCAGCTCTGAACCTTTTTCTGTTTGCAGTGGTGATGGACAGATTGACAGATGGGGTCAGACAGGAGTCTCCATTAACTATGATGTTTGCAGATGATATAGTGAAGTAGAGTAAAGAAAAGAATGCAGGCAGGGTGGAGTGGGTGGAGAAAGTGTCAGGAATGATTTGTGATAGAAGGGTATCTGCAAGAGTGAAAGGGAAAGTTTATAGGACTGTGGTGAAACCTGTTATGTTGTATGGTTTAGAGTGGCATTGAATAAAAGACCGGAGGTGGAGCTGGAGGTAGCAGAGCTGAAGATACTGAGATTTTTTTTAATTGGGAGTGATGAGGATGAACAGGATTAGAAACAAGTTTATTAGAGTGACCACAAATGTAGAAAGTTTTGGAGGCAAGGTGTTGGAGGCCTGACTGAAATGGTTTGGACATGTGCAGAGAAGGGACATGGGGTATATCAGTAGAAGAATGCTGAGGATGGAGCAACTAGAAGGAGGAAAGGAGGAAGACCAAGGAAGGGGGTTTATAGATGTAGTGAGGGAAGACTTGCAGGTAGTTTGTTTGAAAGAGGCAAATGTACTGTATAGGACAGAGTAGTATGAAGACGGATGATCTGTTGCTGTGATGATCGCTAACGGGAGCAGCCGAAAGAAGACGAAGACACAAAATAATCACATACCTCATGTGACTAATCAGAGGTAGCAATGATGTCATATTTTCATATGTGGTTTAAAACACAATTTTCACATACAAGGCAGGTGTGTTTTTTAATTATTTTATGCATTATTATTATTATTATTATTATTATTATTATTATTATTATTTTAAATGATGTCAAAAAGATTAATTAATTTTTACATGCTTTTTTATTTTATTATCTTATTTTTGTATGATTCAGTTTCTTTTTCTTTTCTTTTTTTTTATTTATTTTTCTTTGTTTTTACATGACATTTTACTTAGAAATACACGTTCATGTGTTGTTTTGTGTCTGAAGTATTATTTTAATTCTAACAATTTTTTTGTGCTAGCTACCTCAATTACTAGCTTTATTTTCCACAAAGATGTTACCTAGCAACAGTCTTTCCTTGATTTCACTTGAAATCACTTTCAAGCAAAGAAACAATATCTCAAGTTCCTTTTTGAGTGCAATTATTGAGCCCTCATAATGCATGCAGGTCACTTTCTGAGACTTGTAGCATTTTTATTTAAAAAATTGTGTGTGTGTGTGTGTGTGTGTGTGTGTGTGTGTGTGTGTGTGTGTGTGTGTGTGTGTGTGTGTGTGTGTGTGTGTGTGTGTGTGTGTTTGTGTGTTACAGAGCCACAGTACACAAAGGTTTGTCATTCAGC
The DNA here is from genome assembly GCA_039877035.1 of Silurus lanzhouensis. Classification (NCBI taxonomy): domain Eukaryota; kingdom Metazoa; phylum Chordata; class Actinopteri; order Siluriformes; family Siluridae; genus Silurus; species Silurus lanzhouensis. The sequence goes on along the minus strand of JBCEWE010000458.1, from coordinate 6,311,198 downwards.
ACAGCGAGACCAAGTGATACTGAGCTATGGGATATTTTCTTGGAACCTGGAAAACCAGGCATAACCCAAACTGTGTTTGTGACCTGCCAAAGGAAAAATACTATCACTGCAAAGAGGCAAGACTTCAATTTATTCTATTCTATTTTCATTGTTTTTAATTAATATCTTTTTTCATCAACAGAGTTGACTGCTGGCTAAAATCCGATTTTGAAACCTGGTTTGTGCTTTATAAATTATATGTGACCAAATCTTTTGATTTGTTTTTCATGTGGAAATCTTGCTCTAAATTGTGTTTTACAAAAAATAAATCAACATCCCGTCACTGAATGCATTCAGTCACTTATTAATGCATTCATTGCCAATGCAATACAAAAAATGACAAGTTTTACAATAACATAGGGGGGCAGGCATGTTTTAATTTTTCCAGACCCGATCTTTTACATGTTTTCTAATTTAAGTCTGATTATGTCTACATTGCTGCTGTAGTAACATCCAATAGTCTATTGAAATTCAACAGGTGGAATCTGGTGTAGCTCTTGCTTGATTGGAATAAAAACCTCAAACACATCAGCACTTTCTGGATAAGAGTAGACTCCTGTTTATTACGATCTGTCAGGGTTTTGCCAAAAAATAACAGTCTGATCTGGATTTATTCTGCAGTATTTCTACAAAATAGAGCTACACTATGACCGGTGCTTATTTATTGTTGTATCACATAACCTTTCTCACACACACACACACACACACACACACACACACACACACACACACACACACACACACACACACACACTGAAGGAATAAAGAAAGAATATGAACAAGTGTGATTGAATTTTAAAATGGCCCATATACCAGCCTGTAGTGAGAAAGAGGAAACCATGTCCTAAACAAATAAATCATATTCTTTAGTGACTATTAAAATCCAAATTACTGAACAAACAATGACTGACTTAAACTGCCCTAATTTGTTACGCTCATTGCTCCAGTGACTCGGTTGTTTATAAGATTCACTGGATTATTTGGACTCATGATTTGAGTGTGCAGTTAACATCATTAGAGAACTATGAATACTGAATACTGATCACTGAAAGCAGCAGAGGATTTATTTTGTTCGATACCTCAGAAAAACGTAAAGCAGATCCTCATGCTCTAATTGGCACAAAAGATAAAGATGAATTGTTTAAGAATTTAAACATGCTAATGAAATTATATTCCACTGAAGAAATTGGGCGTGCATCATTAAAAATACTGTTTTGTCATTTTGAGAGAAGAGGTATTCCTGAGTTAGAAATGGAGTGCTCTATGGTACTATGTCCACATGAGTTCATTAAAGATTGCAGAAAAATCTGCAGTGAATAGAGCTGGCAGTTAATTTAATCAATAAAACAAGTCTGAATGTATACTGTAATGATGACTGACTCTGTATCAGTGTATCAGATTAAGTACCACTTATCACACTGTAGGCAGCATAAAGGACTCGAATGTGCAGCTTTGTAAATCAGTGGAGTGAGAGCTCTCCTTTATTTTAAGCTCCCGCTGCCATAAGATAATTTTTCTTCAGTTGTGTGAACTGAGGAATATACTTAGAAAAGAGTAAAGTACTAATAAAAGTAAATAAAAAGGAAAAATGCTTCACATTTCTGTTTGCTGAAGCTTGTTAATGCATGTTATTGAACCATCTGTTGGGGGAACCTGTTTTCTCCATGACAGCTCAGAGTCTAAATTCTAAATGAAGACTAAGTGCTAGAGGTAAATAAGCTAAGGGCTATAAAACTATATCAGGTAAGGTTTTTATTCTGTGTCAGAAACAGCATCTTATTTATCACAATTTGTTTAGTACTTTCCTTGAATTATCTCTATCACATTAGTAATGTATAATATTCTTATTTATCTTACGATATCTTTATTTAGGTTTATATGACAGGTAATGTAACCAACCCAAAGCTATTTTTGTCTTTAGCTACCCTATTTTCTATAGTTTTATTCTGCTTATTACCCAGGAAATGTTTACAATAAATGTAAAAGTGTATACATTAAAATAATTGAATTCCATTTTTTTTTTTATATCTTGTTAATTTAAAAACCTTTTTCCACTGTAAACGGCAAAAGAAAAAGTGGATGAGTGGCTTTAGGACCCTACCACATACAAACTATCTAAATTCTTGGTATTTATCACAGCATTACACACCTTGTTCTGACTTAGGCCCAGTACCATACTCTCTCCCCCCCACCTCACAGGATGACCTACTTCTCTCTAATCGTCCCTGATACATCTGTGCATTTACCCAGCACATTTAGCATGAGATTAGAGCCAAGATCTTATTGTCTTAACCCTGATATAAGCCACAAAACAGGAAAACTGAGAGGATTCCTCAAAATATATGGCAGAGGGTGATGGGATAAAATGAAAGATGTAAAATACACCACAATACAACACTGAAAAAACAGACTATTTTTTTATTCACTTATGGGATATGTAGAGTGCAGACTTGAATAATGTGACATATGGATACATTATGTCAATAAATGATACATAAATATACATTCTATTCATAATATAATATTAAAATGACTACTTAATAAACATATATATTGTGTGTGTGTGTGTGTGTGTGTGTGTGTGTGTGTGTGTGTGTGTGTGTGTGTGTGTGTGTGTGTGTGTGAGAGCGAAAGAGAGACAGAGAGACAGAGAGAGAGTTTGTTTTGAACATTTTATATTTTTATATATGCTTTTATAATAACCTCCACTCTTCTGTGCATAATTCCATTGGAAATCAGAGCATGGATGTGGGGATTTTCTCATTAAGAGTATTAATGAGGTCAGACACTGATGTTGGGTGAGAATTCTTGGTGACCAGTCAGTGTTCCAGTTCATCTCAAAGGTGTTTAGTGAGGCTCTGTGTAGACAACATTAGTTCTTCCTTCTTTTTTATTGACTTGCTCTCATAATAGTTTTTTTTTCTGTACACTTAGATTATGCTGTTTATTTTGTTCCAGTTATTGTCCATGTGTGTGCTGTATAAATGTGGGCCACATTGATTATGATCATGATGTTGATGATGATGGTGTTCGGTTCTCAGGGGCCTGCTGGAGGTCCTGCAGCTGGACTTTGATGCACATGAACAGCGTGACCCAGCACAGATCCAGACAATCACGTGGCATCTGGAACGGCCTGGAAATCCGATCCGCGATGAGGGAACAATGAGGATTTACATGCTGCAGAGAGACTATGTGGGCATTGCACCCTTCATTATGGTGAGCTATCATTGTGTGGGTGTGGAAAAGAGCGATTGAGAGAAAGAAATACAACAAATGTGTATGTTTTAGTTTTGTCCTATAAACTTCATCTATGTTTCTTCACTGCATTGCAATATGCAGTGAAAATATTATTTTATTTTGAAGCTCAGAGAAATGCCTTGAGCTATAAAAGTACAATAACCCACATCAATGATTCATAGCTCTTGTTGAAGCATGTTTTTGGCATTTGTTTTTGTGTGTGTGTGTGTGTGTGTGTGTGTGTGTGTGTGTGTGTGTGTGTGTGTGTGTGTGTGTGTGTGTGTGTCTGTCTAAATTTAATCACGAGTGTGGGAATCTCTAACAGTAATGACCTTGTGGGGGCATTTGGCTAGTCTCCATTGGAAAAATATCTTATTTAAAAGCATTTCTTTTGTACAAATATGACATTTCATTTAAAAAAGTAAAAAAAAGCCAAAACTTTTGCTATATTCACACTAATTGCTCTGTGTATTTGTGCATGCTTATATCTGTATATACATATCCATGTGTCAGACTCTCTCTCTCTCTCTCTCTCTCTCTCTCTCTCTCTCTATATATATATATATATATATATATATATATATATATATATATATATATATATATATATATATATATATATTACTGCTAAACGAATTTCATATATATAGTGAAGAAAAGAGTGCAGGCAGGGTGGAGTGGGTGGAGTGATTTGTGATAGAAGAGTATCTGCAAGAGTGAAAGGGAAAGTTTATAGGCCTGTGGTGAGACCTGCAATGTTGTATGGTTTAGAGACAGTGGCATTGACTTAAAGACAGGAGGTGGAGCTGGAGGTAGCAGAGCTGAAGATGCTGAGATTTTCATTGGGAGTGTCGAGGATGGACAGGATTAGAAATTTAGAAATTTGTTTGTTAGATGGACTACACATGTAGGATCTTTTGGAGACAAAGTGTGAAAGAGGCCTAATTAAGCTGTTTTGGACATGTGCAGGGAAGGGACATAGGGTTTATCGGTAGAAGAATGCTGCTGGAGCTGCCAGGCAGGAGGAAAAGATGAAGGCCAAGGAGGTTTATGGACATGGTAAGGAAAGACATGCAGGTAGTCGGCAGATGAAGGCAGATGTCGAGAACAGAGTGATATGGAGCCGGATGATCCGATGTGGTGACCCCTAATGGGAGCAGCCGAAAGAGGAAGAAGAAAAAGAAGACATAAAATAATATAATAATAATAATAATAATAATAATAATAATAATAATAATAATAATAATAATAATATATAAACTATATTTCCAAACGTATTGCGTCACCTGGTCATAAGTACGGTATGTGATTTTTGAGCATTGCATTCCACATTTAGTCTCAATTTGCTCTTATAATTACCTCCACTCTTCTGGGAACCTGTTTCACTAAATTTTGTGTGCTTATGGATATTTGTGTTCATCAGCCACAAGGGTATTACGAAAGGCAGGTACTGATGTAACTGAGGAGACCTGGGGTGCAATCAGAGTTCAAATTAATCCCAAAGGTGATCAGTAGGGATGAGATCAGAGCTCTATAGCAGGCCACTTAAGAGGTTCCCTTTCCAAAACATGTAATCCATGTCTTCAAGGAGCTCTCTTTGTGCACAAGGGCATAACACAGGTTTGAGTTTCCAATTTCAAGTAAATGCACAATTTTGTTATAGCGCATCTAAAGACGTCCTATATAATTAAGTGCCTCCAGCTTTGACCAATACCTTTGGCAAAATAGTGTACGTGTATATATTGTTGCTGATGACCAGTGATTGAGCAGATTGTCTCTGATGAGGAAACAGCATGTAGTCTTTAAATTACACTGAGCATCTGCCATTAAGCATGTGGAGGTAGATGATGGGCATCTGGCAGGTCAATGAGTTAAATGTATGCTTGAACCTACTCATCACGTGCCACTGTCTATCTATTTCGACCTTACTACAGCTAATAATACAATGACCTGAGCACTGATGTCACAATACACACAAAGGAAATTTGTTACTAATGTAGTAATATATATATATATAATTAAAAACAATAGTCCCTGCAAAAGAAATCCTAATAAAAAACATTCCATATCTTAAAAACCTTTAATAATGAATTTTAATTTAATAATGAATTTTAATGTGTCTGGTGGTCTGTAATAATAGCTTGGTTGTTTTAATTGGTTGCTAATAGGTTTAAATCTGTTTTTGGGTGTGACTGTACTTTAATGGATCATTGTTGTGTTTTTTAATGTTTAATATTTGTTTTGTTTTTAATAGTACACAGAAAATTCCTTATTAAAATCACATTACATAATGAAAACCTTTCCACTGTAACCTGTACATTAAATGGCAAAAAGTAAACATCCCATTGCAAAACCATGGACATTACTACTGAGTTGGTCTTCCTTTGCTTCCATAAACTCCACTTGCTACGTGCTATTACATTTAAGAAAAGGCTTATAGATAAATATGCTTTCTGAATCAAAATGATCTGACCCTGTAGTAAATTTCCTAAAATTATGTAAATTTATTGCTAAAAAACTTTCCAATAAAGTTGTAATTATTTGAGCAAAAGCTCTTGAGGAATTATTAAAAACATGTGCTGATAGTAGAAATATTTTCACCTGCTGAGAACTTACTCATATTGTCCAGCTGACAAAAAAAGAATGGACAATAGTCTTGTCAGAAATAGGAATCTCTGGCAAATATGGAAAGTGGGGCACAAGGAACAGGTGCAAGCAACTAAAAAACATGGTAAAACAGAAAACAATTGTGGATGCAGTGTATAAAGTTTTAGTGACGCTAGTCCAACCATTTTTATTATATACGAAAGGAATTGCATCTTAAAGGGTGGAGCCAGGGAATTGATTTCAGGCCATACAGTGACAGGACAAGACTATGAAATCCTTTAAGACATGCTTGTAAGTTGTAATTTCATACTTTACAGGACTCAAGAACAAGAACAATTAATAGTAATGCTGCCTTAATTTGCAAGTGTAAAATGGGCGTTCATGCACTTTTCTTATGAAAAACATGTAACACAATACTAATATAAGTTATGTCTAAAAGTAATTTAAATTAAATACAAGCAGTAACTTTTTTTTTTGGTCAATCTCAGGCTTCATCTGGTCAAGCAGGGATTTTTTGACCGGTCATGGCTTTTTTTCACTTTGTTTTCTATTTTATTATGGTTAAATAAAATATTCCCCACTCCTCGACCCAACCTGTTCAAATAGTTCATCTGTAGAAAAAAAGTATTTTTGTTTTGTGTTCACTTCTGCCCAGAACTCGGACCTCCTTAACACGGCAGTGCTGGATGGTAAGATGGTGTCCGTGCCGGTGAAGGTGTTGGGAGTGGAGACAGATGGCTCTCTTAGCGACATTACAAACTCAACTCGCTGCTCATCCACAGATGAAGGCACTCTTAAGGTCCTACCTCATTGCTGCCCACTGCTCTGGCAATTACACTCTCCACCACGCGCCACTTGTTACTGGCCTAACACTCGCACTCAGGTGACATCTCCATTACACCTGGCAGCTCTGAGAACACAGAGAGCAGGATAAGTGACAAGACCTGCTGCTACCTGGCTGCCTCTTACAGATTAGAGAGCTGAAAACTCATGCCAGTCCTCAGCCAAGACAGAAAAAGAGAGTGAGAGAGAAAGAAAGGGAGAGAGGATATTGGGAAAATGACACAAGTGTAGCTGGGCTTTATCAAACCCAGAATACACATATGCTTTGTGCATTTATTACCAAAAGCTGAGACCTTTATCCAGTTATTATTGAATCATTCTCCTAAGCTGCTTTTTAGCTAAGAGTTTAAAGCGATTTACAGGTTCAGGGTTAAAGATGAATTTATTCTCTACTCCTGCAGATCATTTCAGAGTCACAGAGTCAGAAATAGAGGTCACCCAACCAGGGATGATGAATCCACTGTACTTTTAACCCACACACTATACAGGGATCTCCAGTAGGACACAAGTGATGATTTTTTTAATGATTTATTTTGACTGGAGAGATGGAAAGAAAAAGTGAACTGACTTGTTAAATAATTAGATGCTCCCTGAAACCTGGAGCTGAGACCGTGAGCTAACTGCACTTATTCATTTCCTAAATGAGACACTGAAACCATACAGAGCTATTCTCACACTATTAAGGCACCTTTTGCAAACACATTAGCCTAAAACTGTCACAATCTTTGTCAGCTGTGATGAGTTTCAGGCTGTATTTTTGTCTCTTCTTTTATTAGCCTGATTTCAGAAAATTACCCCCAATTTACCCAATTTCAGTGGCTTAATGGCATTTTTTAAAATCATTTTAAAACTTGCCTTTTAAGACTTGCCTTTTAAGACTTACTCAGGCATGCTTTTTTTTTTATATATATAATATCTAAAAGACAGACATTTTTAGATTTTACTTACTATATCAGCTTTTTAATGGGTTGAACGTTTACATACACATTGTATGTGTTTGTTAGCATTGACTGTTAACTGTGTAAGCTTCAATCAATTATATTCATTATATATTTTATATTAATATTATATTTATTTTATATAATATTAATTATATTTTCATTTGCATAGTGATTTTAACAGTGGACATTGTCACAAAGCAGCTCTGCAGAAATAAATATATTGGGGATATATATACATTTTTTCCCATATATGTGTATCCCTAATGAGCAAGCCACAGGCAACAGCAGCAAAAAAACAAAACAAAAAATAAATAAAAACTGAGATATGAGAAAGAAACCAGAAGAAACAGTTACAGTTACATCATTACAGTTTCATCGTGAGGTCGATTTTGTTAAAGTTATCAGCTGTTCATTATTAGCCAACCATTATTAAACTCATGTGTCTTTAGTCTATCTATGGTGAAACATCCTCAGTGGTTTCCAATAGTGTTTTACAAGATTTCCTTGCTTGAAATATTTGCTCACTTGCTCATTCAACACGATTTTCTCAGTTTAGTTAAAAAACTTTCTACAGGATTCAGGACAGAGCAGTGTGATGCCTACTTTCACTTTGTTGACTTTGAAACATTTTCTTACAGTCATGGTGTTATGCTTAGAATTGCTCTGCTGAAAGATGAATTCCAATCAAGTTTCAAATGTCTGGCTGATGTCTTAAGGTTTTGCTTCAGTATTTATATAGATTCCTCCTTTCTTATGTCTTTTCTTTAGTGACTCAATACCCTTTCCATCAAATTACAGCCTTGCTAATTTTTCTCCATACATGTTTCTGATCATTATCGCCAACTGTTTAGTTTATGTTTCATTTTACCCTAATATCCCAGTCATACTAATGAATTTTTCTTTACACTCACACACACAGGTGTCTGAAAGTTGTGACTATGTGTATGTGAATGGAAAGGAGGCAAGAGGGAGGGTGAGGATGTTGCTAAACTTCACTTACAGCTACCTGACAACCGAGCTGGAGGTAAATGTGTGGATGCCGCGCCTTCCATTGCATATCAACATGGCGGACTCAGAGCTCAGCCAGATCAAGGGATGGAGGGTTCCCATCTCTGGTGGCAACACCAGGTTAGAAAGATCACATTTTTTCCAATACTGAGATAAACACTAAAAGCGATTATGTCAATAGTTAACTGCAAACATCCCATTTAATGCACAGAGCATCATCCCTCTTAGGTGTCAAATTTTTTTTTACTATAGGCTTAACAGTACCACCCTCAAGCATGCTTTCAGTTTTCTTTAAAAAAAATCTCTCATTTAGGGTTTCATTAGGATCTGAAAGTGATTTAATAATTCCTACTAATATTAAGCTTTCAGTTAGTTGCCCCCTAAGTTAATTTTACTATTAAGTTAATTTACTAATGTTTACCATTTTGTTGGTCTTAGGCTATAATTGTGATTAAACAATAATAAAACACACAATAAAAAACTTCAGGGTTAAAAAACCTTTGATTGTCAGGAAGTATTTAAGTTTTTTATTACAAGTAATACAAATGTAATTAATTTGCTGTCATGCCAAACTATGCAAAGACATATACATATAGTTTACTTTTATCTCTTGTCTTATTCGTTTTATTTTTATTATTAATAAATAACCCCATAAGACTTTCTGTCACAATCCAAATGTTTTATTTAATAAATCATTATTCTTTCCAAAATTTAACCACTTAATTCAAGCACTTACTATTTTTCCCCTGGAGTCCACCAGAGAGTGCTGCTTGGTTTACTTTTATTGACTCAACTTTATGAAGTAATACGTCTTTTAGAATAGTTCTTTCTAAAAAAAACTTTCTTTCAGCTTCTCCCATCAGGGGTCGCCACAGCGGATCATCCGCATGTTTGATTTGGCACGTTTTTACACATGATGCCCTTCCTAACGCAACCCTCCCCATTTATCTGGGCTTGGGACCGGCACTAAAAGTGGTTGGGGTTGGTTCGCTGACCGGGGTTCGAACCCGGGCCGCAGCAGTTAGAGCGCCGCATCCTAACCACTAGACCACCAGGGGACCAAATAGTTCTTTCTACTTTTAAATATTTTCTCCGAATACTAATTATGGTCTATTCATGTACCTTTTATGTCTAATGTATCATTCTAAAATGGAAACCCCAGAATTACAGGTAAAAGACAAACATAACAGGTAAAAAAAATTCAATGGTTCAATTTACTGTAGTATTCTTTACTTATGTGTAGCGCAGAAAAGAAGAGGAAAGAGGAGAGCCAAAAGTTGATTGTATTGAATCCATTCTCTTCCCATCTCTAAGGCCGAGTTGGGATAGTAAGGAGGAAAATGAGAAGGGCACAGACTGTTTGATGCAGTATCAGCATAGCCAGATCCAAGTACTCACAGCTTTCACTGCAGAGGTGTTGGACTCAAGCACTTCCTCTCCTGAGCACTTCCTGGGTCCTGAGTGGCTGGTGGATGTGACTCAGCTTGTCCGATACTCTCTGAAGGTTGTGGACACAACAATTGCTCAGCTAAACAGAGAAACCGTGCTAAGCGGTAGAGCTCCTGGAATCACCACTGTCCAGGTCCAACTTTTTTTTATTCATTTATCTAGTGTATATTACAGAAATTAAGCTTTTAGGATTCCAAATGGAAGAATTCCACAAAATGACTATTTAAACCATTACAATGTAGATTCAATAGATTAAAATACCAAAAAAAAAAAAAAAATGTTAACTTGTGAAACATGATTCTGATGTTCTAGGTTTGTATTTTTTCTCTATCAGGTGATGTCCCCCATGTCTGACCTGGTCTTGGGGGAAAGGATGGTGCAAGTGCTGAACGATAGAGTGAGCATCACAGATCTTAGTGTGCAGCTCGTGTCAGGCCTTTCACTGTCACTGCATTCCAATCCAGGCAGCAACAAGACCATCATGGCCATAGCCACCACTGAGGAGACCATGCAAAACCCCAAACAGGTCATCATCAAGTGGTAGAGAAATGAGCTGCTGTTTTTCTTCTTACATGTTTAGCAAAACTATGGTGGCCGAGAAGTGCAAAACTCATTAACAAACCCGAAAACAAAATAACAAATGCAAAAACAAAATAACAAATTCGAAAACAAATAAACAAATCCGAAAACAAAATAACAAATGAAAAACCAAAATAACAAATACGTAAACAGAACAAGTCAGACAAACTGGAAAAGGTAGGTAGTTTGTGAATGGAAACTTACCGATCATTGGACGAGACACCTGTCATTCACCTGTAAATCTTGAATGACAGGTGTCTTGTCCAATGATCTGTAAGTTTCCATTCACAAACTATACCTACCTTTTCTGGTTTGTCATTCAAGATATACAGGTGAATGACAGGTGTCTCGTCCAAAGTTTCCATTCACAAACTATACCTACCTTTTCTGGTTTGTCTGACTTGTTCTGTTTACGTATTTGTTATTTTGGTTTTGCATTTGTTATTTTGTTTTCGGATTTGTTCATTTGTTGTTTTGCACTTCTCGGCCACCATACAAAACATGGAGAATGTAAAAAAAAAAAGAAAAAGAAAAGAAAATTGTTTTTTTAAAGATTAATAGCATTTGCATATTACCTGATGTTATTCATTCGATTTATAGCTTTAGACACTTTTAAGTTCCTTTAGATGTTAGTTAGTCCAGCATCCACACATTTATGTTTGTTTAACCCAAACAACATTAGGCTATTACCTCTCAGCAAGAGGCTTCATCCAATAAGCTGGTGGTGTATCTCCACAGTATATGCATAATATAAGGCTGCTTGTGGAGGTGATTGTTCAACCGGCAGATGTAAAGTGTTTGCTTGACATCTCGTTACACTGATTACTCTTCCTGCTGTCCTCTGGAGCTTAGATGGATTTTATTGTACATAAATATTGATTCCTCTGGTTAAGTGGAGCTTGCTGCTGACACCCAGACTCAGCTAATTAGTAAATGATCGACATGTTCAAAGAGTAACTCTTTTCAGACATAAAAATGAAACAAAATTTGGCATTGACATTTTAGAAGCCTGTAATATTAGTTTATCTGTGTTGTATTGCAGGAGGCTGTGGTTGCATGTAAGCTGCACTTCAGTGATGGCTCTCAGGCTCATCTTGACCTGTTCGATCCTAGCAGCTACAAGCTCACAGTGTCTTCGCTGGATAACAAGGTGGTGTCCGTAAAAAAAGTCCCAGGCTCTGTCATGGTGGCCAAGTCAGAGGGATGGGGCCTGCTGTTTAGAGCTGAGCTTACCATCTGTGAAGCTTGTCAGAAATCCAAACGCAAGAGCAAGATCGCTGTTGGTGCCGGCAATGTGAGAGTCAAATTTCTTCCGTCAGAGCATAGAATAGTTGAAACTGAAGCCAAATTGAGCCTGACCCCCTTTCAAGGTCTACTCAGTAGGAACACTACTACTGGCATTGCAGAGAGAACCACAAGCGATTTCTTGGCAACGTCAGCCAAAACCAAGCTACAAGAGGCAATAGGAGGGGCTCTGTCTACCATCAGGATCAAAAGTATGACTGTTACAAAGCCTTACACTGAAAAACATCTTTTAACAATCAGTCCAGCTAAAGATATGCTTACCATCTCAGAGTTCCCATCTCAACCCAAACAGGTAGTACCTATACATGATCAAGATTTGGTGTGGACTGTTGGTATTTTTACACATGTTGAGATCTGCATCTACTTGTTACTAGCACTCTCCTGCTTGACAATTATCATCTTCCTGATTAACTGTGGTGCTCAGAATGCAAGGTTGCATGGTAGCAAGTCACCTATGCAGTGCCATGGCCCTGATGACCACACACATCACTGGGTGAACCTAGGCATGACTGCAGAACAATCCAGTGCCACCACAAGCAACCAGGAACAAAAGGTGCCAATTACAGCTTTGAAAATGCCAAACTCTGTTTTAAAGAACCAAACAGAAAAGACTGCAACCCTAGGGAGAAGGTGCAGCACTCTGCCATTGAGAACAAACTTTGTGACACACAAGTCAGCTGGTCCACTGGCAAAGCCAACACGGAATGAGCCACTACACTCTCCAACCAGCAAGAGGAACCAGGTCCAGTTCACCACCTTTACCACACTTGACATCAAGCACTTGGCAGCACTCAAGAGGAACTGGTTGGACTTTAGCTGGACCAACCAAGAAGCAAATCAAGCAGCCAATCAAGGAGATCTGTCAAGTTTGAATGGGACATCTTATCAAAGTTTTAAGCATCCTGAACCTGAAGGTCTTTCTGAAATCCCATGGCCAGTGGTAAAACCAGTGGTACAGGGGAAATAAGCATTATATAATATATATATATATATATATATATATATATATATATATATATATATATATATATATATATATATATATACAGTACAGACCAAAAGTTTATATATATTATATATACAGTACACACCTGCTCATTCAAAGAGTTTTCTTTATTTTTATGACTATGAAAATTGTAGAGTCACACTGAAGGCATCAAAACTATGAATTAACACATGTGGAATTATATACATAACAAAAAAAGTTAACTGAAAATATGTCATATTGTAGGTTCTTCAAAGTAGGCATCAAGAGAATGCCAAGAGTGTGCAAAGCAGTAATCTAAGCAAAAGGTGGCTACTTTGAAGAACCTACAATACGACATATTTTCAGTTGTTTCACACTTTTTTGTTATGTATATAATTCCACATGTGTTAATTCATAGTTTTGATGACTTCAGTGTGACTACAATTTTCATAGTCATGAAAATAAAGAAAACTCTTTGAATGAGAAGGTGGGTCCAAAAGTTTGGTCTGTACTGTATATATAGTTACAGTATATATATATATATATATATATATATATTATATATATATATATATATATATATATATATATATATATATATATGATGGTCTATGGCTATATATATATATATATATATATATATACACTCTTCTTTAAATAAATTCTGATTTATTCCAAATATTTCCAGATAAAACCACAGCATGTCCAAATCTTCTTGGCTTAAATAAAAAAGGAGCTTTTTACTTCACACCTCATGTTTGTTGATTGTATTCCAGTGTTGAGGAGTTTATCTCATCTTGCTATGTTCTTTGCTTCTTTTCTGATGTCTGTAAGTGAAACGAGAGCAATCTCTGCTGCGCACACTCCAGTCTCCATTATCCTGATAGCATGAGAATCCTAGGATAGGGAAAGGCAGCTTCTGTCGTCCACAGAAGAGGAGTAAAGATAACTCTCCTCCAGTTGGAGCTTCATCACATCGTTAAATTGCATTCCATCTAAACGGGTAAAACATCGGTGGTTTCAGTCAAGTGCAGGTAATCTGATATGTTGGATCTGTGGATTTACCACAGAACGAAATAGCATCTTCTCTGGAGAGATCTCCTGAGTTACTCAAAGTAGTCAGGCTATCCAAAAAAGTTTTCCTGTTTGTGACAAACCCACAGCAATATATAAAGTGGAGCTCAAGCTTAACTATAAAGTCAGAAAACTGACAACACTTTCTGCTGTATTAAGGCAAAATTACTACTATTATGATCTGGAACTTTTATTCTTATGCAGATTCATATTATTGTATTCATAATACACCATTATTTCTATAGAAAGAGATCATTACATTACATACATTACATAAATATTCTTTGTAATAGTTAGAGCTGTACTTTAGGCACTGCACTTTATACTGGGGTAATGAAACACAAACAAGTTCCATTACCACAAGTTAATAAAACAAGAAAACACAGATGGCTAGTTACCGAAAAACCAGAAAGCACAAACAATGCTGTCCATAAGATTCAAGTCTTAAATACTTTCCACAACACATAAGGGTTGGTCATTAATAATTAAATAAAATGTTGATTAAGATCATCTCTGACTTTTTCAGAAATACAAAATATTAAAAATACAAAATATGAATATGAAAAAAACATTCTTTCTTATTATAATATTATTATGAATATTATCATGATTAGGATGATGATTTTGGTTATTATTATTATTGTTGTTATTGCTACTAGTTTAATTTCTGTTTTTAAATTGTCCTGAAAGTCAGTGGGGTCTGAATCTCCATTCTTTCTTCCTATGTAAGGAAATCTTACTGACTCACAGTAAATCTTAATGGATCAACATTAAATCATGTGATTAGCATGGGTTACTGTAAGCTTATATATAGATTTCATTGTTACGGTTATTTATTTCAAACTTGAATTTAATAAATCTAAAATCAGTCAAATTTTGTACCAGTGGCATTAATTGATTATTTAATGGGGAAACAATGGTAATATTTAAAGAACTTAAGCAAAGAGAAATTCATGTATTAGGACAAATTTGTCTTTTTTCATTCAAATAAGATGAAAGAAACATGGAGGTTCGGGCAATGGATCCACTTGCATTAGGCTGCTGAAGGGTGTAGTGGAAAGAATAAATGTTTTGTTTATATATATATATATATATATATTTAAGTCTGTTTCATTTGCTGTGGAACACAAATTTAGTCAAATATCAATCTGATGCCATACCTGTACATTTCCAGGTTTTCTCAGTGCTTACATTTTTTTGCTAGTAGGATGCATCAGAGAGTACCGATACTGATCTTTCTTGAGCCATATACTCTCTAGCTTGTTAATTGTGATGCCAGTTCAAGAGCTAGTCTCCCAACGCACATGCACACACACACACACACACACACACACACACACACACACACACATATATATATACATACAAGCATCAAATGATGAATTCAGTTGATGTGATTCTTTTGCATTTGCTGCAGATTCAGATTTTTTATAGAAAAAAAATGTCTAGTTGATGTCTTTATATTTCTGGTTAAAAATATATTACAAATATATTTTATAAAAATATATAAAAATATATTTTAATATAAAAATATATTAAAAATATATTTTGTTTGTCCAAAGTTTTAATCGAAGCATTGTAGCATTAGAGGTTGTGTTAACAGCAGTCACACCACAGGCGTTTTTCCATGTCTACAACATAAAGCAGTCTAGAACAAAGAGAAGCCAGGAGGCAAATATCACAGTGTGGTGCTCCGAGGCGAGATAAAGGACCACACGCAGTCCCAACGGACAGAAAATACAAACATCAGTGGATGTAAACACAGCTCGATGTGGACTCCCTGCGCAGTGCTGTGCTACATCCCCCACCCTGAAAGCTTTGATCGAGAGAAAAGAGAAGAGGAGCTCAGTAACCTCAAGGAGAAAACTTTAAAAACCCAGTCACACTGAAAAAAACTTCACATACTCCGGACAGTGACACTATAAAGATGATTTCATCAGCTCATGAAATGACATCACTTGGTCTACCAAAGAATAAATATTTAATTCAACATGTGGTCTGAGTGCTGTATGAGCAATTAGTTAACTGCATTTAATACAAATGGATGTATGTATAATGCTATCAAGCTGAAAAAAAAAAATCTAATTCTGATTAGTTTAAAGTATGAGAGAACAAATGTAATCGTTCAACTTTGGATGTTCTATAGGTGCATTTTGTGACTTTATCCTAATTTCTGATAATATTTCTATGGAAAAAAAGTTAATCTATGATTTACTGACTTATTTTTATGCATTAATATAAAATGTTTTAATCACCTTGAAATTGTCTGTGCTTGTAGCTGATCTTTTTTCTTTTTCATTACAGAAAAAAATGCCAATAGAATAAAACTTTTTAAAACTAGAAATTAAACAGAAATAATCCTGTTATAAAAAAAAGTTTCACAATAAATGTAGCTATATTAAATTATCAGCAGTATATTATTTCCTTTGTAAGGAAATACTGTATGTATATATCCTGTATAAGGATTGGTCAAGTCAAGTCAAGTCAAGAAGCTTTTATTGTAATTCCTAGCATATATAGAACATTAAACAAAATAGAGCTACATCACACAACATAAAGCTACGTAACAGAACACAGTTTAATGTGGCACCAGGGTTCTGGAGAAACATTGTCTCATTTCACTGTGTATTGAATCAGCTATGTCAATACCAGTGTCTATGATCAGTGTCTATCCAGTGTCTCTGTCTGGTAGACAATACCAGTGTCTATAATCACTCAGGTGCATCCTTTTGTCCCAGGTTTCTTCTTAAGTGTCTAAGTGTCAGTGCTTGGATTTCTTGCCAGTGGCCCTTTTCTGAGACAAATAAGTGCTCTATCTGGTACGTCTCAACTTATTATGACATGTATACTTTCTACTGTGCTGCATGCCATCAGGATTCTGCATCAATTTTTTGTGCATTCGCGCTTTGAAGAGGCTGAAGAGAGCGTCATCACTTGAGACTTACAGTATGATGAACAGGCACCAAGGTGCAATTAACCACAGCGCATGCCCATGACCTGTGTAGATTTTTCAGATGCTGGTATACTGCAAAACGATGTTTTTATTTGGGTAGATGTGAGTCAAAAGGTCCTAAGCTTTCCCAAAATGGACTCTGGAATCCCAAAATTTTCCACAGTCATTTGACAGAGAAAATGTCAAAGTCCAGTTAAATTAAAAATATACTGCTTGTATACATGTAACAGCACAAATAAACACTCCTACCCTTATTAAACTCTTTAAAAAGCACACAATTTAAGTGTACAGAGATTAATTAAACAAATATTGATAAAACAAAATAATAAACTACATAAAAAATAAACACAATGATCTTAGACAAAATAGATAATAGAAACAATATAAAATCTGATTGTGTAGTAGACAGAAGTATCTAATTTACTTCAAATAGAGAAAATTGACCACTTTAGCTAGCCAGTAATCATAAGATTGCAGAGTAGTAAGTTTCCCCTCAATAAAATAACATGTCTGGCTAAGAGGGTACAGATTGCTAGGACACTGAAGTGTTAGGAGAGAGTAACCAAATAAGATAACTAAAGGACAAGATTTGATGGTTTTGTTATAAATGTTAGAAAAGAAAATATTGATTGCCAAAAAGACATGGTTGTGGGACATTCTGAAGGCATGCGTCTCAGTTATACGGATCCTAGTTATCATTAACATAAAGGAGATTTTGACTAGTCTCATTTAAATCCATTATATATTTAGTGCATAATATCACATAACATAAAGAGCTTTACATCTGGCAGGTCCAAAATGCTGAAACTGGCATCTCCAGCAATACATGTCAAATAAACATATCACCAATTACACATTTAAAAAAAAAAATGTGTATTGTCCACTTATCAAGTCGCCCTTTGCACTCAGACTACAGAGTTAGAGGTGAGTGGTGAACAAGAAGAAAGACAAAAAACTATTGATTTTTTAAAGGAAGAGGATGCAAATAGACAGTATTAAGAGAGAGAATGAGAGTAATAAGCATGCAAATAAGTCCTGTGAGGATAAGAAGGGGTCAGAGGTCACAGACCAGAAACAGAACTTAGACTTTTTCTTGCTCTTTAACTGAAACTCCCTCAGAAGATCAATGTCAATACAATAATAAAAAACCTCTGTTTTTTAGGAATGTTATTTTAGCAAGATTTTTAAAATTAGGTCAGTTTTTCTGACTTTATTATTAACAGAATTCCTGTGCAAACCCACAAATACTGCAAACATACCCAAAATATCCAAGCTGTACTGTCTAATTAAAATTTAATCTGCTGCCCAGTCAAAACAAATTACACGATGAAGCATAAAATCATATAATAAATGCTTCATTAAATCTATTACATACTTTTAATAAATTAAAATAAATCTGAAACAGTTTTTTTATAATGGAAAAAATCTAGAATTTCAAATAGACTTTTGCCATGTAACTAATTCTCTTTCCACTCAATTTCTTTTCAACATTTTTGATGTACTGACAGTGTTCTCAATTGGGTTTCAGCATATTAATTTAACTATGTTTGAAACTAATGAAGCATTCGCAAACTTTTACATCTGCCTAAAACCGATCTGTTTTTATTCTGGGCTGTTCTTTATGTGGCCCATTCATTTAAGCAAATTAATCTAATTAATACTTTCCAAATACAATTTTCAGAAATATTTAACCAATTTCAGAGACACTGTGTTAAAAATACTGATCACTATCCACTTTTACTTCACTTTTACTATCATTTATTATTCATTAAAGGCACATCAGGAATATTAAATATTGAAAAAGATATATTCAGAATCTTAAAAATATAATATTGTCTATATTTTTAATCCTTAGCTTTTATTAATTAGCATTCTTTTTGTGAGAAAGCTTGTAAAAGCTTTCTCACAAAAAGAGAAAGCTTGTAAAAGCTTTCTTGAGAGGACAAGGGTATAAGTTTGCTATAGCTTATATACCAATTTCAAAATGCCTTGTTAATTTGTATTTTTTGTCTGGTTGAACAACATTTTTGCCAAATTTCTCTTTATTCACTAGCATTTTAGTAAACAGACTAACTCAGACTAGCAGTGTAGGACAGGATAAAACATTAAGTTGGATAGGAAAAAAGCTAACTAGCAAGCTAACATTATAGTAGACTAACAGGCCAAGACATGAAACAGCATTCTCAAATTCAAAATAATGTAGCGAATTCAGCTCGCAAAAAGGGAAATTTCTATAAGTAATTATAACAGGTTATAATAAACCATAAATATTTAAATTAAGTTTAAGAATTAACTTGAATGGAATTAATGTTACAATTATTTGGTCTGGTGGTCCACCAAACAGACAGTATAATCTTTTATTAATTCTACAGAAGAGTTATCTTCCCGGCCAAGAAAGACACAACCCCTCTTTACTTTATACCATAAAAGTCATTGAGCACGTAGCCGGATCACAGTATGCCTTGTAGTATACTTTGTGATGTGAGCGGCACTCAGAGACAATCACTTATGAACATACACTGTTTAATGAATGAATGAGACCACTAAGAATGGGATGACCGAGGACACCTTGGGGAAGTAGGTCTAGGGTGCAGGAAGGTACTGGCCATGCCTGGAGTGAAATCCTGAAAACATGCGGGCAAAGAGAGGGCCTGTAAATCACCTTCTCTCCTCATAGAGCAGATAGCCAGCAGAAGCACAGTTTTGACTGGGTCAATTTGGTGTTGAGCGCACCACACAGTAAACAGACGCCATCTTGCGGCATAAAACCTCCTCGGGGATAGAATTGTGTAATGGATAATGGTCTCTAACACCTCAGTGGAGATGCCTGACCCTCAGAGCTGTGCCCCCTCAGGGGCCACAGCCACAACCTCCATTACTTGGTGTGGGTGGAAAATTACGCCCCCTGTGTGAGAGAGGAGAGCCCTCCTCGGAGGAATCTCCCACGGAGGCTGATCGAGAAGGGCTACCAAATCTGCCTGGCCACCTTGGGACCACCAGGTGGAGATGTACTCCGTCCTGGCAAACTCTCTCCAGAACTCCCAGAAGCAGTGCAATGGAAGAAAGGCGTCCACCTGGGCTTTGCCGAATTCCCCCCCCCACACACACACAAACACACACACACACACACACACACACACACACACACACACACACAAACACACACAAACACACACACACACACACACACACACACACACACACACACACACACACACACACACACACACACACACTTCCTTAGATTTTATGAGGAAGAAACTTTAAAAGGAAACAAATTTAAAAGAGGAACCCATCCTCATTTGGGTGATATCAAGATTATATGTGATTATATTCTTTAAACAAGACAGAACATTGAAGTGTGAGATCTAACATGGGCACTGGAATGTAAGATTATGAGTAATGTCCTTTCTACAGTCTTATTCAGAGATTACGGAACCAGGAGCTACTAACCAACTCATAAAACAGCTTTTTTAATAACATTTGCGATCACCATAGATCCAACACCTGCTTCTCCATGCCAGAGCCTTTACACACTCAAAGAGGTCCAATGTTCAAACTCCACATGAAGTTGGATCCAAATTGCGCTGGTACATCTCTAGATGGTTTGGATTGTTTGCGGGGTCGGCATCTTCTTCTTTAAAGGTTCACAATCTTTATGAGCTGGGATATAACTAAAGTTGGCGCAACTTAAGGATGCCTCATAATATAAGTTGATACTGTGCATGTGATCAGATGTACTGGAGCACAAGTTAGGTTCTCCACAGTCCCCAGTCCCCAGCTCCAACTCCACTGTTTTCAATTCGAACAAGTCCTCACCTGTGCTCAACGGCAGACACACAACCGACATAGTGTTTATAATAGCGAATAGAGTTAAGATAAAGTGTGAGGCAATGAATGTAATCAACACTAGTGTGACCTTGATAGTATGGTAGTAGGGGATTGCCCCTCTGTGAGAATCATTGGGTCCTGGCCCACCACTGAAGAGGTCTCATCTGCAAGAGGCCAAGTGGAATCACATTGAACGCTGCTGCCATAAGACCAAACAGTCTCTGGAACTGCTTGACAGTGAGTGACTGTGTAATGGTGAAAGCACACTTGGTGTTCAGCCGAAACCCCAGCTCCTTCATGTGAGCATGACATCTCAATGCCGGACCGCTAACTGCTCTGATTGAGCTAATATCAACCAATCTTTTATATAATTGAGGATACAAATGCCCTGAAGTCTCAGGGGAGCCAGAGCCGCATCCACACACTTCATAAAGGTGTGGGGTGATAGGGCAAGGACAAACAGAATGACCCAATATTGATAAGCTTCGGCCCCAAAAGCGAACCTCAGGAACTTCCTGTGAAAGAGGAAGATGGTTACATGAAAGTATGCATCCTTCAGATCTACCATGACAGACCAGTTCTTGGATCTCATCTGAGACATGACCTGCTTGGGGGTCAGCATTTTGAACCGAAATCTCATTAGTGAGCGGTTCAGCTAACATAGATTTAGAATAGGATGCAACCCACTGTCCTTTTTGGAAACTATGAAGTACTGGCTGTAGATCCTGGACTCTCTGTCTGATAGAGGGTCCACCTCAATGGCCTTCTTCCTCAAGAGAGTATCCACTTCTTGTTCCATGACCAGAGACACAGAGACAAACTCTCCCAGATTAAGTGCAGATTAAAAACTTATCTTTTCTAGCAAGGCCTACACATAACACTCATCACATATCATAACCTTGTGCTCCAGTACATCTGATCTAATGCAAATTATCAACTTGTGCTTGTAATTATCATGAACAGCCCATACACAAATTACTCTCCATTGCTTCTTTCTCTCTACCCATCCTGAGGCATCCTGAGGTTATGCTAGCTCTAGTTAAATCCTACCTCATGAAGATCATTGACCTTTAAAGATGTAGATGCCGACCCCGCAAACATCCCGAACCATCTAGAGACGTACCAGCACCATTTGGATTTGACCGCATGTGGAGTTTGGACATTGGACCTTTTTGAGTGTTTAAAGGCTCTGACCTGGTTCAGCTGGTGTTGGATCTATGATGATCTCAAATGTTGAGCTATTTTATGAGTTGCTTAGTAGCTCCTGGTTCCATAACCCCAGATGGCTGTATAAGACTGTAGAAAGGACATTTCTCATAATCAAACATTCCGGTGCTTATGTTAGTTCTCACTCTCAAGTGTTTTGTATTGTTTTAAAAATTATAATCACACTCTTGATATTACCCAAATGAGGATGGGTTCCCCTTTCGAGTCTGGTTCCTATAAAGGTTTCTTCCTCATAATATCTAGATTATATAATATTGCCACAGTCGGCATGGCTTGATCATCAGGGATAACGTCTCTAGGTTACGTGTGTAACCCTAGTTTTCTGAGGGAACGAGATGCTGCGTCAAAACGCTTTGGGAACCCAAAACGTTTCGTCGCAGCTCGAGGTCCTAAAAGGAAACTAGGGTTACACACGTAACCTAGAGACGTTATATAACATTGCCACAGTTGCCATGTTCATCAGGGATAAATACACATCATTCACCTTAACTCTTAAATTCAGTAAAGCTGCTGTGAGACAATGTCTGTTGTGAAAAGCCCTATAGAAATAAACTTGACTTGACTTTACATATATGTCCAGTGCTTGCCACAGAGAGAGCCTGAAGATCCTCTATTCTCGTGAGAGAGAAGATGGCCAAGAAGAACACAGTCTTGACTGTGAGGAACCTCATAGGCACCTGGGTCAATGGTTTAAAAGGAGGCTCCAACAGGGGCTCCAAGACAATCGCCAAATCCCACGCAGGCACTGTAGATCACACCAGATCCGCCTCATCCTGCGGGTACCATGGAGGAAAGGTGTCACCAACGGGTTCTTACAACGTGGCTGCAATGGTGGACATGTAGACTTTCAGGGTGGAAGGAGCCAACCCATTGGTGATTTAAGTTGCCTGGGATATCCACTGCCCAAGGAGAGCAGCTTCCCCTGGGCCCACAGGAGGATCTGATGTGCCAGCTTGTACAGGAGGCAAGATTGCAGACCCCCCTGGTGGTTCATGTAGGAAACCACCAAAGTGTCTGTACGGACCAACACATTGTGGCCTCTTAGGTCTGGAAAAAATGCTTCAGAGTTTTAAGAACGGCCAGCATCTCTATGCAGTTGATATGCCACATCCGATGGGGCCTTTTCCAGAGACCTTGGGTGGAGCGGTCACTCATGACTGCACCTCCCACCTCGTGAGGGACATGTCTGTCATAAGCATTACGTGAGGACCAGAAACATGCAGCACAGGGCCCTGAGACAGGAACCTGGGATCTCTTCACACATCTAAGGCATGTTGGGGCTCGCTGCATGACCTTAATCGTACAGAGTGAATTGCCCCTCCGTGAGTACCCTCGGCCCCCTGAGCCACCCCTTGAGGGGTTTTATGTGCAGGAGGCTAAGTGGAACCACATTGGATGCTGCCACCATCAGACACAGCAGTCTTTGAACCTGCTTCACAGTGAGTGACTGGCCTTTTCTCACTCTCTTGACGGCCGCAAGGATTATTCGACTTGAGCAGGGGACAACTGCGCACTCATAAGGGTTGAATGTAAATAGGTGGTTCTCTGTGATGGAGAAAGCACACTCTTTTTGTCATTCAGCCTTTACCCCAGCTCCTTAATGTGGGAAAGAACAACATCTCGATGCCGGACAGCCAGCTGCTCCGATTGAGCCAATATCAACAAATCGTTGATATAATTTACAAGGTGGACACCCCAAAGTCTCAGCAGAACCAGTGCTGCATCGACACACTTTGTGAAGGTGCGGGGTGAGAGGGCAAGACCAAATGAAAGGAGCCGGTATTGGTAAGCTTTGGCCCTAAAAGCAAACCTCAGTAACTTCCTGCGATCTGGATGGATGTATACATGAAAGTATGCATCCTTCAGATCTATTGTGACAAAACAATTCTTGGACCTTATTTGGGACACAACCTGATTCATGATCAGCATCTTGAACTTGAGTCTTGAGTGTCGTGAGTTTTAAAAGTGAGCGGTTCGGCTAATGTAGATCCAATATAGGATGCAACCCTCCATCCTTTTTGGGAACTATGAAGTACTGGCTGTAGAACCTGGACTTTTTGTCTGATGAGAACTGACCTAGCATGCTCCACTCCCAGACAAGCAACACATAATATAGCAGGGGCAGGGAGGATCGCATGGACGAAAGCAATGCTCCATTTTCTTAGTTCTTGAACAAACCGACGCTAGCACCGTTTTCATTTCATGTGCTTTTTTAGCTTCCTGGTCATGACGTCACCCCACCAGCGAAGCTTTCCATTGGACTGATTACATACGTGATTCAGAGCATGGACAATGCAGAAGCGTTCCCAAAGCGCTGTTGATGCAGCTCGAGTTCCTAAAGGGGAAATAAGCTAATGCATGACCTAGCATTATAGTATTGAATATAGAATATAATATTACAATAACTTACATATAGCTAGCATTATAGTAAACAAGTTAAATCAAGAAGTAATTTGAAACTAAACAGACCAAAAAGGAAGAAATTGTACACGTTTGGAATTTTTTTTGAATTCTAAGACACAAAGAATGCAATTATTGTGATGTCCATATTTTAGCAGAATCACCAAATGTTTTAATCACATTAGATATAAAGGGAGCTTTATGGGATTAGCACAGGAGATTTTAGCTGTCTATCAGAAAAAGAAGAAAACAGATGAGTAACGGACTCAAGCAGTGCACTGAAAATTGTGACAAAAAAAAGGGAAAAAAATATTTGGACAAAATGTCGGTCTATGCAATTTATTCAAAGCCCATCTCCTATTTCACAAGTGGCAAGTGCAGATTGCGTTCTTTGTTCCTTTGCACTATGACAGCCTGTTATTTCACTCCGCTCTGTATTACTGCTGTCACGCTGACTGATGTCCTCAACATGCTACTACAAACACACATCTGTCTGAGTCATTCAGGAACAGTGCTTAAAAACACATAACGTATAATCAACGCATGCGGAAAACCTGTAAAATATGTATCACTTGTCACTTCGATGTTTCTCTGCCACATTTTAATGTAACCTCAGAGCCCAAAAAGAGTAGGGCAAAGTGGCATGAGAGGCATGAAGAGAAAGGAAGGAAGTGGAAGAATACATTTTGAAAAGGTACACTCTATTTAGAAATTGCACATATTTTCTTCTTGCATGTCTATTTTCCCCACTGAAAACTAAAAAACTAAATGCAGTGTACGAATATAAAATTTATAAGCAGGGAGGGAGGGAGGGAGAAGGAAGGAAGGAAGGAAGGAAGGAAGGAAGGAAGGAAGGAAGGAAGGAAGGAAGGGAAAAATCTGAGGGAGCCATTAGGAATAATGAAATCAAGAAACAGTTGAAGCAAGGAAGTATTCAAAAAGAAACCCAAGGAAATAAAGGGAAACTAAGGAAGAGCCACTTCCTGAAAAAAAACAAGAAATAAAACTAAGATGAAAGAATAGAATAAAGAAGGGCAATGAAGAAGAAATAGAGAATCCTTGGATCGTGTATAAATGGGAAAGGAAGGTAAAGAAGCTAATGGAATGATGGAAGGAGATATATGAATAGGAAAGGTTCAAAGGAAGGAAGGAGAAAATGAATAATGTTTTAATATGAAGGACGAAAAAACTATTTAATTGAAAAATCGCAGAGAATGACTATGAAATAAGAAATAATGGTCTAAGTCTAAGGCAAATGGTCTAAGTCTACATAAAGTCTAAGGCAAAAAAAAAAACTAAAGAAAAAATCCTATTCTTATGGCTAAATATATGAATAGATCGAAAAGGTATAAGAAATGGAAACAAACAAGAATGGGAAAGCGTATAACTATAAAAGCATCCTTTCTTTAGAGATTTGCTTTTTTGAAAACCTTGACATTAATCCTTCCCTGCCATAATCAGACTAACAGCTACATCTTTTATAATTGAAGAGCATAAGTGAGAGTCATTCTTCTCACTGCACTAGTCTGCTCTCAGGAGCATTCAGGAAGAAGAAGTGATGATGGGACTGCGCAGATCAAGAGCCACATTAAAGAGCTGTCACATAAAATAGGATCTGGTGCTGCTTGAGGATGTTTGTGATGTTAGAAAGCCTGCAGGAATGGGGCTTCAGAGATGACAGCATCGACCATGTTGACACAGGAACCGATGAGGAATTCAATTCTTTGTGAATGGGAAAAAACGATAAAAACATGCTGACAGCCAGTTTATCACTCATGCTAAATTACATCATAGATTGCGCAGTTACTGTAAAGTTATCAATGCATTTATTGAGGTCTTTAAATGATGGACTATGACATGGAAAAATCCTTTCTGGAGGCTATTATCTTTTCAGTGGAGCTAGTGATTTATTGCCCACCTCCAAAACATATCCGTTCAACGAAATCCCTGTTACAGATGTTTCTTCAACCAAAGAAATATGGTTCAACAGATTTTCCTCTCACTGTATAATTTTGGTTTCTTGTCAGGGATGATGCCAAATGCCAAGAGTTAGGAGTGTTACACATTTTGCACAGGAGTTTAGCATTTATTATTGCTGTAATATCCAGTTCACTGGTACAGGTTATCACATAAAATATGAAAAAAAGAGACATCTTCATTCTACAATAAAAGCAAGTGATGTGCCAGTTAACATATAAAACTGGGATGACTGACATTTACACAGATGTTAATAAACTCTCTGATATGTACAGATCCTCTCAGTTTCGTTTTTGAAATACATGCTGACATGTAGTCATGTGTCTTTATTGTTACCACCCCAAGCATTTAATTAAATTTTTACGATATACTAATTTGTTATTTGTTAATAAATGACACATATACATTCAATCTGTTTAGAGTTACATTTAATATTGTGGAACGTCTGCTATAAATACAGTTACTTCTTGATATAACTAATAAAAGAAAGTGTAGCAATGTTACAGAAAATCTTCAAAACTAATTATCCCCTGTCCTGAAGACTTACAACAAAAAGAAATGTAAACATATAGCTTTACATCTGACTGTTACACAGTGCTGACAGTGAGCTGTTGTTGGTTTTACCATATCAACAATTACATATGCTATGCATTTCTCTTTGAATGAGTTTTTAATGTAGAAAAATAACAGGTTGAAAAAAATGTGTTCATATAAACCTTTCATTTGCAGCTTAACTATTGTAAGAAATGTAATTAACCATTTCTGACTAACCAGAATAGGTTTTCCAGGTATTGTTAGGTATTCTATACAATGTTTAGAAAGTTCAGCAACAGAAAATGTTTAACCAAATTGTTTAAAATGTACATAAAAGAGGAAAGGATAAATATTTTTAGAAACAATAATAGGCCTACAGTAAAAAGAAGCTCAATGAATATGCCAGCTATTTGACAGCATTTAATAGTGTGGGGTATTATAGGGACCATATTGAAATTATACTGGCAATAGTACATCATTTCTACTCTGTTTTATTGTATTTTTGCTGCTTAATGTATTTTTACTGCCCTATCACCTCTAGCAAGAATATGTATTTCTTCTCTTCAGGGTTGGCAAGTCTGGAATCGATGGACAGCTCTTCCTTTGTGTGCTCTCAAACCAGTCCGCTTTGGCCCTTGAGCGCTGCAGTCTATCACTGGCCATCTCTCAGCCATCAGCGCTGCTATTTCCTAAGTGGCCGAGAGCCTATTTGTTCCGCTACGCGCCTTAAACCAGGGAGACCCTTGGTGTCGATCAATGCAGACAAAATCCCAGCGATACATGAGTATAACTGCAGGGGTTAGATTTCTTTGTGGCATTAAGTTCTTCCCATTAACTTTTTTTTCATCACTCTCTTATACTTTCTTGTGAAGAGGTTTATTGACATTTTCCTCTGCAGATTATGAGAAAAATAGTGTTGTAGAGTGCCATGAAGCACTAGAGAATGATGCAAGATGTACATGCTTGATCACTTCTGCTGGAATCATGCCATTTCAGCTCACAAGACAATCATCCAATATAGGCCTTATAATCATCCAATATGATCATCTTATTTATGAGCATTATAATCTTCCAATATAAGTGTCCAATATAAGGAACTTAAAAAAAAGCACCATGTTAAGCACACTTCATGGTTAGTCTGTGTGTTTACTGTGCTACCCCGACATATTATCAATTAGATGATGTGTTCAAGTGTGCAGCAACAGCGGTAACATGGTGGGCGGCAGAGAGCATGATGATGAGCACAGATGGTGAACGTTAGGCCTGCAAACACACATCCATGGCTCACATCACAACGGTGCATGACAGGGATTGTGGCAAGATGCGTTTGCTGATCAAAAGCAATGCTGAGGGAGAGGGTGCAGCAGGGGTCCTGCAGATAGAAGCAGGTAAAGTCATGATAGCTGTCTAACTGCCACAGGAAGCTTCACAAGGGAGTGTGTATATGCCTCCGCTCCTACTGTGCCAATGACAATTGAGCGCTAGGAGGCACGACTTGAAGAAAGTTGTTCAAGCCAAATAAAAGAGTATTCTTTTTGCTGTTACTCAGCACTGTTTATTGGCGCCCCTCTATCCTGTCTATCAATGGAACTAGACCACCGCAAGAGCACTGCAAAGCAAACATGATTTGGGTGCTGGTTTATTCTTGACAGATGGCCTAGAAGACTTGCTGCTGTTATCAGATTAATGAGAGATTTTGCCATAAACAAAAGTCTTTCAGTTAGGCACAATTATGACCTTTGTCTTTTTGTAAGGCAGATATTAAATATATACGTATGACACTATTGTTTATTATATACATTTGAGACCAAAGATTTACATGCACTAAATCCAGAGGCTTACCCATACTAGGATTTCTACAACATATGAGCTCATTCTCACAAGAGATGTCCCCTCAAAATGTCCCTTTTTTGTTAGTCAATTATTAATAAATATTTAATATCAGAGTTTGTGTGTGAATTTTTTTAAATGCCACATTCAGACTTAACTTGTTCAGACTAGAATTAAATTATTACTTTAATGACATATTATCATAGCATCACTGTCCCCTGTTCTTCAGATTTACAGCCTCCCCTTTCCCCTCCATACATAGTGCTGCGTATTATTGTCAAACAGTGCAATATTGAACTGGGTGTCATTTCATTTACTCTTTGCAAATGTTTGTATAAATGTTCATTCTTCTTTTGGCTAATTGCAAATTGTTCCTAAATAGGAAATGGATTTGTGAAGGTCTACAATTCTTTTCCTGGAGTCTTGTCTGGGTTGTTTACATTTTTCCATGGAATCAAAGGCAAAAAGGTGCTGTTTTTAAAGGTAGGCCAATTCATACAGCTACAGGTGCTTTTAAAAGTCGTTACATTAATTTCTGGAATCTGCCAGACAATAAAAGAGACTTGGTGTACAATCCACTGGAATGAATATTTCGCTTTACAGAGTCAAGGTCAATAGTAGACAGTAATGGAGTCAATGTAAATGTCATTTCGTTACTGCATTTGAGCTTTTTTTGTGTATCTGTACTTTACTGAAGTATTTCCATTTCGGGAGAATTTTACTTGTATGATTATTCTTTCTAACAATAGTAACAAATAAAAAACATTAGATAAATGATCTTTATTACCCAAATTATGTGTTATAAAGGTATAAAGTTCAACACAACATTATTATACTTTCCTCATACAAAAGGATTAAATGTAACCAATAATTTATTTTCTGCCCATAATTAATTCTTTATCCTTTTGCATGCTCCAAAATCTCTCCCTATCATATATGCAGCTTTGCTTTTTTGTTTAATCTTCAATCTCATCTTTCGGTCTCTGTAAAATCACCCAGAACAGAGATTTGTTATAAAGTAGCTTTGCTCATCCATGTACCTAATATTCCCTCGGTCTCTACTGCACTGATCAGTTAGCATAAAAGCACAATGAACTCAACTGGCAAAAAACAGCATGGCAGCAATCGACCAGTCAGTCAGACAATTACGCCTTCTAAGGAGACAGCATGGCAGAGTGCACCATGCAGAGAAGCACTCAGACATGATTCAGTAGGGGAAATGAACAATGCTGATCATTAAAATGGTAGAACAGGTTTATTTGGTGGCTGTTCTTAGTATGAGTGACAAAAAAAACTGGTTGATATGCTGGATTATTACTAGTTTGTGAAAAGGGTTGTAATATGATCAAATATGATTGGTTGGTGAAAAAAGTGATAATATAATGAATTATAATTGGTTAGTAAAGATGGAGTATGATTGGTCCCTTGAGATCTATTATAATTTGAATTATATTTTGTTTTAGATTGTGTTTTAGAAACTTTAAATGATTCATGTGTCATTTAAAGAAATAATGGATAATGATTGTTTGGCAAAAACTGTGGATTATGTGGTTGGAGATATTGATAATACAATAATTACAGTATTATTAGACATTAGTAATATGATGGATTATCAATATATAGTGATGATAAAATGGTAGAATATGTTGGGTCTGTGGAGATTGTGAATTATAATTTGTCATTGAAGATGGTGGTTTATGTTTTATTAACAGACATAATGGGTAATACAGTAAAATACAGTAAGATTGGAAAGACATAATAATATGGTGAATTATTATTACAGCAGTTTCAGGGCGTGCATTTGGTACCTGGGCCTTCAGGGAGGACTTGCCAGACTTAATCCACCTCTTAATACCACCACTATCACATCGCGATTATAGAAATATAGATAGATATGGAGGGTGAATCCCATTTTACTAAAGCAAGAAACCCAGTTAAGAAAACTCCAAACCTCTACATTACAACCGCAACTGTGCACCTACATCTTCTGGAGCAGTTCAGAATCAATATTTGTTTAATAACATGACAAAAACAAAATATTTTAATAAAATCCAACATACTCACCAGAGATGCATACTCATAATTTGCACCGCTCCACAGAGGCTGTAAGCCAGTGGTACAACTCATATTTACTGCTCTGGAAGTGGCGAACAAACCCTTTCCCAGGCTCAGACAAGCTAGCTAGCTTCGGGGTTGGCTGACCTCTCCTCACAATGTCTAGTTTTTCTTTAAAATAGATTTTTTTAAAAGTCTATCTCACATGTATTCATGTGTGCAGAGCGCACATGTGTTTTGCCAGTCGAACTTGGCTGTAACAGTTTCCCTCTGACCAACCAATCAGAGGACGGGAAAATCCTGATGCTATTCTGGGCCAGATAGCTGGCCCTGTGAGGTAAATATGTAATCTGATTGGTTAAAGAAACAGACCCGTTGCTAATATTCTCTATGGCCAAAGAGCCAGCAGTATTAACTTTGCAGGCCCTGAGCAGATTAGATTGACATGGCAGCACATAGAGGGTAAAATCTGATTGGACAAAAACATCCACAAACATGTACTGGAAGCAGTGCAGCCAAGAGAAATGCTACGAAATGAAGAGAATAGACTGTTGGAATAAATTAATAACATTTTATGAAACAAATAATTAAGGTTGTAAATGTATGTCAGTGCTTCTTAAAGTGTTTAGGGCCAGCAGAGAAGGCTTTGCAGGCCCTGACCGCCCACCACTGAAATTCAGTATATGGTGATATTGATAAATTGGTGGAATATGATTGGTCACTGGAGAGTGACCATATAGTAGATTAAGATTTCTTACTAGATAATGTGAAATATAATAATATGGAGGGTTAAGAATAGTTAATAAAGATGTGCTATAAAGTGCTCAGACAGAGCGCAATGATTAGTCAATGATCAGCTGCAGGTGTTTCTTACCGCTCGTTCCGTTCCGTTCGGCTCCGCCCTCCACTCACTTACCGCTGGCACATATGATATAGTGGATTGTCATTGGATAGTAGAGATTGCAGATACAGATTGACTTGTGGTGATGGTGAGGATACATGCAGTTAATAATGTGTGGTTAGTAGACCTGGTGGAATGTGATTGGTTGTTGGAACTGGTGGATTGTGATTAAATGCAGTAGATGGGGAATTACCAGCAATGCACGCAGCTATGTCAAATCAAATCAAATCAAATCAAATCAAATCAAATCAAATTTTTATTCATCACATACACATACATACAGGGTACGACATGCAGTGAAATGCTTTATACGGCAAGAGGGGAATAGGGTGGGGAGAAAGAAAAAAAGCAGATAAATAAAGTATAAAAACTATATAAAATAAAATAAAATATAAGGTATAAAAGATATATAAAGATATGTATGTAAGCAAAGAGAAAAATGTATATACAAAGAAAATCCTTATGGCGGTAGACAGTGAAACAGTAAACAATGTGTAACAAAAAGTAAACAGTAAACAGTAAACAATGTGTACCAAAGTGTAAACAATAAACAATTTTAGTGGTGGGTTGTCCATAAAGTGTCCGTGTGCAGTATGGTGTGGTGTAAGGGTCCGTAAATGTCCGTGTGCGGTATGGTGTGGTGTAAGGGTCTGTAAGTGTCCATGTGCGGTATAGAGTGTCCATAAAGTGTCCGTGTGCAGAATGGTGTGGTATAAAATAAATAAATATAAAGTGCACTGTGCTGTGCAAGTCCAGAGTTTAAAGTGTCGTAGTGCGAAAGGTGAGATATGTACAGAGAAGAAGTGTGATGATGGAGAGAGTGGACCAGCTTTTAGATCCTGGGTGTTTCCTGGTTTAAACACCGAATGGCCTGCGGGAAGAAGCTCCTCCTCATTCTCTCTGTGTTCGCTTTCAGGGAGCGGAAGCGTTTCCCTGAACGCAACAAAGAGAAGAGTCCATTGTTGGGATGGCTGAGGTCCTTCACAATCTTCCTGGCTCTGGTCCTGCACCGCGTGCTGTAGATGTCCTGCAGGTCAGGGAGCTCGGTGTGGATGGTACGTTCAGCTGAACGCACCACCCTCTGGAGGGCTCGTCTGTCCTGCATGGTGCTGTTCCCAAACCAGGAAGTGATGCTACCCGTCAGAACGCTCTCCATGGTGCAGGTGTAGAAAGTCTTAAGCACCTGAGAGGGTAGTTTAAAGTCCCTTAAGCGTCTCAGATGGTACAGACCCTGCCGGGCCTTCTTCACCAGGGTGTTAGTGTGACAGGACCAAGACAGATCCTGTGTGATGTGAACACCCAAGTAACGGAAACTGTCCCCTCTTTCCACTGGAGTCCCGCAGATGTTTAGCGGTTGGTATGACCGCTCCCGCTTTGTGCTGAAGTCCACGATCAACTCCTTAGTTTTGCTGACGTTCAGGAGAAGGTTGTTCTCCTGGCACCATCTCTCCAGGTTTTTAACCTCCTGTAGGTAGGCCGTCTCGTCGTTGTTGTTGATCAGGCCCACCACAACAGTGTCGTCAGCAAACTTGATGATGGTGGTGGAGTTGGATGTGGCCACACAGTCATATGTGTACAGCGAGTACAGCAGGGGGCTCAGAACACAACCCTGGGGAGCTCCAGTGCTGAGGGTGAGGGTGGATGAGGTGTGTTTTCTCACCCGTACGGCTTGTGGTCTGTCTGTCAGGAAGTTAGAGATCCATTGACACAGAGGCTGGCTGAGTCCCAGGACCTCCAACTTAGAGGTGAGTGTGGAGGGAATTATGGTGTTAAACGCTGAACTGTAGTCCACGAACAACATCTTTGCATAATTCCCTTTTCTGTAGTCCAGGTGGCTCATCGTGGTGTGGAGGAGATGAGCAATGGCGTCCTAAGTAGAGCGGTTCTGACGGTACTCAAACTGTAATGGGTCCAGTGTGTCTGGTAGTGATGCAGTGATGAAGTCTCTGACCAGTCTCTCGAAGCACTTCATCACTACTGAGGTCAAAGCTACACGGCGGTAGTCATTGAGGCAGGCGGGCTGGGGTTTCTTCGGGACAGGAACAATGGTGGACTGTTTAAAACATGAGGGAACAACAGACTGTTCCAGGGAGAGGTTGAATATCTCGGTGAACACCGGTGCTAGCTGGTCAGCGCAGGCTTTCAGAACCCGACCTGTGATGCCATCTGGTCCTGCTGCCTTCCTGGTATTCACTCTCTTGAATGCCCTCCTCACGTCATGCTCTAAAATGGTGAACGTGTTTACCTCTCCAGCTCTCTCGGCATGCACGCTGGTTGTGCCGCTAGCGCCGCTAGCGTGGTTAGCTGCAGCCTCGAAACGAGCGTAAAAGGTGTTTAGCTCGTCTGCCAGAGAAGTGTCCACATTCACCATTCTAGAGGATGGTGTTTTATAGTTCGTTATTTTCCTTAGTCCCTGCCACAGGCTCCTAAAACCACCATGTTGAAACTGTGACACTAGTTTCCTCCCGTAGCGCCGCTTTGCATCCTTCACCGCTCTGCGAACACTGTAAGACGCAGCCTTGTACTCTTCCATGTCCCCGGTGGCGAGCCCCGTGTTGTAGGCAGCAGAGCGGGATCTCAGAGCGTCACGGATGGTTTTATCCACTCACGGCTTCTGGTTGGGAAACGTTCTGATGGTGGTTTTCTGCACCGTATCATCCGCTAGTTTCCCGATGAATCCCACAACCGCTTCCATAAACATGTTGACGTCATCAGAGCTGCGCCGGAACATGTCTCAGTCTGCGTCATCCAAAGCGTCCTGCAGAGCGGCCACTGATTGGTCAGTCCAGCATGCGACCTCCCTCTGAACCGGAGCTTCCTGTTTCAGCCTTTGTTTGTAAACAGGCATGAGAAAGATGGCGGCCCGATTTCCCAAACGGTGGACGTGATTGTGCCTTGTAGCCGTTCTTGAATGTTGTATAGCAGTGGTCCAGTGTTCTTTCGCCCCTAGTGGGGCAGGTGATGTGCTGATGAAAGTTCGGGAGTGCGCGCTTGAGGTTGGCACTGTTGAAATCTCCGACCACAATGAGCACAGCATCCCGATGCTGTATTTGGTGTTGCGTTAGTGACTCATGTAAGTCCCATACTGCAGTGTCCGTGTCCGCTTGAGGTGGAATATAAACGGCACTGACTATGACCGAACTGAATTCCCGAGGTAGATAAAAGGGCCGACATTTGATGGTCAGTAGTTCCAGGTTTGGTGTGCAGGAGCTTGAAAGAGGAACAATGCTCACGCTGTCGCACCAGTGGTAGTTCACCATCAGACATACTCCACCTCCTCTTGACTTCCCCGAATCCAGTGTTCAGTCCATGCGGTAAACTGAGAAAAGCTCGGCCGGCTGGATGGCGTGGTCCGGTACCGCTGGGTTCAGCCATGTCTCGGTGAAGCAGAGAAGGTTGCAGAGAATGTCTCTCTGGAACTTGACCCTTGCTCTGAGGTCGTCGAGCTTGTTTTTCAGTGACTGAACGTTGGCTAACAGGATGCTAGGTAAGGGAGCGCAGTGTGCGCGTGCCCTCAGCCTGTTCCTGACCCCGGCTTGTTTCCCTCGCGGACACCGGTACGGGTCACGTCCTATGTGTTTTTCGATACGATGTATTTTTTGACCATGCATTTTTAAACCATACATAGTCTTGACTTTGGACATTTACATTGCTAATAAGCAAATCTCCAAAGTGCTTTGAATCTGAATAGAGCTTTTATAGCAATAAGATATTAGTCAACCGACCCAGGTAAAATGTTGCACTGAAGAATGTAGAAATATTTTTTTTTTTGTTAACTCCTAAATGACACAATTAAACAGCAATACACATCATGGCCAAAATTACTGCATGAACTGGCCTTTTACTATCCAGCCACCCATGTGGCATTGGTTCAGCCTCCAAGAGGGGCTTAGTAATGATTCTCCTTAGGAGTCAAGGCTTGAATATACCCCTTTTTGATTCCTACTTACTGTACCTATAAAAATCTGCATGCAAGCACACACACACACACACACACACACACACACACACACACACACACACACACACACACACACACACACACAAAGTGTTCTAGTTTAGTCAATGACTTGCCTGTTTTCCCAGTGTTTTTGAGCCCTGGCTGCTCATGGGTACACTGAGTTTCTCCTCTCTGCATGTGGTAGCAAGGAAATGAAGTTCCCACTAGGAGAAGCTGCTTATCTTATCAAAATGCGTGCCAATGGCAATCATTTTCTCATCAAACTGTGAGCAGCTGACAGGTAAAAACAAACAAGCATAAACATGCAATAATACTCACATATAAATTTACAGGTTGTCAAATCTTATAAGTTACTTATAAATTAACTGCAAATAATAAGTACACACTGAAATGCACACAAGAACTGAATGACACCTGAGGAAACTCGTAATGCACCACATAATGATAATGCTAAAAATTGGTATTGGTAATGGCTGCAAATTATGCATTTATATTAATGCTTTGTGGTATTATTAGAAACCCCATTTCATCACACCACCTTGTCATTCAATATCCCACTATAGAATCACCAAAACTGTGTTTTCGAAAGATCTAGTTCAGATTACTTTTACATGGGGTAATTAACCATTTTAACTGTGAATTTTATTCACATAATTCAGACAGGCTGGTTGTTCTCATGATAATTAGGATTACCTTTCAGGAATTCGAGCTACGTCAATAATGCTTTGGGGACGCTTCCACATGAACACGCTCTGAATCACGTGTGTATTCTGTCCATCGGAACAGCGACCAGGAAGCTATAAAAGCACATGTGGTGGAAATGGCGCTAGTTTCTGTTTGTTCAGAAAGCGCTCTTAGTGTGTCTGTTCTACGAAAGGTAAGGTGTGGCAAAAGATTTTAAGAATGGATAGCAAGCACTCCTTCTGGCTATTCCCCCACTTTATCGGGAAAAGCACAGTTTGTGTGTCACTTGCGAGGAAACGGAGCATGCTCAGTCAGCTCTTGAGGGAGATGGGCCTATCCCTTTCTTCTGCCTCACCTGCCAGTGCAGATCCAGTTCTCTCTCCCAGTGTTTGGAAGCACGTCTTTCGGCGGTTTCTTCCCCCGGTTAGGATAGCACCATGCTCCACCTCTCTTCATCCATGGAAGTAGAGGGGATGGATGACGGCAAAGCCGCTGACACCCCTTCTCAGCCAGTCCTTTTAGAGGAGCTCCTGGGGATAGTTACTCATGCTGTCAGCAAGCTAGATATTGCTTGGCCAGACGAGAAGCAGAAACAACGTCCGCTTAGCAAGCTGGATGAGCGCTTTTGCGACTTACGTCACTGCCTCCACACTGGGTTCTGCCCTTATTCACTGAGGTGTCCAGGTCCTGGAGCAGGACATATTTAGCCCGCTAGTTGAAAGAGTGCAGTTATGGGACAATGCCCTGGATTCAAGAGACACTGGCTGGCTATCTCTCCCTGGGTGCTGAATCCTTAGGGCCCCAGCACTGCCCACGAAGCCCCTTCAGAAGTCCGGGTTCTACAGTCGGTACTTCATAATTCCCAAAAAGGATGGGGGCTGTGTCCCATTTCAGATCTATTGAGACTCAGGTTCAAGATGCTTATCCTGAACTCAGGTTTGAGGACTGGTTTGAAACGATAGATATGAAGGACTGTCAAGAAACACATTTTAATTAATCCTACTTAGCTTGTATTTAATTAAACTAACTTAAAGAGTATGTAATCAAACATATTTAGCTAATAATTAGTGTAGAACTTATTAGACACCACAAAAGTAACATAAATAGCTTGATTAAACCTATTTAGCCTATATCATAATCGAACATATTTAACATATTTACTCCAAGTAAAATTTAAATGATACTAACACATAGAGTAGAATAGGGCTGAGCTTATGAGTGTGCGGACGAAATAAAGCAACCGTGCAGGAGATATATTTCGGCATGTTTATTGGGAAAAAAGAGCTTGTAGGTCTCAGAAGTCGGAGAGGATATGGGAGAATAGCCAGGATTAGAATGAGGTGAAGGCCTGGGAGGAAAATAATGGTTGGGCGAAAGAACAGGGGATGTAGGAGTGTAAAGAGTAGGAGACCAGCAGGAAGGATAAGGGGAGGATGGTAGAGTTGGTGCAGGTGCCCAAGGGCGTAGATCGCCATAGTCTTTGTTGTCAGTCTGCAACTCCTGAAGATAAACAACAGGGAGGTCAGGTGAGGTCTGTGTGCTCACGTCATGCGTAAGAATACACACAATGTGAGGAGGCAGAAAGGGACTTTCTGGAACATCTGAGGAAGAGAGATGCTCAATAAATTGTGCAAGCTTGGAGGCAAGGGAAAGGAGTTGAAATCGGCAATATTGTTTTCGGAGAATACTTCTAAAAGCTGTCCCGGAACGTCTGCAAGATAAAGCTAAATAAAGAAGAACCAACAAAGAGAAGTTAGTAGAGGTCAAACCCAAAAGGATAAGACATAAGATGTGACTAACCACAAGATAACAAGAACTTGACATAAAATTAATGTGTGCACCTGGCAGAACCAAAGAAAAAAACAAGACAATAAGCCTATAAATATTATTACTCACACAATACAGCCAGCGCTAAAACATAAAGCGTTTAAGGCATATAATAACCAAAAATACTAACATGAATAAGTAGAACAATACAGTAAAGCATATATCTAAGCAAAAAGT
Organism: Silurus lanzhouensis; assembly: GCA_039877035.1. Classification (NCBI taxonomy): domain Eukaryota; kingdom Metazoa; phylum Chordata; class Actinopteri; order Siluriformes; family Siluridae; genus Silurus; species Silurus lanzhouensis. Next base: position 6,272,792 of record JBCEWE010000458.1, on the reverse strand, counting down.
ATATTATTAGCTTTATTCAAGAACTTTTTGTTTGTTTGGTTGTTTTTTTAGTATTCAAAAATGAATAGTAAACAGCATTAATAATTAGAATAAAAGTAGAAAACTTACACATTGCAGATGCAAGAAGGTAAATAGGCTGCAGAAATGATTGTTCACACATGAAGGTTGAGAACAAAATGAGGCTGAACCTAAGGAAGCAAAGGTTTTATACAAATGCTATTTTTTAAAATATAACTTTTAAAAGGCCGAAAATAAGGGTAACTATAAAACAGGAAGTCCAAATATAGAATCACAAAGAGTGGAGGAGAATCAAAGTTAGAAAATAAGGGAAAATGAAACAAAAAAAGGGGGTGAAAGAAAATAACTCAAAATTAAGGGTAATTTTGATGAGGCAAGGAAAATTTTAAAATAGAGGTACCATGTAACACCAGGGTATAAATATGTGTGTGTTTTATAATTTTGATGTGATTAAGTGACCAACTTCTATTGAGCTCATTGGTACGTGTCCACAATAAAAAGGTTTAGCTTTTTTCATCAGAGACTAAGGATTTTTTATTGGTTTTTAAGGTATATTCTATTTTATTAGTATTATTGTGGGAATTGGGAATTGGTTGCAACAAAGAATCCACCCGTTATATGTCCACGCAGAGACAGGTTCTGAGTTCCGGCAGGACACTTATTTTTCGAGTATGAATCCTCTGTTCGCACAGGAATTTCCTAAAGTTTTCGGGGCCTAAGCTTACCAATATTGGGTCCTTCCATTTGGCCTTGCACTCTCACCCTGCACCTTCACAAAGTGTGTGGATGTGGTTCTAGCTTCTCTGAGACTCCGGGGCATCTGCATATTGAACTATTAGCTTGATCAGAGCACCTGGTGACCCGGCATTAAGATGTTGTTCTTGCCCATATGTAGGAATTGGGGTTAAGGCTAAACACCAAGACAAGTGTACTTTTACTGGTACAGAGAACCACCTATCTAGGTGTAGTGTGGGATTTGACTGTTATGCAGGTGCAGTTGTCTGCTGCATGAGTCAAGTCTATCCTCAAGAGAGTAAGGCCAGCTACTCACTGTGAAGCAGTTTTAAAGACTGCTGAATCTGATGGCAGCTGCATTCAATGTGGTGCCACTTGGCCTCCTATATATGCAACCCCTACAGTGGTGGCTCAAGGACAGAGGGTTCTCCGGAAAAGGCAACCCGCTTCACACAATCAAAGTCACGTGGCAAACCTTACGGGCTTTAGACATGTGGAGAGATCCCGGGTTCCTGTTACAAGGCCTGTGTTTCTGGGCTCTGTGTCGTTGTGTACTGTTAATGACGGACACCTCCCTCATGGTTTGGGGGGTGGTCATGAGTGGCCACTCTGCCCAAAGTCTATGAAAATGACATGATCATTATCTGCCTGGAGATGCTGACCGTGCTTCTAATGTTGAAGCATTTCCTCTCAGACCTACATCGGTGGTAGCCTACATCAACCACCCCACCGGTGTCATGACCCAGACCCCCCTGTCTGCGATATCTCCTCCTTTACAAGCTGGCATAACATATAATATTTCTGTTGGCCCAAGGGAAGCTGCTCTCACTAAGAGCACAATAAATCCCGGGCGGTTGAATCAAGATACAGATGCCCTTTCGGGGCAAGGGCTGAGGCCCGGGAAATGGAAGCTCCACCTGGAAGTGGTGGAGCAAACCTGGTAAACCTTCTCAAACACCCTCGCTGGGAGATTCCTCCAGGAGGGACCTTCTTTCTTAGGCAGGGGGCACTTTGCTTCACCCCTGCCCCCGAGCTGTGGAGGCCATGGCTGTGGACCCTAAAGGGGACACAGCTCTTAGCTACTGGTCTTCGGTCAATGTCGTAGAGACCATTCTCCAATCCAGAGCTCCCTCCACGAGCAGGTTGTATGCTGCAAAGTGGCACCTGTTCACTACATGGTACGTAGGTCACCACTTAGACCCAGTTATTGCTGCTATTCATGCTCCGCTTGCAGAGCAGTCACTAGGGAAAAACCCATTAGTGACACGTTTCCTCTGTGGTCCTAAGGTGCAACCCAGAGTGCTTTTATAGGACCTGGCCATTGTTCTGTAGGCCCTGTCTGGGCCTCCCTTCGAGCCCTTGTGCCCTTGAACATTCTCACAGTCAAGACTGTGTTCCTACTGGCCATATCCTCTTCGAAGAGGGTTGGGGACCTTTAGGCACTTTCTGCGGCATGCTCTCTTCTGGATTTTTTTCCAGGCATGGCCAGTGCCTTTCTCTACCCCAGACCGAGGTATGTTCCCAAGGTGCCCTTGGTCGAACCACGACTAGACGTCTCAAATTATTACTGGAAATTGGGTTCAACTCAAAGCCAATATGAGCTGTTGTTTCTTTTCTACTCCAGTCCCTCTTCTTGCATTTGGATGTCATTTAATGAATGGAGCATGACCATGTGACTATGTGACAATAGGTTTACTAAAAAAAGAAAAAAAGTTATTTTCCTGTTTTAATGCTGTCTCAATGTGAGATGATTTATCACTTTGGAGGCATGTAAAAAATATATTACTGACATCGCCCTGATAAACAATTTTAATCTAAATTGGTCTATAGAAACTTGGATTTGGACATTTAGACTGTGCCAGAAATGATCAAAGCTTGCAGATTATTCAGAGGAAGTCATTTGAACTCCAAGAGCAGGCTGCACCAAGCCAGGTGGTTCAGTAAATAGGCAATGTAATAAAATTAGACAATGCTGTCAACAGTTGAGAGGGAATTCTCACAGGACAAACCATTAAAATCGCAAAACATTTAGCTTTTATAGTGACAGGATTGAAAAGACTTTATTCTTTAAAAAGCCTGTGGTTGATCACTTTCAGTATTACTCAATGCATAATTCATGTTAAAGTGGTGGTTCTTGGGCACATTTAGTTAAAAAGTCTAGAATGTGCAAAAGTAAAAATACAGAATATGTGACACACACATATAAGCGGTTTTTATACATAACAACTCTATAGATGGAATCAAACACTTGCCCACATTTGATGCAAGCACACTCAAAGCTGTTCTAATCTTCATACCTGTCCACAGTGTGCAAATATCTCAAATCTAGACCAAATAGTCAAAAGCACTCTAAAATAATTTTTTATGCAAAGTAAATATTTAAATGTTATGATTTGAAAACTCAATTTATTCAATTGTTTTTGGCTGAAAGACAAACAAAAATGCAGTAATTTATGGGAAAAAAGAAAAAAAAAAGCGAACAGAACAACATGGCAGTCTGTGATGGAGTGTGTCTTGGAGTGTTTAGCGTTCGTCCTCTGTGGAGTTGACCTTCTGGAGCAGCTCGGTGCTCCACAGTCCAGCGGGATGTCTGTTTCGCCACACATTAACATTCTCTGTATGGGATCGTTCTCTGGCCTGCTGCACTACCATCACACAGATTCGAAAGAGCAAAGGGGCTTTTTGTTTCCAAAGTCTCAGCAGGGTAGAGACGAAGAGCGAGTCCCCTGTTGCCTCCTGTTCTGTTTGATAGAGACTTACGAGCTGTCAGATATCAGCTTCAACACATTCTGATAGGAAGATATAAAGCTGCCCTTCTTTCCAACAAACCCTTCCTTCAAAGCTTTTACAGTAATGTGAGGAAAATGATAGAGTGAAAGAAACACTCCTGGGCCCAAAACAAGAATATAATATAATAATATTAGCTGTGAAAATCTACAGTTTTAACTACAGTTATAACTTGTCAACCTTATCATGATTTCAATAGCTAAGTCACAGTATAACTATGATAAAATAGTTAACTCCTAAGCAATAGCTATTGAGAGAAATTATTGAATTATACGGAAGCTATTTTGACAAACTAAGGAAATCAACAATTACTTTTTCATTTGTAGTAAGCTAGAGATTTTGCATTTCTATAAAAAGGTTGACTTACATATAATTGGAACAAACAGACACAATCACTTGTTAATTTTGGTTTATTTTGATTTCTGGAAAAATAGATTGACTGGAAAAACTGATATTTCTAAAAATAGACAATGTTTATAGTCAGACATTGACTTTCAATATTTGCTTGTTAGTCACATTCTTCAGATTAATTCAACAGAAAACACTAATCTACTGAACCCCTCATGATCACCCCTCATAAATTAAACAGCTATCTAATCAGTAGCAATAATCAATTATGCACTGGTGAAAGGGTTGTTTATTATATGAAAAGCAAAATGTTTTATATAAAACAATACATTTTTAAAATATCTCAGCTTTTATGCCATGCTACTGACAATGTTGTTTAATTGTCACTCACTACTAACTATTCCCTAAAAGAGAATGATAATCCATACTCTATATGGGCACTCCAACTAGAATAACACCCCCACTCAACTTCATCTTTGGCAAACCGGGTCTTCATGTAGTTTTTTTTTTTTGTTATGGAGGCATTGTCATGTTGAGACCCTTAGTTTCAGTCAGAAAAATTTATAATACAAAATTCAAAGAATCCTATTTATATGTCGATTTCCAAATTTTAAGCATTATTGTGTGGAAAGGATGTTTTGATCAGGTGTTAATAAGGATTTGGCCATATAGTGTATTTTTACTGGAGCCTTACAAGGTTTTTGGAAATAGTTTTTGTTCAAGAATTAGGAATAGTAAAGGACTTTGCAAATATAAAAAATAAAATACATACCTATATATATATATATATAGGCTTTTTTTTTTCAAGGAAAGGCAGCCTGATCCAAAGTCCAATGCGGAATCTTATTTCACTTCATTTGACAGTGATTTTAAGACTTGAATATATTTGCATGTTATGACTAAACTAATATTTCATTTAAGACCACCTTCCCCACACTGATGATGTGCAATGTCCTGGACATAAAAGGTTTTTCTGTGGGGAATCTTCACTGACAGGGTAATTTTTGCCCAAGATTGCGTTTAATCAATGCCCAAAAACCTTGTCCTTGAAGGCTTCAGATGGATTAAATTGTACTCTGTAAGACATGTGGCTCCAGTGCAGCACCTCAAGCCAGAGCTGAAATGGCAACGCTTCCTCCGATGCAAACAAGAAAATCGAAAAAAAAAAAAAAATCATTCAGTCTAAGAGAAAATGATGGCAACCCGGCTAAGCACAGTGGGAAAGCAATGAAACAAAAGCAGCACGTTTACTTTCTCCCACCAACCCGCGTTGATAATCCACTCACGCAGCAGTGCTTGGTCTCGGTTAAGGGACCATCTGCCATTTTTCACCTTGTCTGACTCCACTGGTAATTGCATGCTGTTTATTTCTGTCCCTACACTGCTGCCACTGTAGCTCTTCCCTATCTCCTGAGTATGAATGGTCCTGCATGATGATTATGATGATGAAGAAGGTGATTATAATGAGAGCAATGATGATGGTGATGATGATGGTGCATTCCCTTATGCTTAAACCTGATAAACATGATTGCACATTGGCTCCCTCAGATGACTAGGCTAAACTCTTGCCTTTAACCATTGCTGACTTTATTGGAGAATGGTGTGATAATCCACAGGAGTCTAAATTCCATCTTTGCACCAGATACTCTTTGTGATTTCTGTTATAAAATTTAAAAGAGCATAAAGAGTATTTGTTATAAAAACAAAAGCGTACAGAAAGACCCTGTCTTAATGGTATCCTCTGCAGTTCTTTAGACAGTGTCATTAAAAGTAATACTATGCCCTTGGTTAAAGTGATATGCAGAGTTTGAAGTGCAAGGTCCAAATCATGTGAAACTGAGACTCCACTAATCTCCACTCCATAACTCCTGCATAACTTATTAAACAATTCCAATTACTTTGGGATGCTGTTTTTTTGTGAGAAGAATGTTGTCCTATTCATGTCTGAAACAGGATTCTAGCTGCTCAACAATCATGGGTCTTCTTTCTGATATTTTATTTCATTTCATAATGCTTCAAATGCTTTCAGGTGGTAAAAGGTCTGGACACCAGCCAGGTCAATTCAGCACCCCACTCTTCTACTATGATGCCATGGTGTTGTAGAAGATGCAGTATGTGGTTAAGCATTGTCTTGTATGCCTAGCTTTTCCTAAAAAGACATTTTCTAGATGGAAGCATATGTTTCCTCAAAATCTGTGTATACCTTTCAGTATTTCGATTTGTCTTACTACAGAACAGTTTTCCACTTTGCCTCAGTCTTATTTAAATTAGTTTTGGCCTAGAAAAGACAGTAGTGTTTCTAAATGTTCACAAACAATGACCAGGCATATTTTTATGGCCACCGATCGGGCATAACATTATAACAACATGCCAAATATTGTGTTGGCCCCTCTTTTGGTGCCAATACTGTCCTTAACCAATCAAGCATTACCAGCAATATATTCTTCAGCAATTTTAGCTCATCTGTTGGATCAGACCACAAGGGCCAGCCTTCTCTCCAAACGTGCATCAGTGAGCATTGGCCACTCATGAACCTGTCACCGGTTCACCACTGTTCCTTTCTTGGACCATTTTTGATAGAGACTGGGAACACCCCACAAGAGCTGTAGTTTCGAAAATGCTTTGACCTAGTCATCTAGCCATCACAATTTGGCCCTTGTCAAACTCATTTAAATCCTTATGCTTGCCCATTTTTCCTGCTTTTAAAACATCAACTTTGAGGACAAAATGTTCACTTGCTGCCTAATATATCCCACCCACTAAGAGATGCCATGATGAAAAGTCTGGTTTGTGTATGGCATATTTTTGCATTATAAGAGCTTTAACTTGCATTTGAGGATGACAGAGCAAATGTTTACAGACCATATATTGTTACTGCTACATTGTGAAGAAAAATATAGGTTTATAAGGTTTGCAAATCACAGTTTTACACAGTTTTCCGATTTTTGAGAGGAAATTATCACATGCTCAGGTGTTGCCTGTTAAGTTTAGTGGCCTGTTTAAGTTTCACCCAAATCCACAGTAAGATTTAAACAGATAAAAACTATGTCACAATGATATAAAAAATTTTTCTCCCAGTAGCACACACTGCAGAACAGCTTCATAATTATTTTACCTCCAAGACCCCCCAAAACCCATGGCTAATAACATGTGCCCTATTTTACTTTTGCTTTTATAAGGACAAAACTACGTTGGCAAATATTGCTAAAAATAATAAAATCCTGGCAGCGTCCCAACAAATCGTAAAGAATATACGCTGCTACGTTTGCTTGTGGCATGAAACTTAATTTTTTTTACAATTTGTTGTATATCTATCGGCATCATAAGATCAAAAAATCGAACCATTGTAACTTTGGGACCACCTGTAGGGCAAAAGTTCAAAATTATAATTCTATATAATAAGTAATATATAGCTTATAGCTCATTTTTCAAAATTACTTATTAAATAATCAAATGTATTTAGTGTTAGCATGGTCACTAAAACTTAATATAACTTTGTATGATGTGTGTGAAGAGGGTCTCTAAGGGTCAGTCTGTCCATGTTCAGCTGTCATGGCTGAAACCCTTACCTGCAATACCATTTTCATAGCAGCATTATAACATACTGGAAACTTTAATTTGTCGAATGGAACAAAGAATAGAAAGAAATTGTTTTTAATACACAGGTAAGAAATCACATGATCCTCTTTAACTGTGTGGAAATACACTATATGTATAAACATATCTTGTCAGTACCTGACCTTTCGTGCCATATGTCGTTCTTCTCCAAACTTACCACAAAGCTGGACCCATACAATTGTATGGGATGTTTTTGGTTCTTGACCCCTTTGAATAATCTTATTTGTCTTGCTGAATATATCAGCAAGACTGCTCAGTTAAATTTGTTCTTACACAAAAACACAACCAGATCAGGTCTCTTGTTTGCATGGAAATGACACACATTGTTAAGCCCCCAGTCTATATTTGGGGACAATAATAGAAATGTGTGGAGGTAAAATTTGGAGTACATAAAGGCTGCTGGCAATACTGTCACATTTATGATATACAGTATATTTATATCTAAAAAAAAAACAGATAGACTCACCAGTATATTTCGTCAGGCCAGGCAAAGCCAAAATAGCAAACAAACATTCAAACTACTGTACAGACAGAGAGGCTACCTTACCTTACACTTTTATAGGTCCTTTCTTTCTGAAGCTGTCAGACTGTACAACTCCACATATAACTTCTCCAACTGAGAAGGAACATCAAGTTTTCTGAGATCCTTCTTGGTGGATAAACATCATACTTTAAGAATTTAAACTATTCTCTGTACAGTACTGCACTATGACATTTTTGCACAGTGTTACAATCCGCATTCGAGTGTAAGATTTTTCTGTAACACTTTATAATAATGCTACCTAATTCGTCATCTCATCCATTAATAGTGAGTTTATCATGATCTAATTATGAATTAACCTGTTAGCCCTTGGCAAGGATTTTGGGACTCCCAGCTAAAAATGCCCTACCTAAATGTTTAAATGTAAACAGTTCCTGATAATAATGTGCTACACACACAATTTAAATATCTTTAAAAAGAAGACACGTTGAGCTTTAATGTCAATTATTTGAAGTTGACAATGCTAAACAAAACATTAAATTATAGATGATGAAGTGCCATGAATATACATTTCCTGCATTGAACATTTTGTTATTTCATAAATAAATACATGAAATTAGTCCTGGAGCAATCCAGAAAAGTGGCTGAAAGTCACATGTATCAGGAGTTTATATTTCAAATTTTATGAAGATTTTCATGACAAATGAGATTCCTACAAACATTTATTTGAGACTATGTTTGATCCTTCTCTCCCTCCCCCTGTTTGAAAGTCACCTGCTAAACTTGGGTGGCCATTCAAACTCTTCATACAGTCTGTATATAAATGAATGGCTGACCGTTAAAGGTTTTGTTATACATGTTTGGCTAAAGTGAAAAGTCAGTTGGACCAGATGACATACCGGTAGAAGCATGGAGATGTTTAGGTAAGATGGCAGTGGAGTTTTTAACAAGATTGTTTAACAGGATTTTGGAAGGTGCGAGGATGCCTGAGGAATAAAGAAGGAGTGTGCTGGTCCGATCTTTAAAAACAAGTAAGATATGCAGACCTGCAGTAACTACAGGGGAATAAAGTTGATCAGCCACACCACGAAGTTATGGGAAAGAGTATGAGTGAGAGAAGAGGTGACCATCTGTGAGCAACAGTATTGTTTTATACTGAGGAAGAGCACCACAGACGCAGTATTTGCTTTGAGAATGTTGATGGAGAAGTATAGAGAAGATCAGAAGGAGTTGCATTGTGTGTTTGTGGATTCAGAGAAAGCGTACGACAGAGTGCCAAGAGAGGAGTTGTGGTACTGTATGAGGAAGTCAGGTGTGTCAGAGAAGTATGTGAGGGTGGTGCAGGACATGTATGAGGACAGTGTGACAGCAGTAAAGTGTGCAGTGGAAATGACAGACTGGTTCAAGGTGATTCAAGGTTATGGACAGGTTGACGGACGAGGTCAGACAGAAGTCTCCATGGACTATAATGTTTGCGGATGATATTGTGATTTGTGGTGAGAGTAGGGAGCAGGTGGAGAAGAGCCTGGAGAGGTGGAGGTACGTGCTGGAGAGAAGAGGAATGAAAGTCAGTAGGAGTAAGACAAAGTACATGTATGTGAACGAGAGGGAGGGCAGTGGAGTGGTGCGGTTGTAGGGAGAAGAGGTGGAGAAGGTGGAGGAGTTCAGGTACCTGGGTTCAGCAGTGCAAAGTAATAAAGAGTGTGTTAAAGAAGTGAAGAAAAGAGTGCAGGCAGGGTGGAGTGGGTGAAGAAGAGTGGCAGGAGTGATTTGTGATAGAAGGGTATTTGCGAGAGTGAAAGGGAACGTTTATAGGACTGTGGTGAGACCTGCGATGTTGTATGGTTTAGAAACAGTGGCATTGAGTAAAAGACAGGAGGTGGAGCTGGAGGTAGCAAAGATGAAGATGTTGAGGTTTTCGTTGGGAGTGATGAGGATGGACAGGATTAGAAATGAGTTTATTAGAGCGACAGTGCATGTAGGACGTTTTGGAGATAAGATAAGGGAGGCAAGATTAAGATGTTTTGGATATGTTCAAAGGAGGGACATGGGGTATATCGGTAGGAGAATGTTGAGGATGTAGCCACTAGGAAGGAGGAAAAGAGGAAGACCAAGGAGGTGGTTTATGGATGTGGTGAAGGAAGACATGCAGGTAGTTGGGTTGAAAGAGGCAGATGTAGAGGGGTATGGAGACGGATGATCCGCTGTGGCGACCCCTAATCGGAGAAGCCGAAAGAAGAAGAAGAATACATGTTTGGCTAATTATATTAATTTGGCATTCATACTGATGACCAGGTAGCCAGACAAGCTATCATTTTACAGTTATGACATTCATATTGATGTGCGGCCATTCCAATCCCAACAACACACACACACAAACACACACACACACACACACACACACACAAAATGATTGTGACCACGAACTGAGAGCTGCATCACTTCCTGGTTTGTCACACCACATTCTGCTTCGGCCAGTAAAGTTTGTAAAGAGTAATAAAACTAAGACTCACACACGTAGGGAATAAAATCCTCCCATATTTCTTTGAACCCTGCACTTGTTGGCTACATTTTTCATTAATCATTTTGTTTCCATAATGCTACTGGCTGTAAATTAAAGCTTTGAAATGTGAGGTGGTGCAGAAAAGACACCTACCTGTAGTGCAGACTGAAGCCCGAGATTCTGCCTATTTTACTGTCTGTTTTTTTTGTGTGTGTGGTCATTTGTTTTGTAACACTATATTCTACCAGCCATAGTTGGTTTTTTTTACCAACAAGATGTCGTTTTTTATATGAAAGTTATTCGTAAATATATACAGACAAACACCATCCGAAGTTCTGTGATGTTAACAAAGGAATAACCATCTAAATTACTATTGTTTGGTTGGAGCAAAAATGCTTTATGGCATGTTGGTTAGTGGAGCCTTATCTTTCCAAGTAAACCGGTATTTCCAAGTAAACCAGCAGCAGTGGATGTGTTTGTGACTTGTTAATACAATAATCATGTAAGTAGTGCATTTTTATGCATCTTGTTGTAGTGTACTCTTACACAAATTCAGCAAATACATTCGTTATACGTTTCATTAAAAAAACAGTGATCTGAAATCGCTGCTTGAAGTTCAGAGCTTTAGAATGATGTATAGTTAGTCATGGTTACTCTTTTCCCTTTTTATTTAATCTATTGCTAAACATTAACACCTGAGAACAATGGAATATCGTCGCATGGGTGCGGCGCTGACGACTGAGGGGTTTTAACTAATGTACTAACTAATAATACACTAACCCTAACTAAAGTGAGAGTAATGATGATATGTTTTAACAGCCACCTTAACTACATGTTAACATGTTTGTTAATTAATGCATAAGTAGACACTCCAAGATCTAATTTCTAGATTCTAATCATTCTAATAGACTGTAAAACCAAATGTTTTTTTTCTTTTCATAACTATACTTTAAAGGGTCAATAATCATTCAATAAATTGCTTTAGTTCTAGAAGACACAGAGAGCGACAAGAAACAGTAAGTCTTTTTTAACATCCTTACTTTAACATGAATCTTTCTGTAAGTTTAAAATAATAATTATTCGGTCAATTGATAAATGTTTTAGGTTACAATGCGTATTTACTCATATGATTAACTGAAATTAGCTCACAAGTCTTTGAAAAGTAAATAGTTGTCATCTTCATCAGTTAGCTTTTGAGTCAAGTAGGCTTTTATTGTCAATTCAGCCATATACATTACAGTACACAGAAAAACAAAACAATTTTCACTCAGGACCAAGGTGCTACATAGAAAAAAAATCCTTAATGAACAAAAGATAACACAAAACTAACTAGGACACTATATGAGGTGATGTGATTATTTTTCACAATGAAAGGAAAATCGAAAAGGAAAATGGAATTGAGAATTTATTGCAAAGTGGTGCCTTAATAGTACAATCAAATGCCACCATTAACCCCTAGCATGTTACTGACACTGAAAGGAAAAATGGGCATACCTTCCAGGTAGAACAAGAAGACAGGAGAAACAGTATCAATCATGATTTTGCCAACAAACTGCTGTTTTGGTAAGCAGATCATTAAATCCTAGCCACTGTGTAAAACAATATTTAAAAGCCATTAATTTAACATATCTTAGGGAAGGTTGCCGAACATCATGGGAACTTTGAGAAGCACCTATCAGGTCGGCGTGGTAACATAAGTGTGTGGTAGCTTACAGTGTTGATGAGTATACCTGCATTATGATGAAGATCTGTGCACAATATGAGAGAGATACAGAGGTAGGGAACAAGTCTCCTGAAGCAATACATAATGAAGAGCCTCAGTTAAGTGCAACCTTTACCAATGCTGGCCTTGGGGGCATAACATTTACAGAATTCAACGATCAACTCACACAGCACATTAAGGCACAGACTGATGTCAGAGTTGCAACATGCGATGAGATTCAAATCAGAACGCGATAAAGCACAGAACATCTCTCAAAAACAAGCTGTGCACCTTCACCACCTTCTAACAAAAAGCCAGGTAAGGGAAAACCTGATGCTACTAAAAGTTTACATATATAACCATTTAATAATAATCATAAATATACTGTGTTGCTATACCTCAAATGTAGTTTGAAACCATCTCAAAGTATCAAAGCACAGCAACTTATCAAACATCCATTCAGAATCTTTTCACCCTTGTTTTTTTAGTTCTATTCAAATTCAAGATTCCCCAAGAGGGCAGAATGTTTCTTTAAAAGTCAACTCATTGTCAGGTATTTTTTTTACAAAAAGCTTTCACAACATTGTACACTGTGAAGAAAGACTTCAGCAGATCTTAAAAATAAGATGACTTGTTTACTTTTCTTTCTAAAACTTTTAAATGACTGGAATTAAAAACAGAATTCATGCGGTGCAGCATAGTAGAGCTCTCAAACGAGCCCAAACTGAGGATTAGGGCTAGTTAGTATTTGGTTAAAGATTATTAACAAAGTCATACTATGCCATATGATTCATCAGGTAAACTCTACATCAGACTTTTAGATAATTAGGTACATAAACAAGTAGAAAATCACAATAGAGAGTATAATAGATCATTAATAATTTGGTAGATTGGTAGATTTTTAATTAAAAGCAGCAATCAGCAGGCTTCAACCATAATCAACCAGGCCTGCAGTTTTCACATCAACAATCAAAGTCAAAAGTATACAGTAATGTCGATTGGCAACTGTCTTGAATGGCAGCTACTAAAATCAATGTTGATGTTTTTCCTCTTTCGCTTTGTGTTAACACACACCTAAATGCTCCAGACCAAATGACTAAAACCTTGAGGCTTTTACAGAGGTGCTCACAACTGCTGAAGATCAGTTAATCAAGGGCATTTAATTAGCAGCACCTGAACAATGATGACAACAGTTTCTAATAAATAAAACTAAAATAGAAAAAAATAACAATAAAGTGTTACCTTTTTCTTTACTTTAAAATAAACAAAATAATGCAATTAATAAAAAAAAATATTAAAGCATTAAACATGTAAGTAAGTAAACAACATAGCATGCACTTGATTTCCATGTAAATAAATTACTGCAGAATTACAGTAAAACTCATGTGATTGACCTATATTTCATGTTTACCATAATTTGTAGTGTCTTTATATTGTATTCTCTATTACATTTCCTTACCATTTTAATACTTTAAAATGCATTTTGATATAAGTTTGTAATCTAGCAAACCAGTTGATATATTCATTGATAGAGACTCAAAGTGCTGTAAAATATAAATTATATTAAATTAAATATACACAAAAACTAGATTCAGAAAATGTTTAGATTTTATGTATTTAAATACATTGTTTATTTAATAATCTTACAACACAATCACAACAAAAACATGAATGTGTTGTCTAAACAAACTGACAAAACTGAACAAAATTTTATTGAGACTTTGAGAGATGCCAATAAATTCCTTTTAATAACTTTTTTAAAAGCTTATAAAAAAATCTACAAAAAAATCCCAAAATACTTTATGTATTTGTGACAGCACTGATATATTTTTGTTGACAGTTCTAACTGTTTTCTTTAAGATTTTGAGCCCCACATTGCACAAAAATAATATATTACATTTGTTGGATGTAATCACATGCATTTTGGACATTTGTTTTATACAATTAGTTTGAGCTCACAGTATCTTACACATTTACATACTGTAGTTATTTGGTGTTAATCAGACTTCAGTAAAGTGTAAATTATGTAAATTAGATCTCCCAAGATAAATAAATTAGTTCCAGTGGTGGGCTGTCAGGGAAGGCCTTCTCTGCTGGCCTAAACACTATCAGAAGCACCTGACCTGCATTTACAACCTAAATTCTAATATTTGTTCCATGAAATTGTATTAATTCATTCCCCGCAGTCTATTCTCTTCATTTCGTTCCCTGCTTCCAGTATGTGTATGTGGATGTTCGATTATTTTGTCCAATCAGAGTTCAGCCTCTATGTGCTTTCATGTCAATCTAATCTGCCCAGAGCCTTCAAAGTCAGTACTGCTGGCCTTTTTACCTCAGAGAATATTAGCATTGGATCTGTTTCTTTATCAAATCAGATTTCAAATTCGCCTCACAGGGCCAGCTAGCTGGCCGAGAATAGTGTCAGCATTTTTGCGTTCTCTGATTGGTTGGTCAGAGGGACACTGTTGCAGCCAAGTTCAACTGGCAAAACATGATTGTAGCGATCTGCACACATTAATACATCTGAGTTCGACTTTTTAATCCCCAAAAAGGCTGACGGAGGAAGATTAATTGATTTGGTCTCGGACATACTTAAAAATAAATTTTCAAGAAAAGCTAGACATCGTGAGGAGAGGTTGGCCAACCCCGAAGCTATCTAGCTTGTCTCAGCTAAGGAAATGGTTTGTTTGCCACTTCCAGACCAGTGCCTAAGAGTCGTCCCACGGGCTTACAGCCTCTGAGGAGTGGTGCAAATAATGAGTATGCATCTCTGGTGAGTATGATATATTTTATTTAAATGTAAATGTATGTTCTTGTCATGTTATTAGACAAATATTGATTCTAAACTGCTCCAAATGATGTAGGTGGAACAGTTGGGGTTGTAATGTAGAGGTTTGGAGCTTGCTTTAGTAAAACGGTATTCACCCCCCCCCCATAGGTGAAATGCCTCTCTCTCTGTAATGCCATGCGTTGTTATACACTGTTTTTGTATAGTATTGATGGTTTCTACAATTGCAACGTGAAAGTGGTGGTATTAAGAGATGGATTAAGTCGGGTAAGTCCTCACTGAAGGCCCAGGTACCAAATGCACGGCCCGCCACTGATCAGGTTATTTCTTATTTTTATACATGTTTGTATCATGTTATTTTCTAATCATATGTCTAATCATATTACAATTATTTTTGTTCATTTTTAATGGTTTATAATTTATATTGTTATAGTATATATAAAATTTTATTTTCAATAAAGGTAACAGCTTTCATTAAGTTATCCATCTGTCCTGTCCATTAAGTTATCTGTGAATAATTTCCCTAAGTGCACTGTAATGTAGAATAGAGAGATTGGGGCATAAAGGATTGTGCTTATCAAAGCATATCATAAATGATGTCTCTTTACCAGGCAAATTGGCCACATTATGGCTTAATAAGACTTATTTGTAAAAAATAAAACAATAAAGTATATTTTACAATTAGATAATTGACTTGTCATTGACTTGTCAAGGCCATAAAAAATATAAGTTGCACCTCACAATTCTCCATACACCTTAATCAGCAGATCCTAATAAAGAAACGGAAGACAGCAGTAGTTATTATTGTACATTTTAAAATAGCTTGGTTCTGTCAAACTTAAACATGAATAAGTAGAATGTGTGTAGAATGTGTAGAAGAAACATGTAGTTAAGGTGGCTGTTATTAACACACGAATCATGACTCCAGCCATAGTAAAGTTTTGTCCATTTTTAGTTTCATTATTAGACTTTTACAAAAAAAAGTTCTTGACAGTCAAAACCATTTTCAAAATGGGCATTTTTTGGGTCTTCTGCATTTTATGTTAAAAACTGGCCTGAATTTGTAGTTTAGTCTGTAAATATCTGCTCTTGGATGGCACATTGTGGATTATGCTTCCATATTTCTTTGCTCTTAGAAAATAAAAATAATCTGTAGTTAAGGTAACAATTTCATACTGAAGGCTTTCTTGAAATTTGTTTTTTATAAACAAATTGCAAAGTGATTTTTATTGCACTTAATGGCAAAAATCCAGAAAACAGGAATGAACTGCAAACCTCTGAGTTTAATCATCTGAATGGGGCATCCAGAATATCAACATAAACATATGTGTAACCTGACTCGGTATATAAGGAACTTTAGATAACTTTTGAACTCAAGTTCCCGACTCTGAATATAGACTCAAACTGGGTGTGTTTGTTTTGAGTACATTCGCACACAAGCACTTCACTACACCTCTAAAATAAGGTTTGCTGTGGAAGTGTATGAGAATGTGGGTGTACACTCAATCCCTCAGGCTGTATTCCTTTTCTCTTTAACACACCATGCAAGGATGATCAGTTGCCCTGCATTGTGAATACTCTGGGTTTATTTGAAGACATTCTGACTCACCCTGAAGGTCTTTTACTTCCTCGAAAACATAAAATGCTCATATTATGAACAACTACTTCATGTGTCATCATAAAAAACACTTAACAGCTCATTTAAAAATCA
This sequence comes from Silurus lanzhouensis, assembly GCA_039877035.1. NCBI lineage: Eukaryota > Metazoa > Chordata > Actinopteri > Siluriformes > Siluridae > Silurus > Silurus lanzhouensis. Next base: position 6,256,101 of record JBCEWE010000458.1, on the reverse strand, counting down.
TGGCGAGTGAAGTGACACCACATTTACACATAATGTGTAGGTTTACACTAAATATGAGGAAACAATATTGTAAATACAACACAACAGTTACATTAAAGTCCTCTGTTATATGGTCCTAAATTTCACAGGGTCCTTTGTACCCAGAACCCTATTTCAGAAAGACACTATATCTCCTATGTTTTTCCAGTACTCTGGTTTTCCAGGGCCCTTATATTACTAAGTTATGCATACCACATGACATAACTTTCTATTGTTAAATTTTGATAAGACAGACATTTTGCTCATCGGCCCAAAAACCAGTACACAAAAGCTCCAGCAGACAGAAAAGAAGAAAAAAAAACTTTGAAAACATCCCAAACTATCTAAAGACATATTAGCGCCATTTGGATCCCACTTCATTTACAGTTTGGCACTGGCCCTCTTCAAATTTTTAAAGGTTCTGGCATGGAGGATTTGGTGTTGGATCTATGATGATCTCAAATGTTAAGCTATTTTATTAGCTGCTCAGTAGCTCCTGGTTCCACAATGTCAACTGACTGTAGAAGACTGTAGAAAGGACATTACTCATAATCTCACACTCCGGTACTGATGGTAGTTCTCACTCTTCAATATTTTGTATTGTTTTAAGATTCATAAACACACTCTTGATATCACCCAAATGAGGACGGGTTCCCCTTTTGAGTCTGGTTCCTATCAAGGTTTATTCCTCATTCATCTAGGGAGTTTTTCCTTGCCACAGTCGCCCCAGGCTGCTCATCAGGGATAAATACACATAATTCACTTTAATTCTTAAATTCCTTAAAGCTGCTTTGAGACAATGTCCATTGTGAAAAGTGCTATAGAAATAAACTTAAACTTGAACTTGAACTTGAAGTTCTCTATTGCAGAGGTGGGAAGTAACGAAGTACAAATACTGTACTTAAGTAGATGTTTTCTGGTATCAGTACTTTACTTCACTATTTATTTTTGGACTTTTTACTTTCACTCATTATTTTTTACACAAACATCTGTACTTTCGACTCCTTACATTTTCAAACCCCGCTCGTTATTATAGTTTTAATCTATTTGGTGACATAATCAATATTTTTTCTTCTCATTTCGCACCATTTTTAACCCTTCAACCTATTTCTTGTCATTGCGTGCCTTTTTTAACCTACCACTGGTGTAATATTAACTGGCTATCACGCACCACAGACATACTGTAGTCTAGCCTACAAAGCTACCAACAAGCAAGACAGAAGGCAAAAAGAAATATGGGGCTAACGTGAATGAGACAGAGGGAGTCAGCGATGTAAACATGGCTGAGAACAGTCCTGATCTCCTGAGCATCATCATCCTTTCTCTGCTTGTGTTCTATATGGTGGTTGTTCAGCCTGGATACATTCATTAGGTAACAAAATGTAAAAATTATTTTGTATTAATATATTAATATGATGTGAGGTCCAGTTACCAGCATGACACTAAAACAGGTAGTAGTAATGGTTACTTTTTACATATGTACATGTCAGAGCCCAAACTTCTTTACTTTAACCAGAGTAAAAAAGTGTAGTCAGTACATAAAACCTTTAAATTTTAACTTTTAACTTTTAAAACATGTGCATCTGTACTTCTACTTGAGTGAACGATGTGTGTGTGTGCTTTTGCCATCTCTGCCCTAGTGTTCCAAGGATATTTTAGTTCCATATGTTTTCCTTGTACATTCTCTATTTCAAATGGTCTATTTTCCTTAGACATAATATTTTCAATATGCTTTGCTTCTAAGGTCTAAAATTTCAAATGTTTTAAATGCCTAATATTGCCTCCTAGAATCCTATATACACAGGGCAATATTTTAACCAGGTATTGTCTATATTTTTCAAAATTCCCATTGTCCAGGGATTATATGGTGTGTCAATATCAATGGCCGGCCAATATTGGAACCACGTGTGCTGTAAATAAACCAATAAAATTAACCTCTTAATTGTTATAAAACCTGCAGTTCCATATGCGTTATTGGTAGAAAGAGATTGACAGAAAGACACACCAGAATTAAAATATTAGCTATTAATGAATTAATTAAGATGAATTTGTGAATATACATTTACATTTTAAGAGTGTTATTTACTGTTTAATGTTTCAACCACTCTTACCCTCACCTGCCACTCCCACATGACTCTTCTCAGCCAAACTCTCCCATTTACTATTTATACTTGTTGCTCATTACCTCATTACTTGTGATGATGTTATTAGCTATGTGCAGGCTGTCTACAATGTAATAGTAGTGCAAAATAAAAAATAAAAAACAGTTAGTGTTGCTACTTAACACTCTACAAAAGTACAAGTATGCAATTTTATATACAATTTAAAACAAATATTTAGATCAAAATCTTGTTTTTATTCCTCAACTACACTAATGCTGCACATCTCAAATGTGAAAAGACTAAAAAAAATAACATGTACTCTGTTAATTTATATGTGGATTAGCTGAATGTGACATTTCACAATATTGGATTGTGCCAGGGTCTTTAAGCCCTATCTACTCTAGAGTCCTTAAACTCTAACCCATAACTGTTCCAAGGTTGTTAAATTCTAATCCTTAAGTGCTTCATTGCTAGGTCTTTAACCCCTAGCTGCTATTGCACCTTAAGACCTAACCCCTAAATTAGTCTCAGAGGTCAAAGACACAGAACACATTGGGATTAGCAACACAATGGGCAAAGAAACATTCTATTCCATAATCTGATCAGGAATTAATCTCTATTCTCAATGTAGCAATTTTAAATTATTCTGTTTAATCTCTCTTTAATAGCTTGTTATGAAGGTTGTGAAACTGATTTCTAGCATTAGGATTTCAATGAAAATGCAAATCCTTTTTGGTCTTGTGTACTCTAAAGAGAAGTAGCGGGGTCGTGGCCGATGTCTGTCTCATGAGTGTTTATCTGTCCACATGCTGACAGCACGAGCAGCTCTGAGGAGTGACACGGCAGCAAATAAGTGTTTTCATACGAAAGCGTGCACAAAGAGCGAACCGACAGTCTGACAGGGGCAGAGTAATGGAGCTGCCACACGTTCTCCCCATGTTCTCTCAACACCTAATGAGCTCCTCGACACTACAGCAAGAACACAATATCACATGCTTCTGATTGCATTCTGTGGCTCCTGCTTTTTTTTTTCTTTCTCTCTGAGCTCATCTCTGTCACAGGAACGCTTTAATGTGATTCACTGGCCAGAACTGGAGGTGCAGTGACACAGATAATTTTGTCTTTTTATACGCTCCATTAAATGGCAAGACATCATTTCCTGCCACCGGTCGCAGCCAGGAGATTTAGCAATTTATGTCATCTTGAGAATGGAAAAAAATAATACTGCTGCACAGGAAACAGTTCTGCACATTCAACGGATGATTTACAGCTGTCACAAAAAGACCCCGTTTTCTTTTATGTTTACCCTCATAGTATGCTATACACTATAAATGATCCTTTATCATATAAGTATCTGTTATAAGAGTATAAAACAATGTAAAATCATATAATTACATATTTTATTGAGCAATAATTTGTGAATCATTTTTGGAGATGCTACTCTTATGGTTCTTGTTTGATTTTTTTTTTTTTTTTTTTTCTTCAGTATTTTTACATGCTAACAAGCTGATATTGTTACTGCCCCAGCAAACATGTTAGCCTACAAACATGGCCACTGTGCACTCCAGTTTCCAAAGTGCTCACCCTCTACCTGACTTGCAATTACTGAGATTCTGATCAAACACAACAAATAATTCATATAGTAAATGTTCACTTGGTCTCTATGTTCCTGACGGTACCAAGCCTTTGTTTAGTTGTTTGTTTATATCTTAGCCTTGCCTGCTTAAGTCTGTTCATTTCTGTCCTTGAAGTTGCTTATCAGTTTGGAATTTTGTTTACCATTGTGTTATTAAAAGCTGTTGTCCCTGCAAATGCATCCATATCTTACATCACAGATACCAAGCTCAATATCATAAGAGCACCAATTCAAAACTTAATTTTGCATAAAAAAAAAACACAACCAACTGGAAACTGCTAGTCCTTTAGCTATAGACAATTATTCATCGTGCATGAGCATTCTACATTCCTGTGTCCTTTTGAGTTTGTCATGAACATTTTCCTATTATTTTCAGAGTGAGGACTTTTGTGTCTGCACTCTGAACCGGTAAAAATGTCCTGCAGAGGGAAATGCTGACTCCTCAGAGACCTGAAACACTAGAAAAAAAAAACATCTATACTGACAGACAAGCGTAAATGTCATCCACACAATCCGACATAGTGAGAGGGCTCATGTGATTCCCTTTGGACCACCAAAACAGGGAACCAGATACAGAAATACCAAGTGAGATAAAAAGAGAAAACAAAGCCAGTTTTAGAGAAGTCCCCGTGAGGGTGAAAGTTAGCAGTCTCAGTACATGGATATGAAAAAGGCGAAGTCTGCTGGGAACTGAATAAAAGAGCATGTTTAATTTTCTGTTAATGAACTTATATTGTCTCTGTCTTGCCTTTTGATGTGAGTGTGCAGGAGAAAAAACACTATCTATCTGTTTGCATTGCCAATACATACACTATTTCTCTCTCTCTCTCTCTCTCTCTCTCTCTCTCTCTCTCTCTCTCTCTCTCTCTCTTTCTCTCTCGCTCTCTCTCGCTCTCTCTCGCTATCTCTCTTGCTATCTCTCTCTCTCTCACAGTCCATCACTCAAGACAGTTTATTTTTCTTTACCAAATGCCAGAATACTTTATATATCATATAACCAATTACAATCATAGTATATTATGATGAATTTATAAGAGGTCTAATAAAGAGGCAAATATATTCATGTAATTAATCAAAGCAGTGTCAGAAAGATGTAAAATAGATATTTAAAATATATGTATAAAAATATATATTAGAAGTAAAAAAAAAAAAAGAATTTAATTTTTAATAACATATGTGATATGTCACCCACTGCTTTATTCTACTGATACCACAGTTGTGTTCTTGTGACCTTAAAACTCAAAACCTGTTTTTAAATGTTGCTGCAACAATATCATTAGCATTAATAAGACTAACAGTTTACCCAACTAATTATAGATGTTGTTTGTTTTAGAAGTGAAAGCTAAATGCACTCAACAGGAACAGTTCCCTTATATGTTTTTTTCAAATTAATAAGAAAAAAAAATCCAGTCCATGGCATGACCCCATTGTGCACAAACTTGTTCAGAGCTATTGTAATAAATGTGTTTTGAGTTTTATCATAAAGTTGAATGCTGTTCGGATGTCGCATTAAACAACCCCCCCCCCCCCAACCCCCCACCCCACCCCCGCAAAACTGCAGAACAATTCCAGTTGCTTCAAGCTGGTTAAAAAATGCACAAACACCTTTTTCGTGATCAGCAGAGCAAGTGATGGTGTTTGTGTTAATTAGTACATCATCGGTGTCTGTGCGGTAAAACGGATGCCACCGTTTATCTTGAAAGGTTCCTCTGAAATGTCACATTAACATGAAGTAAAGAGTCGAGAGCAGTTATAGTTAATTAGCTCTCACTCTCTCTTTCTGTCTCTCTGAGGAGAACATGCTCGGCGTCCCAGCACAGGAACCGACCGATATTAACGAGGCTTTAATGTTCAGCGCTGAGACAAGGCCCATCGCTCTTCACCCAGCCTAATCCACCTGCATTATGAATTATCTTTAGCTCTAGACTAATGATCTGAACCATTTTTTTCTGCACGGTTCACAGCGTAGGCCACTTTCTCAGGCCGTGATTTAGCACTACAGCTTCTGGGAAAAGATCATGATTCATGAAGAACACTTCTCTTGTGTACCTGCTTTATATTTTATTTCTTTTGCTACTCACTTGCTCACTCTGGCTAAAAAAAGAAAAATAGAAAAACATGAATGCATATTAGATTTGCCAACTTTTAAGCATTTTATGAAGCAGCACTACATTTTTAACAGCAGAATATAATAATATGAGTGATCACATATCTTTTTTCTACCTATTGAAAAGTTCATATGTTTGTCAATCTTTGTGCGTATGAATGTAAAACAATGGGCAGTAAAAACTTCAATACCCCCTAACCTCCCGTGTCACAATTATTAATGTTTTAATAGTGCTTTTGTCTGATTTTCAGCTAACTGGTTGGAACAAGATTGCATACATAGCAACAGTTAATGCAATGGTCTAGCAAAACTGAAGAATTATGTAAAAGCCAAAGGACAACATTTCCCATTAGCCCCACCATGTCATGTACTCACACACCTGTTTGGTGTTCAATGTTAAATTAGCACCTCACCACTCATGGCATTTTAATTTCTTGTTTGTCTTTCTATTGATGTCAACAGTCACACTTATCTTAAGCCTTTTCATTGTATTCGTCAATGTATTTAGTCTGCACTTGCATCTGTCCTCCGCTATAGTATGTAATAACAGTACCTTTTTATGGGTTTATAAGCAATATAGAATTTCAATCTTTTCCTATGTCACTAAGAAATCCAATAAAATCCAAATACATTTTTGCTATTTGTTTTGGTAACTTAGATGATGTTAGCTAGCTAACAATTATTAACCGAATTAAATGTTAAAACATCATTATGAGATTACTGTAGAATCTTTACCAAACATCTGCAAGTCAGTTTTTTCCTTTAAATTGACAAAATATCTGTTGTGATGATCTTTCTGATGTTAATCTGATGTTATTCTTTTAATCAATTCTGACACCCAAATATCACATATAGTCAAATTTATTTCTTGCTTACAATGTACGTGAATGTTGTTATGTTGTTTCTAACAGTGGCAGCTTCTGCATTTCATGCCAAGGCCTTCAGTGGTGTCCTGCTTGAATGAATCCACTCCTCTTAATACCATCATTATGATGTCACAGCTAAAGAGACCAAGAATATTGTAGAGAAATGCAGTCTGCTGTGAACAGTCTGCTTCACAAACAGGTATTTCATGCAGTAACACTCAATGCCATTACTTAAGCAAGAAACCCAATGAACACAATTCAACAAGTCTCCTTTCACTGCAGACACAGCTGCACCACCTGCAGACATTATCTCTAGCAGAAGCACTAATATTAACCTCATAAAATGACCTCCTTTTTGTGCATTTATTAGTATTGTTTGTGTATTCCGGTTTTCCTGGGGATTTGAAATGAAGGCAAATTGTTAGTTTGTGTGCAAATTCTACAGAAAAGAAAATGCAAAAGTATAACTGGCTCATGAAAAGCTTAACAACCGTTTTAAACTGTTTTGGCTGATCTTTCTTCATGATATCCAGCTTTTCTTGATGAGTATGTTTCGAAAATGTTTTTGTAAGTATACCTATGACCAAATAAAATGTTCTCCTTTGTCATTGTGGAATAACAAAACAGCTATTATACCCATATACATACAGTAATTCACATAACTGAGTAAACCCCTTACATTTCAGCAACAATTTTAGTATTTCTTCTCAAGGGACAATACTATAGAAATTAAACTTGTATATCATTTTTTGTGAATGCACAGATTGTATAGCAGTACAGATTTACTGTCCTCTAAAAATGACTTAACATACATTCATCATTGTTCAAATAGCTGACAACAAAAGTGAGTACACTTGTCCAAAGTGTTAATTTTTAGTGTGAGCACCACTCTTATCCAGCACTGCCTTAATCCTCCTGGGCATGGAATTCACCAGAGCTGCATAGGTTGTTGATTGGATCCTCTTCCATTCCTCCATAATGAAATCACAGAGCTACTGGAAGTAAGACGCAGGGCACTTCTCCACCTTCAGCTTGGCCCCTCCATCACCTTCACCTTCACCTTCAGCAAGGGTTGTTTGGGGTTGTTTTTATTTTGAAAAACTGCTGTTTGGCCCAGTTTCTGAAAGAGCATCATGTTCAAGTTTCCCAGTACCAGTAACACTCATGCAGCCTCAAACCATGATGCTACTCCTCACCAGGGTGTCACCACACATACTGGACACCATCTGAACCAATCAAGTTTATCTTAGTCTCATTCATGCTCTTGGACAGGTTGTCTTCAGCAAACTGTGTGTGGGATTTTTTGTGAGCCAGCTTTAGAATAGCCTTCCTTTTGGGACGAAGGCCATGCGAACTGACTTGTTGCAGTGTGCGGCATATGGTCTGAGCACTGACAACCGCACGTTCCGCTACTGCAACATCTAAATCAATGCTGGCAGCACTCTTGCATCTATTTTTTTAAGTCAGCTTCTGCACCTGATGCACAGCACGAGGACTTAACTTCTTTGATCGGACCTTGCGAGGCCTGTTCTTAGTGAAACCCGTCTTGGCAAACCTCTGTATGACCCTGGCCACTGTACTGTAACTCAGTTTCAGGGTGTTGCCGAGCTTCTTATAGCTTAGGCATCTTTGTGATGAGCAACAATTCTAATTCTCAAATCCTCGGAGAGTTATTTGCTATTAGGTGCCATGTTCAACATCAAGTGGTCAGTATAAGAGAACTGTCCTCGTACAATTATTTGGTTTTATATTTAAAATTAGATTAAAAAAAGACATTTCAAGCATTTTATTCATATGTTTATTATGTTTAAGATTCAAATATTGAATGAAATTCAGGTTGTTTTATTTATGTGTCTGTGAAGAAAAATGACAGAGAGTGCATCCTGTCTATTCTATTTATTTTACACAAGCACAGTGTTTTGTTATTATGTGTATACAAATAAAAGTAGACACTTTGCAGATTCGAATGATGTATTGCTTTTAACTGTACGGTTTTAATTTCACGTCTTTGTTATTTATTTATTTATATTTTTATAAAAAAATCGTCAAACAGATATGCGCACTGCATTAATCAAGCATTATAAAATGAGTGCAGTTAAAATTAATTCGCATAAACACGTTATTAACACGTTAATTTTTTACAGCTCTAATTAATATATTAATACAAAACTAATTTAAAATTCGAGAAAAGTGGATGATGATCAGGTGATAAGGAATGTCTCTGTTCTCAATCATGTTTACATCGCTGACTCCTTCTGCCTCATCCACATTAGCCTCATACTTCTTGCTGCCTTCTGCCTTGCTCATTGTTGGCTTCATAATCTGGCCTACTTGTGGTGCGTGATAACCAGAAAATGATTCAGGAGTTTCAGATTGAAAAATCCATGCGATGACAAGAAATAGGTTGATGGGCTGAAAACGGTGCACAATGAGAATAAATTAAGATTAAAGTAACATGCCTGTTTTGAAAATGTAAGTAGTAGAAGGTACAGATATTTGTGTAAAAATGTAATGAGTGAAAGTAAAAAGTTGTCAGAAAAATAAAAAGTGAAGTGAAATACTGATACCAGAATAATTTACTTAAGTACAGCATTTAAGTATTATTTTTCACCTCTGCCCCAAACACATGGCCAAGATGATAACTGCCTTGCTAAAGGTGAAGGTGATAGAGTGGCCAGGTATATCTCCAGATCTAAACCCTACTGAGCAGCTGTGGGGCATCCTCAAGCAGAAGGTGGAGAAGCACAATGTGTCTAACATCCAGCAGCTTGTGATGTCATAATGGAGAAGTGGAAGAGGATCCTAGCAACAACCTGTGCAACTCTGGTGAATTCCATGTCCAGGAGGATTAAGGCCGTGCTAGATAACAATGGTGCTCACACAAAATATTGACACTTTGAGCACAGTTTTGACATGTTCATGTAGGGTGTTATTAAATGGTTGCTGAAATGTGAGGGGTGTGTATATATATATATATATATATATATATATATATATATATATATATATATATATATATATATATATATATATACATTTTTACAGGTTTTTATTATTGAGGGCAAACAAAATCCAAAACTACATGGCCCTGTGTGAAAAAATTTTATGCATAGGACAAAAAATATATTAAAGCGGAAGTCCGTGATTCTGATAGAGTTTAGGCTAGCCAAGAAGGCTTTGCTGGCCCGACACTGGTGTCTAATGTCTGAAATTAATAGACTGGTAATGGAAAAGGTCAAGTAACTATATTGGAGCTGAAAATGTTTTGATTAATGCATTAATTAAATTGCTTGATTGTCATTTTAATTTTGGGTTATGCTTTTACTCAGATTACAGTTTGTTTTCATGGTGCACATATTTCATCAACCCAAAAAGTAGTGTTAACTAAATTATCAGAGAATGACATTAATAAATAGGAAAAAATGTGTATGGTATCCAGTAATTCTTACCTCTTTTTGTTCGACAGTCCAACTCTTTAGTACTCATGGCATTTCTGAGGCGCTAAAACTCTGTCTTTTAAATACATTTCTAGTCCAACATCTTAGATCTATAAAAACAATGATGCAACCCAAAACACACTGCATGCTGGGTATACTTCCTGCAGTTAGATTGATTCAGATTCTAATCACACCGATAAGGAAAACACACATCGGCATCTTGTTCATCAAGAATGAATTTAAGCAGGAAACAGTGTTGTGTGACAGAATGAAGTTTAATCTGCATGTTCATTAAAGAGACAAGAGCAAAAAATTAACTCATCCCAAACACAGTGTCACTCAGAATCAATTCCAGACAAATGTTTTGAATGTTAAATTATTTATAAGCATTTCAGTGATTTCTGCGTTTGTGTTTGCACTTCTTATGTCCAGCATTACCTGAGGATTACATTCTAAACCACTCTTTAAGACCCAATTACCTGCAGGTAATTAGAACAGCATTAATTATGGATTTGTTTGAGATTTCTTGTGTATTTAGAGACCTGTAATGTACTTTTTGCTTCTTTTTTTTTTTTTTTAGTGTAGAGGGAAAAAAGATTAGAAAAGAAACACAACTGACCACAGTTACTGTTTGAGAGATTGCCGCCTGGTAAATCTGTATAATACCACTTGATGTTACAGATTGCCAGCAGTCCCACAAGAGGCATGCTGTCAGTGTGACAGTTTCTCAACAGTCCCCTGGATTATGTACATATTCACACAGTTGGTGACGTCCAATGTCTAATGAAGTCCAATGTCCTTTTTCCATAATCCTACCTTCTAATGACATGCACTGTGCAATGGTACAAAAATAAGAACAAAAAGGACACAACTGCATTTATTCCACACCAGAGGTTTTGCAACAGCTACACTTTGAGGTTGGAGCTAAAATCCAAAGAAAACATCAGTGTAATGTATGTGCTGATTTGCCCTGAAATCCTAAAATTTCATTAAAACACAAATCTTTCTGAGAGCTTAATAAGATAAAGGATTAAATATTGCTAGCTTCACACTGGAGTGTCTAAACATAAACAGCCCAGCTAGCTTTGCATTAGAATAAAGTGCCAAATAGAAATAAATTTTTAATTAAGTAAAAGTTACACAAAAAGACATGGATCTAGCTAGCGCCACATCATAACTTAGTCTTCTAAAGATGATATTTTGTATAATTGATGTCAGTACTTTTGCCATACCTATTTTATCAGCACAGAATGAAATGCCTGTGCTGTTTAAAGTTTCTGTTTGAAGTGTAAGTCAATAGTGATAGAGGAACTTAGAAAATGGATGCACCATTGCTTCTAATAAATCGAGTCCACTGCAATCATATTTCTCTTACAATTCTCTTACTCCATCGAACTAGCACTTCCTAGAGCTTGATTCTTTCTTGATCACTGAATTTCATATTGGCCACATATACATGTGCAAAAAAGCAGTGAAGACCGCCTCCTCAGGGAAGCATTCAGAAGGACTGCACAGGCTTTTTTTTTTCTTAGAGCATCTATTTTTGACAACTATGTTTAAAAAAAAAAAAAAAGTTACTCACAGCAGCTTCAAACAAAAGTATGAGAGTCTTTGGACAAAACGTCAACAGGCAACAACATGTACAGGAACAGGGATGTGTATAAAAATATGTAAAACCTTACTTAAAAAAGTTCTTACCTCCTCCAACCGGCAAATGTCCACTTATATACAAGTGTGTCAATTTATGGATACATTAAATAGTCATTCTTTGATATGTGTATACATGAATTGTTTCAAATATTTATAGAATATGGAAAAATTTAAAACAAAGAAATACAGAAAACAAATTTCTTTAATACAGGGAAAAATGCATTTCTCATAGTGGGTTTTTACATATGAATGTATGTATTTATGTATGTATGTATGTTTGTATGCATGTATGTATGTATGTATGTATGTATACATATATAGTTTCACAGTTCCTGTTGGCCTTCAATCCTAATGATGAACACCTTATGATGGTTGCCATGGAAACAAGACCTGATAAATGGCCTCTCTGTTCATGGTGAGATGTGAGCCGGTCGGCACCCCATTCCTTTACCCTGAAGGCATATGGGTGAAGCTACACTCTGCTCCAAAACACATAACCAAGTGCTAGAATCATGAAGTGCTATGCCACATTCTTCGTGGCATTCTCATTTAGCCTTTCCATGTAGTTCCGGAGCTCTATGGAGTCCCCAAGCTCAATGTCCGGACAAACCCAATGGATATCATTGGATTTCCCAACACCTAGCGGGCTGTTACCCAAGCAGTCATTGCTCGGCTTGGAGTGGGTGAAGGTGGTGAATTTGACCCGTTTCCTCTTGGTGGTAGGGGAGTTTCCTGTCTCGCTCTTGTGCTCCCGTCCTCCCTGACCTGGTACACTTTTCTGGGAAAGGAGTCCATTAAGGAGCTGACTGGCCTCCTCTAAACCCAGGTTGGAGTCTATGTTAGCACTGACGTCATCCTGCTGTAAGCACAAGCCGGCATGGTTCTCCATTAGCTCACCTTCATGCCCCAGCCACACCCAATCATGAGCATGTGCCATGCTCTCCTGGCCCTCCAGGGGAGCTGCTTATGTTGATACTGTAGGGCGTATGAGACGCAATTGATGAGAAACACTAAGATGGCCAGGCAAAAGACTCCCAGTAGGGCATACATGCCAATCTCAAGGTCTGTCAGGCCACGCCGAGCTTGTAGCAACTCCTCCTCTGTGGAGCGTCCATGAGGAAGTTCGGCTTGTGCTGGAAAATTTGAGAAGTCTGCTGGGATTTCTGGCCGCTTATCTCCAAGTGTAGCACTTGTTTTAATAGTTGTGGTTCCTTTGTTGACCATCCCTGCCTCTGAAATGGCATCTCCATTGTAAGGGGAATTAGGTCTGTGCCTTCTGTTGTCACTGTCGTCATTACGACTAAACTTGATGCGAACATTGGCACTAACTGTAGCCAGAACATTACGGCGTTTGCTTTTCTGGCATAAATCAGCTCCAGACATCTCAACACGCAGCAGCGTACCTTGACCCTCTCCTCTTACCACCACCACTGGCGACCTCCACCATGCAACCTTCTGAACAGAAACTACCCGCTCATCCAAGGATATGGCTGTCAGCGTGTAGTGTGCAGGGTCATAAAGGTCAAGAGGGGTCACAGAGCCATCACTGAAGTGCAGCCAAGCGCTGACAAGGGACTCCTGCAAATACAGACAATATTAAAATGTTATGTAAGTGAGTAAAGTTTTACTTGTTCATTTAGCTATTTGTGAGGCAGATTAAAACTAGAAGCAAAATCTCAGCAGGCTTTTCCTTTAAAAAAGACCTCTGTTAGAACTGTTAAAACTGAATTGTAAAAAGTCAACGCAGGCTGTCAAAGCTGAGAGAGGAGTTCATTTCCCAGTCAGAAAAGAAGACATTAGGTTCTTGACGTAATCAGAAATGCCAGGCAAATCTATTTAAAAAATAAAGCAAATTAAATTTCTTCTCTTAGCGATTACAAATATAGAAAGACAAATAATCCAAACTGCATCTTAAAAATTCACAGACAATTTAGCAGATGGCAATTCTTCAACCCATTCCTTGGAAATGTCAAGCGTTTTGGCTGCATAACACTCTGATCAGAAGGAAATCAAGTCTCCTGGCTCGTTTAATATCTATCAAACTGGAGGAGAAAGAAGACTCCTGCTGATAGAAAGGACTGGCCGAGTCAGGGTAATCAGGACTAGCGTTAACGAGCAGGAGGTATAAATTGCAGTTCCACGGCTGTGGTGATAACAAATCCACAGCTGCTCATCAGTGTGTCAGCTGTACAATGACTTGTACCTGTTGTGTTTGTGATTAGAATAATGATGGACAAAAGAACGCAGCAAGCCAATTTCTTTGGAGTGATAAAAGGATACAAACATGATTCAAAGCAGGGTAGTTATCTGTGTATTTCAACAGATTAAAAATTCACAGAGTTTGTTTAATGAACAAATGAGGTGTACCTGTTTGAGATTGTGCATGGTGTCCTGGGTGGTGGCTGTGGCTGCAAAGGCCCTGCTGCTGCCTAGACTGAGCTGCAGGGACAGTGAAAGGCCTGACACCAGCTGCACACCCAGATCCGTAATGCTCACTTTATCATCCAGAATTCGTACTGTCCTCTCTGCCAGAACCAAATCGGACAGTGGGGACATCACCTGGAGTAAGTGAGAAAGAAGACAGTCTAAACCACATAGGCCCAGGTGTTTCTTTTAAATACTTCTCAGAGATAATATTCCTGGACATACGTCTCTTAAGTAAAGCTGTCAAAGGACATCTGTAATAACTGTAAATGATTGAATTGGAATAAGTAGTCATTAAATGTGTTTTTATGATATAAAATTTATATTAACAATGCTTACTATGCAGACCTGATTAGAATGTAAACGGATAGTTTTGAGCTCTTTAATACAGTAAGCTTTTGTTGTAGTGATAGTGTTCATGCAAGTTGTGCACAAACATGTCTGTGTGGGATGTACTTAAGCTGGGAGCTCCATAATTCATTCAAAACCCCAAAAACCTCTCAGAGACATACTTTGAAATGTTGTCTATATTTAATATTATTGATTCCTTAAATTGGCCAGTACTTGGTTTTCAGTTGGATTTGATGGGATCTGACAGAAAACATTGAGATCTTTCTGTACATGCTGCTATAGAGTGCTTACACTGAAACACAAATCGACTTTTCCACCAGGATATAATGACATCCTAACTAACAAATTCATTTAGATGGCATGCATATTATCTACGGTTATTTCTACTGATCATTTAAAGCAGCAAAAAAACTTCATCAGCATCTCAAATGCTGCCTGCATGTGCAGTTAAAAAATTTATATATACACTTACATGATGGATTCAGATTGGATTTCCAGAGACAACCCTGTCATAATTACATTAATTACCTCCACATGTATAGCGAATACAGTCTGAATCTGGCTTTAAATTTTTACCTAAGACATGGCACAGGAACACTGTGATAAAAATAACTGCAGCTTGGAGTTCTGTGAGGAAATGACAGTTCCTTCGGCACGAAGGGCACCTCAAACCAACACCTTATTTTGAAGCACAGAAACAGCTGTGATATGCAAAGCGATGTGCAGCCTTTCCATCCTCATCAGTTAAGGCAACACCAGCTGCCTCCATACTTTCACATGTTCCACTGTCATAATGAGTGTCCCTCGTCTCTGTCAGAGACAAGCACAGCTCATACACCGCCTCCCACTTTTTCCAACACTCAGCTTCTGCAAGCTTCAGCTTCACTACTCACCAAATCTAGAGTATACTCCCAGCAGCATGACTGTAAATAAAAAAATAAATACAGTACATGTCGTCCAACTTCTTTACCGTACTGCATACTGTCCACTGAATGTATTCAGTCATTCAGACAGAGCTGACTGAACAAGTGTGCTGCCATAAACCTTAACAGTTTTCATGTAAAAAAAAAGAAAAATCACTGTTACAATAAAAGCAAATTGAACAGAAAATATAGATAAAATGCGCAAATGTCATAAATCATCCATAAATAAATCCCTTCTAGACAGACAGACAGACAGACAGACAGACAGGCAGATAAAATTTCGGATTGTAAGGTGTGCAATTTTTTTTAAACATAATAATAATAATACAATTATGAATCAATAATGAAAAGTCATCTTTAATTAAGCTTCATAAGAACTGTTGCTTCTGTTGAAGTTCCATAAAAAATGTACTAAGGAATTAATTTAGAAACAAAAACAAGTAATACATTATTCAATACATAAAAAAAGTAGGGAAAGGGACAAACAATTTTTAAACTCACATACAGTAGTCCCTTGAAAAAATGAATTAAAATTATGAGTTTGGATAAACTGTACAGATACACTGGGGGAAAACATTATATTAACATTATATAACTTATATTTTATAGTATTTTAGGCATCATTTTGTTGATTGCTTTACAATTAATACAAAATTAATGAATAACCTTCAATTGTAACTGAAATGTTGGAATATATGTAGGTAGGGAAATTAACCGACTGACTGATTTCTGTACTGTTCTTATCGTTTAAACGATAGATGAATGCATCACATAACCCTAAAACTTGAAGGTAAAAATGTGTTACCTACAAAAGAAAGCCATTTTATGCACAATTTCCTCAGCACTCATTGCAATTCCCTCTGCATTGTTTAGTGTAATTAGTCGTTGTCTGTAATGAAGTGAAGGCAGCAGTGGACACTGGTGAAGGTTAATAGTGCGGCTGGTCAGAGGTGCGGATCAGAGGCTAAGTGCTCAGCTAGAGGACTCATCTATTAGGAACCATCAATAATGCTTGTGATTTACGTTCACGCAGCCCTCCAGATGCAGTTCCTCCATCTGGGTCTTTTTTATCTGATTTTAATTTTCACCCATTTCAGTTTAAAGATGGAGCCTCAGACCAAGCAAGGCAGAGTGTGAGGGAGGAGGAGAAGCAATTTTGCTATCAAATAAAGCATCAGAGTGAACTAACAGTACTGTCAATATTCCATTTAGGCTGCAGTACATGTATAATTTAGAGAAAGTCTAAAAAATGAGGGAGACAAGAAGTAGACAGTACTGTGAAAAAGTTTTAGGCAGGTGTAAAAATTGCTGTAAATCAAGAATTTAAAAATAGAAGATGTTTTGTTTAATTATCAAAGTGGAAAGCAAATAAATTAAGAGAAATCCAAATCAATATTTTGTGTGACTACCCTTTGCCTGTTAGCTGTTTCTGTTTCAGTTAATTACTGTCCTTCAACTTGATGACCATAAGCACCTGCTTGGTATCATTTGTTAATCATACACCTGACTCAGATGCTACAAAAATTCCTGACGTTATGCAAGTGCTCCACCTTATTGCTCTAGTTTGACAGTATACACACACACACACACACACACACACACACACACACACACACACACACACACACACACACACACACACCTGTCACATTTTAGAGTGATTCTCCAGTTGTCTTTACACGGACAGACAGACAGCTAAGTGCTGTTGAGATGTCACTGACATCCTTTCATTTTGAACGAGAGTAAGTGCTAGGATAACTGCAACTCATTCGTCTGCCGTCTGCACACCACAGTGCATCCTGCAGTTGCTGTGCCAAGAAAATGACAAATGTAGTGTGTTTTGGCAGGAAAAAGGCAGCCATATTTATCTGAACACAGTGGAGACAAAATGCTCTCTGGTGATACTAGAGGAGAGTTGTGTTTTTGCTGCTTGCCCTCCCAGAAAGACAGAGATTGAAGGGAAAATGTAATTAATTCAAAAATTTGGTATTGAAATACACAGGATGTAAAAACTATTTTTTAAATATAGGTACACTTTTATTTTGGTAAGTGTGTAATTAATGCATTCCCCATATTGGGGAATAATAATAATTATTTTTATTTCAGAACAAACTGTACTTTGTAAATTAACATCATCACTCATTTAAAGGCCCAAGCTGTTTTCTATCTAAAATAAATCAAAACAAAAAACTTGAATACACAGTCAAAATATGTTTGCAATGGGTTTTTTGTTAATCACCATATAGTCAAAGGTTTGTGGAAACCTAATCAACACACCCTTTTTGTGCTTTTTTTGAACTCCCATTTCAGCATCGATCCCCAAAGACTAAAATGAATAAATTTAAAAAAAGTTTGTCATCAAATTAAAATGCACAAGTTGAATAGTGGTGCCTTCACAGCCAAGTCTAATCCATTTTGGTACTATCTGAAATCTTTCCAAAATTTAATCAGTTTATCTGCTGTTTACAATCACACAAACGTAGACAAATCTGTTGGTACCCCTCCACGAAAAGAACCCAATTTCTCTGAAATAACTTGAAACAGAAAAAAATAATTGCTGTCCAACATTAGGCTTCAAGGAAGAAAGCTGATTTGGAAAAGGAAAACATAAAACATAAAATAAAATAAAAAACAGACAAAAAAGGGTAGTTGCTAAAATGCATATTGTCAAGCCACTGGAAAAATCCCCTTTTTACAGATAAAGCAAAAGTATAGCTTTCTGGTGAGGCTCGTCTTAAATCTGTGCAAGGCACAATGAAATCGTAAGACTATTAAGCCAGGTAACCCAGTGTCAGACACAACTGCAGCTCATGGATCCAACAGCAAAGAGACCCAAGATATACAGCTAAAAGAATAAATGGATGGCTATGAAAAAACACTATTCTGAAGTGGCCTTCTGTAAGCTCTTATCTGAATCCTATCAAACATCTATGGAAAGAGTTGAAACATGAAGAGTGTAGACAGGTGCAGAATTCTCATTGAGAGCTACAGAAATTGCTTGTTTGCAGCATTTTGCTCTAAAGGATGTGCAACAAAATATTCGGGTAAGAGTTTTTCATTTAGACCATGCTATTTTCAATTGTTTTAACATTTAAAATATTCTGTTGAATCCAAGTCTGATTTTTTAAAATATGCAATGGTGCACACCAATTACTTTTGTCAATTCCAAGGTATTTGGAATTCTTCTATTTAAAGAGAGATACCAACAAATTTAACATACATACTTTCACATTTTTACTTTAACCATAACATACTTTTACAGTAATATATAATATATTAAAAGTCTCTTGTTAAAAGTCTCAGTTTTTTTATTCGACTCAGAACTTTTATTCGACTGGTCCACAAAACCTTACCAAGCATCCACTTAACTTCATTGTCAAGTGATACAGTATAAGTCAAGAGATGACTATAAAAGAATTTTCACAACTTCAGATGTACACTACCAAGATATACTGTGAAGACTATCTCAACAAGTGGAAAAAATGGGGTGCTAGATGGAGGCTAGGACATCCCACAATAAAGGACTAGATGAAAATCTTCTTTGATCAACCCTTGCAGGGCCTCTTGTGAGTGGAACCTCTCACATGGCACATACAGTGCCCTCCACAATTATTGGCACCCCTGTTTAAGATGTGGTCGTGGACTTCAAAAAATTCTCCTTTTTTTTTAAAACAACATAGAACCCAAATGCAAAAAAAGAGAAAAATCCAACCTTTTATTTAAGTACATTACTTTGGTGGTAAAAAAATCACACATTTAGAAAAAAAAAAAAAACTTGAAATCATGTGTGCCACAATTATTGGCACCCCTGATGTTAATACTTTGTACAACCTCCTTTTGCCAACAAGACAGCACTTAATCTCCTCCTATAACATTTCACAAGATTGGAGAACACAGAGAGAGGGATTTTTGACCATTCTTCTTTGCACAATCTTTCTAGATCATCCAGTGTCCTGGGTCCTCTCTTATGCACTCTTCTCTTTAGCTCGCCCCACAGGTTTTCGATTGGGTTGAGGTCTGGGGACTGAGATGGCCATGGGAGGACCTTGAGTTTGTGACTGCTGAACCACTTTTGTGTAGATTTTGCCACATGTTTTGGATCATTATCCTGCTGAAAGACCCAATGACGACCCATCTTCAGCTTTCTGGCAGAGGCCATCAGGTTTTTATTTAAAATATCCTGGTACTTCAAAGCGTTCATAATGCCATGCACCCTAACAAGGTTCCCAGGGCCTTTGGAAGAGAAACAGGCCCACAGCATCACAGATCCTCCACCATACTTCACGGTGGGCATGAGGTGCTTTTCGGCATACTCATCTTTTGTTTTACGCCAGACCCACTTAGAGTGTTTGTTGCCAAAAAGCTCAATCTTAGTCTCATCTGACCAAAGCACACGATCCCAGTTGAAGTCCCAGTACCGCTTAGCAAACTCCAGACGTTTACGTTTGTGAGTGTTAGTGAGAAAAGGCTTTTTCCTTGCATGCCTCCCAAACAGCTTGTTGGCATGTAGAGAGCGTCTGATGGTTGTTTTGGAGACTCTGTGACCCCAAGATGCCACTCTTTGATGCAATTCTGTGATGGTGAGCTTGGGAAATTTTTTTACTTCTCTTACCATCCTCCTCACTGTGCGTTGTGGCAAGATAAACGTGGGACCTCTTCCAGCCTTGTTTGTCACTGTTCCAGTTGTTTTAAACTTCTTAATGACTCCTCTGACTGTAGATACCGGCAAGTTAAGGCGAGTGGCTATTTTCTTGTAGCCATTGCCTGACCTATGAAGGTCGACACACATCTGCCTTACTTGAATGGTGTGTTCTCTTGTCTTTGCCATGTTGACAAATGGGTAAGAGAATTAGGCCTCTGTGTCACGTCATATTTATACCCCAGGGAAACAGGAAATCATGAATTACTAATTAAAAGTCCCTAGATACCCTGACCAACCTTAGCAACTACAGAAAAATATATAAAAAAAATAAATAAATAAATTTTTCAGAGGAATTGTTAGGGGTGCCAATAATTGTGGGACACATGATTTCAATTTCAAAATTTTTTTTTCTAAATGTATGATTTTTTTTACCACCAAAGTTATGTACTTAAATGAAAGGTTGGATTTTTCTCTTTTTTTGCATTTGGGTTCTATGTTGTTTTAAAAAAAAGGAGAATTTTTAGAAGTCCACAACCACATCTTAAACAATAAGCCAATAATTGTGGAGGGCACTGTATATCTGCGTGGAACCTGTCTTGGAAAACCTCTGTATGACCCTGGCCACTGTACAGTAACTCAGTTTCAGGGTGTTACCAATTTTATTATAGCCTAGGCCAACATTTTAGAAAGCAACAATTCTAATTCTCAAGTCCTCAGAGAGTTCTTTGCCATGAGGTGCAGTGTTGAACATCCAGTGGTCAGTATGAGAGAATTGTACTCAAAGCACTAAACTGTAACTGCTCTAATACAGGATACACACATTTGTATGGTTGTGTCAAGCAGACAAAAACATGAACATGATGAATAGAACATGTGGATTTGCATGGTTAAAGGACATACAACTGTTATCACCTAGGGTGTACTCACTTTAATGCCAGTTATTTTGACAATAATGACTGTACTGTATGTTAAGTTATTTTCAGAGGACAGTAAATCTATACTACTATACAAGCTGCACTTTGACTACTCTAAAATATATCCATGTTTTATTTCTATAGTATTGTCCTTTGAGAATATTTACTTAAATGATTGCCAACATTTATGAGATACTGTATGTCATGGTGTGGGTGTTGTGAATAAAGTGCATAAATGCTGAAGGTAAAAACTGTGTTAATTGTATAAATATAATCACAAAGAGGCAAATTATTATTATCCAATTTTTTTTTTTCAGATTTTATGTTTTTAGCCACTGTGTTTCTGAACTGTGATCAAAATAAACTCATTTTTATGCAGGTATACATTTAAAATATCTATTTGCACAAACCAGAAAGTTATAATCTTAGTCAGTAGCTATCTATTCAATCAATGTAATCAATACAAGGTGTGCAGTATGACAACAATGTTGTAGCGCACTATAGTAGAGTGAATGTAATATATCATACATATTATAAAAATAAAATGATATGCATTAATTTCTTTTCTTTATCATCACTACAGGGAGTGCAGAATTATTAGGCAAGTTGTATTTTTGAGGATTAATTTCATTTGAGGATTTAATTTGAACAACAACCATGTTCTCAATGAACACAAAAAACTCATTAATATCAAAGCTGAATATTTCTGGAAGTAGTTTTTAGTTTTAGCTATTTTAGGGGGATATCTGTGTGTGCAGGTGACTATTACTGTGCATAATTATTAGGCAACTTAACAAAAAACAAATTTATACCCATTTCAATTATTTATTTTTACCAGTGAAACCAATATAACATCTCAACATTCACAAATATACATTTCTGACATTCAAAAACCAAACAAAAACAAATCAGTGACCAATATAGCCACCTTTCTTTGCAAGGACACTCAAAAGCCTGCCATCCATGGATTCTGTCAGTGTTTTGATCTGTTCACCATCAACATTGCGTGCAGCAGCAACCACAGCCTCCCAGACACTGTTCAGAGAGGTGTACTGTTTTCCCTCCTTGTAAATCGCACATTTGATGATGGACCACAGGTTCTCAATGGGGTTCAGATCAGGTGAACAAGGAGGCCATATCATTCGATTTTCTTCTTTTATACCCTTTCTTGCCAGCCACGCTGTGGATGTGTGTGATGGAGCATTGTCCTGCATGAAAATCATGTTTTTCTTGAAGGATGCAGACTTCTTCCTGTACCACTGCTTGAAGAAGGTGTCTTCCAGAAACTGGCAGTAGGACTGGGAGTTCAGCTTGACTCCATCCTCAACCCGAAAAGGCCCCACAAGCTCATCTTTGATGATACCAGCCCAAACCAGTACTCCACCTCCACCTTGCTGGCGTCTGAGTCGGACTGGAGCTCTCTGCCCTTTACCAATCCAGCCACGGGCCCATCCATCTGGCCCATCAAGACTCACTCTCATTTCATCAGTCCATAAAACCTTAGAAAAATCAGTCTTGAGATATTTCTTGGCCCAGTCTTGACGTTTCAGCTTGTGTGTCTTGTTCAGTGGTGGTCGACTTTCTGCCTTTCTTACCTTGGCCATGTCTCTGAGTATTGCACACCTTGTGCTTTTGGGCACTCCAGTGATGTTGCAGCTCTGAAATATGGCCAAACTGGTGGCAAGTGGCATCTTGGCAGCTGCACGCTTGACTTTTCTCAGTTCACGGGCAGTTATTTTGCGCCTTGGTTTTTCCACACGCTTCTTGCGACCCTGTTGACTATTTTGAATGAAACGCTTGATTGTTCGATGATCACGCTTCAGAAGCTTGGCTATTTTAAGACTGCTGCATCCCTCTGCAATATATCTCACTATTTTTGACTTTTCTGAGCCTGTCAAGTCCTTCTTTTGACCCATTTTGCCAAAGGAAAGGAAGTTGCCTAATAATTATGCACACCTGATATAGGGTGTTGATGTCATTAGACCACACCCCTTCTCATTACAGAGATGCACATCACCTAATATGCTTAATTGGTAGTAGGCTTTCCAGCCTATACAGCTTGGAGTAAGACAACATGCATAACGAGGATGATGTGGTCAAAATACTCATTTGCCTAATAATTCTGCACTCCCTGTATATTAAGTCTTTTAGAGAATAAGTATAGAAAATGAGGTTTAATAGTGTTGGGTCTGGAATTGAATCCCATAGAGGCACCTTAGATCTTAAATATTCTACAAACATGAAGTTTGTGGTGTCTCACCTGGACTTTGGTGGCTCCAGTGTTCAGCCCTGTCAGTGTTGCACCATCTGTTATTTTGGCCACTTTTGAGTCCTCCACTTTTAAGAAATCCTTCACCAACTCTGTCACATCCACCTGCCAATCACTGCCCAGTAGAAAGTCTGGTTGTCCCCGCCCTTCTCCTGGCTCTGCCTCAAAGTGTGTAAGGACACGCACAGTGGTACTCTGGTACTGTGGGCCACAACCTCGATCCCGCTTGCTCCCTTCATCTTCATCATCATCTGCAGATCTGAACACAGGACACAAGTTTTTAGAAATAATTTCAAATTCCTTATTTCAGCCAATGGAATTATAATAACAACAAAAAAATACTTTAATGGAATTAAAAACGGATTAGGCCTTGTAGCTCAGAGAAGATTTCTGACACACCAAAGTATAGGCCTAACATTTGCCCAAAAAGTTGACCAATTTGAATTATTACTGCAGGATTTGTAATGAGGTAAATTTTCACAGAAAAGATAAGATATAGCAATATCTAGATATCTAAAAAATAACAGATACAAAAACAAAACAAAACAAAACAAAACAAAAAAAACAAAAAACAAAAAACAATACTCTGATTAGCCATAACATTACAATAACGTGCCTAATATAGTTTATGTCTCCTCATACTGTTACATCAGCTCTGGCAGTTCAAGGTGTGGACTCAAAAAGACCTCTGAAAATGCGTTGTGGTATCTGCTAATTTGCTATTTTGCTAATGTGGTATCTCAGCCAAAAAGGAAAAAAATACTTTGTACAATTTGCATTTCACAAGACTAATAAAATAACAGTTGTTCTCTTGTAATAACTTCAATTACAAAAGACAGACAAAAATGAACTATTGGCTGAAAGTATATTCTCGATATAAAGAGGCATGATACTGAAAAACCAAACCAAAATTAGTTTTTCATGCTGTAGAGTGTCAGGCTTGTTGGTTTAAAAATACATCAGTGGCATAAAGAAAAGAACAAAAGTGAAAAAAGTTGCTCAGCTTGCAAAATGTACAGTAGGATACAATTTACATTTTACAACTTGCCAGCCTTATTGCAGCATTCAGAAGGGGCTTCAAACACAGCAGCAGTTTTAAAGAATTAGACAGAAATGTCACAGCATGCTGTGATTAATGCTTGGGAAATTGTTTGGTTAAAGGGCGAGGAGGAGATTAGAACTCTATTTAAAACAGCATACATCCTAGTAGAAAACAAATTGGCTCATTTAGAGTTTAGCCAGCTGGAGAATTTTATCAAATAAATCACATGAAACATACATTAGTCTATGGAAGCTACTAAAATAAGCCAATTGTTCACTTAGGTATGATCGTGAAAAGTTTTGAAATCAGTTAAAGTCTTAAACTTTTTATATATGTGAAACAAACAGATAAAAAACAACATCCAATTTAAAATAAAAAAAAAATATGATTATTCAACTCCCCTCTTATTTTGGTAAAATGTTAATATTTAAAAAGTATATTCAAGCAGTCATTTATGTATTTATTTTTATTTATAATTAGATGTCATGAGAACTAATTTCTACACTCAGATTTAATTTATTGCAGATGTATTGCATGTAAAATGCAAATGTT
This sequence comes from Silurus lanzhouensis, assembly GCA_039877035.1. Taxonomy (NCBI): domain Eukaryota; kingdom Metazoa; phylum Chordata; class Actinopteri; order Siluriformes; family Siluridae; genus Silurus; species Silurus lanzhouensis. The sequence goes on along the minus strand of JBCEWE010000458.1, from coordinate 6,231,168 downwards.
ATGTAGCAGTGATCAATTACTTAACATGCAATTTAATTAACAGCCTTTTTGTAGATATAAAAATTAATTGAATTGCACGATTTATGGATTAATAAAATAAAACCATAACCGTAACTGTACTGCTGAACCATTTTTAAAGTCTATCAAACTAATGGAGGACATTATTTGAAGTAAGTATCGACTCCAAGAGCTGAGAGAGAAAGAGAGAGAGAGAGAGAGAGAGAGAGAGAGAGAGAGAGGGGGAGAGAGAGAGAGAGAGAGAGAGAGAGAGAGAGAGAGAGAGAGAAAAAGCAATGCTGAAAATATTCATATTCATGCATTTGGGCATATTTGTTCGTTGTTTATTTTCCAGCTTCAATTAAAATGTAATCTTAGTTTGATTACCTGTATTTTTTCTACTGTTTTTTTGTTGTAGGATTCAGAACATAATAGAGTTCTAAATTTTGCGACTGTACAATATACGGAATAAGTTGATAATTAAAATATATTTATCAACAAAAAAAACAACAACCTATAATTAAAAAGCAAGCACAAGTAAACTTTTGGGAATGTGCCATACATTATATGGACAAAAGAATTGGCTGACTTTTTTAGCCATATGTGGTTCTTTCCCAAAGTTGCATATCATATTATAGGTTGTCTTTGGCTGTGGTAGCATTATATTTTTCCTTCCTTTAAACCTGTTGCAGCATGACAATGCCCCTGTACACAAAATAAGCTCCATGAAGATAGGGTTTACATGGGTTAGACTAGAAGAGCTCAAACCCTATTGAACACCTTTGGGATTAACTGAGTGCCCCCTCTTTACTCAACATCAGTACTTGACTTTACTAACACTTGTAGCTAAATTACTAAAATTTCGGCTTATCCCATTAGGGGTCGCCACAGCGGATCATCCGCATGTTTGATTTGGCACATGTTTTTACACTGGATGCCCTTCCTAACACAACCCTCCCCACTTATCCGGGCTTGGAAACAGCACTAAGAGAGGCTGGGATTCTTTCCTGACCGGGGATCGAACCCAGGCCGCAGCGGTGAGAGCGCCGCATACTAACCACTAGACCACCAGGGGACCTTGTAGCTGAATGGCCAAAATATATTATAACAGCAAATATGGATTAAATGTGGAAAGAAATGTGCAAAAAGCACATAGGATTTTATGGACAGGTGTCCGCAAACTTTTGTCTATTAAGTGTATTTTTCTCTCATGTTGAATGCTGCACGCAAAGTCTCTGAGTGTGCATAGCAGCTTATAGCACTATAGCTCATTCATAAAGGTTGTCAAGTATTTGTTTACATTGCCATGTGTATTTGGTTTTGGTTCAAAACAAAATACAACATTTTTGTCTTGTCTTCATTTTTGTTTTTGGTTGTCTCCACATGTCATGATAATGTATTTAAGCCCCAGTACTGCTTTTTTCATTAGGTATATGCTCAGTGCTGTTTCCACAGTCATTATCAAGTCTTCAATTGTTGATTGTCAGTCTGGTTCTTGAACTCATTTCTAGTTCATGCTTGCCTGATCTGGACTTTTTTGTTGTTGATTGCCTGACCCTTGACTACATCTTTACCCTTGTTTGTAGATTGTTACTTGATTGCTACAGTTATTATAGACCTGCACTTGCATCTGTGCATTCTAAACAAAATCTTTCTGTTAGCCACAACACATTGTCAAAAAAATCAATGGTGATCAGAATTATGAGATTGTAAACACTTTCTGCTGCTCTTAAATTTGGACAAAATATCAGTGAGTTTAATTTGTAACTGCCTTCAGTTTTTGGCAAATGAGCTCCAAAAATATTGCCTGCCAAGGGAATTCCACCTACAGGGTTTTAGAGAAGTGGGAGGACACTGATAAATCTGGATTAGGAAAGCTATAGCTTAATGTGCAGCTAATGCACCTAGAAATTTGAGCATTTTAGTCATACACAACCCCTGTGGCATGACTGCTAATAGAAACAACAACAGCTGTCATTTGCTGCACATCATATGTCAGAGCACCCCTTAATGGAGGAGTGTGATATATATATATGATTTACAGTCAATGAGCAGCAAATATATATATATATATATATATATATATATATATATATATATATATATATATATATATATATATATATATATATATATATATTTATTTGCTGCTCGTTGACTACTGAACCACATCCTCATCCTCCATTAAAGCTGACCGGCAACCTCCGCACAGAACAGCTCATGACCAGCATATTTTTAACACAGACGGTCTTCTCCCACGTTTGTGTCTGTGTTTTGACGCTTTCCTTCACTCCTCTTACCTCTCCTTCTGTCAGTTCACTCATTTAAATGCCACATATGTGTCCAACTTCAGGACCAACGTAATTCCAGACAAGCGTAATTTAAAAACCATCTTATAGATGACCATGGCATGTGTCAGTATTAACCTGTCGGAGGTGACCTCCAGATCATTAAAAACCAGCTTCTCCTCTGTCATGCAAAATCCAACACACCAGAACAGCTTACAGACCCTGCAAAGACCTAAGGATCATTTTTATAAAGGTTCTCAGAGCAGGAAATGTTGACCTGAGGCCAGTCTCTACTGTTCTTAGTCAATACGAATCGATAAACAGTGTTCTTGTGATGTTGAGTAACGATTTTCCTTTATCAATCTCCTAAATAGTTAAGCATTTTTGCATCATGGTTTCTGATTCTAATGATATTTTATAATACAATTAATTTCTGAGGATCCACACTGCATCCGTCCTTCTCAATGTCGATATTTTTATGATCCGGTTCTTAGCAGATTTTCATAATGTTTCAAGCAAAATAAAGGAGATCCAACCTATCACTCTGACTGAGGAGTCAGGATTGTTTTCTAAATATTTGCTCTACATGAAATCCATCTTGCAGTTTTCAATAGTCTGTAAATCACTTCAACCACAGGGTCCAAAGAAAATGCAGGGATGGTAAATGTGGACTGAATAATGAAATACAGTAATCCTGCCCCCTTCTTCTTTATAGATCTGCCTGATTCATCTAATCATACTTCTGGATAGAGTTCTCTTCAATTAGAAACCACTGGCTGCCACTCAGGTCGGTGCCACATGAACAGATACATGAGATTACTTTCGAGGGTTAAACTCAAGAACCATAAAAATCGATTTGAACTGTAATTAATATAAACAATTTACTACAATGGCTTAGAGCTACAATTGTCATGAACAGTTTTGCACTTAAGTGTCAATTAGTGAACAGTTGATAAACTCAAGATAAGGATAGGTTCCCTATAGAGTCTGGTTGATCTCAAAGTTTCTTCCTCAGACATCTCAGGGGGTTTTTCCTTGGCACTGGTTTGCTTATTATGAATAAAATGAAAGGGACAAAAATGTGAGGTTAAACAGTATAATTGTAATCTATTCAATCTTTAAAGCTGCTTTGGGATAATGATGCTGCTTTGGGACACAACGCTTTCTTTGCAGTCAGATTTATTACACAAATAAAAAAAAAAGCAATGAGATACTAAACTTAGCGATTAAAACTGTAACCAATAAATGCGATATAGTCTATGATATTGGTGAATATTGGACCCACATTGGTTCCTCTCTTAAGTGAAATCATTCAAGAAAAACACACTTAAATCTGAGGTCAAAACTGCACATATTTCTTTTCCATTTCTATCTGGTCTAACATCTGAGGTCTAAATATAGATGCAATTTCAATAATATAAAACACTGTAAGCTGTATGATTCACAGTTTGCCATGTCTTCCCACAAATGCTGGTTAAATCTCTATCATGCAAAAAAGAAGAAGTGATCCAGAAATGCCACCATCCTCTCTGGGCCAAAATGAACTGAGGCAAAGTGAAAAACTGTTCTGTGGTCAGACGAATACAAATTTACATTTTCTTTGTGGAAACCATGGATACCACATTCTCCGGACTAAAGAGTAGAGGGATCATCTGGCTTGTTATCAGCTCTCAGTTCAAATGCAATGCAATGCCGTATACTTTTAGCAATCATTCAAACCCTCAGATTGGATTTATTTTTGTTTCTGCCAACTGGCTTGCTCACTGACGTAACTTAATTTTATAACCTCTTTTAAAGTGTTCATTGTTGTTGGAAATGTTTAGAAATTGTAAAAAAAACAAAAAAAAAAACCAACATAACTAAATAAACATGGCATGCAGTAGAAGTTAAAAAAAAAAGGCAAAACACAACATCTGTTTTTAAAATAAAGACTGGGTAAAATAATCATCCTGGTCTCCAGCTTGTCAAGAATGCATATACAGTAAGTTATACATTTATTTTTGGAGAAAGCCAGATGTAGAACTAATGATGAGATATTCAGAAACCATTCAGAACAGAGATCTGATGCCCAGAAATAAGCCTCACCTCTGGCTGCCCCCGGAGATGGGGATCCTCCATCCCTTGATTTGGTTGAGCTCAGGGTCGGCCATGTCGATCTGCAGGGGCAGGCGGGGCATCCACACACTCACCTCCATCTGGGTGTTCAGGTAGTTGTACGTGAAGTTCAACATCATTTTCACCCTCCCTTTTGTCTCCTTTCCATTCACATACACATAGTCGCATCTTTCAGACACCTGCACAGAGAAAATCAAATTCTCAGCATAGACATATTCGGCATTGCAGGTGACTCCAAACATCTCCATGCATTTTTCTTCAAACATCTACAAAGTTATATTTTTCTACACTTTATATAGAGAGATCTGGAATAAAACTTTTCATTAGTTTTTGCCGATTTTTGTACGGCAATTGCTCAACAGCAATCTCTCGACACCCTGCAATTTAATTTGGTTCGATTTCAATTCAGTGTGGCAGGATACGATTTTTCATTTCTTCTTCTGTATTTTTAGAACATAATATCACTTTTATCTATCATAAAAAATAACAGGTTGTATATTTTCACGGTGTTCCGGTGTTGTTGACATTTTTCAATTAAGGCCAAGAACCAAATGGTGTGTCATATCACTTTTATGCTTCTACAAAACACAATTCTTAATATCATTACTTTACTATTAGACTTAGGCTTGAGGAATGTATTTCTGTGTTTAACCTTTCTGTGACTGAGAGATGAAGAAAGATGGGAGAAAAGTGAGAACACTGCATGTTTCAGCTCAAAACCTCAGTCTAAGTTTCACACCTAAAGTCTTGTTGTTTTTCCGGCTAGAGTAATAACCCGCAGTGTGTGCTGTTGTAATAGGTTGATGTTTAAAAACAAGTGATCCTTAAGTTGATCCTTACTTATATCCTCACTATATCCTGAAGTGGTTTATTCCCTTTAATGCCACAGACTTACGAGGAAGATAAATTAGAAAAAATGAATTGAGTATTCAGGCAATTTATGGCCAGTTTAAACTGGAAAATGAAATGGGAATGCATATGTATGTTTGTATGTATTTGTGTGTGTGTCTGTGTGTGTGTCAGAGGTCGGAGTTGCAGGTGTTCTCTAGATTAATGAACCCCAGAGGGAACAAACACACACTGTGACAAACACATGCACACACACACACAAACACATAGACACACACTAATATAACACTCTATTTCCCAAACGCAACAACAATGTATTAGGAAATAATTCATGGTCTCAGCTTTTTGCCTCTGGCTGTAGAACCTGACAGCCTTTTGTTCAGTCAACAGAATCACAAGGCCAAGATGAGCAAGGTAGGAATCAAATGGGATACAGAAGAGAAGATTTATTTTTCCTGTTTGTCACCACAGTGATCATCTTCCTGCTTCTGTTTCTCTACTTTGAGTTTAGGGCAATCTGCAGACGAGTGGAAATGTAGAAACATGCAATAATCTTTATAGTAAATTAAAGGCAGATTCAAATGTCAGTCTTCAACACAGCCTAGCTGTAGTTTATTCACTCCATGCTTTATATTATTTCTATAGATTTACATAAAATGTATTATTCTTATACATCAGTGTAATAATTTATCCTCCATGTAATCTTAGTGCTAGTATTTAGAATTGAGATGAGAATGTTCAGTATTAAAGAGAGCTGGGTATGTCTTTAACCAGACCTCAGGGGTAACTACTGTGTTATGCACAATTCTATAATAATCTTATTTTTCTTGTGGCATGTAAAGCAAATACAGTGGAACCTCGGAGCTCGCGAGGGTTAGGGACCAAGACCGGTCGCGAGTTCCGAATTTTCGCGACCTTTTAATACGCCCCTTCCAACCCAGTAAAAACCCAAAGAACACTATACGAAATAGATTTAAATGAGTAAATATACCTATTTCACTATTTACATAATAAAAATAGTTTTAAAGCATTTTTTAGACAATTTTATTGAGCTAAACCTTGATTAGAAATGTTAAAACTAGCGTTTTGAGCAGCTCGCGGTTGCTCACGAGCCGATCTGAATGAGAGTCGCTGGTCGGAATGAAAGTCGCGAGCATGCGAGGTCGCGAGCGCTGAGGCCGCGAGCTCCGAGGTTCCACTGTATACAAATTTTTTGACTTATGGATCTTTAGTTTCACATTTAGAATTAGATTTTGTGTATCTTAAATTTACTCCCTGCATAAAAGTCAGAAGTCAAAGCATAAAAAAATTATAATTTTAAATTTGTTGGCTGTAAGACGTCTCAAAAAAAGTTGGGATGGGGCAACAAAAGTCTGGAAAATAGCAACTAATTAGGTATTTGACAACAGGTCAGAAAGATGATTGGGTATAAATAGTGTATCTTAGAGAGGCAGAGTCTCTCAGCATTAAGGATGGGGAGAACTTCACCAATATGTAAAAGAATGCATCTGCAAATTGTGAAACAATTTCATAATAACATTTCTCAGCATAAAATTGCAAAACAGTTGAATATCTTTTACATAACATAATATCATCAAAAGTTTTAATGAATCTGGAGAAATCTCTGTGCACAAGAGACAAGGGCGAAAATAAATATTGGATGGCCGTGATCTTCAGGCCCTCAGGCAGCACTGCTTTTTGATTCTGATGAATTTCTGATGATTCCGTAATGTAAATTATGTATTTATGGGCTCATTATCACCTCTAGAAATCATTGACTGTGAACACAGTTTGCTATGTCTTTCACAAATGCTAGTTAAATCTCTATCATGTAAAAAAAGAAGAAATGATCCAGATATGCCACCATCCTCTCTGGGCCAAAGAGTTTCTAAATGTACTGAGGCAAAGTGAAAAACTGTTCTGTGGTCAGACGAATCAAAATGTACATTTTCTTTTTGGAAACCATGGATACTACGTCCTCTGGACTAAAGAGGAGAGTGATCATTTGATTTGTTATAAACTCTCAGTTCAAAGCTGCATCTCTGATGTATGGGAGTACAGTACATTAGTAACTGTGGAATTGGCAACTTGCATATTTGAAAAGGCTCCATCGATGCTAAATGTTACATACAGGTTTTAAAGCAACAAACGCTTCCAAACAGAAAACGTCTTTTTCAGGGAAGGCCTTGCATATTTGGGCCCAAAGTGTTGTTGACGCAGCACGAGTTCCTGAAAGGGAAATTGTTCTTGTAGAACAAGGTGATTTTAAGGCATGTATTCAATGTAAACTGTTGTGCTGAGTTGTTGCATGCACATTGTGCTGAGTTGTTGCATGCACATTATTACATGATATATTTCATGATATTATCAAAGAATATGCAAAGTCATACCAAGTTCTTGATTTTTGAGGCCTAGAAATGTTAAAATGAACAAATAACAGATTGGGCATTATAGGTCAGCTCTAAAATGTAATCTAATGATCCTAAACATTTGTTATCTTACATTTACATGATTATTAATCAGATTACATTTTTTGTATAATTCTGCAGGATGTGCTACACAAAAACACTATTACCAGAGCAGGCCATTGAATTACAATAATTTGCTCATATGACATCAACACAATAGTAAATAAATCTTGCTACACAATAGCTTTTGGGGCTTCATAAAACAATATAATTGTCTAATAGTAAAACTAATTGTAAACATTGGCTGGCTTAGTAAATACAGTTACTTCACTAGCAGCATACTGTAACCTCAGACAGTTAAAGATGCAGCAATAATGCTAACATTAGCTATATAGTTGGATTACTAGTCACAACCTACAACATAGTTCTGTATTTCCGTTACTGATTAGCATAGATTTAGCATAATATTTGCAAAATATTAAGTTGTGTACTGTAATATGCTGCACCCCTTTTTGATACAGATCTCAGTGTCAAAATATGATCACACTTCCTTGGCACTGCACTCACCTTAACAACGCTGTCGTCCGTCGATCGACACTCCACAGACTCTGTCACATCCGTCACAGCTCCATCTGTTGCCACGGTGACCACTTTGATGGGCATGGCGACAGTCCTGCCGGTGAGCACGGCCGTGTTCAGAATCTCTGTCTCCTGTGCACAGAGATCAGAACAATCACAGGACAGTTATTTCTTCATTATTCATAACTAGTTATCATTTTGCCAGCTCCAACATAGAGCACATTTATCTGATTATATCTGTGAGGCACATCATTCAATTAGCATCATCAGCTGGATAGATTTTTCAAAGCCAAGCCCACATGATCTCAGAGCCTTAGACTAAGCCAACCGGGAAGTTTATACCAGTTGTGCCATTTATTACTATTACTGACTAGCCAAGTTGACTAGAATACTAGATAATGCTTTGCTGACAATATAATAAAACTAGTAGCCTAGTATGCTAGCAATGCAAATTATTTGGCTTGATTTTAACTGTGCTTAATCCCAGTATTTGTGTTTGGTAGAAAGCAAGATAAAATCAAAATATTATACTTAAACATTTTAATTAGGCCTGGTAAACTTAGAACACGAAAACACTATCATATTACCAATGACCATAAGAATGTCTGAAAGAAAAGGATAACATATTTGATAGCTCTAAAATAAAAATAAAAAATGATAAAATAGATTGGGATCCAATAATTTTATAGGATATTAGCTACAGTATGTTAATAACCTAATTTACTTGGTTGTTTTTTTACACCAGCTATGTAGATTATATCTGGCTCTGCCTGCATTCTGTTATGGATTAATTATTTATTTATAAAACACTTTATTGTTGAATTCTGAGGTCAAAAGGTGTTGACAGTGTTGCAGCTGCAAATCATAGGTTTGAAATAAAGAACTTGTTCTAATGCAGTACATTATCGCTCGTAACAGCTCATTCAATGAGACTTGGAAAAACTCCACATAAGCACATTAAAAATGTGTAAAAGGTTTCTGTTGTTTATTTAACATTTAACATTGAGGAGTCTCCGGTATCAGCACATTAAAACAGTCTGAGGTGTAGCTGTATAAAGAATGTTTTGATGTTTGAAGAGAAACCACGCAAACCATACTTTTTAAAGTCTTTAACTTTAAGACAGATCAAGAGAGAGGCTCAAATAATAATAATAATAATACTAATAATAAGATTTATAATAATAATATGGTTGTCAGGGCTCCACCGGCTTCGTCTAGTCTCGGCGCCCCGCCCACACGGAGCACCTCTCCATCGTACTAACTATCCACACCTGAACCTCGTTCACGAGGCCTACTTAAGGACCTTGGTCCCACTATTGGGTTGTCCGTTATTGCGAGGGAAACAAGCCAGCGTCAGGAACAGGCTGAGGGCACGCGCACACCGCGCTCCCTTACCTAGTATCCTGTTAGCCAACGTCCAGTCACTGGAGAACAAGCTCGACGACCTCAGGGCAAGGGTCAAGTTCCAGAGGGACAGTTGGGACTGCAACCTTCTCTGCTTGACCGAGACATGGCTGAACCCAGTGGTACCAGACCACGCCATCCAGCCAGCCGAGTTTTTCAAACACAGCATCGGGACACTGCGCTCATTTTGGTCGGAGATTTTCAAGCGTTCATCAGCACATCACCTGCCCCACCAGGGGCGAAAGGACACTGGACCACTGTTACACAACACTAAAGAACAGCTACAAGGCACAATCACGTCCACCATTTGGGAAATCGGACCATGCCGCCATCTTCCTCATGCCTGTTTACAAACAAAGGCTGAAACAGGAAGCTCCGGTTCAGAGGGAGGTCGTGTGCTGGACTGACCAATCGGTGGCCACTCTGCAGGGCGCTTTGGATGACGCAGACTGGGACATGTGAGCGCTCGCTTATTGTCCGGGATGAGAGATGAGAGGATGAAGTGAGTGTGTGTGTGTGTGTGTGTGTGTGTGTGTGTGTGTGTGTGTGTGTGTGTGTGTGTGTGTGTGTGTGTGTGTGTGTGCGTGTGCGAGCGGCGTGCTACCTGGCGTGTGTGTGCACCCACAGCACTGTAGCGAGAACAAAGGAGAAGTGAAAGTGTAATGTGTGTGTGTTGCATCATGCTGACCATAGGGACAGTTCACTCTGTCACATCACCTTCCCCCTCTCCAAGCCGCGAGCTTGTCGGGTGGCGAGACAGGTAGTCAGTAGTCAGGTTCTGTTTCCCTGGTCGATGTCTGATTCTGAAGTTGTACGGCTGCAAGGAGAGGTAACACCTGGTCACCCGAGCATTGTTGTCCTTCATGGTGTGGATCCAGGTTAATGCTCTGTGGTCTGTTTCCAGGGTGAATTCTCTTCCTAGCAGGTAGTACTTCAGACTCTCCAGGGCCCATTTGATTGCCAGGCATTCTTTTTCAATAGTGGAGTACCGGGTTCCACGTGGCAGCAGGAACCCGGTACTCAGGAAGGCGACCGGTCTCTGGTTGCCTTCCGCACCCTGGGTCAAGACTGCTCCAATGCCCACCGAAGATGCATCAACCTGGGCGGTGAACCGCTTTGTGAAGTCTGGACTGCGTAGGACAGGCTCTGCACACATTCTTTTCTTTCAGTGTGACGAAGGCTGTATAGGGAGACACCATATAGGGTTCTTCACTGCCTTTCCCAGCAGGTTGGTCAGCGGTCCTGCGATGGTGGAGAAATTTGGGATGAACCGCCGGTACCTGACCTCCTTCTTAGTTGTAGGCCTCGAGCTGTTGCGAATGGGCTTCTAACTTGTCCACTTGGGGCCTTAGCTCTCCGTCACCCAATCGGTAACCCAGGTAGTCTGCTTCAGCCTTGGCCCACACGCATTTAGCCACGTTCAGCATCAGGCCCACCTCCTGGATCCTCCAGATCCCAGGGTCTGTTCGAGGTGGTTTAGGTGATCAGCCCAGGTCTCGCTATGGACCACCACATCGTCCAGATCCGCGGCCGACCATTCTTCCCCGCCTTGCAGCACTTGGTCCATCAACCTTTGAAACGTTGCTGGTGCCCCGTGTAGGCTGAAGGGAAGAACCATGAACTGGAACAGTCCTAGTGGGGTCCTGAACGCTGTGTAAGGTCTGCACGTCTTTTCCAGAGGCACCTGCCAATATCCCTTACACAGGTCTAAGGTGGTCACGTACTTGGCTCCCCCAATCTTTTCCAGCAGATCATCAATGCGTGGCATCGGGTACGCGTCGAACTGGGACTGGGAGTTTAATCGACGGAAGTCAATGCAGATGCGGAGGGTGTTGTCCTTCTTCGGTACGATGACCACCGGACTACTCCATTCACTGCTTGATGGCTCGATTACTCCCATCTCCAGCATAGTCCTAACTTCTGCCTTCAGTGGTGCCACCAGCCTCTCAGGTACCCGATACGGTCTCTGTCGAGATGGGGTTGTATTGGTCAGGCAGATCTTGTGGTGTACCAGGTTGGTCCATCCAGACCTCTGACGAAACAACGCTGGGTATCGCCCAAAGAGCGTTTGCAGCTCAGCCTGATTGGGTGCCTCCAGGTGTCCGAGGTCTACCTCTGGTGGCTGTGTCTCCCCGCTAGCCTTTGGTTCTGGATGATCCTCCTCCTGATCTTCCTCCACCTTTTGAATGAGCAGTACCGGGTCTGCCTTTTCGCTGGGAGGCTCTTTCCACTACTTCAGCAGGTTAATATGGTGAGTTTGTTTTGCCTTGCCTTTGTCAGGATGATAGATCTCGTACGATGTCTGCCCCATCCTCCGTACCACACTGTAGGGCCCCTGCCACTTCATAAGGAGCTTACTTGTGGACGTTGGCAGCAACAACAGTACTTTCTGTCCTGGTCGTAGCTCTCTGGAACGGGCTTGCTGGTCATACCACGTCTTCTGGTACTTTTGAGCCTTTTGGAGGTTCTCCTCTGCCAGCTTCCTGTAGTTTTCCAGACGATCCCTCATCTCTAGGATGTACTGGACTATGCCCTTTTCAGCCTTCTTTTCTGAACAAGGGTCCTCCAAGTTTCTCCGGAGGAGATCCAGAGGTCCTTGGACCTGCCAACTGTACAGGAGCTCGAAGGGTGAGAAGCCAGTCGATGCTTGTGGCACCTCCCGGTAGGCAAATAGCAAGAAAGGTAGCCATTTGTCCCAGCCCCTTCCAGTTTCTGACACAAACTTCCACAGCATGCTTTTGAGCGTTTTATTGAAGCGCTTCACCAGTCCATCTGTCTGCGGGTGGTATGGACTGGTCTTGATAGCAGTGATCCCCAGCTGTCGGTGTAACTGTTTCATCAGCTTTGAAGTGAAGTTAGTCCCTTGGTCCGTGAGGATCTCTTCTGGGATTCCCACCCAAGAAAACAGCTGAATGAGAGCATTTATTATCTTAGGGGGGGTGATGGAGCGGAGAGGAAATGCCTCTGGGTACCTAGTGGTGTAGTCACTGATGACTAGGATATACTGATATCCTTTACTGCTCTTTTCCAGTGGCCCTACTATGTCCATAGCGATGCGTTGGAATGGGACGGAGATTACGGGCAATGGTTGTAGAGGGGCCCTGTCTCGTCGTCGCACAGCACTGGTCTGCTGACAGGTGGGGCATGTGGTGCAGTACTTTCATACATCCGCGTACAACGCCAGCCAGACGAATCGTGAGCTGAACTGTGCGTAGGTCTTCTGCAGAGCCAGATGTCCTGCCCAGGGAACTGTATGTGCTAGATGCAGCACCAAGGGGCGACAACATCTCGGCACCACCAACCTGGTTAAATCTGAGGCTTGCATATATAGGATATTGTTGTTAATGACGTACTGCTCCCCACACATGTCCGCTTGCATTGCCTTGCAACGCTTTCTCAAATAAAGCTCCACGATGTTCACCGGTACAGTCCATCCACTGACCTCCAGTCCATCGGTTTTAATCTCAAGTCCTTTCTCTAGCCGACGTTGGCGACGTGATTTTCCCTTGGTCCCGCCGTGCAACAAGCTACTGTCCATGTCCGGCAACGGCTGCAGTCCCATCTTAGCTTGGGCCCGAGTGACGACTGGACAGGCTAGCTGGACGTTGGATCTCGTTTGTTCTTTCTCCCAGTTTGCTTGTACCAGTTCTGGTAATACCGGTACATCACGTCCCAAAATAACATCCGCCGGTAGGGTTTCCACAACAGCCACAGTGAGCAGGTATGTCTGTCCATTTATGGTCACATTCACCTCGGTTTGGGGGTACTGTTTCACCTCTCCATGCACACATTGTAAATTTGTGTGATCCGTGAAAGACACACTGGTCTTGTGACATCTTTTCACCAGTGACATTGAACTCCCAGTGTCCAACAAAGCCTTCAACTCCTTCCCATTAACCGTCACTGGGATGAGTCGGGGTTCCCCATACAGTTCACTGTACTGTCCTCCTTCCTTGGGACATAACAAAACCCAGCATGGCCTTTCTTGCTGGGCACACGATTGCTTTGTGTCCTGGCTGTTGGCAATAGTAGCAAATGAGTTTCTGTTCTCTGGTGTCTTTGTCCCCCTTGCTGGCTTGAAGGTGGCGGCGAGATTCTCCAGCGCTCCATCCACTGGTAGAACTCTTCTGGTCACCTTTCACCAGTTGGAAATGACGACTCTCCTGGTGTCGTCTCTGAGGGTGTCTCTGCAACTGGGGTCGTAGTCGCACGAAACCGCTGACGATAGGTTTCTGGAGAAACGTTAAACGTCTCCAACAGCGCCTTCTTGAGCTCACTGTAGACCACTGCTTGGTCTTCATCCATTGCCAGGTAGGCCTCCAGGTAGGCCACTCTACCACAAAGGAATTTTAAACAGGACATTTACAGCACGCGGTGCCTGACCAGAGCCAGGAAAATTATGAAGGACCTTAGCCATCCCAATAATGGACTCTTTTCTCTGTTGCAGTCAGGGAAACGCTTCAGCTCCCTGAAAGCGAACACAGAGAGAATGAGGAGAAGCTTCTTCCCGCAGGCCATTCGGAGTTTAAACCAATGACACCCAGGATCTAAAAACTGGCCCACTGTCTCTATCATCACACTTCTTCTCTGTACATATCTTACCTTTCGCACCACAACACTTTAACTCTGGACTCGCACAGCACAGTGCACTTTATATTTTATACCACACCATACCGCACACGGACACTTTACACCACACCATTCCGCACACGGACACTTATGGACATTTTACACCACACCATACCGCACACGGACACTTTATGGGCAATCTAAACCACCTTAAATTGTCTATTGTTTACTGTCTCACTGTTTACTGCCATAAGCATTTTTTGTATATACATCATTTTATATATATATATATATATATATATATATATATATATATATATATATATACAGTGAGGAAAATAAGTATTTGAACACCCTGCTATTTTGCAAGTTCTCCCACTTAAAAATCATGGAGGGGTCTGAAATTGTCATCGTAGGTGCATGTCCACTGTGAGAGACGTAATCTAAAAAAAAAAATCCAGAAATCACAATGTATGATTTTTTAACTATTTATTTGTATGAAACAGCTGCAAATAAGTATTTGAACACCTAAACAAGTAAAAGTTAATATTTGGTACAGTAGCCTTTGTTTGCAATTACAGAGGTCAAACGTTTCCTGTAGTTTTTCACCAGGTTTGCACACACTGCAGGAGGGATTTTGGCCCACTCCTCCACACAGATCTTCTCTAGATCAGTCAGGTTTCTGGCCTGTCGCTGAGAAACAGGCCACGCCAGAACCTTGATATGCTTCTTACAGAGCCACTCCTTGGTTATCCTGGATGTGTGCTTCGGGTCATTGTCATGTTGGAAGACCCAGCCTCGACCCATCTTCAATGCTCTAACTGAGGGAAGGAGAATGTTCCCCAAAATCTCGCAATACATGGCCCCAGTCATCCTCTCCTTAATACAGTGCAGTCGCCCTGTCCCATGTGCAGAAAAATACCCCTAAAGCATGATGCTACCACCCCCATGCCTTACAGTAGGGATCGTGTTCTTGGGATGGTACTCATCATTCTTCTTCCTCCAAACACGTTTAGTGGAATTATGACCCGAAAGTTATATTTTGGTCTCATCTGACCACATGACTTTCTCCCCTGACTCCTCTGGATCATCCCAATGGTCATTAGCAAACTTAAGAAGTGCCTGGACATGTGCTGGTTTAAGCAGGGGAACCTTCCGTGCCATGCATGATTTCAAACCATGACGTCTTAGTGTATTACCAACAGTAACCTTGGAAACGGTGGTCCCAGCTCTTTTCAGATCATTGACCAGCTCCTCCCATGCAGTTCTGGGCTGATTTCTCACCTTCCTTAGGATCATTAACACCCCACGAGGTGAGACCTTGCATGGAGCCCCAGTCCGAGGGAGATTGACAGTCATGTTTAGCTTCTTCCATTTTCTAATGATTGCTTCAACGGTGGACCTTTTTTCACCAAGCTGCTTGGCAATTTCCCCGGTAGCCCTTTCCAGACTTGTGGAGGTGTACAATTTTGTCTCTAGTGTCTTTGGACAGCTTTTTGTTCTTTGAGGGTCAGAATTCTAGCTGATAGACAGGTGTTCAAATACTTATTTGCAGTTGTATCATACAAATAAATAGTTTAAAAATCATATATTGTGATTTCTGGATTTTTTTTTTTTAGATTATGTCTCTCACAGTGGACATGCACCTACAATGACAATTTTAGACCCCGCCATGATTTCTAAGTGGGAGAACTTGCAAAATAGCAGGGTGTTCAAATACTTATTTTCCTCACCTTATTATATATATATATATATATATATATATATATATATATATATATATATATATATATATATATATATATATATATATATATCTTTACATATTCTTATATTTTATTTTATATAGTTTTTATACTTTATTTATCAGTCTTTTTTTTCCTTGTATTATTTTTCTCTCCATCCTATTCCCTCATGCCGGACCGTCATAATAAGCATTTCACTGCATGACGTACCCTGTCGCTCCAGTGGGGCGGCTCGGCAGGGGCAGCCCCAACTACAACCCAGCACTTTAATCAAAGGTTTCGGTTCTGCCAGAGGTGTCTCAATGGGCCCTGCATACTGTAGACAGAGGCTATACGATTTAGTTTGGTTCACGCCCGGTTCAATGGGGTGTCCCCCACCCTGGTGGGGCTCAAGCAGGCTGTGGTCATGAAAAGTGGATACTCTCTTGAGGAAGGTGGCCATTGAGGTGGTCCCTTCATCAGCTGAAAAGTCTGGGTTCCACAGCCAGTACTTCATGGTTCTGGATCTACATCAGCTGAACCGCTCACTATTGAGACTTAGGTCCAAGGACTGGTTTGTCACGGTAGATCTGCATCCCTGCAGCACTTCCTTCCCTTTTCAGAAGTTAGCACTGGTTTAACCCATGTGCTTTTATGTCTTCCTGGTCGTGACGTCACCCCACCAGTGATGCCATGCTTTCCATTGGACTGATTACAAAAGTGTTTCAGAGTATGGACAACACAGAAGCGATCCCAAAGCATTTTTGGCGCAGCAGTTCCCTCTGGGAACCATGGTTATATTCATCACCTGAAAACATTCATCATACTGTACCACCATGTCAATCAGAACTTTGCTAGA
The DNA here is from genome assembly GCA_039877035.1 of Silurus lanzhouensis. Classification (NCBI taxonomy): domain Eukaryota; kingdom Metazoa; phylum Chordata; class Actinopteri; order Siluriformes; family Siluridae; genus Silurus; species Silurus lanzhouensis. The sequence continues at coordinate 6,214,376 of JBCEWE010000458.1, read as the reverse complement.
AGAGCGCCCAACGTCAGTGATTTATTATTTACTTATACCATGGTCTGTAGTAATATTAGTTTCTGACTGGGTGGAAGCTCAAACTGTTGAACTCACAGGTATTTGCAGTCAGCTTAATCACCTTTATAAATGTATGCTGCAAATAAGCAATTGTTAGCAGAGTAACATACAGTCATATTTGTATACAGAGTAAGGCAGCTCTTGTAAAATATTTATTTTATTTAGAGAAAATGAATGATTTCTGCATGTTGTTTTAATTTCATGGTGAATATTGCAACTTTGAAAAATGACCAGATTCACATCATTGACTTGCAAAAATTGTGGAAGTGGAAGCTCAGTGGTGATTCTGTTCAAAACTTTGTGAGTTCAACCTCTATACAGCAAAAAATGCCAATGCTGGGCCCCTAATAACCCTCAACTCAGTTGTATAAATAAAAAGAATTTATGTCCCTCGTGCCAAATCCCATACATAAATTTGGCAAAATAGAGATGATAGCATTTTATATGAAAAATATAACCAATAATAATAATAATAACATTAGGAATTAAGATTAACAGCTTTATTATTATTAGAGATATAGCACAGATGCATGTACATTATACAGTAATTCACACAAAATCTCTCTCTCCTTCTCTCTCTATCATTCATTCACACACACACACACACACACACACACACACACCACACACACACACACACACTCTCATTCACTCATTCACTCATTCACTCATTCATTGAAATACATAAAATCTGATCATTGTATGATTTAAAGCCCAAATTAAGCCACAATTTGTATGATTTAGAGTCTCAACCTCTGCTTCAGGAGGTTATTAGCCTCTCTCTAATTTTCTATATGTCCTACTTTGAATTATTATTTTTTTTATTTTTTCTTCAGAAAAAAAGATAGCATTATGTAATTTAAAATTGTGAATATTTCATGCCTTTAAATAGATATGAGCTCGTCCTAAGGACCCTTTTACCCATTTTTTGTAGTAATTTACACTTCAATGACGTTCCACAATCAGGAGGAGAGAATGAAGGGCTGCTGTTTTTTGGTAACAGACATAAAGTCCTTCATTGTATCCTATCTATACAATTTGCCTTAATTTCCAGGGGGAATTTGAATATATAATTTCCTTTGAATCCCAATTTATGTAAATAGCAGCAGCCTTGCCGTCTCAGCACTCAGAGCTCCGTGTTCAGCCGTAATAGCAAGACATTTTGACAAGGAGTTATCGCTTTGCGCTTGATTTGCTGTCAAAACATGAATTTATGGGGGAGCTGGAAAATGACACTGGGACATCGCCATCAAAGAAACACTGCTATTTAACCAATTTTCTTTCTGCATCAGCACTTCAACCCTTATTCTCCTCCCTTCAAATTAATTCAAATAATTCCACAGCGCTTTTCATAACACCCAGTGCTTTCAGATGTCTGTCAAAGTGCTCATTTATATTGTTAAAAAAGTGAATAAAGTGATTTTCAGTCAAGCCCAAAGATTAAAAGACAATTGAAAAGAGCATTGCCAAGACTTGTAAGAAAGTTATAAGGAAGTGACCTGAACCATTGAGTAGCTAGTAAAAGCAGCATGAATTCTTGGAAATTCTGCCCTGTTGATGTAAAAAAAATGTAACTGTAAAATAATTAGTGGTGGTGTCAATAAATATAACTTAATTAACATTAAACTTAGGAAAGCTACCAGCTACTAACTTTAGTTAACATCAGATATCAATGTTTATTGAGCTATCACAGGCTCCCCAATATCTTTGTTAGCATCCACTGTTATATAAATGCTGTTAAATAAATATAAATATAATATAAATATAAATGCTGTTAAATAAATGCTTTTATTTATTTCATATCAAAATTCAGAAGTATTATGGTACAAAGTGCCCAAATTATTGTAACCAATACTGTGTAATAGCATTCATTATTTCAGCCGTTATTGTGCATTCCTGCTAAAAAGAAATTCTCCTTCCTCTGTGTGCTTATGCAAGATCACAGCACGAAGAGAGCAGGTAGCAAGGTCATCATTACCACCCTCCCAGATAGCAAACATTCTGGCACAATTCTGGCTTACACTGGGCATTTATGGCTCAGCTGAGAGTACAGACAATCAGGCTTTCTCAAATACAAACTGATGTGATTTGATGTGACTGAACTAATGTGAGCTGCTCCCACTATTCAGGGACAGCTCTAAGCTTTCTAATATTAATTATCTGCTATGCTCCTTTTTTTATTTAAATCAACTGACCAGAAGTTAGCGGGAAAAGCTGATAAGCAACTTAGAGTGAAATAGTTAGCAATGTATTCCCTATTGTAACCTGGGACACTACACATGAGCATGCTTTAACTACAGTGGGTAAATGAGTATGCCATATACAGCAACAGTGGCACTAACCATCTGGTGTCAGGGCTGAAATTAAGTAAGATTTTCTATGTCAGTTGGATCCAGCAAAACAAAGCAATCAGCACCCCCAATTATCCATCATTTAATCCATAAATTTGAGTGTGCGCTATTCATGAATACTAGTTGTGGATGCAGGTTGGTGGTAGGTAAACCCCTACTGCTAGCTGATTATCGTTTATTGTAGCTGTTTTTTAGTGTTGATGTTTGGCACTGTTTTGCCAGGGGCACTGGCTTTGCAGCATCCTCAAATAGCTCCACACGAGCTTGAGAGCAAATAATCAATAAAAGACCATTCCACCTTCAGGCTCAGCTAAAGACAGGGGATAGTTTCAACAAGAGCGAATACAGGCTCACGCCAGGTCCACCGTTCAGTGCAAAATGCAATGGGCTCCTGCAGGGATCATGGCGGTCCATGCCAGGGGCATTCTCAGCTGCACTATTACTGAGCGATTGATCTCTTTCTTGGTGGGTCTCAAACAGCAACATTTGAAGCCATTTGCCTCACCGAGAAACCGATAGCAAAGTGCAATCAGAGAGGAAATTGATCACTTATATCTCTAATAGCATGGAGCAATCGACAGGGACGTTTAACTCTGGTTGAGCACATCACAAGGACTGGCTCAGCTAAATTCTTCTTAGTGGCCACAGGGATAATAATGGTGCTCTGTAACAACTTCCACATCAAGTTGGGATTGGAGACTTTTCCTCTCCATAGTTTGGATAAATATTTACAGTAACCTTAAATCATCAGGTATCTTCACATTTTTTTTACAAATCAAATTAACACAAAACTGAGAAAAAAAAATTCCTTAATATAGTCAATATAGAGGTCTGAAATCATTAGCCTTTTGGAGCAAAGGCTTTGGGAATATGGGTCATGATATAAGCCTCTCAAATGAATGGGTTCTGGAAACATACAGTATACCTGTGGCCTTGGGACTAATGTAATATACATGATCATAAATAAAGGGTTGCTCATATACAGTAAGACCAAAGGCAAATTGGGGCCCAAATATAGTGCTTTTAAGCATGAGCTCTAGTAAGAGACCTCTTCAAATATTAGGCCCATTAAAATAGTATTCTGTTCATTTAGAACCCTGAAGATATAGAAAAATAACACTCATCAATTATGGCTCTTGGAACATTCGACATAGAGATTATATATGCCCTATTACATAGAGATCTTAAAAAACAGGTACGTGGGAATGTGGTGCTTTGTAAAAATAGGTTTTATTGATATTGGGCTCAGGGAGAATAGTGCTCTGTCAATATAGGGCCTTGGGCACAAAGCATCAAAGAAAAATAGTGTCCTAGGATCATCAATCACAGGATACAGGATCATCAATATACAATCATGTGGATAGTATTGGGAAAACATACTGCTCTGGAAATATGGTGCTTTGTGTGCATAAGCCTCTGGAAAAAAACCTCTGGAAATATTGGTCATCCCGGCGTTCAAAAAATATAATACACTGACAATAGCAAAATCTAGAAATATAGGGCTCTTGGTATATTGAGCAAAAAAACATATACAAAAAATATAATGTCCTGATAGGATACATAGATTGGAATATAGATCCTGAAAGTATAGTTGTTTTGTATAATATATGCAATATTGGAAACATCAAGTTCTGAAGACGGTTAGACTTCTGAGTGGTTAGAGATATTGGGAATACAGTGGAACCCCGTTGTACGAGCATAATTCGTTCTTGACAATTGCTCGTGTGTCCATTTGCTCGTATGTTCGAACTGATTTTCCCCATAGGAATGAATGTAAAAGTGATTTAATCCGTTCCGAGATGTCATTCGATCGCTTATTTCTGCACTTAAAAAGCATTTGTAGCCTATTTTTAAAAACAAATACACCGCAAATACCGTAATAAACATAATTTAACACTTACGCATGTGGTAGTGGTTGATTGCGAGTGTGAGACGCACACCATGCTCATAAACTCCTCGGTTTCCATGTAATTCTATTTACTTTCGTTTTCACAGCACCATCACTGATTTTCTTGGGAGACATTTTTCAAGATTTCTAGTGAAATAAAAATATAAAAATAAAAAAGTTACTGTGGGAGAGCAAATGAATACGGGAGCCACTTTTATTTTGTATTTTTTTGTGTCGGCCTGCTTAGTGCCCTGACGCGCACGCGCGCACACACGCACGCGCACGCACACACACACACACGCGCGCTCTCCTCCTTAAATGCATCCTCCGATTACTTGAAAAGAGAGAACAATCATTAGGTCACATTAACTTCAGGTGAGGCAATCCCCTGCCTATCTGCTCCCGGACCCGCCCTCCATGCACAAACGCCCCCACTGCCACAGTTACGTTTTTGCTGCACTGAACATTGAGAGCGACTGAGTGATGCGTCATCAACTAAGCGACTGTTGCGACCCTCCGCCGAAAACGGGGAACCGGCAGCGCCAGTTTGCTCGTGCCTTCGAAATTTGCTCGTGAAACAGGGTAAAATTTTGCGAGCGAGGTTGCTCGTATCTCCGTTTGCTCGTACTATAGGTTGCTTGTACAACGGGGTTCCACTGTACAGAGAATAGAGAAATTACATGTGGTTCTGAAAATATAGGGTTCTGAGAATATGGCTGGAACAATATTCATAGGGGAATATTGGACTCAGTAAATAGAAAACTGATTTTATAGGATATTAGAATTGTTCGTATGTTTAAAAAGTGTACAAAAATAAGCACACATTTTACTTTTTTTGTGCACTTAATACTTAGACATCTTTAAAGCAAACTGCATTTTTTAGGGAAGTGTATATAATATCTTTAATAAACATTCAGAAACGCATTTGCCCAGAAGGATAATTCTATTAACTTCTTTATGAAGCTCTAAGTGAGCAATCCTATTGAATGTGTGTAATTTCGGATTTGTATAGTCTTTCATGGCTTCTCTCATTGCAAGGAAACATTTTCCTTCTGGCATGCATTTTATTTTTTTTTTGCTGTAACCAGGGCTTGAAATTATTGGTTTGTTTCAACTGCTACTGTATTTCCAGATGTATGTTACTATAAACTTATAGTATACCTGAAATCTAGACACAGAATGGTAATTATTTGTACACCCTTCTTGTCAAAAAAATAACCAAAGGTTTGGAGTTTAAAATTGCAGTTGGTATAAGACACCTCATGCAGCAGAACAACCAAAAATGTGTAGTAGTTCCTGAGTAGAATTTCATAAACCTTCAGCTTCTCAAAATGTTTTAATACCTCAGTATTTAAGTGTGTACTTTCATTATATGCATTTAATATGCATCACTGTAAGTTTTCTTGTGAAATGCCCTGTTCACATTTGGCAATACATGCATCCTGGGTAATTGGATCAGTGGTCAGGGGTAAGTAAATGTGTGAATGGGGTCAAGTGCGAGAGCTTGAAGACGTATTATGACCGATCCCTTAAACCACACACGAAGATGTGTATTTGTAGTGTGAACACGACTGCATCTTGATGAATCCCAGAGAGCAACAAAGGACCAGCTAATCAACTGTGTCATTGCCCTTGCTAGAAAAAAATGCAATCATTGGAAATCAAGCTGAACGGTACAGCACTTTGCCACTAGGCTCGTGGGTAAAAACTATGCTCTAACTGCATATCAAAGCAGCTGCTTTTTATGGTTTTATTTGCTGTTTCATTTCTCATTCATTTAAGTTTCATTGGCAGGCCACACATTTATAACATGAAACACTCAGACCTATACAGGTACATAAGATGTGATTTGTGGGACATTTCCTCCTGAAAAAGCATTCGAAGCCTGGCATAATAAACATGTGTGACAGCCTTTTTTCAGTGAAAACGATATAGGTAATCAGATCAAATGTGGTCACTGGAGAAGTGTGAATGGCTATGCGCCTTGGTTGTCTACTTGCAAACCAATTACCTAGGGTGCATGTTAATGGGAGGTGTGAATGAAGGCCAAAATGTCTGGTAAAATAATAAAGTCATTTAACTCATATGTGGCAGGTAGGCAGGATTTATGAGGCTGTATGCACAACATGTGTAGCTAAAAGGTGATCTGCATATGGTGTATATTCCATACTATTTAAAAAAAAAAAGATTTATTACTCATTCATTCATTCATGAATGCATTCATTCATTCATTCATTCATTCATTCATTTGTCTAAGTAGGAATCTCATGCTGGTGGAACTGATGTCTCTGGGGAGCTTCCCACTCTATTCCACTGGACTTGAGATAGGAATATACTCTGCTGCAGTTTTTGCAGCTGCAATTCGATTTTTATTTGCCAAAGGCAGGGTGCATGTCTAAAACTTTTCTATATTCTGCATGCTTGTGTGAGAGGCTCTCGTGAACTCCCCTGATGAAATGCCACATTGCCAGAATGGCGCCTCCCGGTGAGGGATAATGAATACACACACTATTTTAGATGAGTGTTAGAGTGATATGCTGGCGCACCAAGACCCAAGGGAAGAGATAGAGACAGGTACAGGCGGGGATAAGGAGTGAGACAGGGAGATGTGAGATGCTGGAGGTAATGAGGGAGCATGTGGAAAAGCCAATCGATCACCAGAACTCCATGGCAGAGTGGAGGATGCTGGGCCCGCCACATACAATAACCTTCTCCTGTCTGCATCTTAATCTCACAGAACCTGCACTAGCACATGCTTTTTTCTTCTACAGTCTGAAATCTGTCTCTATGTATATTTCTCTCTGCATCAGTGTGAGAATTACACCATGACATAAGGGGCTACTAAATCAAGTTCAATCACGTTTTGGCATTATTTAAGATAAAGTGTGCAGAAGTGTAGTAGTCTGACAAACCAGTATGACAAGACCTGCTAAAGCTCCTGTCAAAACATTTGTGTCATAATTAGTTTTGATGGTGCATTTAGCTATGAGTGCAATAAAGAATGTGATTTGTTAAGAAATTCTGAATTCTTTTATTTGCGTTTATAGTGTTTGGCAGTAGAGTGACTTACAGTAATTTCATTTAATAAAATTAGCATTCAAGTGCCCAGCAATGGCAGCCTGGCCTGGAAAGAAGACTGGAACTCGAGCCCTGCCAATCAGAAGGCAAATGTCTTAAGGCCACTTCCTCCCTGCCAATTTTGAGGTGGACTAATCTATGTTTTTGGCAGAGATGGCATCAAAGTACCAATCACAGCCTTGTCAACACATATATAAGTATTTTTAAAAACAAACAAAAAAGCTCATTATATGGCTTCCTGTTCTGTGAAGCTTTTTATGAAAATGACTTCTAAACTGAAAACATTTAAAAACTCTCTGTTCACTTTATGCATGCCTTTATGCAATTTAAATTGGGGACATCTGTATTCAACATTTTAATATTAATAACAATACTTATCCAACTACTTATACTTAATATGACAGTAGTTGGTCATATTCTTCAAATGGTCAAGTCTTTGGGTTGCTGATTGAGGTCAAGGGTTCAAACCACAATATCACCAAGCTGCCACTCAAGGGGCCCTTGAGTAAGGCTCTTAAACCACTGTGATTTAGGGGTTCTGTAACATGACTGACCATGCGCTCTGACCCCAGCTTCCTAAAATCACTGGGATATGCAAAAAAAGAATTTACTGTGCTGTAATGTACATGTTACAAGAATAAAGCTTCTTTCTTTCCTTCTTTCTTTAAAAAAAACTTCTCACTTTGTTTTACTCAGAAAAGATGCATCTTTATCACAGACATTGTTTATCTGGAGGACTGAATTATATAATTACGAATTGACAAAGTAATGAGCAGAATAGATAAGTGCATATACAGCATATCCCTCAAGCATAACCACATTTTCTTCATTGCACTGAATGTAAAAATTCAACCAGAAACTGTAGCACAGTATTAAAAGAGACAAAATGATATCATGTCAAAAGACTTTCAAAAGCGATAAATAATAGGGTGTCCTGGCTCTATTTTACTCACTATTTTTAGCTGCTGAATGTTGAGAGTGAAAGCCATACCGGTAATTAAAAGTGAATTTGCAATGATTAATGTGATTATTACAACTTGAATAATTGATGCAGCAGTATATTATATTCCTATTAATATAATTTTAATAGTTGTTTGCCCTCTATCATTATATATCCTCATTTAAGTCTTTTTTTTCAGTCTCTTGCTATTAAGTTACATCCTATTACACTGTACAAAGAAATAAAACACTATTGTTATTTTTCTGTTGGCAAGACTGTTGTCTGGGCAGCATAAAAAATGAATGTCTCACTCGTGTCGGAAAATTTGCGGGTTCTCATTTGGAACCTAACTAACAGCAAGTTGCGTAGTATCTTAAAATTTGTGGAAATCAGCAGCGAGACCGAATGTTCCTAGGAGTTGTGGGGGACCACTGTTCTGAAAAAAAAGAAATTTTGCAACCATGAAGGCTTGCAAGTGATCTTAATAATCCGAATTGGTGTAGCTTTTTGGAATTAAAATTGCTTACTCTAATTACAAAGCTAAATTACATCGAAATTAAAGCTAGCCGAATTGAAAATCTTTACTTTAAATGATCTATTTCATGACTAAAACATGACTAAAATTTGCATTTTTAGTCTTGAGTGCTAGTTTTTGCGATTAATATCTTGCTACCAACAGTAACATTCTTACTCAACCAGTTAAAAGTAGCAAACATAAAGATATTTAAGTAGATGTTTACATGTAAAAGTTAATATACCCTATATGAACAAAAGTATTGGGGCACCTGACTTTTCCAGCTATCTGTATCTATCCCCAAATTTGATAACACAAAATTTGAGGTACCCAATTAAATATATTTAAATGTGGTTGCATTAAATTTTCCCTCCACTTGAACAAGCTGACACAACATGCTATAGAGCTTTGATTTAAACCCTGTTGAACACCTTTGGGATGAACTTTACTGATTTAACACTACCTGACTTTACTAACAGTCTTGTGGCTGAATGAGCACAAATCTATGCAACCGCACTCCAAAATCTAGTGGAATATCTTTTAAGGAAAATGGAGCCTATAATAAAAAATTGAGTCCAAAAGCAAATAGGTGTCCAAAAAGCGCATATGAATGTTATGGTCAGGTGTCCAGAAACATTAATTCATTTAGTGTATACAGTAGTTAACAAAATTCTATTAAACTAACAAGCTGACCCTGTTCATGTTCATGTCACGACAAAGCACTAGAGAATTTACCCACTGCATCTCTATTTATTTCCCTCTTACACCAGGGCAGTAAATAAAGCAGTAGAGTCAATAACCAGTTTAGAGCATGATTGCTTGAGCTTGAACTACAAAAACTCCTAACAAGACACAGATTTACTAATTGAATTAGTAAATACATGTTAATGGAAATAAAAAAAAATTTATTAATAAAAATGGCCAGTGTTTTTGTGCTACAAATAAAACCATTACTGAGTCATATTTTATATGTGCTACAGACCTAATGTAGCAAACCATTCACCAAATGATGTGCATATTAATCTTAATCCTTATAGCTAACATTTGATTTATTTTGTAATAAAATTCTGATTTGACTTTTCCTTATAGGTTAAGCTCCTTTTATCATTTCCGTCAATTTTCACATGCTGAATAAATTCATTTTGAGACACATTAGTGGAGAGTGAGAGACAGAAGAAGTGCTGCATCTTAATCAGCAGTCTGCCAACTTACTGAGGACATCGTGCACAAGCAAGTGTGTTTGCTGTTATTATAAAATATTTACCAGGATGGTGTGATGAAACCGAGTTAGTTTGGTTAAGATGATTTTCTTACTTATAACAGCACATAATACATTTTAATTGTACTGTACAACATTGTATTTTTCCATCAATTATTTCTTTTTTTATTTAAAGGCACTAGGTCATACTTTTTTTAATCTATTTATGGATGTCTAATGTTGTATAACGTTTAAAAAAAAACAAGTAATAACTTAAGTTGATAGAGCTATGAAGATAGCCCTCAAGAGCTTCTATTTGTCTCTTTTTAAATAAGTGTTAACTCCTGAAAGGAAGATCTTCCCATTTTTAAATCCTTAAATTTACAGGTTTACCTCTGATTGTTGCAAAGTACTGATTCCGAATGCTAGAAAATTTCTCAATATGCACCCAATGTGAAGTGCAGCCATACAAGAGTTACTATAGAAACTGTTCCAACTTACAACCTGCAATATGCCACTGCACTAGGGTCAGAGCTGCTGTTATAGAAAACTAATCCAACATGCTCTGAGTAATCAGAATCCAGCAATGCTGTGATATAAATCTGATTAGAGCATCTCCTTTTTTTGTACCAGGAGAATGATGTGATCGTGTTCATCTCCGTCTGCACTTGTGCCAGGGCTTGTCTGGCTCTCTGGAACAGATACTGTTCATCATGTGGAGACATGGTGAGTGATGTGAACCCGTCAGTGGACTCATGAATAAATCATGCAGAGAAATGGGAGGATGGGAGTTCGGCTTTCTCTACAAGCTTTACCTGACCATAAGCAGCAATTACATTCTTTACCCTCTTTATTAAATAATTAATATTCAAGAATCTGCACTATTTATATGTCCCTATTTGAGCATAAGCAAATTTGCAATCTAGACCATAACTCTTAACTGCTTTGTTCAGATTTTCCTCATGCTTAATCTCTTCTGCTGAAGCATGTGTTCAGACTACACTCTGACAGATTTGCTGTAAATTGGATCATAAGGTTTTGTGCAAACCTGAGTCCATGCCAGCTTGAGTGCACTCTGTCATTAATTCATTTTACCCAACGTAAAAAAAAAAAGAAATTTTGTTCAGAATTGTTTAACACAGAATTTATTTGTGATGTCACACTGCATGCGTAGAGTTTTTCATAAGTATTTTCTTACCTAGCCTACAAGATTAAAATATTATCATTTTATTCTATATTATTCAAATTGTATTGGTTTATGGATGTGGTGAGGGAAGACATATAGGTAGTTGTTCTCAAAGAGGCAGATGTAGAGGACAGGAGGGTATGGAGATGAATGATCCGCTGTGGCGACCCCTATTGGGAGAAGCCGAAAGAAAAAAAGAAGATATTTAAATTGTATTGATTAAGGCAGATTTATCTTTGTATCAATGTTACTGTTGAGAGGGGTGAATTGTATGCCCAGCTGTGGGCTCACATCCCTCCCTTCTTACCAACAGTTAAACACAGAATCACAATACCCACAGAAGCCCAATAATATCCTGACCAATCTTTAAACAGGGTTGCAGCTAAAACATGATTCATCTGTCAGTGGACAGCCAGTGTACTGCTAAAAATAGCTGAAAGAAATTGGAACATAACATATACCAAGAAACTCTAAAAATTCAAGTAAACATTTCAAAGATTCCATATCTTACTCAGGTTATCAATAATATTACCCACCCTTACCCCCCAAAACCCCACCCCCAGCCAGATCTCACCCATCAGACAGCTGTCTCCCCTATCACACAGTACTATGTACTGTACAAACCAGTGAAGGTGAAGGATATGCCAATTGCTTGTATAATATCAGGAGTGAGTAAACTGTACTATATACTCAGATACACACAGCCTGTGTGTAGTTTGCTTGGGCTTTTGAGCGTGTCGCCTGCTCGTATTGTAGCCGCATGTCTATGCGGACTCTCCGCTCCTGAAGAGTGCTCTTCAAGGAGAGTGCTGTCCCTCGTGGCTCTGGCCTCACTGTTGCCGAGGCAATGCGGTGTCGGATGTCGTGGGGCTTGCAAACGGACCTGGCACAGGGCCTTAAGACAGGCAAGCCCCCTTTTCCCGCCACACCTGCCAGGTCTAGCACTCGCTCCCCGGCTTCGAAAGCACGCACCACCTTTTTTCTTCCAAGGAGGGACAAATTATGGAGACTAGCGAGCCCACAGACTCCCCCCAGCCTGTGCTGTATTAGGAGCTCCTGGAGGTAGTGACGCGGGCCATGTCCAAGCTTAAACTAGCTTGGCGGGATGAAAAGCTGAAGCAGCATGCACCCAGTAAGCTGGATGAGCTTCCTTTGCGGCACAGCCTCCATGCCGCGGCCTGCCTTACTTCCCAGATCTGCACACTAAAGAGTCCAGGTCCTGTGATGGCCCACTTGCGGCCCACCTGGCTTATTGGCGTTCCAGGCTGACCTGCTGCGAGAGATGGATGAGGGATTTCGCTCTGGGGCTGACGATGTGAAGGAGCTACGTCTTGCTGCCGACCTAGCTCTCAGGGTAATCAAAAAAAACAGCCAGGGCCGTATGGCCAGATATTCCCGACAGGGACAGGGCTTTCCTGCTAATCGCCCCGATGGTTCCTTCTGGCTTGTTCGGCGATGCCATAGGTGCGGTCGTAGACAAGTTCCAGGAGGCGAAAAAACAGTCGCCAGCGACTGGTTCCCTTAAGATATTTCCTGGCAGCCTGGGAAAGCCTGCCAGATGTGTCTCAGTGGGTCCTGTGCACGGTAGAGAAGGGCTACTTCATTCAGTTCGGGTCCTCTCCTCCCCGCTTCCACGGTCCTGGAACAATTGGTACTCACTCTCTTAAGGAAGAAGGCCATTGAGATAAAGTCTGCCTTTTACCTTAACAATAATCAGCTAGTTATGAAATAATCTATGCACTCGTACAACTACATTATGTAAGGTGTCTTAGATGAGATTTTTGATAACGGTTAACATCCAAAACTCTGGGCCTTACCACACTTTTAGCTGCATTTAAAATTTAGACTAGTTTGGAAGTTGCTAAACTAAAACTTAACTTTCCTAACACACCTAATTCATGTCAAGATAAACACAAAATAGACACAAAATAGAACAAAGCTAATGCACATCCTCCTGGACTTCCTTGCTAACACAAGCACTGTGTCGCGTATATATCTTATAAAGAGATAATCACTACCTCATTACATTTAGCATTTGAAAGTCTTTCCATTTTAATAAAATTACTCTTGGCTTCAGGTCAATTACCTTCTCGATCATGATGAGAACTTTCTGCTCAATTAGCCAAATTAGAGCTATTTAAAATGTACTCTAAAGAGTCCGGCCGATTCAGCTTCAGCATTCAGCTGATTCGCATCTTTTAGCCTTTATTGGACTAAATAATAATTAAAAGTTCCTTGGAAATAGGAACTCCGAAAAACATAAAAACAACTCATAATCTAAACTAAAAAAACAAGCTACGAGTGTTTTTCTTTTCGAAGGGTCAGACACACTAAAACAAAACCATTATACCATAAACCAGATCAAATCAAAATAAAACATTACTCATATTTTATAACTACTAAATGATATCAAGTGCATTAAATGTTGATTAAACATTTCTAATATTAATTAAAATACACCCAAAAATAATACACTATTTAAAAATCAATACAAAAGTAAATATTCTGATGAAATTGAAGTTCAGATTTAAACTGAATATCTGAATTTAATATTTAAACTTTCATATTCTAATGTATTTAATATGTATTTGTTGCATTTTAATGTATTATTAAAATGCTTATACATTTATAATAGTACATATAATGTACTATTATATGAATTTTCAGACCATGAACTTTTGATTGTTACATATTTACACTAGTGATCATATTCCAGGTTAAAGAGAGGGTTTTTCTTGAAGGCCTAATAAAGTAATACAGGAGTGTGTTTAGTCCAAATATGTACAGTCAACCCCAATAATTCGCCGTTCGGAACTCGCAAAATTTGCTGGTTCTCATTTGGATCCTAATTAACAGCAAGTTGCGGATTATCTTAAAATTCGCGGGAATCCACAGAGGGTTCAAATGTTCAGGAACGTTAGGAATCACATTTTAAACTCTGTTATCTAACAAATTTCATAACAAATGTTTAAAACACAATATTGTATCAATGTGACATAATGTCTAGATGAATTCAAAAAGGTGCCATAGGGGCTGCAGGGGGTGCATCCAAAATTTGCAGCTTTTCGGAACTTAGAATGTAACCACCGCAAGTTCCAGGGGACTACTGTACTGTATGGATATGTAATGTGGTATTACAACACGCCCACCAGGCTGCAGTCTTTGGATAGTAAAGGATTCAAGCTTACCATGGCAAGAGGGACAATACCCCCCAGGTTGTAAGGTGCGAGTCGGATGAGAGTGGGGATCTCCTCGGAAAAGGTGCGGCTCATGGGGTACTCCACCTGCCATGTGACTGAGCGAGTGCCAAGAGGATCCACCAGGCCATTTACCTCCAAATCCACCTGCAAAACCTTTTGAAGGCCTGCCTCCATCCTGCCACAAAGCCAAACAGGAAGTGGGTTAAGTAAAGAAGTTTCACTTTAAGGCAATATATATATAAAGTTATATGAAATACCTTCAACAAATATTTTTTGTGTAAAATTTTATTCTGCTTCATCACTGAAGTTAACATATCTAACAAATAATGGAAACATACCTATAGCCCCCAGTTTAGCATGCTGTGTGCAGTGTTTTACAATGGTGCATATTGCAAAACTGCTTTAGAGCAAAAACTATTTCACTACTGTAGGCACCTAATAAATGTAAATGAAAACATAAATTCAGTCCTAAAATAAATAAATAAATAAATAAATCACACACATAACCAATTAAAATGTTATTTTGTTCCTTTATTTGTGGATAAAGACATTTTCTGAAAATGACTGCCCACACTGAAAGAGTGAATGTAAACAGTAATAAACCTGTTTAAATAAAGAGGAAAAAGTGCATCTGATATTTTATCTTATTACCAAGCAATTTGATTTTAATCTGTCAGAGCTTCATTATTGAAGTATATATATATATATATATATATATATATATATATATATATATATATATATATATATATATATATATATTATTATTTTATGTGTGTATGTTTTTGTGTGTGTGTGTGTGTGTGTGTGTGTGTGTGTGAGAGAGAGAGAAACTCTGTTTAGGTCAAGAGCAATATTCACTCCCATTATTCTAGCTTCATAAAAAACACACTGAAGTAGCAACAGTAAAAAAAAAGCAATTTACTTTTGTTCTAGCACCTCTGTGCTTTTCTCGGAAAAAGATATCCAAAGCGGAGCATAACATTTTCTGCACTGATTGCAATGCACACACAACAGCAAAGACAATGAATAAAAGCAAACTCATTCCACTGGCCAAGGTTGGGGTTTGATCAGCCTGGGTGCTTTTATTTTATTTATTTATTTCCTACTGTTCAGTTAAAACAAAACCACATTCGAAATATTCAGAAACATCAAAGGGCAAATGTGGAATATTGAATTGCAATTCACACCTGCTAGCACACACAAAGTGTTCTTTTTATGCATCACTGAAGTTTAATCAGACCTCTAGAGTCCTTCCTGTAGACCCCTTTTTCACTTCTGTTCTACACGCACACAAAACCACAGAAAGACCTGTCAGCTACATAGCACTTTCCCATAAACATGGTGGAGGGTGCCAGCTCTCAATCAAATACTGCTGATCTGAAGATTATTATGTCAGAAAAAGAAAAAGGTAATTTAACTGTCACATGATCACTATCTAAAGCAACATTTTCAGGGGCCAAGCACCCAAACTTGTTCAGCTGCACATTCATAACACTGCTCTAACTATTGCAAAATCAATCACATAGAGCAGAGTGTAATTTGTACTTTCACTAATGATGTGTATGTTTTGACAACAGAGAGTAGTGAAAATCTCTAAATGCAATACGGAAGGTTCTAGAAGAAGAAATGGGCAGCAAGATGTCAAGGTGATGTGTGCCAAATCTGGTGCAGATTAGGGGGAAAAAATTGAGGAATAGTAGCTAAACATATTATTAAATATATACCTTTTAGTACCGTATTTTTCGGACTATAAGCCGCTACTTTTTTCCCACATTTTGAATTTATTAATTTTTCCTGGGTTTTTCGCGGTTTCACAAACGTCAAGCCAAAAAAAGTGAGCCCCATAACATTAGACCAATGAAATTTCCAAACGGAAACAAAAAAACGCACCTCACCTGTGTTCTGAGCTGCACGGCATCGGGAGAAAAAAAAAGATTTTTTTTAAAACGCACGACGATGCCGAAAGAAAAAAAATGAGAGAGAAATAGTTGTGAAAGGAAGGAGGAAGACAGTGAACAATTACTTTCTTGGTCGGCTACTGTTTAGTCTGGGTCAAGGGATAGCTCGCTAACTCCAGTTGCAACAGAAATCATATAAGCACAGACAGGTTTCCAAAACTCGTACTTTTTTATTTTTCTTGGCAACAGCGTTACGGGTTAGTCAAAGAAACTTAAAAATGAGCATCAGAAAATAATAAGGACATATTCCTCGGTCTTGCACACATGCAGTAATACTGGAAAAATGTGGCGGCAGGGTATTCCCTCTAAAGTCAACTCTAAAGTTGACAACTTTTTGGACAACAAAAAAAGTAGAAAACAATTTGAGAACCAGCAAAAAAAAATTTTTACAATCTAAGATGTTATCCAGAAAGTATACTTAATCTGTTCACTTCAAAATACTCCTTGGAATAGCCGTGAAGAAAAGTGCTATGAAAGTAGCATAAATAATAGTACATTCAAATAATATATACACACTTAATCTGTTACAGTTCTTCAACACAAGCTACAAGGCCTATTGGGTGCATTTAAAGTGGTCTAGGCAGTATCATTCAATTTAATAATTTGGACACATAGTTCAAAACTTATGATCATAAACATGTTTCCAATTATGTTTAATTTGACATGATGGTGGCACTACAGCATTGGCAACATTTGGCCAAATTTTAGTCAGAATATTCCTTTAATCCTCCCCAATCAGTGTGCCAAATTTGAAGAAGAAGAAGGTTTTTGAAAAAAGGTAATACATTTAAAATTGTTGTTAAGTAAGACGTGAGTAATATTGTAATATTGTGGACTAAAACATGTGCCAACAAAGCTGATAAGTAAAAAAAATGTTGCTTGTCAAGTAAACGAAACCGCAACACATCAAAATCCTTGGTCCTTTTCCATGTCAAATCTTTTTTAATTGTGTGCACTTTCAACCGTATAAAGCTCTCTGAATGAGTCGTTACTATAGAAACGATAACGTATTCCAACAGGTGCATTAATAAAAGCCTGAGATGTGCAGTTGCATTACTGTCAAAGCTGCTGTCATGGAAAATTAACAGCACATGATGTTAAAATTAAACACTTAATGAGCAATCACAATTTTGCTCAATTTATGACTAAATGGAAACTGGGATATTACAATTTGGGAAAGTCAGAATGAGGTTCCCCCATTTCCTTCCCTAGGGCATGATTGGATTAATTCTAGTCTTTCACTCACCCACCTTCAGTAACAGCTTTATCCTGATCTGAGTCATGATAAATCTAGCTCCTTTCCTGAAAACATTGGGTGCGAGGCTGAAATACACCCCCAAAGAGCAACCAGTCCATCACAGGACACATAAGGACCCAAAGGAAACCCATACAAACACAAGAAGATCTGGCAGAAAATCTTCACAATTGTAGCAGCTTTACTTCGGAATTGAAGCCGGGCCCCTGGAGTTGTGAGGCAGCATTGTTACCCACTGCGCCACCATTCATTCTATAATGATTTCCCAAACACATCAGTTAAAATAACTAGGTCCTAATTGAATAATGTTGCTTATGGCAATTGGAGATTTTACAACTTTTATTTCTAATCAAAGCTTAATGACTTGCAGTTTTAAATACAATATGTTCAAGTCTATAAACTAAAAAAACAAACTGCAGGTCTTTTCTGAGTGGCTCTCTCCTCTGCAATATTGAAATGACGGGTGTCAGATTAGTGACATAAAGCTTTTAAAAAGTTCATGAGGAGGCACTGATGGAAAACTGTAGCGCACTAAGAAATTATGGGTTGTTTTTCTTCAAGAATGTCAGTGAATTGATTTGGCTCTTGAGTCAAAGCTGCTACTCAAGCCTTTATCTGTGGAATAAATGCATCTGTGTGACTCTGAAATATGTGGAGAAGAAAAACTAGTTTTATTCACTGAGCACACTGTCGAGCCGAAACATAAAACTCAGACGATAAAGAAACCCAGTGATGGGAGGGCAGAGGGAGGGGCATTAATATTTAAAGCAAAGCTCTAATATTTTAACAAACACAGCTCACTGAGGAATTGGATACACAGACACTGTGCTATTTCTACACTCTTTTCCCCCCTCACTCAATCCGGAATGGTATGACGGAGAATGCGAAAGGGAAAGAACAAGAGAGGGACAGGAACAAAAGGGTGTAGAGCGTGTGGAAGCTCTGGGGTGGATATTCTGATTTTGCGCAGCTTTAGTTGTGACAACAATGATGCATGAAAAGAATGGAATCAATTTGACTACAAAGGCGCTGCGGGTCGGAACACCGCACTCAGAGAGATCAAACACAGAGCAGCACGTAGACGAGTAACAAACGACGAGTCTCCGCTAAAACACTGAGCTGTGCAGGAACGACATTTCACTGTCAGAGAGTTCTCATCTCCCTCTCCTTCCCTCTCCACATCACTCAGTCTCTCTCTCTTTCTGTGTCCCTATACCTCTCTCTGTCCCCTGTGGGTAAGTGTGTGGTTGAGCATGTGCATGTGGCTGTGCGTGTTAGAGCATGTGGGTGGGTGTGTCCATGGGTGTATGAGGGAGTGTGGGTATGAGAATTGTGGGTGGGGGTTTGGATGAGTGTGTGGGTGTGGGAGGGTCTATGGAAAAGTGGGTGGCTATGGATGTGCGTGTTGATAATTGTACGCATGTGGGTGGGTGTGTAAAAGAGTTTATGAATGCAAGTAAGTTTATTTGCATGTGTATGGGTGTGAAAGTGTGTGTGGATAAGCATATGCATAAGCATGAAGGTGGGTGTGTGAAAGAGTGTATGCTTGTGGGTGAAGGTGGGGGTGTGGAAAAGCATATTCATGTAGGTGGGTGTGTGCATCAGAGTATGTAAGTGTGTGTGTGTGTGTGTGTGTGTGTGTGTGTGTGTGTGTGTGTGTGTGTGTGTGTGTGTGGATAACATTTGTTCATGTGGACAAGTGTATGCATGGGGGTGGGAGTGTGGATAAGTGTGTAGATGTGGGTGAGTGTGTGGACGAGCGTATGCATGAGGTTGGGTGTGTGGATGAGTGTGTGTATATGGGTGGGTGTGTGGACAAGTTCTTTGGACAGTTGGTAAGTAGAAAGTGCTTTGTACTTCCCTGAGTTTGGGTTGTTTGGGTTGAAGTCTTGTTGAAGTATGTTGAAATTTTGTTGCTCTCTGTTATATTCTAATGGCAGGGGGAAATCCCACACGCTGTTCTACAGGCATTGTTGGGTGAGTCTTACAGAAAGGTTGCTGTCTCAATATTTGCTATGTGATTATTGTGTGAGTCATCTCTGTCTTTGTATCTTTCTCTCTTTCTCTCTCTTAGTCTCTAATGCTTTGTCTCTATTTCTCAGATGCGACCACCCAGGACTTCCAACCAGTAGAGTATGAAACTCAATCAATGAACCTGCATGGGGTTCTGGCCCACAACCTGCTCTCTAAATCAGACTGTACAGTAGCTTATGAACAAAATCTCACTCTGTAGCAGAATTCTTTGGTTGTTAGATGAGATTGGCAGTCTTACAACTCAGAATGTCATGTGTTCACTGGTGATGGATCAGTGCAAGACACACAGGTAATCGACTTACTTCCACATGATTGGCTTGTGTAACTGTGTTTGACAAGGGAGAGAGTACATCATTTGTCCCATCTAGAAAGCATAGTCAATTTTGCTCCCTAGGTCACAAATGTCAAATGTGCAATTTTTGGGATGCAAGCTTGTATTCCCCTAATGACAGGATAAATATTTTTCTGTTTAATCTCGCAGAGGCGATATTTATTTTTTTATTTATTTAACCTTTATTTTTACAGGCAAGTCATTAAGAACAGGTCCTTATTTACAATGGCGGCCTGACAAGTGGAATAACCACTTAGGGAAAGGGAAGTAGGGCTAAAATAAATACAAAACATAAAAAAATACATACAAAATTAACAATTACATAAATACATTTTAAAACTAAATTATGTAGAAAAACAACTGCATATATCCGTGAACAAATATGATATCATATTTTTAAAGGTTGAAATTGGGATGAATTTATCCAGTTTGAGGGTATTTTGCAAAGCATTCCAGTCGCGAGCGGCAGCAGATTGAAAAGATGTGAGACCAAACGCAGAGTTGGTTTTAGGAATGCTTAATTGAAAATTAAGTGAGGACCGGGTGTTATATGTGACAGGCTTTAGCTGCAGCAAGTGACCTAAGTAAGGAGGTGAGTGGCCGAGAAGGGTCTTATAAATGAACGTGAACCAGTGAATTTTACGGCGATTGTGAAGGGAGGGCCAGTTAACAGATGAATATAAAGCACAGTGGTGTGTATTGAAAGGAGCATTTGTGGCAAACCTGATAGCAGAATGGTAAAGAGCATCAAGTTTTGATAGGGTGGACTTGAAAGCAACCCTATATATAGTGTCTCCATAATCTAACATGGGTAGAATGGTAATTTGAATAAGAATAAGTTTGGCAGAAGTGGTGAAGGAAGAGCGGTTTCTGTAAAAGAAATCAAGCTTAGCTTTGACCTTAGATTGCAGCTTTGATATGTGGATAGAGAAAGAAAGTGAAGTTTCCAACCAGATGCCCAAGTAGTTATGGGCAGTAACGTGTTCTAAAATATCCCCCTTGCAGGTGGTGATGTTAAGGGCAGGAGGAGGCATAGTACCCCTACGGCAAAACCACATGCTTTTTGTTTTAGAGGTACTGAGAGTGAGTTTGAGTTGTGTAAAAGACTGCTGTAGTTGGTGAAAGCTATGTTGCAGGGTAGCTTGAACAGCATCAGGGGAGGGACCCATGGCATAAAGGATTGTATCATCGGCATATAAGTGAATGAGTGAATTACCAACTGCCTGGGGAATGTTATTAATATAAATTGAGAAAAGTGTGGGACCAAGGATGGAGCCTTGTGGGACACCCCTGGTGACCGGGAGAGAATGGGAGAAAAGGTTTTCAAATCTTACACATTGAACACGTTGAGAAAGATAATTTGAGAACCAAACAAGTGAGTGATCAGTGACACCAATGCTGCGGAGTCTGTGGATAAGTGTGTTGTGGTCCAAGCAGCTTTTGCAAGATCAATGAATATAGCAGCACAGTTTTGTTTGTTATCTAATGCAGATGTAATGTCATTAAGCACTTTTGTGGTAGCTGTAACACAACTATACCCTAATCGGAAGCCAGACAGTGCCCCGGAGATGATACCGTTCACATTAAGATAATTGATTAATTGTTTATTGACAAGGTTTTCCAGAATTTTAGACACACATGGTAAGATGGAAATTGGCCTGTAATTATTCAGGTCAGCCTGATCACCGCCCTTATAGAGAGGAAGCACAACCGCTTCTTTCCAAGCAGGTGGAATCTCGGCTGTATAGAGGGAGAGGTTAATGAGGGCTGTTAATGGAGCCGCAATGACAGGGGCAGCAATTTGAATAAAAAAAGCAGCAAGATCATCTGACCCAGCTGCTTTATTGGGGTCCAGAGCAGGTGGTTCCTTCAAGACTTCCCCCACTAAAACAGGCCGGATGGAAAAACTGTGAGGAGGTGCTAAAAGGTCGCAGGTATTAGAGGCTGCAGGGGCTGTAGAAATAGGGTTTAATGTCTTTGAAACAAAGCCAGCATTTATGAAGTGGTGATTGAAAGCTTTAGCCATGGAGTTTTTATTAGTGACAACTGTGTCATCCAATTTTAGGGACAATGGTATGGTCCGGGGTTTATTTTCAAGTTTTTTTACCGTATTCCAAAATGTTTTTAAAAAAAGCCAGCTTTAGCCTCCCTCACTGCTTGTGTGGCCTTGTTCCTGATTTGACGAAATAAAATGTTGTCTTTAACAGAGTGTGTCTTGCGTGCTTTGCGCCAGGCTGTATTTTTTTTGCTGAGCAGAACCACTAGATCACGATTTATCCACGGGCTGTTGCGGTTTTTTATACGCATCTTTTTGTTTGGGGCATGTTTGTTGATTACAGCAGTTAAAAGATCTTTAAACAACAACCATGCATCATTCACTGTAGGAATCAGACTAACTCTATACCAATTTACATGATTCAAATCATGTAAGAAGGCTTGAGCATCAACATTTTTCAGAATACGTTTAGTAGCGATTACAACAGATTGTTTGACAGAAAGTTGTTTTCTAACACAGGCAATGAAACAGTGGTCGCTGAGATCATTGCAAAAAACACCCGATAGGTACATGTGTGGGGCGTTAGTAAACACAACATCTATCAATGTGGCGTTGTCACAACCTTTTGGATTATATCTAGTAGGTAGGTTTATGATTTGATGAAGGTTTAAGCAATCAAATTGTTGTACAACTTTCTCAGGGGGTTTAAGCATGTCCCAGTTTAGATCACCAAGTATGATCAACTCGGACCTAGTGAAAGGTGCAAGAGCATTGCTCAAGGCCTCTAGGGTACATGCTGGTGCAGATGGAGGGCGATAGCAGCCAGCCACAGATAAAGAAAAACTGTTTGATAATTTCATGTTAAGAACAAGAAGATCATACTGTTTGGGTATAGACTATACTACATTGAAGATATTCTTTAGTGAAAATTGCCACCCCCCCACCCTTAGATGACCTATCCTGCCGAAACAGGTTGTAACCAGATAGATACAGGTCAGGCTAGAGAATAGAGTTACGCAACCATGTCTCAGTAATTACTAAAACGCATATATAAAAATATATGCAGATATAAAAAGCAGTATTAGTGAGTAAGTAAATACCACGCTGCAAACCTTTTTTTAACCTACAGATATCTTGAATATACTGAAGGCATATAATCTTTACCATATCATTATAATGGTGTTATAAATATTATAGAACAGCACTGTTGATTCTAATTGATCAGATGGTGTTTTTTCTATAGCAGCGTTTCTGCCAGAACTGTAACTGCAAAATATAGCTTTATATTAATGCACTTGTTGTAATATGCCTTTTTGTTTTTTTACCGTTAAAGCTTAAATAGAAGTGTATTGAATAGCAATTTATCTGCAAAATTCAAGTCTAATAATCATCTTTGCAGCGTGAGTATAGAGGTTTAGGCTCATTCAGCCACAAAAGCGTTATCAAAGTCTTAGGTAGTGATGTAGGCTAAGGAGGCCTGGGGTTAAGTCAGTGTTTCAATTAATCCTAAAGG
This sequence comes from Silurus lanzhouensis, assembly GCA_039877035.1. Taxonomy (NCBI): domain Eukaryota; kingdom Metazoa; phylum Chordata; class Actinopteri; order Siluriformes; family Siluridae; genus Silurus; species Silurus lanzhouensis. The sequence continues at coordinate 6,190,871 of JBCEWE010000458.1, read as the reverse complement.
TGTTTACTAAGGTCACAGCTCTATAGCAGGCCTCTTAAGATCATCCAACCCATTTCTTCATGAAGGTGCTAGAACAGGTTTAGGTCTCCTAGTCCAAGTGAAGGGAAAATTGAATGCAACTGCAAAGCCTATACAATTGAGTGCAACACTATATATATATATATATATATATATATATATATATATATAATATATATATATATATATATATATATATTATATATATATATATATATATATATATATATGTATATATATATATATATATATGTATATATATATATATATATATATATATATATATATTATATATATATATATATATATATAAATATATATATATATATATATTATTATATATATATATATATATATATATATATATATATATAACCTGCAGAAGTTCAGCTGATTAAAATTTTTTGTTGCAGAGTAAATTACACTGCTGTTTGACGACTCTGAAAGTGCATAGTTGGCAATACTGAGCAGGGATCATTCATCTTCAATAGCTCATTATGCAGTCCTCAGTTGAAGATCTGTTCAGGGCACAGAGCCCAAGCATTTCTCTTCAATTTCTGAAATGTGAATACATTAAACCTGTACTTAGTGTGAAGAAACAAACAAATAGCTTGTACAGTGTCAGTCATTCCCCCACTGATATTTGATGACTGAGTTGATATCGTCCTGGAAGGTTTTATCACTAAGTCCAGTGTAATCCTAAACTGATCTTCATTAGTTCCAAACCTAGTAATCACATCATATATTAACCTAATAATCACTAATATATATATACAGTACAGACCAAAAGTTTGGACACACCTTCTCATTCAAAGAGTTTTCTTTATTTTCATGACTATGAAAATTGTAGAGTCACACTGAAGGCATCAAGGGCTATTTGACCAAGAAGGAGAGTGATGGGGTGCTGCGCCAGATGACCTGGCCTCCACAGTCACCGGTCCTGAACCCAATCGAGATGGTTTAGGGGTGAGCTGGACCGCAGAGTGAAGGCAAAAGGGCCAACAAGTGCCAAGCATCTCTCGGGGAACTCCTTCAAGACTGTTGGAAGACCATTTCAGGTGACCACCTCTTGAAGCTCATCAAGAGAATGCCAAGAGTGTGCAAAGCAGTAATCAAAGCAAAAGGTGGCTACTTTGAAGAACCTAGAATATGACATTTTTCAGTTGTTTTCCCACTGTTTTGTTATGTATATAATTCCATATATAATTCCACATGTGTTAATTCATAGTTTTGATGCCTTCAGTGTGAATCTACAATTTTCATAGTCATGAAAATAAAGAAAACTCTTTGAATGAGAAGGTGTGTCCAAACTTTTGGTCTGTACTGTATATTAACCTAATGAACCTAATAATCACATCATACTTCTGATAATCATTTTATCAGAAGTAAACAACATTATAGTAAAATGATTTATATTTATCAAAGGTAAATATATAAATAGCCACAGCAGCATACAACATTTTTTTTAATCTCTCATTTTGTTCTCTTTCTCTTAAAAGGTTAATAAGGCAAAAACACAAATTGTTACAAAGAAACTGCAAAAAGTCCTTTCCTGTCTCAAAACATGTAAAGTTACTCTATATGTTACAAAAGGCAAAAAAACCCCTCAAAAAAACAGGAAAATAAATAAAAGGAAATGAGGCCCATGTAAATCTGTGCTGGGTCAATGAATATTTCTTATGGTTATGAACCACTATGACACATATTTGAGAAATAATAGTATGAATAAATATTCAGGTCGCATCAGGTTCGGACAGCTTGAGACTGAGTTACTGCGTTCCTCTTAGGTCTGCAACTGCCACTTATCAGTTATATAAGAAGCAAAACCCCCATCTCCAAGGACTGCTGAATTTATGGATGGTACAGAGACAGTCTTCAATGCAAATTCCACAGCAGGGTGAAAAACCTAAAAAGAACCATCTCCCCAAACTGTCGGCAACCCATCATCCAGCGGACCTTGAGGCGCTGATGCAATATTCATGCTGCGTTTTGCGGCTGATTTGCTTAGCTCTCTTTCATACCTAATAGATTGAAGATGAATATAAAGCTGCGTGGTGCAAGGTTAAACCAATGCACCCCACCCCACCACCGACCAAGCAGCAGATCCTAAAATGAACAACAATTTAGAGCCATTATCCAGTGATGATCGTCTCTTTGGTTCCATTTAGAAATATTATCACAGTTACACGGATTGAGATTCAAAGGCACAGTGTGAGACGAAGAACGAGCACATGAAGACGTCTCATGTCTCATGGAGAGGAGCCGGCGACGGCCAACTTCACACAAACACAACACCTCGAAGCCGAGTCAGTAGAAGAACTGTAGGAGGATGTTTGTTCTGATAGATGAGCCAGACAACAGTGAGTGAGACAAATCCTTGCTGAGAGCTGAGTGCATGTGATGATCTGATCGAATCAGGATAAATCCCATTAACAGAGCCGTGATGTTCTTACTGAACAACTAATAATGATTAACAGTCACCCTGTTTCCACTTCAGGCCTCTTTCTGGAGCTTTTTTTTTTATTGATGAGTCTTGGTAATATTGTTAAAATGAAAGCATGATTTTTTTTTGTGTCAGTTTTGTTGAAAAGTAAGCAATGAAACAGTGGGCATGCTGTTTTAGGTAAATACACAATGCTGTTTGATAAAGTCGCATGAAGTTGCTGATTAACTAAGAGCAAATAGTTTCTAAAATAATTTTCCTATAACAGTGTTTTATTCCTCTCATAACATGACAATTTGTTAGTAGTAACTAATTGCAATTATTTTGAAGACTTTTAATTATTCAAGCACATTAAGCTGATTGAAGATGTTCTATATAATAAGGAGTAGAAATTGCATTAATAGGTACATATGAAGCACACATTATGAACTATTACACAAATTATTAAGCATGGAATAATATCTTGAAGTCACATTGGTTCCCACTGGTCTCTCTGCTCAACACTACCACATTCTTCTCAGTATGACACCTGTGTTTCTCTTTCTTTTACTCCACTCACAATGGCAGTATTTTACTCTCTGTGTCTATGAGAGCTCCAGAGGATAACTGTCATTGATATTCCCTGGATATGTTAGAATACTTGCAAAGTGGAGGAACAGTTCACACTGTGTTATACATACTGTAGCTGTTCTATTCAAAGAGCAGGATTTAACTATTTAACAATCTTCTTCATCCAACTGTGGCTTTGGGTTTAACTAATTGGGTCTGGTAATGAAAAATCTGCTATATAACTTTTGCATTGGGTAAGAGAAATGGTTTTAACCTGTGTTTACACATATTTGTTTTCTGTGATCAATGTAAACTGAAAGCAAAATGAAAGCTTAAACAGCTCATTCTGGAGACATACTATTGACAAAAGCTTGTGGACACATGACCAAAAGTTTTATATGTTTTGAACACACCAATACACATTTAGTCTCCATTTGCAATGACCTCCAGTCTGCTGGGATGAAATGTTCCACTAGATTTTGGAATGTGTGATTTTTTTGGGGGAGATTTCAGATACAATGGTACTGATGAAGGGTGAGGAGGCCTAGTGTGCAGTTTGCATTCCAATTTATCCCAAAGGTTTTCAATAGGGTTGAGGTCAGAACTTTATGATAGACCACTCAAGATCTTCCACTCCAACCCATGTAAACCATATCATAATAGAGTTCACTTTGTGCACAAGGACAATTGTGCACATTAGTGGCAACAGTTTAAAGGAAAACTACATATAATGCTGGAAATGTCAGTTGTCCTAAATCTTTTGTCTGTATAGTATATTTTGCATGGACAAAAATAAAAAGTTCTGTTTTTTCATTTAAATCTCCAATGTATGCATTTCTGTAAAAATTCATTGTGACAATGTCCATTGTTAAAAGTGCTATACACTATAATAAAAATATTCAGTTAAGTTAAATACCTTACAGTTGACACTCATTCAGATGTGGAATTACAATGAATATGTCACTCTCATACTGTACGATAAAAATAGTCTTATTATTTTAAAACAGATATGTATAACAGCCCATTAATGTTTGATTTCTCTATTGTATGATTTTCTTTATTATTTATTTTATGAAGTGATTGTATTTCATGGCTGCAAGAGAAGTGAATAAGTCACTAGTACTTCAGTATTCTGCGGTAGAATTGTAGTTGATTTAAGACAAATTCAATTAATGCTTTCTTTATTTTTTATGCATTACGTGCTGTTTATTTCTATGATCAAATTTTTCAAGATAATTTCAAGATTTTTTTAATCCATCACAAAAAATATGTATTTCCATACAGTCATTTAAATTTAATAGTTTATTAGTTTATACCTCAGCCATTGCAAAAAGGTTGATAACCGGCATTTCCTTTATTGTTCATTTACTTAGGATAAAGCCAAATTTATTTCACTTATTTAAATTATTCTTAATTTATTTGATTTGTCTGTTTGTATATTTGTGTTCCCAACATCAGGTGGCATAAACTGCAGAATGCACATAATCGATGATCTATCAAAAGCATTGATGGCTCAATCCCAATTCTGGAGTGTTTCCATGCAGAAAGAGGTCACAGCATTCACTAGTTATTATAATTCTCACTTCGTCTTCATGCTGTCCAAATCTTTCACAATGACACAGTAATTAAACACGGGAGTGTGTCCTCATGGGAGAGTGGGCAGCCCCAACTTCCTGCAGTGCTCAGCTCACTGGTCTTAATGGGATTAATTTCAGTGCTGTGTGTCATTTTTTATAGCTTAATCTTCATAAAAAAGTGTCTAAGAACAGTTCATGAACAGCATTTGACAACAGTTTATGAGCAGCTTCTAAGAACAGAACTTCATCTATGAAGAGTTTGGGAAATGTGTACGAACTGTTCAAGAAAAGTCCTTGTAAATAGTTAAACATTGCCTGTTAACAGTTCATGATCAGATGTGGTCTGAACAGTTCATGAATAGAGTTGTACATTCAAGAGCTGATATTAAGACAGGAAATAAACTGGTAAATAGTACAATCCAGTGAGATTTTTAAAACATTACAGACACTGAAAAATGATCCCATCTTTGAAAGTTATTAAAAAGATTTGTATGAAGCAGTAAGTGTTTGAAATTAATGATTAATATTTTATTTTGCCCTTTCTGATTTTATTTTTACATTTCTGAGTAACTTTCTGTGCAAGTACACTCTTCTTGGTTATTTATTGATTAAAAAGACTCTCTGGTGAATATTAGAGTTCTGGTTTGCCAAGCTAATTGAGATATAACAATGCGTTACTGCGCGCTTCAAAAACATGCTTTTGCAGGATGTTTAAGAAGTATTTAGATTTTACTTGCTTTCCACTATAATTATTACAAATCCCCTTTTCTAGCATGAAAAGTTGCTTTGATAATAAATTGTTAAAATTATAAGAGTTTCGATGCCCCCCCCTGCACAAAGCAAGCTCCATGGGCTGGACTGGAAGATCTTAATTGGCCTGCTGTAAAGCTCTGACGTCAACCATACTGAACACCTATGGGATCAATTGGAATGCTAGTGTCAGGTGTCCACAAACCTTTGCCACATATAGAATCACTCCAGCCAAAATGTCCTTTTTGTATAATATATAAATTTGTACAAAAGTGCATTGGCTGTTTTCTTGCCCCCCAAATACAAAAAAAAAAGTTACTATTGAGACAAAAATTTTAAATGCTGTAGTTTGTAAATAAACTCTGTGAATAAGAAACTTCCCATCACAGTTAGTATCGTGAGGTCAGAGACCTGAGGTCTAATTGTTATTGATTGAGGAGCTCAGTGAACCGAGTTCTGAGTTGTGTTTCTCATCCCAGTCTTCTGCCCTTCATCGTTACAAGAGTGGCTCAGCGAACAAAGTAGAAATGCAAACATGTCCACAAATGTTTCCTCTTTACTCAGCCAGGACATACAGATTTCCAGATCAATGAGGTTAACCAGTAAGGAAAACTAGTCACTTGAATGTGTGTCTGTAAAAACACAGACACCCTCTATACTGTAGGATTATATTCAGTGTTGGCGAATTAAGTCCAAATAGTCCATCAGCGGTTACGCAGGAAAAGTTACAATTAGGCAGATTTGGGTTAAGCAACTGTTCATGTTTTTAGGTGCAACATTCTGATGATTAAGATCACCTTTTTGTAGGTCATGTCTCCGACAAAAAACAGGAATAGAAAATGGGGTCTGAAAAATGCAAGTGTATTGTATTATCTCTTCTCAAGAGACCAATTGAAATGAAACATAAAAAAAGACTATGAGATTAGATATACTGCATTTTTATTAGCAGTTAGATAAGCAATGTATTGATTAATATGGATTATCCAGGAGAAGTTTGAGTCATTCATTCAAATTAATCATCAAATACAGCATTTATATTCATGTATTTAATATTGGTCTCATATAGAATAATCTAGTATGTATATTCTATTATTTGTTTATTCTAGTTTGTTTAGTGTGGTTATTTCAAACAGCAACTCATTAACAGAGATTTTGGTGATTCAGAGCAATATTAACAATGGCACTGCCATAAGCAAAATGAATCACATAATTACGTATTAAATTCTGCTTTAAAATACTATTTAGTGATTTTTTACTATTTAGTGATTTTTTACAGTAGTCACACTGTAATTTATGACTAACTGAAAGTCAAGAACATCATCATAAAATCTATCAGCTCGTTTTGAGTGGTTTTGACATTGTTTAACTGTGTTTGATACAGCAAGTAAAATTTTGGTTGCAGTTTGAGGTGCACATTAATATAATTACCCATGCCTTGCCTGAGCAAATTTCCCAAAACAGATTTATTACCTAATGATGTAAGTCATCGTAAATTCCATAATGACATCTAAAACTGAATTCTAGTAGCTTTCCGAATCAGGGCAAGATCAACACACACGTAACAGAGTTCAAATTCCTAATTAATATTTACAGCAGCAAAATAAGCTTTTTAGCTCACCCCTAATTTACGGTATTAAACTAGATTAGAATAAATATTGAAGGAAAGTGTCTGTTCGTTTTCACACATTGTTTCCCACTCCAAGCATTTTTTTTCCCCTTAAATTTAACAGTGAAGTATAACAGTTTGCCACAGATATATGAGACCTGAAGAAATCTGTTTTGTTTTTTTTGTTTTGTTTTTTTCATAATGTTCAGAGAAAGAGAAAGGAGATGTGGTACTTGGTCATATCACTCTAGGCTCATTTTAAAAAATGTGTAACTGCATATCTGTGAATAGTTGTTGGATAGGTACACAATCCCATACAAGTTAATAAGGATTTATTATTTAGTGATAACACAAGATTTTCATAGTCTCTATTTTTAAACTATCCCAAATTGTGTAAAGAGTTCAACCCTATAATGTGTGGACTGATTTGTTCTCTTGTTGCAGATTCCACTTTTGACTGCTAAAGGCAATTATACAAATTGTGTTTAGAGCTACAGTGCCCTCCACAATTATTGGCACCCCTGTTTAAGATGTGGTCGTGGACTTCTAAAAATTCTCCTTTTTTTTAAAACAACATAGAACCCAAATGCAAAAAAAGAGAAAAATCCAACCTTTCATTTAAGTACATAACTTTGGTGGTAAAAAAAATCATACATTTAGAAAAAAAAAAAAAAACTTGAAATCATGTGTCCCACAATTATTGGCACCCCTAACAATTCCTCTGAAAAATTTAATTGTTTTTTTTTTTTATATTTTTCTGTAGTTGCTAAGGTTGGTCAGGGTATCTAGGGACTTTTAATTAGTAATTCATGATTTCCTGTTTCCCTGGGGTATAAATATGACGTGACACAGAGGCCTAATTCTCTTACCCATTTGTCAACATGGCAAAGACAAGAGAACACACCATTCAAGTAAGGCAGATGTGTGTCGACCTTCATAAGTCAGGCAATGGCTACAAGAAAATAGCCACTCGCCTTAACTTGCCGGTATCTACAGTCAGAGGAATCATTAAGAAGTTTAAAACAACTGGAACAGTGACAAACAAGGCTGGAAGAGTCCCAAGTTTATCTTGCCACAACGCACAGTGAGGAGGATGGTAAGAGAAGTAAAAAATTTCCCAAGCTCACCGTCACAGAATTGCATCAAAGAGTGGCATCTTGTGGTCACAGAGTCTCCAAAACAACCATCAGACGCTCTCTACATGCCAACAAGCTGTTTGGGAGGCATGCAAGGAAAAAGCCTTTTCTCACTAACACTCACAAACATAAACGTCTGGAGTTTGCTAAGCGGTACTGGGACTTCAACTGGGATCGTGTGCTTTGGTCAGATGAGACTAAGATTGAGCTTTTTGGCAACAAACACTCTAAGTGGGTCTGGCGTAAAACAAAAGATGAGTATGCCGAAAAGCACCTCATGCCCACCGTGAAGTATGGTGGAGGATCTGTGATGCTGTGGGCCTGTTTCTCTTCCAAATGCCCTGGGAACCTTGTTAGGGTGCATGGCATTATGAACGCTTTGAAGTACCAGGATATTTTAAATAAAAACCTGATGGCCTCTGCCAGAAAGCTGAAGATGGGTCGTCATTGGGTCTTTCAGCAGGATAATGATCCAAAACATGTGGCAAAATCTACACAAAAGTGGTTCAGCAGTCACAAACTCAAGGTCCTCCCATGGCCATCTCAGTCCCCAGACCTCAACCCAATCGAAAACCTGTGGGGCGAGCTAAAGAGAAGAGTGCATAAGAGAGGACCCAGGACGCTGGATGATCTAGAAAGATTGTGCAAAGAAGAATGGTCAAAAATCCCTCTCTCTGTGTTCTCCAAACTTGTGAAATGTTATAGGAGGAGATTAAGTGCTGTCTTGTTGGCAAAAGGAGGTTGTACAAAGTATTAACATCAGGGGTGCCAATAATTGTGGCACACATGATTTCAAGTTTTTTTTTTCTTCTAAATGTGTGATTTTTTTTACCACCAAAGTAATGTACTTAAATAAAAGGTTGGATTTTTCTCTTTTTTTGCATTTGGGTTCTATGTTGTTTTAAAAAAAAGGAGAATTTTTTGAAGTCCACGACCACATCTTAAACAGGGGTGCCAATAATTGTGGAGGGCACTGTAAATAGGGCAGTAGTCAGCCAATATGCAACATCTAGGATGCTGAGCAAAAGAGGTAACTAGCATTTCAATGCAATTTAAAATGATATACAGTTGAGTCCAATCATCTGAGGCAACTCAATTTTGATAGTTTTTTGTTTTTTTGTTTTTAAAAATGTTTTTCCTTAAATAATATGATGCCTGGATGAATTTAATCTAACATCAGGATCATCACATTTTACAAACTTGTGGTGTCCACGCCAGGTCAGTTACAGCGTGTATTGTAATTAAAGCAAAAAACATAATATATACTAAAATGTTCTGTATTCTGTAATTTATGTAAATATTTTATCATTTTTGCTGATGATATTTGTAATGAAAAAGGTTTGCATTAAATTGAAAAGGAATATAAAAGTATATATATATATATATATATATATATATATATATATATATATATATATATATATATATATATAAAAAGGAATTTTTGCTAGTGATCACTTTTGGGCATCACTAGATGCATGTAGTTCCATCTGAGACTCAGGTGTGCAATTTCCTTGTTAAATCTTTACTACAATGACTAACTCAAATAGTTAGGTTTCAATAACAATGTTATTCCTGTGTTTCTAAACACAATTTGTGACTTATAAGAGCTAGAGTTTTACAGCAATAATAGGTGAAGCAACACAGCAAAATGATCAACAAACTATTTCAAAAAGACATAAAAAATATTAGAAGATTTGTCATTGTATCGCAATAATCACAGTGAAACCATGGCAATTGACAATATACTAAATTCATGCCCACTAGCAAACAAAGTAGGGCAATTTAAGTGGTATGCAAAGTGATATGGACAAAACATTAGCAAGATAATTATTTGTTCCTAAAAACAAATACAATACAGGAAAAATTGAAGATACTGTGCTAAAAATAAAACCAAGTAAAATAATATCTTGAATAAGGTCAATAATTTTAGCCAATAATAGTGTACATATTGTACATATAATATATAGATTGTTTTTTGCCATTGCATTTGGTGTGTTAGCACTAAGTAAAGATTCCCACTTTATGCTGGATCTTTTATTTAGACCAGTGTTTTCTCCTCACTCTCACATTCAGACAGTGTTTTTTGGAGACAGTCCAACCGATCTATTCTTCCTTCACTTTAACCACTCCAATCATCTCTTCCACACCGTCTCACTCACCACCTCTGGAGCTGTGGGTGGGTAAAATATCAGTGTCTTAGTGTCTGGGCTCAAATGCTCGATGATCAGTTCTCAGTGTTACTTATGCTCGTGTTCTCACTAAGAAAAGAAAGAGGTGTATTTTGATCTCACACTCACACACTCAGACTCTGACTAATGCAGTCCAGTGCCATTTGGTGAACTCTGCATCATTTGCAAGCTCATTATACATGTGTACATTGTACCAGAGTGACATGTGCAATTTAACCCAGACTGATAGACTGTTTGTTCTGTCTGAATGTTAATGCAAATACTAATACTTATATATGAAAAACTTTTATATGCTTTTTCTTCTTTTTTTTTCAGAATCAATTCTTTGAGCTACAAAACAGTCAAAACAGTCGAGCCTTCATTTTAATATATATTACAGCGTGCATGTTTTATTACAGAGACTATATTCATGCTGGCTCTGCTGGAACTCGCAAGGCCATATGTACTTTATGGGCCTCAAAAAAAATTTCAAAGCAGCGCAAACATCATTACTGTAATTGGACACAACAGCTTCTATTTGCAGTCATTGTTAAATCACAATATGGAAATATTCAGAGCAGTGCAGTGCTGGAGGCTCATGTTGTCTGCGAATGATAAAAAAAAAAACGAGCCTCATAACAATTTACACCAAGTCCAACAGCAGCGACATCCAATCAGTGACAGGATTTATGTTCAAACCTGCTTTAAAATCTTTGAAGGCCACCTAAATTGAGCTAAAACTTCACCTTAACAACTCAGAGCCATGTTTAGAGTTGAGTTAAGAGTGTCTAGTGTGGACATGCTACTAAAATTGTGCCCATTGTTATTCAGAACTACAGGCTTAAGCATTGTTCAGCAGTTATATTAGAGTTTGATTAAAACAGAAGCAGGTTTTTAGTTTCTAAATTCTGACCTTGAAATTGAGCAGCATTAAGTCCAATGCCTCAGTCTGACAGTTTGATGTACGCAAAATAAAAGATGTCACGCTGAAATTCATGCGCTGTCTGTAAATGCACTCCAAAAAGTATGGAAAACCATGCAAGGCAAATATTAAATACATAAACATGACACTATTCATTAAATACTAGTAGGGAAAAAATCGTAGTAGACCAATCTTAATCAGAGGCGCGGATGTTTTATAGCTAAAATTATGAATTAACTTAATCTGAGCTATGAGTGGAGCAAATGAGTGCTCGGTCATCTTATCCTTCAAACCGTAGACAAGGTTTTCATTACAGCAGAGTGCATTAAATTAATAAAAACCAACATTAAAACATTGGCATTATTTTATGAATCCAACAAATCAAAACAGCAAATTAAAAGCATAGTAAAAACAGCCTATATCTCTTTACGATCTCTTGACCTCGAGTTACTATCTTCTAAATGCAGTAAGTTGTGTGCAAAAGTAAAAATCAGTGCGCAATATGAAAATAAAACGAAAGATAACAGATGTGTTGGCTATTTTATAAATTGCTGAATAATGATAGTAGAAGCCATATTGTTAAATCAAAACAATTTGCAGTAATTAATGTGATCATTACGACTGGCAGTATTCATAAAGCAATGTTTTGGCAATACACTAGACTATAGATAAAATTTACTGCAATGCTGGCCATTTAAACATATCATTGTTTCAAAATAATCCCTTTGTGTATATGTTACATCTAATTCCATTTCAATACAAAGACAAATACACTAGGTGCTTCTTGTGTGTGCTCCTTCTTTAACTTGCTCAATTTACATTGGACTATACTATAGCACTGTTGAATTCACAGCAAACAGTAGCCAGGACGACTGTCAAAGAGCAACAATAACTAAAGTTAAATACCTCACATTAATGGCTAGGTCCATGTGCATTGCTTATCTGGTGAACACATGGCAACAGGATGCATTATGGGAAGCAGGCAAGCCGACTGAGGCAGTGTGATGCTTTCGGCAATGTTCTGCTGGGACACCTTGCGTCTGGCCATCCATGTGGATGTAACTCTGATGCATATCACCTACCAAAGCATTGTTGCAAACTACTGTAGCCTCTTTTAGCAGGAGAATACAACCTGCCACAAGCACAAATAGTTCAGGAATAGTTTGAGGAGCACAACAACTAATGTTTGAGGTGTTGACTTGGCTTTCAAAATTCACAAATCTTAATCCTATCAAACATCCCACAGATGCTTGATAGGATTAAGATATGTGAAATTTGAAAGCCTCAAAGGATCAGTACTGTTTTGGCAGCAAAAAGGGGTCCAACACAATATTAGGCAGATGGTCATAATGTTATGCCTAATCGGTGTATATTAATGATGTGAAATACCTGCAAAACAAGTGAGGTAGCACTTACATTACAACTATAGAGTCAACCTCACTTTTTTTTGTATCGATAGAAGGTAAGTGTTTTTGTGTTGAATAATAAAACTCTTTGACAAGATGATGAGATAGTGTGATGAAGTGTTTTTATCATCCTGACATTGATTCCTTACCTATAACATTATATTTCTAAGTGGCCTTTTACATGACAACTATCTGAATTTACACAATCCCCCCTCCAAAACCTGCCCACCCACTCATACACACACACACACACACACACACACACACACACACACACACACACACACACACACACACACACAACCCTGTGTAAAACTTTCAGCCAGGTGTGAAAAATTGCTTTAAATTAACAATGCCCTCAAAAATAAAATTGTCAATATTTTATTTTTAATAGTTAACAAAAAGGAAAGTCCAAATTTATTCATTTACATTTTATCCATTTAGAGTTGCATTTAATGATATGAAATATTTGTGAAACGTGAATTCCAGTTAGCACTTACATCACAAAAATAGAGTTAACCTCAAGTTTTCTATTCCATGACTTGGTAAGACAGACATGTCTAATCATGTTGCCAAAAAAAGCTGCAATGTATACATTTGGAGGCTCCTTCCATAAATGTTAAACTCACGTGCTATCAGAAAACCTCTTTTTTTTATCCATTTATACAGTATGCTATGGCTGCTACACACATCCCCCTGATACTCCAAAAACAATGATGTATTAAAGCACCCACTTTCATATACACCTGTGATTTGAAGCTCCATTACTGTCAGAGCTGCTGCTATAGAAAATTAATCAACCCTTTCTGACCAATCAGAATCCAGACTTTAACAGCACAGGATCATAGAAATATTACCCCTATACCCTTCAGCAAACTTCACCTCAGTCTTTTCTTCCTAATATCTTCCCCTCGTTGTGTTTATCAGCGGGACAAACCTGGGCTTCACTTCCTGCTCTGGCAGCTCGGAGGCAGGAGCTCATGCACAGAGTTTGTCAGCGAGGCCATGCTGTCCTCATGTGATAAGAGTGAGGGTATGAATCCAAAGGTGGAAACTTAATCCCAGCACCCCTGCAGCAACTACCAGCAGCAACACATTGGAGGCTTAAACACGAGTATGTGTTTACTATATATAGATGCCACTGAGATGTAGTATTGAGATTCTATGTTCTTTTAGAGTTAGGGTCAGTGTGAGCCACTGCCACTTTATTGATATTTAAGTCACCAAATCCTATAAAGACCTACAAATGCTCATAGGGCATAGGTTAGAATGTACTGTTGTAGACTTGACCCTTGCTTGACCAAACACAACTCAATATTTAGCATGACCTAAAGAGCTTGTTTGTTTTTAAATCCAGTAATGCACATTTTTAGGGTACACTGGATACATGCATATTATGAGGATCAAAATAGGTGGTATGGTCAAAAGTCGGTGGACTTGTATGTGACTTTGTATTTAATTTGTAAACATCCCATTCAACATTTAGTCGCCATTTGCTGGTTTTAATAAACTTCACTCTTCTACTAAGATGATCCACTTCATATTGGAATGTGCTTGTGGAGATTTGTGCTCATTCAGCCACATGTTTCTAAAATCAGGTAATTCATTTAAGCTGAGGAGTCCTGGGGTGCAGTCAGCATTTCAAATGTGGTTAATAAGGTTGAGGTCAGACCTCTGTAGCAGGCCACTCACGATCTTAAACCCCAGCCCATGTAAACCATATCTTTGCTATGTGCACAGAGGCATTGTCATGCAAGTACAGTTTTACGTTTTACATGTCTCCTAGTTCAAGTGAACTGAAATTTTATGATACTGCCTCCAATGACATTCTATACAATTGTGTGCCTCAAGCTTTGTGGTAACAGTTTGTGGAAGATTGTCCCAGTGCTTTTGTCATAAAGGAACTTACCATAATACGGTCTCATTCACCAAAGACAACCAACCAAAGACCGACAGGGTTTAGGTTCTGATTCCTTTTTTTTGTCTATGGTTGTTTATTTAATAAAGTTTATTTGCACTTGTGTCCATCTGTCTTGGATTTGATATATTATGATGTGGCTGTAGCATTACAACTTCCTTTCAGTGGAGCTAAAGTGCCCAAACACATAATGTCCCAGTGCACAAAGTGAGGCCCATGAAGACATGGGTTGCTGAGGTTTTTGAGCCACACTCAAAAATCTACCTGAATCCTCCCCAGAAGAGTAGACATTATAATAACAGGTAAGAGGGAAAATCTGGGATGGACTTTCCATATAATATATATTCATTGCAATGACATTCATGTATGGTTAGGACCGCAGAAGGTTACAATTACATTGGTTAAATAGCAAGGAGTCTACATTCTTGTAATTCATTACAAACAGTAATGTTATTGTCATATTTGCTCAGAAATAATTCAACATGGGCCATATTTAGAGATCCAACATTTATGAAAAGGAGTTCCTGGTATTCAGAGTTGGGTTATTCACCTGTTTAAGTCAATTTTCTGAAATGTGTTAAGTAGGAGATTTTTCTGAAACAAAAGCATCCAAGATTTAGTTTTCACCTTTCTATGCGGTTTAAACAAAATGATACTTCTACTACTATTAATAAACAATTAATAGTAGTCATATTTATGTATGTAATATTGGTCCCAAATGAATTTACAGACTGGAGTGAGAGGCACACCTCAGCATTATGCAAACTCTGCCGATTCTGCAATCTCGTAAATCTTGCATAACTTCTCAGTATCGCCTGTTGTTAAGCCAGTTGTTAGTCCTGATGTCTGAATACTAATGTGTGAATGTCTGATGTGTGTGTTTTATTATCTTTCACCTACGCTGTGTACTACATACTGTTTTTCAGTATGTTTTTGCATTGTGCAGTAGTGACATTTCTAACATAGCCAAACCATGCAGGATCGCATTTTGACATACAATTTATTGTGGTAGTGTGTGTTTTGAAACGCAGTGAAGGCAAATGCACGAGCTACCGTTTTCAAGCCAATGTGAAACTGTTTAAACACCCGTCATGTGACAGATGACTGAAAAACACTTCAGAAACAATTTCTGGATGAATTGGCCTTATGGAACACAGTTCATCATGATTGACAGTGTTTTGATGTGGCTGCGTTTTGATTCAGCCGGTGTTAAAAGACAATGATGGTGCTCTGAGGATGCCTCCGGAATTGAGCTGGAAATGAAAATATAATGAGAACACACTAGCTGATTTTTTTTCATGTGCATGTGTGTCATGGTTGTTTGTATATATACGTGTGTGTGTGTGTGTGTGTGTGTGTGTGTGTGTGTGTGTGTGTGTGTGTGTGTGTGTGTGTGTGGCTGGCAGTTTTCTCTCTCTGTCCCTAATCATGTATTCCCTGAGCTCAAGATTTCTTATCTAAACACAGCCAGGCTGAAGCCCCTGACACGCAGACTCGCTCGGGCATGTTCTGAATTCAGATCCAACACCGACAGCTTGTATTCAAACACACCCACGCCGGACGTCTGAAACATGCTGAACAACAACGAGTCGTGTTCGAATTCACCCGAGAGGAAGTCTGAATTCACTCACACTGCTGCTGCTCCAGCATAGTGTTGGTTCTACAGAGAACCAAAAAGTGTCCCACATTTCCACAAAAAAAAAAAATTGAACCCCATGTCACTGCATCATAAAGCACAGGCTTTCCAAACATTTATACTTAACCCCCTTTACAGAATTAGCAATTTTTTTTTGTACAAAAAATTAAGCATTTAAAAACAATGTGTATTGTTTTAAAGTAAGCTAAATTGCAATCAATAGACATTTAAAATGTTTTAATTGAGAACATTCAGTATATTTTTAAAATAATTAAGTTTATTTATTGTTTACTACTGTATAGTATGGAGTACTATGATGAAGCTTTGCCAAATGTAAAAACTTTGGCACTTACAGTATTTCAAACATGCATTATGGGGCTGAGAGTTTGCTAGGAAATTAGAGCCAAATATGGAAACCTGGTGCAACCAATAGTAAAAAAAAAAAAAAAAGAGTTTAAAAAAAGATTCCGATTCAGAATCAGAAAACATGAATGTGACAATCTAAATTAGGGGGGAAAAAGGGTTGTTATTATATTATAGTTTCCTTGCTCCACTTCTCATTGTCCACAATTTCCATTCACTCCGTGTACCAACAAATTAAATAAACAAATCAAAATGACACTGGATGAAAAAATCTAAGAGTGGACAGAGATATAAAATTAGGATTAAAAAAAAGAGAAGGTTCACAGGAGACTCCACCTTTCTGACCTAGAGAGCGGCTGAATGAAGGAAGGACAAGTGCAAAGGAAAAAGACAAGGTGGCTGCTTCTAATCCCCGAGCGGGGGGAAAAAATAAAAATAATGAAAGTCTATCACATACATCCTGAATGTGGGAATCACCCCAGTCTTTGTGTAGAGGGAATTAAAGCCTGTGGCGGCTGAGCCAAACCCCATGAGGGGATTACTAACGCAGCACTGAATCTCAGGTTCCCTGCAGCTCCATCAATAAAATTCATCACAGTGACACACACACAACATACTTCTCACCTACTAAAACACACAAAACTCCAGAGAGTTGTGTTGGTGTGATGAAGAGATGTTACTGTAGCCTGAAATTAATTATTTTTCCATAACAGCACGTCCCCAAGTATTTTATTACTCTTACACAGCAATCTGCCAGTGATTATAATTATTAATAAATATAACAAAAATTAAATTTACATAGCAAATAATGAAGTGCAGCATCTGATTACTTCATTACCTACATTATCACAGGTAGAAGTAATCATTCTCTTATCTTTATCAGTCTTTTTTTTCCCATGTTGGTCACTTCTTTACTGATAATAGCAATACTTACAACCAATGGTTTATTCCTTCCTTTTTGAAACAAACAACTGAAATAGGGATATGACCATTTTTATTGATACAGAAGAAATTTTTTTTTTTATCATGTAAATTATCATCCTGAAATTCACAGGACAGCTTCAGAGTTGAAGAAACACATCTGTTTCTTCCAGGAGGAACTGATCCTCATTTCACACTGTTTGAGAAGAATATATTATAAAAAATAAAAAAACACAGCTGCGTCAAATGAGGCAGACAAAAAAATGAAGGAAAAATGAGACAGGTCAGAAAGAAATGCAATTTTACTGTGTAGGGAAATAGAAATGGATTTTGTTTCACATACAGATGTAGATGCTTGTCTCGGTAAATTTGCATGGCAGCTACAAGGTTAATCATGCGAACAAAGAATGGAATCTTATGGCGTTCAGTTTAGCTCTTTGTTAAAATGTCTACATTTTTATGCACTCACCTTGAAAGATGCAGTTGTATGTATGATCTTGCAATATAAGTCCTTGGACTTAGGTGACACCTTTGATTTCAGGTGTCAAAATGCTTTTGTTCATATATTGTGTGTGTGTGTGTGTGTGTGTGTGTGTGTGTGTGTGTGTGTGTGTGTGTGTGTGCGTGCATCAACACTGCCTAAAATTGTGTTGGTTCCCCTTTTGCCAAAACAGTCGTGACCCATTGAGCATTAACGGCATTAACTTATTCAGCAATTTGAGCTAAAGGAGCTCGTCTGTTGGATCGGACAACACGGGGCAGCCTTCGCTCCCCATCAGTAAACCATGGCTGCCCATAACCCTGTCGACGGGTCACCACTATTCTTTCCTTTGACCACTTTTGATAGATTCTGACCACTGCAGACCAGAAACAGCCCACAAGAGCTGCAGTTTTGGAGATGCTCTGACCCAGTTGTCTAGCCATCACAATTTGGCCCTTATCAAACTCAGTTAAATCCTTACACTTGCCCATTCTTCCTGCTTCTAACACATCAATTCTGTGGACAACTTGTACACTTGCTGCCTAATATATAACACCCACTAAGAGGTGCCATGATGAAGAGATAATCAGTGTTATTCACTCACCAGTCATAATGTTATAATGAAATAATGTTATACCTGATCGGTGTATGTTTATATTTAGTTTGTTGCAATGGCATAAAACAAACAAAATTACAAAATAATCCGAACAATCATTTATTTGTTATATCGAAAAAATTATGTCGCCATAGCAACTGCATCTTGAAAATATCAAGATGTATATATTCAAGATGCCAAAGCTATTTTGAGGACTTCATTGATTCATTAGCTAATGTATCAGCACATGTTACACACATATGGTTTGAAGGATGTGAATTGCCTGTGAAGATGCAACCGGGTTTTAAATACATTGAGTTTTTAAGTCACCATATTTTGTTATTAAACAGCCCTAAAAACTTTCATTAGTGGGGGATGTAAGAAAAGACCAAGCGACTTTGGAAATGAGACAAAAAAGAAATGAAAGAAATCAGTCTTTAACACTCATGTTAATAATTAGCTGAACCTGTTGCAGAAAGTGTAAAAATCATGTTTTCGGAAATCAGGCTCTATATATTTTTCCCCTCTATGAACATACTTGTAACACTCTATCCTATGGTTTCATTGTCCAACATTAAGTCACAACCCAGATGGTTGGGGACCTGTGGTTTAGTGTTATTATTTAAACCAAAGTTTTAATACATTAAACATATAAAGCTGCATTTGTAATTCACTTATGTATAAATTAGCTTTTAAACACAGTCAAATGCATTTAAGACATATCATAATTACAATTTAAATACTTTAAGTGTCCTAAATATGTATGAAATGTTAAAGCTGGAATTTGGTCTTTTTCACATGAATACATTCTTTTTTTGCAAGATCACATAATTTCACCGTCATCTCAAATAAACAAATGAACCAAATCTCTAAACAAAACGCCTCTCTGACACACGCTACTAGAACTTAAACACATTGCCTGAGAGGAAAAAAAGGTTTGATGCAGACCTCATTAGTGATACAACAAAACTCAGAGCTCATTACAGAGATGTCTGTCTTGTAAACCAGGGTTCCTTTTGACATCTAATTGATACTTGAAATTAATCTGGCTTTCTGGATCACTGAGGAAGTTCCATTTCACTTTTAACACCAGCTCTACATAGGTGTTGTAATACTGTATGTCTTTAAAGGTGGCATCATTTTTTTATCGGGTTACAATACCTGTAATTTTTACACAATTGCAAATAAATACTAGAATATTCTTTTGTTGCAATTTGTTGCATTATGTTTTTCTTTTTTTCTTCGAGCCTCTATGTATAATGTCTGATTTTACATCTGTCCTCAGTGGTATTGTTAGAATATTCCTGCTCTTTTATCCACTGGTTGTGACAGCGCTGAGACAAACATTTTCCTAGCCCTCAAACTTCATTTCTGAAGAGTGAGTGTATGTATAATTACAGGACATGACACCTCAGTTTTCTGGAGACCCTACAGCACCAATAACTCATCAAACTGCAGAACCCTCCGAATGCCTCAAATGGTCAATACACTATACCAGAAGCACCAGCTCACTAGCACATTTATGCACTTTTAAGTGCTTGCTCGCTTGTCAAACAGCCATAAATAAGGTTAAAACAAAAAAAGGAAACAAACTAAAGTAAATTGTAAAGATGATCTTTTAATGAATAATTCAAGAAGAAATGTATTTGTGGTGACAGGGATGTGGTTAAGCGCCTAGTTTGTGAATGGAGGGCAGAGCCGGAGGAGGTAAGTGGTAAGGATCAAACACCTGTGTGTAATTTTCATTAATGAGGGTTCTCTGTTTCAGTGAGCAGCAGAGAGGATAAAAGGGGCGAGACGCAAGCCTCCGGGAAGGTATGGGGGGTGGGGGGGTGAAAGAGAGGGATATGAACATATGAATACATATATATGAACACGCAGAGCGGTGTACGTGTGATTCTGTGCATGAAACTAAAATGAAAGCAAACGTGAAAATGTGACCATAGCACATAAAATTCCTGCCTCTCATTTCTTTCTCTCTATTAAGATCTCTACAGTTTTTAATGTTGTTGTTTTTCTGGCAAGCTTTTTCAGTACAAGTCCTCATTTAAATTTACAAAAGATGCACAGTTGTAGCATACAGACTGAAAGAAAACATCATAGCCAAATGTGCCTATCTACCTGTTTCTTTTTGTTCATTCATTCATTTTCATTTATTCTTTTTTTGTAGATATGTTGTATTTCGTATTTCAAAATTAAAATGAGTGAGTGGTGGGTGTAGGACATAACAGACAGAACAGTAAACAAGACTGTGGACTCGACATGGGCAGGGTACTTATCGGCGTTATTGCTGAACCGATAGCTCAGTTGATTAACACCAATTTAAATTCCTGTGAATGTTGTGTGTAAAAGTGTGTAAGGTAGTTGTGTGTATTTTGTGAGTATTATGCTTGAACTTTGTGCTATGGCTTTAGTTATGTGATTTGCATACAGGGACCTTATTATTCCATTGTGCATGTAGGTGATGAGCGCTGTCAAAATAGAATTCACGTAGGTTGCTTTTTTATTTTATTTTATTTTAATCAAGCCAGAAAGTTTTTGCTTTGCTTCAGTGTACTATATTATTATGTTGCTTTCAATGTGGTAGTATGGTATCTCCCAGCTGTACCATGTTATATACACTTGTGCGTACAAATTAAGGCTCATTAATTCAACTCTAGAATTAATGACACCAGTGTAGAATGCACATATTTGTGATGTTTTTTGCTCTGCATATTTTTAACTTGTGGATTTTAAGGGACTCATGTTAACATGTCTGGTGCTGTTATAACCCCTTTAAAAATCCTAAAACTTTAATAACTCATGTGAAATGTGAACGGAATCTTTCAGCTCTGCGACAGTGCAAAAAAACTTCAATAAGGCACAATAACACGTGATATGAACCAAGGTACGTAGACGTGAAATACGAATTTCAATGAGAGATTGTAACCGAATAAGTGTGCTTTATTAGAATATGATTTATACCAATGGCTGCAGGCAAGGAAGCACATTTTGCTTAATGATCATGACTTTTTTTTTTTATTGCCTTAAGCTGAAACTTAGTTTGTGATAACTTTCCACTCTGTGCCCTTACATCTGCTCCCCATCCTCCCTTTCACTATTTAATAAACTGACACATGTCAGCAAATCAGTAATATTTGAGATGGAAAAGTAAATCCTAAAGCACTTAATTAACATCAGATATGTTTTATTTTTCTTCTTGCTTCCTCTCAATCAAGCCGAAAATTGGAAAAATTTGAGTATTCATGAGATTCATTTGTGTATGTAAATGCGGGCGGGAAGAAGCGCTGGAGATGATGGTTGCAAGACCCAACAGCACACAGCTGTCAATCATGCGAGGCAATGGAATGACTGGATTATTAATCCTCATGAGTTTGGAGAAAGTTTAAATTTGAAGTTATCAGACAATCCAAGAATCAGCAAGTTGGCAGAAGCTAAGCGTCTGTTTATGAGGAGAAAAGTGTGCTGGAATTAGATGGAAGTGCACTAGATGAACATCCATTAAGCAGAAAAGCTCACATTTGCAAAGGTCATGGCTCAGATGATGAGAGGTTCCATAATTCCGGAATACAGACTCATGAATTTATAAGTTCCACATGGTTGAAACCTCAGCCAGGACTTTGTTTTCACAGAAAATAAAATTCTGACCCTGGTATCAGGAAGCTTTGCTCATTCATTTAAATAAATGAACAGTTTTATAGTAAGATCTTTTTTAATGTTGTTTTTTTCATCTTAAACCATATTTTAAAGTTTGAAAATATTGCAAAATACTTTGTAAGAGGTCTACATGATTAAATGCAGCCTCTGATTTGTGCCTACTCAGTAGTTTTCCCAGATAGATCAGAAAAGAAAATGGTGTATATGGAAGAAGGTGGTCGAGGTAAGAAACTTGCAGGCTGTCCAATTATTAATAAATAAATATTTATTTGCCGAATATTGCACCCAAATTGAAGTAGCTGTTTAGAAAAATCATGATTTTGAATATTACTGCATGAATGACTGCCTGACACATAATACAATATTATATTTATGATTAACAATCAAATGATTAATTAGGTAGAAACTAGTTGCTATGGATACATGGGTTGTCTTCCTATGAATTATTTGTTTGTTATTGAGTCAATTCTTATCATGTGAAAATAGTATAGTTTAATTAAGTGCTATAAAATGTTTTCCAGTGCATGCTTATGCATTCGTAAAACAATGCATATTTTTTTCCCTTTTTATTATTGAGTTTGTTAGCTTACTGCGTTTCTCCATTCCATTCTCTTTTTATAGCATTTGTGTACTTCAACAGTAACTTATCTGTTTTCAAACATGATTTACTGCGGCTTTACAACGTTATATAGTATAATAACAAATCTGAAAACAAAATAGCAAATGCATAAACAAATTGACAAATCGCCCAAAAAAAAACCAAATAGGAAAATACATTAACAAATTTGACACAATGACAATTTAGACAATGGAACACTTATTGGATATTTAATATTTAATATTTTATCTTATATTTAAAGGTGCACTAATCAAAATAAAAAATTGTTTAAAGTAAACGGAGAACTTTACACATGTACAAGGAAAACAAAGTGATAAGATTTGATACTTCCTGTATATTTTGAATGACAGGTGTCTCATCCAATGATCGGTAAGTGTTCGATTCACAAACTATACCTACCTTTTCCGGTTTGTCTGAATTGTCGTTGTGTTTTCGGATTTGTTATTTTGTTTTCGGATTTGTTATTTTGTTTTTGCATTTGTTATTTTGTTTTCGGATTTGTTAGTGTTTTCTAATTTGTTCATTTGTTTTCCGATTTGTTAATGTGTTTTGCACTTCTCTGCCACCGTACCGTGCTGAGGATTCACCCTCATCCATGACACGAGTGTGTTTTCTTTTCACGTGCTCGTGCATCACTGTGGTACTCACATGCCACACAAACTCCGTTTACATAATTTCTGAGTACAGTTTTCTTTGTTCCCATAACTTGTGTTTTGACCGTTTTAATTTGCGGTTGACCCTGTTCTGTCCACCATTTTCGCACGTGGCTGTGTTCTCTTACCGTCACGCTGACCTGTAACTTGAGCAGCCCAACTAATCGATAACGGCATTCATTGACAACGAATTTCATTATGGATTATTAACGATTTTATCGATTCGTTGTTGCAGCTCTAATTAGGACATTAGAATATGAGTACTGCCAGATACTGTTTAGTCTTCATTTCACCATTTACAGATACGATACTCTTAAAGCTTAGCTAAATATGAAATTGGAAGGTGGTAGCTCAGTGGTTAAGGCATTGGACTTTGAATTGGAAAGTCACAGGTTCAAATCCCACCACCACTGAGCTGCCACTGCTGGGCCTTTGAGCAAAGCCCTTAACCATCCACTGCTCAGTTGTAAGACGCTCTGGATAATAGCGTCTGCCAAATGGCATAAATTTAACCCACCATGAACGCCTTTGATAACTTACTAGCAATAAGTGATTACAAAGAAAATCAGTGAAACTGCTAAATCTGGGCTTTTGTATGCATTCTGGCCTACGAAAACATTGCCACACAATATACTCGAATAGTAAAAAATGAAAACAAAGTCAATTTTATTCTGAGATAAGTGTGATTCTTTTTTTTTTTTGACAATTTTTGTTCAATTTCTTTTCTTTCTTTTTCTTGTTTGTAAAAAAAAATCTTTCTCAGTTTTAATTTTGCTCGTTTTTGCTTTTGTCCTTTTTTTGTTGAATTTTGTATTTTTATTTTTATTTTTTTAAATGTGTGTGTGTGTTTGAAAGAGAGAGAGAGAGAGAAAGAAAGAGAGAGAGAGAGAGAGAGAGAGAGAGAGAGAGAGAGAGAGAGAGAGAGAGAGAGAAAGATTATGCATGTGAATCACCTGCATCTATGCCACATCTCTATTAATGATAAAGCTGCACATGTAACTGTATGTCACTATGGTTACTGAATGTTTATAGGTATGATGATGAACTGAATGAAACTACCACACACAAGATGTTAGACTTCTGATCGTAAGGTTAAAGGTTGAGTTTTCAAATCCAAGCACCACCAAGTTTCACTGTTGGGCCCTAAGGCAAAGTCTCCTAAGTGCTTTGCTGTATAAATTAGATAAATGTAAGTCACTCTGGATAAGGCAATTTGTCAATTGGCATAAATGTAAATGTAAACTTCTGTGCCTGCGCATTCACCTTCCTGACAATATCAATTAAGTATTCAGATATACCATGATATAAACTGACTTATTCACTTCACATATTTGTTGAAAAATGAACTATATTCACTAGACTTTCAGTGTGTAGCTTTGGCGGAACATTTACAGTGCGTTTCCTTTTTCCAGAAAGTGCACCTTAATGTAAGAGCACACCTAATGCTTTTTCCAATAACTATTGCACAAAAATTACTTACCTCTGGCCATAGCTGGGGTCTTTCCTCCGACAGTGCAGAGTAACAATACGGTGTCCTTCACTCCTCACATCCTGACTGACGGTCCACTGCACCGGATTAGTGGTCTTTGCTCCTAAGAACGCCACATCATCTTTCAACTTCACCCTGTTACAGAGAAATATGCTATTTGTTTATTTGTTTGGTTTTTTGTGTTTGTCATCCCAACAAAATTCAGTTCTTATTGCCACATTACAATTGCACCAACAAAAAAATTGTAAAGGGGTAAAAAATAATTACCCCTCGAGATCAGACACTGAAATAAAGCACATTATTTAAAAAAAAAAGAAATCTTTCTTTCAAAAATTTGTATAGAACAGTTTGTTTATTTTTACTTATTTATTTATTTTCCCGTTTTCTCATTTTCAATAACTAAGTGTAACATTTTGTTTCTGTTAGTTTAATGATGTTTTATGATTTATACTTCAACTCTTCAATCTTTTATTACTTTTTTTTTCTAAAAACATATATTTTTTTTCAAATTCAGGCTGTTTTATTTTTTATCT
Organism: Silurus lanzhouensis; assembly: GCA_039877035.1. Lineage (NCBI taxonomy): Eukaryota > Metazoa > Chordata > Actinopteri > Siluriformes > Siluridae > Silurus > Silurus lanzhouensis. The sequence continues at coordinate 6,165,428 of JBCEWE010000458.1, read as the reverse complement.
AACTCGTTTTTTGATTAACTTTGTTTTTTATATATTTTTTTTTAAATCATCTGAGAAAATCTGTTTCTTTTTGTCCCTATATTCATCTGGACAAAATATCTTTTGAATATATTAATAATGCCACATTATTGCACAATATCTCAGTCCTACCCTGTGCTGATTACCAACCCTGATCTTGGACACATCATTTCAAACCCACACTGGCTTACTTCTAAATGAAATATAATGTGTATGAATGGTGAATGTTTTGCCATATGATGTATTACAATACTATAAAAGGTTTACAAAGACTAACAGAATGCTTGTAAATCGCCTTGACGCTGCTCAATACAGATCATTCTAACCATGTGTCAGCTGTGCAGCCGTGCCCTGCCTTCCCTACAGCTTATCACAAGCAGATAAAACAGAACAGAAATGCAAAGACTCCGGAAAGAATAAATCAGGAACAACAGATAATTCTGTGTACTGACAACACCGGCCAAATAAGACGAAAACTAATTAATTAAAAATGCATGCAGAGAAGCACTAAGATAACTAAATAGTCGGACAGAAATGTGTACTACGACAATGCACTGAGACAAAGTATGGTAGCAATTACCATCCTGTCAGTGTGAGAGACTGGAGACTCCTTATCGTTCGCTTCAACACTGCTGCTGGCAGCAAAAATGAACTGAAGACCAAAACATGAGCAAAGAAACACACACTTAACCCTTAACTATTAGAGGTTTTATTACACCAACAGACTCCCAACTAATGAATCAACCACTGTGTGTGTTTTAGATCTAGAGAAATACAAAGTAATGGGGTGGTGTGATAAAGCATATTTACTTTTCCCAACCTAAAACTGATTATTTTCTGTAACAAATTAAACTGAAGTATTTTTATTTCTCTTATACCAGTGTTCACCAATGGTGAAGATTTTTGTATTTATTCAAAAATAATCAGTTGTACATTTTATCCCATTATTCTTGCATTTGAAGTTGTTAAATGTCATAGATTTTTTTTTTTGTTCGGTTACCATATATAACGACGATTTAGACTATAAAATACAATTAAAAACTTTTCATGTGCCTGAGAAAACTGCAAAGCATAATCTGCTCTGTTCTGAAGGCTTTTGCTTGTCAGAACTGTTATACAATTTTACCCCTGAACGTGCTGACACTGGAGACTTCTTCCCTAATGCCCTAAATAAACATTTCCAAATAAACAGAATGCATATCAGCACAGATTTGTGATCCAGCTGCAAATCCATGGAAATGAGGAGTTACTATAGAAATGTATTATAATGACTGTTTTAATATAAACCTGTGCTTTGCAGCTGCACTATTGTGAGAGCTGCTACAATAAATCAACATTTATATATTGACTAGTGCTAATTTTGGAATGTAAACTTTCCCAGTGCTGAGAGTGTTATGCTGCTCCATGTCACAGGAAAAGTTGTCACAACTGTCACATGATATGGGTAAGCAAGACTTTGCGGGTACCATATTGTGTTGAAATATAGTCAGAGATAAAAAATTATAGAAATGAAAGTCAAAAATCTGTCTTTTAAATGAAAAAAAAAAAGATAAAAAAAAAAGAGGTATAACTACCGTATTTTTCGGACTATAAGCCGCTACTTTTTTCCCACACTTTGAATCCCGCGGATTTTTCCTGGATTTTTCCCGGTTTCACAAACTTCAAGCCACAAAACTGAGCACCAAAACATTAGACCAATGAAATTTTCGAACGGAAACGAAAAAACGCACCTCACCTGTGTTCTGAGCTTCACGGCATCGGGTGATTTTTAAATAAACTCTCGAGAGAAATGGTTGTAAAAGGAAGGAAGATGACAGTGAACAATGAATTTCTTGGTAGGCTACTGTTTAGATACAAGCCGTTGTAACGCGTTGAGTCTGGGTCATGGGAGAGCTCGCTAACTCCAGTTGCAACAGAAATCATATTGGCACAGACAGGTTTCCAAAACTTGTGCTTTTTGATTTTTTTTTTTATCTTTTTAGATTTTTTAATATCTCGGTATTTGATATTTGAACATATTTCACCAGTTACACCGTGTAACAGACACTGTCTTTCGGTAAAGCCTGTGTAAAGTTTATTAATTTTAGTGTAGACGGCTTATACACAGGTGGGGCTTATTTATGTTTAAAATAAAAATATTTGTAAAATTTAGCGGCTTATGTAAGGGTGTGCTTTATAGTCCGGAAATTACGGTAGTTAGGATGGTGTTTACCTTTTATTTTAATCAACCCAAATATACCTAATGAAAAAGAAAATAACAAAAGATGTAAATTATAAGATAAATGTAACAATGAAATTAATTATTAAATTGTCTATTTTATTTTATTTTTTTATGAAAACAGTTTTCTGACACAAAAAAGCCTTCAGAACAGAGCAGATTATGCTTTGCCGTTTTCTCATGAACATGAAAAGATGCTTTTTTTTATTGTATTTTATAGTCTTTACAGTTGTTATATATGATAACAGGAGAAAAAATGTTTTTAACGATATTTAACAACATCAAATGCAAGAATATGGGCTAGCAAGAGACGGTTTAGCAGTGCATACACATTAAGTATGTTGCTTAACACAGGAGATTTTGCTGAGATGCACATTAAAAATCCAGTTCCACCCTAAACTATCACCTGCAACTTTTAATTGCTCAGTGGCAGGTCTTCAGCGCGTTAGGATGCTCTTTTTGTTGCTACATTAACATCGACATGAAAAGCTGCTGTTCACTCCATGTGCTGTATGTACAAAGCTTGACTGGGATCATAAGACACTGTGAATATGAATACATTTTAAGGGGTTAGTATTAAACTTAATTATTCTCTGGGGTTTAGACTGATGAAAAATTTGTTTACATCATACATTATGGAAATAGTAGATGTAGGTGATACTAATGTTTATTCTTTAATAAATAGAAATGTATAATAAAAGACAGGTATACACTGGATGGTAATTTTCCTCTTTACATTAAAAATGTTATTTTATGAAGACATGAAAATTTTAACAAATGTTAAATTTAGGTTGAAAATAGGTCCGAAGCATCCGGGCCGTCACATCCAGACTGTGCAATAGTTTCTTCCCTCAAGCCATCATGCTTCTCAACTCATAACTGAACTGAAAATCATGCACACACCCACTCATCTGTGTGACTGATCTGTACAACCCGGACTCAACACACACAATCGTACTCACTTCACACATCCATGTCTTCAGCACCACTCATATTACCTCATTACTACAAACTGTTTACATGTTGTTTTTGCACATCTATTTTGACTGCTGCTATTGCTCTTTTGCACAACATTTTGTTTACATTTTTGTTTACTTACAATGTTCACTCCTGTACTCAGTACTCTTTTACACACCAAACGAAACTTTCTTTCTGCTTCTCCCATTAGGGGTCGCCACAGCGGATGCTCCGCATGTTTGATTTGGCACATGTTTTTACGCTGGATGCCCTTCCTAACGCAACTCTCCCGATTTATCCGGGCTTGGGACCGGCACTAAGAGTGGCTGGGGTTGGTTCCCTGACCAAGGATCGAACCCGGGCCGCAGCGGTGAAAGCGCCGCATCCTAACCACTAGACCACCAGCGAACCTACAGTACTCTTTTACACACCGCAGTGTGTAATATACAACAGGTTTACTGGTGCCGCTATTTTGTGTTTTGTGTATTTGTCCTACACTATCTTGTGTTGTTTTGCACTGTCTTGTGTTGTCTTTGCACTGTTTGCGCCAGGTTGCACACGATGCACTTTATGTGGCTAGGACACTTACTAGTTCTTAGCTCTGTATTTTCTGTGATGTAGCTTTATGCTGTTAAATGTAGCACCAGGGTTCTGAAGGAACGTTGTTTCATTTCACTGTGTACTGTGTCAGCTATATATGGTTGAAATGACAATAAAAGCTTCTTGACTTGACTTGACTTGAAAATAAACTCATCGTTTCGAAACATATAATGCAATTGAAATAGAGAAATCCTGGTCCACACAGACATTGCATCATCCAGGAATTAACTTTTAAAGAAGAGCAGACTTTAGACTTTGAATTGAATTGAATAGAACTTTGAACCCAAAGAAAACAACAAAATAACTGGTGGAGGAGTTAAAGGAGTCAGAGAGTCCTGCATCATCATCTAAGGCTGTCATGCATGGAAGTAGCCTCTCACCCCAAACTGAAATTTGCAGATGATCAAGAGTCTTTTGAAGAAGTATTTTCTGGGCAAATAAAAAGACAAATTGAACTGTTTGTATATAATGCTCAGTGCTATGTACGAAGGAAAGAGGTGATGCTTATGGTATTAGCTTTCATTGCTATGCTGAGAATACAGTGTTGTATGTTTTAGCAAAGCCAGATGAGAGAGATCAGTTTAACAATGTTGAGGAGTGTATAAAAAACCTTAGACAGTGGATGCTTGATATCTTCCTTCTGCTAAACTCGGATTAGTAGAAAGCACTTTTACTAGGACCACATGCAGCTAAAAGTAAACTTTCAGATTACGTAGCATCTGTAATCTGGTCTTTTCATCTCAGTGTGTACAACAGTCAAAGACCTTGTTGTGATTATTGACTCTTTGATTTAAGGCTCATGTGAATAATATTACCAGGATCGCCTTCTTGCACCTCCGAAATATTGGTAAAATTAGAAATATAATGTTGTTACAGGATGCAGAAAAACTAGTTCATGCTTTTGATACATTGAGATTAGACTACTCTAATGCTTTACTGTCTAGGGTGTTTCTAGAGCTAGATAACCACATCACCCCTGTTTATTCAGTCTACACTGGTTTCCCATTAAATCTCGCAGTGATTATTAAATTATGTTATACTACTGACATATAAAGCACTTAACAGTCTCACCCCACAGTATCTGAGTAAACTTCTGTGCAATTGCGATCCTCCACGCCTACTTAGATCAAAAGGTGCAGGCTATTTGCTGGTACCTCAAATAATGAAGACTACAGCATGGGGCAGATCTTTCTCTTATAAAGACCCACAGTTATGGGACAGCCTTCCAGAGTTCGGGACTCAGAAACAGTGTCAGTGTTCACGTCGAGGCTGAAAACATTTTTTTCAAGTCATTTAGACAAGTCTATTATCAGTAGATTTTTCTTAGGTAAGGAAGCAGATCTGCAGGGATAATGGATATAAAAATGTTCAGTGAACCGGGATATTTGTATGCTGTCGTCCCCTCACTCTTACACATTTCCTCATGTTTGTTGAAGGTGGTGTGGTGTGCTGGGTCGTCTCTTATCCCAGAGATCCCTCATGTCTGTGTTACCTTCTGGCTCTCCCTTAAATTATGCTGCCATAGCAAGTCTTGCTGGAGACTCCAACTTCACATTGTGTTTAAATTTAATACAACAATACAGAGACTGAATAATCCATATCCCTGTCAACCCTACTCTCTCTCTCTCTCTCTCTCTCTCCCCCTCCCCCCCCCTCTCTCTTTTGGTCAAGTTAAACATGCTCCTGAGGTACCAGTGACCACTGTTTCTGCCCCTCTATTTTCCTTGCATCTGCCCACTTCATCCCGGCCTGCCTCTGGATGGTGTTCTCTTTGATTGGAGGTCACTCTGTGCAGCTGGAGATGGTTTCACATCTATGGCCTGGGGATCCATGAAATAATGGAGTATCACAGGAGCTTTGAGGATGGATTTGGACTGTACTTTATGTCAACAGTCTGCTACAGTGACTCAGGACTCCAGTTTGGTCACCATCACTGCTTGCTTGATCATTACAAAAAAAACATTCTTATTCATTGTGGTTATTCATTTTAACCACATTATCTGTGTAAAGCTGCTTTAACACAATGTCTATTATTAAGAGCGCTATACAAATTAAAATAAATTGAATTGCTTTTATTCCATGTCAAACATGGGGTTGCAGTATTATGCTGAGGGGGTGCTTTGCTGGCTAAGGGAGAATGATCTAAAAATACTGAAGCAATATCTCAAGAGATCAGACAGAAAGTAAAATATTTGTTCTTCCAAGACTCAAAAAGTTACTAATTGGAGTAGTCACCGCAAAGTTCTGACCTGAGAAAACTGTTTCTGTCAATGTGGTAATAAAAATATTCCAGCTTAGTGTTATAAGAACTTATGAAAGGTTCTCCCAAGCATCTGATTTAAGTTTAAGCAATTCAAATGCAATGACATCACATACTAACAAATTGTATGTAAAATATTTATCCCACTTAAAATCAAACTGAAGCTGTCTCTTAGCTATCATTTTAAATAGATCTCTTATTAAAATGAAGTTTATACCTTAATTGACAAATGTGTATTGTAAAAAACATGAGCTTTCATGTCTTCAGTTTACTTCTTTCATGTTAACTTTTTTTAGGCTTAACTGAAAGTGAACATAGATGTAGCTAATAAACCAGGAAAAAAATAATTAATGACATCTTGATGGTGCGTTAAACTCTTTCAATTCAAACTTATACAATGAATGTCCATAGGGGCCTGTGCTGTATGCTGTATGTATATCTACAGAGGCTCAAAGGCCCAGGAGTGGTTAATTCACTAATCTTTTCAGTCACTGTCTTTTCATTCCCACTGAAAATATATGTGCTATATAAGAGAGCAGAGACGGCTGGCTATTCAACACACACACACACACACACACACACACACACACACACACACACACACACACACACACACACACACACACACTACTCTCTAATTCACCTCATTGTATCAAGAAATTCCCCAGATACATACGCAGAGCTGTTTCTTCTGCTAAAGTCTTAGATAGAAATTAGCCCCCATAATATCCAGAACTCATACAAAGTGTCCTTAAATTCCAACAAGAATGAAAAGCACTCTTACTATGTACAAGTAGAACAGAGAGTACAAGCAGTTACAAAAAGCGTAAAAGAGAAATCTAGCAAAGCGGCGCAAAGAAAGCCTTAGCACTTAAGAGAGTCTCAGAGTTACGGAGGATGATGCGGGCAGATCCTGCACACAGTTCAAAGGGTTCTTGGTTCTCATGTCTCTATGTCTTTGATCATATCACAGTGCTAAGCCGGGGTAATATCCTGACTCTGGGCTTTCTGACTCCAATAGACAGGAACATCTGGATTCATTTTGTCAGATGCATTCTTTTTTCACTATTTCATTTTTGTGACAAATTAATAAAAAAAAAGGGGTAAAAGGACATGATGTGTCATATCGTATCATAGGTCGGTTAAGGCAGCAAAAATTGTACAAAAAATAAGAACAGATATTTCAGGTTTAGGTGTAGTACCTGGTGTGGAAAATTTGCTGAGACCTGGCAACCCTGCAAACCTGTGAAAGCTTGCCAAAGTTTATAATGTTTTGCTTTGTTACATCAGAATAGACTTTCAGTTATTGTAATTTTTACTGTCAAATATTCTAATAAATTGTAATGGGAAATTTATAAATCAAAAAAAAATGTATACTATAAAATTGAAATAAATATTATTTTTACATCATGATTGTATTGCCACAGTCAACACACATTCCCCGACTCTGCATTTTCCAACAACTGATTAAACACAGGTGTTCCCATTTACACATACGTACAAACACGCACACACGCACACACACACACACACACACACACACACACACACACACACACAATATAACAGACTACCACTTAGCAGCTAGTTGTGAAGTAACACCATTAATAACTTCTTCCTGGCCTTGCCGAGCCGTTTGTATCATGTTCTAGATTTCCTGTTACGTACGTAATGTTTGCCAATGGTTCTGTCTTCTGCTTTTGCACCCCCCAATCCATATTTTAGATTTGTCTTTTGTGATATTAAACACTGTGATCTGTACTTGCATCCAATTCCTTGTGTGTTTCTGAGTAGATCAAATTAAATGATAAAGATATGTCAAGAAAATGTAAATAAAAAACATTTTCGAATAGTCACGAATGGTTTGAATACAAGTTTGATTTTTGATCATTTACAGAACCTGCATTCCTTATATTCTCTGGCCCACCATTCAGTTGAAGCCCATATAAGAAAAACATCTGCCACTGATACAACAGTGACTACTAAACAGTGACTGATCAAAAACAAATAACGTATAAGCCTGTCTCAGCTAGGCAAAGTGTTTGCAATGGGTTATACCGATATTAATTTGATCAGAAAGATGGACTATATGGAAAAAGTATTGGGACACCTGACTTACTTTGTTCTTCCTCAAAAACGTATCACAGTTGGAGGCACACAACTGTATAGGATGTCTCTGGATGTGGTAGCATTACATTTTTCCTTCACTTTAACTAGGAAAACCAAACCTGTTACAACATGACAATGCCCCGGTGCACAAAGCCAGCTACATGAAGATATGCTTTTACATGAGTTGTGGAGGAAGATTATGAGTTTTCTGCTACAGAGCTCTGATTTTAACCTTATTGAACATCTTTGTAATGAATTGGACCGCTTACTGCGCCCCAGGTTTCCTCACACATTTACATTTATGGAATTTGGCACATGCCCTCATCCAAGGCGACTTACAATTATCCTATTTATACAACTGAGCATTTGAGGGCCTGGGAGTGTGACCACTGGTTAGAAGGCCACTGAATTACCACTTCCCCTTACCCTAAATCAGTACACTACTTTACTAATGCCTTTGAGACAGAATAAGAACAAATATCCAAAACACACTCCAACATGTAATGTAACATCTTTACAGAAGAGTGGAGCTTATTGTAACAACAAATGGCGACTAAAAGTGGAATGGGATGTTCAGAAAAGTGCATATAAATCTTATGATTAGGCATTCACAAAATTTTTGCCAATATAGTCTTTGCCTAAGCTGCAAAAGCATCAGCAGAAAATAATAATAATTGTGTGATAGACATGTACTGAGTAAAGAAGTATTTCTAAAATAGAAACTGCTGGATTAACTGTTAATATTACAGCTGAAGGCCAGCATGTTTGCTATCGCATACTCAAGTTTTCTATCTACTTTTTCATAATAAAAGCTGTTTTAAGCAGCTTTCCCTGCTCGCAAGTTAATATATGCAGAAAAAAAGCAGATCTTAGCTGGATAATGCTCTGTATTCACTTTTTTATGCATGAGAACATGAGAGAAACAGCCATTATTACGGAGTCGTATTACTAAGCTAGCAGGGTAACATACATTATACATCAGGAAAGACATTGAAGCACTACATCAATTTTGCTACAAATCGGCCTAGCAAATTCCTCTCTCTTGAGTCCACTACTTTATGCTTGGGCACAAATCCTGGAAGAAAAGTAAACAGAGTCTACAGCAATGATCTGGCTGACATAAAAACCCAAACCCAAGAGAAAGAAATACATTAAATCAGGGGTTAATTAGGAACTGGCAGATTTGAATGAAATTGGTCTGGCTAATATGATTTCTGTTCAAATGCAATAAGGTCCGGAAAACCAATTTTAAGCCGAGGCTCTGTCACTGCTCCCCAGTACACGAATGGCAGCTCATTAATTCCCAAACAACATGAGTATCAATTAAATTAGTATTTATATATGTGATGAGAGGATCAGCACAACCTGGGGGTTTGGGGGCAGAGAGAGAGAGAGAGAGAGAGAGAGATAGAGAGAGAGAGAGAGAACAAAGAGTGAAAAGTGGCAGAGAGGACGATAAAAGAGAAAGGGAGAGAGAAATAGACTGAGAGAAATGGATTTAATAACAGATAGAGAGAACGTGTCAGAATGTTGACAGGCCGTCACAGGCCCTGCATCAGCCGTGTGAAATAATGTGTGCAAAATCCCCTGATTCTCATTTCTCATTCATTATGAAATTGTAATGAGAAGCAAGTGTTTGTGTGTGCGTGTGTGCGTGTGTGTGTGTGTGTGTGTGTGTGTGTGGTGTGTGTGTGTGTGTGTGTGCGCGTGTGTGTTTATGTGTTTATGTGTGTGTGTGTGTGCATCTTTCTGAGTTAATGCCATTAACTTGGACTTGGGATAAACACCAACAAACACTTCACTGACTAAAGAAAACTCCTCTCAGTGAAGTGAGTTCATGCCACTTTTTTTAATCTTATATATTTACAGATTAAAGAGATTATTTGAGAATGTATGTCAAATACCAGGCGTAAAATTCATGCTAAGCCAGAAGTAAGTGTATATATTAAATTCTGGGCAGTTTCTATGGTAACCACTTGAGCTAATATAGATAGACACAAGTACTAGTGTCACTCATAAATATGGAAAAAAATTATCATGACAACATTATAAATGTGTGTGCGTATATATTTTGCGCAAAATCACTTTAACGGCACTGATTTTATTAACATGCAATTAATGTAGCACGCATTTCTGTTTTTAACAAAAATATTTATATTTTCCATTTCCAGTTTGGTGTCCTGATGATTTACGTAATTTATAACACCATAATTACTTTACAACATTTACAAAAATATTTTATCTTCATGCGCTATGTTGAGCATGGTTTCACTAATAATAAACATACATTTGCAAAAAGCATCCATATTTGTTCATGGTCATGTTGATTAGAGTAATAAAAACTTAAGAAGTATTCATTTAAGGTATATTGATAACAGATAAAATTGTGCAATTTAGTTGCGAATAATCACGAGTTAACTTAAGACAATCATGCGATATATATATATATATATATAAAACATTTTTAAACAGCAGCTCTGACATGTCATACAGTTTTCTGATGGGTTATTTATACTTTCCTCAAGTGTCAAGAGTAAGTGAGATACAGAAAGCAGGGGAGTAAACTCTGTGATCCAGTAATAACATCAAGAAATGCACTTAAACAATGACAGAACTTTGTCAGCAACAGCAAACCACTGCAGGTTTAATAGACAAACCAATCAGAAAGAAACTCACAACAGGTGAGAACAATAATGACACCTTTTAATGACACAATGAACAAAACACGTACATTTAAAAGTCACCTGACAGGAACAAATGCTACATTCGACTTGCCTTGTAACTACAACTAAAGCTGCAAAGTTAAATAATAATCATCGACACCTCCATGTCCACCTTTAGGTTAAAGTTTGTAGCGTGTACATACAGTACTGTGCAAATGTTTTGGCCAAAAAAAGTTTTCTTTTGCCTTCAGATTGTCCATTTTTTTCCACTTTTTTTCTCTCAAATCCACAGACAATTCTTTACACTTCTTTCCATGCTCAGTGTGACACAAAACACAAAGGTTGAGTCAACAGTTACTTATCACAAGTGTGTCGAAATATAAATTACAAGAGCATCCCCTGCTTGAAAAGCAATAATCTTTTACAAGATGCCAATAATTTTGTCCAGTCCATTTTTAAGTTCTGTGTGAAATCTTATAAAGTTTGACTTTTCTTCTCTGTTTCTTTTTGTGTTGTTGCAGTGCAAACAAAAACAATAGACATGTGAATACCAAAACATTTGCATTTGGAACATTTTTCTGAGAGATGTGTTGCATTTTCTGTCAGAATTGCAAGGGTGCCGATATTTTTGGCCATACATATGTGTGTGTGTGTGTGTCTGTGTGTGGGTGTTTTGTGGAAACCTGACCATATGTGCTTTTTAAACATCCCATTATGCATTTAGTTTGGTTTTATAATAACACCCACTACTCTGGGAAGATTTTGAAGTGTGTATGTGGAGGTTTGTGCTCATTCAGCCACAAGGGTGTTAGTTAAGTCAGGTACTGATGTACGATGAGGAGGCCTGGGGTACAGTCAGCATTCCAATTCATTCCAAAGGTGTTCAGTAGGGTTTTGGTCAGAGCTCTATAGCAGGCCACTCAATATCTTCCACACAAACCCATGTAAACCACATATTCGTGGAGCTGGCTTTGTGCTCAGAGTTCAAGTAATGAGAAAATTTATTGCTGTCGCATCCAAAGGCATACTATCAAAATTGTGTGCCTGCAACTTTGTGGTAACAGTCTGAAGAAGAACCACGTTACTGGAAAAGCCAGGTGTCCTAATACGTTTGTCCATTCAGTGAATATGGAGTTAAGATAAACATGCATCACTCTGCTGAGGACTGAGTTTAAAGCAATACAGTATTTAAATAACAATTCAGTTGGTACAGGTTTGAAAAGTTGAACAAGTTTGTGTAACATATAATTCAAGGAACGTCATGAACAAGATCAAACAACATGTAATATAAAATGCTAGTTACTTCTTACTTTTATTACTAATTACATTTTTGTAATAACCACATTTAGCCCATTTGCATTTTGTTAACAACAAATGAAGTGGTGCACATTCACTTTTTCAACCTGTTCGTCAGTGATTTATTTTTGAAGAATGTATGTATGTAATGTATGTTGATAATCTGAAACTGTAAAATGCTGTACACCAATTTTGATTTGTCATCAGTCCATAAATGGGAAGAAAAATACCCAAAGTTGACTTTCACGTCACATTTCCCCGTTTACTCTGTCAAGAACAAAAGATGCACAAATGACAACAGGGCCATCTATAGCAGATACTGCTAACAATATCTTTTTGAGGTTCTTGTTTTAAAAGAAGCATTGATTGCACTAAATTCAAAAGATGGTTCTGTTATTATTTTTGCATTTCAGTCTAATAAATAAAAAAAGCTTTCCTAAATTGTATAAATAAAGTAAATCGTTTTTTAATTGCATTATTTGAGAACCAAAAATAATTATGATATACAACACAGCTCATTTAAAGCTAAGTACTTCGTTGTTCATTTCTAATGCTGTGAGCAAACATGTTGATTTAACATTGTTTCATAAACTGAAAATAGACTCCCAGTTGAGAAGGCTACCCCAAGCTGACAAGTAGGTGTTTTTATGACTGCGGGGGCGTTTTGGATTTTAATGACTGTAGGATGGGTATAACAAATATTGACCTTGAGTCACCCCAAGCATAAATTAAAGAGAAACAAAAAAGCAAGTTTTATTCTCGCTTAGACCCGAGGTGTACGCCGAGAGCTATGGCACGTGCTGAGAAGGGGAAGTCATGACAACTTGAGTGTTATTGATGCAGAATACTTGTACTCTTACTTGATTACATTTCCAACAAGAAAAAATAATTTTTTGATCCTTTTCTCTACTTCTCTCTCACCAGTGACTACGCTAAATGTCAATCAAACGCTCAAGTGTGCACTTCATTTTCTTTATTTAAAAATTTTTTATTTTACATTTACATATTAAGCATCCAATCAAGGACCATGCCAATTAGCTTGCACTGACAACTAATTTTATCCCATCAAAAGATTTACTTTTTACCTTGTTAATTTGGAAATATTTTTGAAGAACCTTTTAGATTTCCACTTGAGAACTTCCACTTAAAAGATTTTGACACACAAACACACACACACACACACACACACACACACACACACACACACACACACACACACACACTCTCATAAACATATATATACACACATGCACCCACATTGCTTGGCAGACAATCTACATACAGGTATTAAAAAAAAAAAAAGTATTGAAACACTTAAAAGTAGTGAAACTTAAGAACTACAGTGATATAGCACAGTTATAGCTACAAGGACAACAGCACAAACAACAGATTAATAATTAATCAATCTAGTCATTATTTATTTATTGATTAACAATGAGAAGCTTCTGAAAATGACTAAACTAATTCTTTATCCTTCATCTTTGTTGTTTGTAACTTGTCCCCTGAGCTGTGACCTGATTGGTCATGCTATGAAAAAAAAGCACTTGACATCACTCAGTGCTCTTTGTGATAAGTTGAACTTTTGCAAACTTCTGTACTTTTCAAAGCATTGTGGTCTGATGATTAAAACGCCGGCAGCATCGACTGCACCTTGTGGCCGCATCCCAAAGGATTACATGTAAAAATATGCGGCAGAGGTCGAGGGGAAAAATCCAGCGAGTGTGAACACACACACAATCATGACTTTCTTTTGTTGTGTTTGACTTCTTAGCTGCCTTTTTTAGAATGGGTGAATCAATAAGCTGCACACTGGGATGCCACACGTCATGAAAAAGATTGTTAGCGCTGTTAGCGTCCTCTCCTGTTGTTCCTGTGTTCAGCTGCTGTCTGCTGGGTTTGTGCACCTCAGTGTAGGAAAAGAAGCAAAGACACCACAAAATACAATTTCCAGGGACCACAGGAGAAGAAAAACACGTATCTACATCTCAAAAAACACACTCCAAATGCGGTGGCTTTGAAAGCAGTAGGCCCATAGCTATGATTAGCACAATGATTAACACATCTCCACGTAAACCATACTTAATTGCTGTACAAAAGGAATGAATTAGCTGACTGGCATGCTTCAAAGTTCCCTTTTCTTTCATGGAAAGAGATCATTTATTAAATTAACCACCACGAGACATCATGATCAGGTATTACATTTTATTATCGCATTTTACTAATATTAAATAGTAGGACATTATGGTTTCATTAATCTACCCACTTTTTTCTATCACTAATGACAAAAATTATTCATTGTGCTGGATTTCTCTAAATGTATTCATCAGTTAAAATATCTATTTATTTGCAAGATCATTTACAAATTGGATCAGTATGTTGTGAATTCAAAAATCCCAGCACCATCAAACTGCCACTTCTGGGTACTTGAGCCCTTAAGCAAGGCTAACCCTTAGCTGCTCAGCTGCATAATTGTAATTAATGTGTAATTTATAATAATTTAAGGTGCTCTGCATAAGGTGGTCTGCCAAATGTCATAAATGTAAATGCATATTGATTGTCCATGCAATCATGTGATCAGCTTCAAATCTTATAATTGGTTATTATTACTGTAATATGTGTATATATATATATACATACAGTGCCCTCCACAATTATTGGCACCCCTGTTTAAGATGTGGTCGTGGACTTCAAAAAATTCTCCTTTTTTTTTTAAACAACATAGAACCCAAATGCAAAAAAAGAGAAAAATCCAACCTTTTATTTAAGTACATTACTTTGGTGGTAAAAAAATCACACATTTAGAAAAAAAAAAAAAAACTTGAAATCATGTGTGCCACAATTATTGGCACCCCTGATGTTAATACTTTGTACAACCTCCTTTTGCCAACAAGACAGCACTTAATCTCCTCCTATAACATTTCACAAGATTGGAGAACACAGAGAGAGGGATTTTTGACCATTCTTCTTTGCACAATCTTTCTAGATCATCCAGCGTCCTGGGTCCTCTCTTATGCACTCTTCTCTTTAGCTCGCCCCACAGGTTTTCGATTGGGTTGAGGTCTGGGGACTGAGATGGCCATGGGAGGACCTTGAGTTTGTGACTGCTGAACCACTTTTGTGTAGATTTTGCCACATGTTTTGGATCATTATCCTGCTGAAAGACCCAATGACGACCCATCTTCAGCTTTCTGGCAGAGGCCATCAGGTTTTTATTTAAAATATCCTGGTACTTCAAAGCGTTCATAATGCCATGCACCCTAACAAGGTTCCCAGGGCCTTTGGAAGAGAAACAGGCCCACAGCATCACAGATCCTCCACCATACTTCACGGTGGGCATGAGGTGCTTTTCGGCATACTCATCTTTTGTTTTACGCCAGACCCACTTAGAGTGTTTGTTGCCAAAAAGCTCAATCTTAGTCTCATCTGACCAAAGCACACGATCCCAGTTGAAGTCCCAGTACCTACGTTTGTGAGTGTTAGTGAGAAAAGGCTTTTTCCTTGCATGCCTCCCAAACAGCTTGTTGGCATGTAGAGAGCGTCTGATGGTTGTTTTGGAGACTCAGATGCCACTCTTTGTTGCAATTCTGTGACGGTGAGCTTGGGAAATTTTTTTACTTCTCTTACCATCCTCCTCACTGTGTGTTGTGGCAAGATAAACTTGGGACCTCTTCCAGCCTTGTTTGTCACTGTTCCAGTTGTTTTAAACTTCTTAATGATTCCTCTGACTGTAGATACCGGCAAGTTAAGGCGAGTAGCTATTTTCTTGTAGCCATTGCCTGACTTATGAAGGTCGACACACATCTGCCTTACTTGAATGGTGTGTTCTCTTGTCTTTGCCATGTTGACAAATGGGTAAGAGAATTAGGCCTCTGTGTCACGTCATATTTATACCCCAGGGAAACAGGAAATCATGAATTACTAATTAAAAGTCCCTAGATACCCTGACCAACCTTAGCAACTACAGAAAAATAAAAAAAAAAATAAAAAAAATTACATTTTTCAGAGGAATTGTTAGGGGTGCCAATAATTGTGGGACACATGATTTCAAGTTTTTTTTTTTTCTAAATGTATGATTTTTTTTACCACCAAAGTAATGTACTTAAATGAAAGGTTGGATTTTTCTCTTTTTTTTGCATTTGGGTTCTATGTTGTTTTAAAAAAAAGGAGAATGTTTAGAAGTCCACGACCACATCGCCAATAATTGTGGAGGGCACTGTATATATAGCTTATGCCATCAAGTAAAATGGCTTGACAGTATGCAATTACTTTAGAAAAAACTTGCGGAGAGCCCTTGTACAGTTTTTGCTTCATTTTGTAGTTTACAGATAAATGTGCTATAAACACGCTTAGTAATTTGGCTTTTACCACAAAGAAAAATCTACATACAATTTTACATGATGATAAATGAAGTTTAATTACATTACTTTAAATTAAATTCAATTATTGATGATTAATTTGGAGAAATTAGATTATTGTACTAAAGCATATCAATTTGAAACAAATTAAAACATTTTGCACAATGTAGTTTTTTTCAATTTGGTATAAGAAATAACATTTTGTAATTTACAACATTTACGAAAAGTAGCTTTGGCATTGTTGTGGCCATGAGCGCAAATTCACATTAAGACTATTTAAGCCATGCAAAAATGTATTTAATCATACAATTATAATATTTTTTGCCTTCTCCACTGAAGTGAAGTGAAGGCTTTGTTTTTTCAGGTGTCCATGCTTTCATCTAACCGTCCAACAAATATTTATATGAGCTCAAGTATGTGTTATTATATATTTGCAGGATTTGTATAAAATTATTATTCAAACTAGCAAATATGCAGATCTTAAGATATGCTTAGATTTTTTTTTTTTCTGGCCAAACACGTCATGATTGCTGATTATTTTTTTAGTAGCCTCGTCAGGAATAAAGTATATTTTATGAGTATACAACTTTGTAACAAGATTTGTTGGCAGTAGAATCATTCCCATTGACATCTTAAAGAGGTCAGGCGATGTTTGGTGAGGGCGCAGGGTTAAGATCAGAGCTCAAGCCACTACAAGTCACATGAGTTCTTCCAATTACAACCATGGCAAATTGCTTCACTGAGCTCATTTTGTGTGGTTTTGTCTATGGTTTCCTGGGATCCCCTGAATGGAATTGTAATGCTACAACATACAAACCTGATTCCAAAAAAGTTGGGACACTGTACAAATTGTGAATAAGACCAGAATGCAATGATGTGGAAGTTTTAAATTTCAATATTTTATTTAGAATATAACACAGATGACATATCACATGTTTAAACTGAGAAAATGCATAATTTTGAGGGGAAAAATAAGTTGATTTTAAATTTCATGGCATCAACAAATCTCAAAAAAGTTGGGACAAGGCCATGTTTACCACTGTGTGGCATCCCCTCTTATTTGAGGAGACAAGTTGCTCAAGTTTAGGAATAGGAATGTTGTCCCAATCTTGTCTAATTACAGGCTTCTAGTTGCTCAACTGTCTTAGGTCTTCTTTGTCGCATCTTCCTCTTTATGATGCGCCAAATATTTTCTATGGGTGAAAGATCTGGACTGTAGGCTGGCCATTTCAGTACCCAGATCCTTCTTCTACGCAGCCATGATGTTGTAATTGATTCAGTATGTAGTCTGGCATTGTCATGTTGGAAAATGCAAGGTCTTCCCTGAAAGAGACAACATCTGGATGGGAGCATATGTTGTTCTAGAACTTGGATATACCTTTCACAGAACAGTTTTCCACTTTGCCACAGTCCATTTTAAATGAGCCTTGGCCCCGAGAAAAAACTCCTGCGTTTTCTGGATCATGTTTAGATATGGCTTCTTTTTTGACCTATAGAGTTTCAGCCGGCGACGGTGAATGGCATGGTGGATTATGTTTACCAACAATGTTTTCTGGAAGTATTCCTGAGCCCATGTTGTGATTTCCATTACAGTAGCATTCCTGTATGTGATGCAGTGCCGTCTAAGGGCCCGAGGCATCCAGTATGGTTTTCCGGCCTTGACCCTTACGCACAGAGATTGTTCCAGATTTTCTTAATCTTTGGATGATATTATGCACTGTAGATAATAAAACTTCAAACTCTTTGCAATTTTTCTCTGAGAAACTCCTTTCTGATATTGCTCCACTATTTTTCGCTGCAGCATTGGGGGAATTGGTGATCCTCTGCCCATCTTCACTTTTGAGAGACACTGCCACTCTAAGAGGCTCTTTTTATACCCAATCATGTTGCCAATTGACCTAATAAGTTGCAAATTGGTCCTCCAGCTGTTCCTTATATGTACATTTAACTCTTCCGGCCTCTTATTGCTACCTGTCCCAACTTTTTGGGAATGTGTAGCTCTCATGAAATCCAAAATGAGCCAATATTTGGCATGACATTTCAAAATGTCTCACTTTTATCTATATTCTAATGTGAATAAAATATAGGTTTATGAGATTTGTAAATTATTTAATTCCTTTTTTATTCACAATTTGTACAATGTCCCAACCTTTTTGGAATCAGGTTTGGACAAAAAAATTCTATAAAATTGTGTACTCTTAAGACTCATATATGGATGTGATGGCCAGGTGTCCAGATACGTTTAGCCACATTGTGTACTTCCAGGTCAAATTTGTTCATGCTTCTTTATTTTCGCATTAATTTAATATAGTTGTTTTCAGGACTTTGTGACAAAACAAGTAGGTACTATTAAAATAAGTAAATTTCATTTGGAAAAAAACATTTAATTTCTCATTTTAAAGTGAGCCAAGAAAAAACAAATGAATGCAAAGTACAGTTATGTGCACAATTATTTCTTTATGCTGAGAATGTCCTTTTCATTTCTTTTTTAAGTCAAAAATATATTTTTACATACAGGGTTTCAGGGAGACTTGAGCCACTTCAGGATTTAAATTTGAGTCTTAAGTCGCCATGGGCTGTAGTTGAGGGAACAGTAGCACTTTAATCACATTTCGAGCTGTGCATTTAAAACCACAAGCCTTTTGTGTTCCTCTTCCAAATGCCGCCTTTCCTGACATGGTTAAGTGCCCTGTTCATGCTTGCGTAAAAGCGTGTGGGCTTTAGTCCAAAATATCAATACATGGCAGAGATCATTTAATGTTCTCTGAAAGGTTTGCTTGGTCCCGCGGTGAGCCGAGAGAAGGCTTTAAAAATGATAGGTATGAAGAGGCTAAAAGAAATAAAGAAATAAAATATTCCAATCCTGACCTCTTTTAGTGGAATGCAGCAGAGAGAGAAAGAGAGGAGGTAAAGATCGATGAATTTAGAGAGAAAGTGCAGAATCGGCTTCTGTATAAAGCTGAACTTTACACCCACATCAAGCATCAGAGCTTGATGGAGCGAAAATATACAGATTCCCATCTATTGCTCTGCTGAAGTAAAAGATGGAAAATTACACTATAAACCTTAGCGTTAGTCCAAAAAGCATCAGACCAAAGAGCATGTCTAAAAGTGTGTGCCAAAGAAGAGAAATTAAACACCAAAAGTTCACTTTAAAAAGGTAAAAGTGCTATGAAAGTCTAATCTGCACTTAGCTGGCTAGTTTCTTACACTTTTCAGTATAGTCTCCAATGAAAATGTTTCAAAGATGCACCTTTCTGAATAGAAGCATCACAATTGCCTGGTTGGTTGAATGTTAATGCTTCACATCATCTTGTGATGTTGTGATGTTCCTCCTTTATGCAACTTTCGTTCTCAATAGTAGGGTTGTAATGAAAAGTCACTCTCTGTATGAACATCTGGTTAGCGCATGTCCATATCGAATTCAAACTTAAACCCAAAGAGGGTTTGGATTAAACTATGTTATTTTTTTCATAATTAAATTATGTAGATCAATTGCAAGGAATCACATGGTTTATGGTAAAGTTCATGTTATTGTTCATGCTAACATTACAGATTGTGTTCATGTCAATATTAAAATTTGTGTCAATGTTTTTGTTACCATTATGTTAAAACTGATAAATCTGTGCTTTCCTGCGACACAAAATAACAGCCACAACACAAAAAAATATGCCATCTGGAATTAAGGAAAAAAAAAGACTTTCAACAATGCTTCTAAAGTGCAGATAGTTGAAGGTGCAAATCCGGGGTAAAGAATAATGAAAGTTAGAGCAGTACCACAGCAGCCCAGTTGCTGATGTGTGGCATTCACCTGAGCACAATACAAGAAGGTGAAACCAAATCAGAGCTCTAAGGAGTGGACTTGGAAAGATGTGTGGATAAGGGAGCTAATTTAATTAATGAGGCCGATGCCTCACTTTTCATTATCGTCCTTGTTAAATGTACTGGGCCGTGACAACACGGCAAATGGGAAATGAGATTAACGCTGTCGGAGTCATAGTCCTCGGCAGACTAAGCTAATCTCTAACGAAGCGTTTACTTTCTGTCTGTCTTATTGAAAACAAAAAAACAAAAAAAAGAACGCACACACACACACACAGACACACACACACACACACACACACACACACACACACACACACACACACACACACACACACACACACACACACACACACACGTTCTCTCTCCTGCCACCTCTTGGCTTGTCTCTCTATGTGCAAAAATAATGAGCAGGTGATTAGCTGTAGCTCCTGTCAGGTTGGAGGTGAGAGTAATATCCAACCCTGCAGCTGAGCTTTAGTGCCTCTGTGAGACACTGATAGCAGGACACACTAAGTTCTGGCCAAACACTGATTTTCACACACACACACACACACACACACACACACACACACACACACACACACACACACACACACACACACAGAGATCTTATCCAAAAATAATATTAGAAACTAATGTACATTTAACAAGCTATGATGTAAAAATTTACTGCATCAGGGATCCCAAGTGGTGCAAAAGAAAAAAAAAAAAGGCCAGAGTCTAGATGGCAAAACTTGTCATCCTCTCTGGGTGGGAGGGTTTCCATACTCCCTCTACCCTGTCAATCACCGAAACACTAGCCAATCATGAGCACTCATGAGCTCATGATGGTGAAGAAGGGTACATTCCAACAACATTAAAACCACTGACAGGTAAAGTGAATAACACTGATATTAAGGAAGTGGGATATAGGCAACAAGTTAAAAGTATGTTCTCAAAGTTGATGTTTTGAAAGCAGGAAAAATGGGCAAGCATAAAAATGATCTGAATGTTCTTGTCCATGGACAAATTGTGATGGCTAGACTTCTGGGTCAGAGCATCTGTAAAATAGCAGGTCTTGTGGGGTGTTGACTGTATGTATGTACCAGCGGTGCGCGAGTGGAGGTGGAGCCAGCCGAAAGGTGATTTAAGCGCGGGCGGGACTACTGCCGCAAACGTCGAGGAGAAAAGGCATCCCAAACCGTGAGTGTGTGGGTGAGCCCTGGTGTGAGTACTGGAAAGAATAGCGCCAGGGTGAAAAAGAAAGTGAATAAAGAAAGCTCTGCTTGGTGAACTTTTGCCTGTCTGTCTTTCTTCCAGTGCAGTGCCAGTGAGTTTGTTACAATGTACAAGTAGAATAAATGGTGAAAGAAGGCTGGTACGATAGAACACGTGTAGAACAAATTGGCAAAAAAAAGTTTATGCATGCTATGATAGAAAAGTGTCAAAACACAATACAGCTTGCTATAGGGGTCTGTGTACCCACTTTGGTTCTGGCCTTTATGTGGCTGTTACTTTGACACAAAGTATCTACTGCAACACGGTTTACAGTAGATACTTTGACACAAAGTATCTACTGTAAACCTTGTTGCAGACCAGGCACAAGCCTTCATGACAATGATATTCCGTAATGGCAGAGAGTTAGGGTTTTAACAGGATAATACACCCTGTCACACTACAAAAACTATTCAGCAATGTTTTAAGGAAAACAACAAAGAGTTTGTGGTGTTAATATGGCCTCTAAACTCCCCATCTTCATCGGATTAAGCATCTTGTGGGATGTACTAGTCAAGTTCTCTATGCAGACTCAACCTACTAACTGAAAGGAACATGGGGCCAGATACCACAACTCTTGTGCTTTTGGCAGCACAAGATGGACCAGATAGTTTTACCATTATGAATGTTATATTCGGAGATGTTTATTCAATATTAATGGTAACAGTCAGAGGCAAAGTTTCCAGGGTTTGCAGCATTCACAAAAAACAAAACAAAAAACACTATAGCATAAATGATAACAGGGATTAATTAATTTCATTGATGTTGAAAAAAATTTATGTAATTGTAAACATAAAAACTTTTTTTTTTAATTATTATGAAATTGTAATTGTAAAGAAATTGCTATAGAAAAGCATTAAAACACTTGAGGATGTGCAGAAAATTATAAACTAATTTATTTTACTAGAACTTAAACACAGTGGTTTAAATATTATTAGTGTGAGCAAGTGAGTGTGTTAGAATGAGTGAGATAGTGAGCAAGTTTGCATTCATGCTGTTATCAGAGAAAAGGACAAAGTTTCACACAACTTCTTGAGCACATCTGTGTTTACCACCTGACTAACTTACCCTGTGTTGCCTGGGGAACCTGGCTAATGGAGCACATTAATGAGACTGATGGAGAGACTCACAATTCGGTCTAATCAATGAGAACTGCAAGCAAAACTGCAGAGCTTTCCTAAGAAACGAGGAGCCTGTGAGTGGCTGCACAGATGACCAACGGACTGGAAGGCTTTGGTGATGAGCTTCACTAAATAAAAATGATTCATCACTCCACAATGACAAGCTTTGAGGATTGAGCAAGGACACAGAAATGAAACAAAACCCTGCTCTACTCCAGAGATGCATATAAAGCACTGGTCAAGCTAAATTAATTTAACAAATCCTAAATTATCAAAGCATTAAATAGTAAGTCACCCTAAAAATGCATTTTTTTTTATAAACATAAACACCCAAAAATTAAGTGAAAACCAAATTTTAAGCTACAGGATGTAACATTTTGTAATGTCGCCCCTGTAGAAAACACTGTGTGTGGTATATGTGGAAAACCATTGTGCAGAATATATATATATATATATATATATATATATATATATATATATATATTATATATATTATATTATATATATATATATTATATATTATATTTATATATATATATATGTATATGTGCTTATATTTTATACTTTATAGTTATACTTTTATACTTTATATTTTTATTTATTTAATTTTTTTAATATTCTATTTCTATTTACATGTCGTACAGTCCTAAAAAAAAAAAAAACACTGTCTTACAAGGCATGTGGTTAAATTTACAGTTGTGCATCATGACAAAAAAAATTGCAGATACTGTAATCCAAATATAAATATTTGCACACCAAATAGACAGATTTACAGATATAAATACGGATATTGGCACTGTTTGTGAATTGGTTTTATTTAAGTGTTGCGATCATCTGAGCAGCATATTATTATTGGTTTACAGTCATCTAGTCTTTAATCTTTCTCCTCTGTCACACTGAGTTGAATTGTGACTGAAAACATTTGTAAAAAAAAAAAAAAGAACTGTAGAATGTGATTGTAGAATGTTGTGAAGTTAGAATTATTTTTCTCAGAATTGTCAAACTCCATCACCTGAAGAGAAGAGAATTAAGTACCTGATGAAGAATCTGAATGTAACAAGGTAATGCTCTATGGATTTTTTTCCACTTTTCTAACCTTATCATTGGAAACAGAAGAATTGTTTGGTTTTAGAGAGATATATCAATGGTATTTACTCAAGAAAAGAGCGTTTGACCTGAGAAAATGGTCTGAGGTGGACGAAGTAAAACTACTTGTGAAACTTACAATTAGAAGTGATGTGAAAGATACATGAGTGATATAAACAGCGATGTGGGGTATCATCACTATGGTAACGAGACGCAAGTCAGCATCTGTTCGAGTACATATAAAATTAAGCTATTATCAAAATGGCATGTGCTCCCTAGCAAGGTAATCAAATGTCACTGCGGAGGGTAAAAAATTACAATAATTTTCTTCGGCTTTTGTAACAATTGATTTTTCCATTATCGGATGAAATGAATCACAGCATGCTGCAAAAAGATTATATATGTAACTGTCAAATGGGCATGGAGCTGACCTGCCTCATCATGTTGCATTCACTAGAGGAAATAAACATATGAGATAAGATTATTGCACCAGGGGTGTGGGTAAGTATCAGCTGTGGACAGAAAGGAGGCGGGGCGAACCAGGAGGTAACGCATGACAATTCATACCTGCGCTTTATTACAGTAAATTTAATTTTGGCTGTATCTGTGCTTTCTACTATTACTATAGCTATAGTTATAACTGCTATAGCTATAACTTCTATAACCAAAGAGAGAGCTAAGCAGTGTGTGTGTATGTGTGTGTGTGTGTGTGTGTGTGTGTGTGTGTGTGTGTGTGTGTGTGTGTGTGTGTGTGTGTGTGTGCACGCGTTTGTATAGTAAAGTAAGAATCAATGTAACGCAAAAGTAATAAAGAAAATAAAGTGCACTTTCTGAGTTGTCCCAAGTCTGCCTCTCTTTTAAAAATTTCTGGCCAGACTCACAAAAACTTAAACAATATGACCAAAAAATAAAGTTCAAAAAACAAAGTTCCCTTCAGTTTTGGATTCAAGGCTAATGGAATAAATAATGAAAACCTATGGCCTCCAGTTTAGAATGGTGGACTAAATGTGCATGTATAAACGATCTGATATTCAAAAAATAATATTAATTACAGAAAAAAAGGAGCAAATCTACACAGCATACAGAACAAATCTGGATAAAACTTAAATTGCAACATGCTGACTGGCAAGAGAGTAAAAAGTCCAGTTTGGGGTGTGGTTCCCACTTAGAAGTAAAAGCAAAGAAAATTTGATAACTTTGAAAATCTCAATTTTTAGCATTTTCTCAAGCCTCAATGAGCATAGAAATGTGGGGCGGAGTCCAAGCTGCATTATGGGTAGTTATATGGCCAGAGCTAGTTTTTCTTGTTACAGCAGATATAAATAATAATGTAGATTATTTTAGGAGTTACGTTGGAAAGAATCAGACACCCTGTGCTGGGGTTTCACTAAGAGCATTCTCTATTTCATTGAGTGGCTAAGGGGATAAAAGACAGATAGGAAAGAGTCTCAGGAAAGGGCAGGATCTTTACTACTCACCTCCTCTGCTCCACCTTCCATTCATAAACATGCACTAATGTTTTCCCCTTTCTCATTGTATATATTTGTTGGTTGCTTGAAAAGTTGTATTTAAAACTTTTGGCACAAATCCAATTCCATGTAAACTCCTCTATCCCAAAGAATTTATGACTTTACTAAAGACTGCTCCAGAGCAGTAAACTGGAGATTTCTTCCATCAGTGTTAAATGTCTCATTTTACAAAACTTCATATTCATAAGTTTACATTTTCTTGACCTTTGACAATGAAATCAATAATGTAGAACACACAAATTAATATAGACGTCCAATACTATCCTCATGCGAACACAAATATTGATCTAACAAAGTCAACCCTGTCTATCATCAAATACTATTATACAAATTTGGCAGGCTGAAAAGAGAATATGGTAATTTAATTAACAAATTCAATTTCCAATAAAAATGCAAGTACCACAAGTTGTTTTTTGTTTTTTTTTATATAAAATGTTTAAATCATAAAACGTAAACTATGCTGCAAATCACCATAACAGCAAAACAAAACAGGAACAAAACAATGTTCAAATCAATGCATAAATACGTCATCAATCTATTCAACTATATCTTTAATGATATAGCAATCTATATCATTTGTGAAACAATGCAACTCCAACTCCAGAAACAATGTGCCTGCTAGGTAAAATGTAAATAAAAACAGAATGCATTCATTTGCAAATTTCATATAACTGTATCTTATCCGTAATAGAACACAGAAAACATATCAGTTGCTTAAACTGAAGAAATGCACCATTTTAAAAACAAAAAATGGTGTTTGCTGCTGTTTTGGAAGAAGAATATTGTCCCATATGTGTCTGATACAGGATTCTAGATGTGTAACAGTCCTGGGAGTTTTTTTGTGGAGATTTTTCTTGATTAGTCAAATGATTTTAATTGGTGATAGCTCTGGACTGCAGGCAGGCCATTTCAGCACCCAGACTCTTCTACTATGAAGCTATGTTGTTGTAATAGATGGAATATGTGCTTTAGAATTTTCTTGCTGAAATATGCAAGTCCTTCCCTGAAAAAGAGTATAGATGGAAGCTAAAATCTGTATATACTGTACCTTTCAGCATTAATGATGCCTTTTAGATGTGAAAGCTGCCCATTCCATCTGCCCTAATGCACTCCCATACCATCGGAGATACAAGTTTCTGAGCTGAGCGCTGATAACAACCCAGATCTTCTCTTTAGTTCAGAGGATCCATGGTTTCCCAAAATAATTTCTAATTTTGAATTCACAGTTTTCCAAAAACCTTGACCCATTTCAAATGAGCTTTGTCCCAGAGAAGACAGACGCATTTCTGGAACATGTTCACATTTGGCTTCTTCTTTGCATGGTAGAGCTTTAACCTGCATTTGTGGATGTGCAACTGTGTTCACAGACAATAATTTTCAGAAGTGTTTTTGAACCTATGCAGTGATTTCCATTACAGAATCATTCCAGTTTTTACTGCAGTGCAGCCTGAGGGCCCAAAGATCACAAGCATCCAATACTGATTCGCCAAATTATCGAAATCTTTTGTTGATATTATGTACAGTGCAGATAAGATTCTGAAAATCGTCACAATTTTATGTTAAGGAACATTATTATAAAATTGTTATACTATTTGTTGATGCATTTTTTCACAGATTGGCGAACCTCTACGCATCTTTTCTTCTAAAAGAGGCTGTCTATTAAAGATTTTCATTTTATACCAAATCATGACATGTTAATGACCTGTTGGCAGTTATCCAGTTATTTAAAAATTGTTCTTCAAGGTGTTTTTTTTAAAGTAACTCTTACTTTTCCAGCCTGTTGTCCCCATCCCAAATTTTTTGAGACGTCTTGTAGCCATTAAATTCAACATTACCTTATTATTTTCCCTATAATGCTACATTTCCTCAGTCTAACATTTGATTTATTTTCTTCGTTCGGCTTTGAATAAAATAAGAGATTTTTAAAACTTTTAAATCATCACATTCTGTTTTTATTTACATTCAGTACAAACAGGACTTCAGACAGTGTTGCTGAATGTAATGAAGTCATCAGAGTGAGAGTTTCAGCTCTGATCTGACAATTAGACAAAGAAATACAACTGTAAATTTCCAGCACGTCTTTGGCTTTAAGAACAAAACTTCAGACTCCAAACACGTCTTGTTTCTGAACGTGTTTTGGGGTAAACTGTATAGAATTAATTTTATGCCTCCTGTGGGAGTTTTGCAATAATTGTTTGTCGAGCCACAGTTGTCCAGTGGCCCAGATGCATTATTCATCACTCCATATAAAAACAATTGGCAGATTGAAATTGCTCTCAAGGTGTGTCCTTGCAGAGATAACAGACAGAGTAGTAACTAAATAACAGAATTACAGCAGGTGGGAGGTTTTTACTTTATTGTAAACATCCTCAGATCTCGCTAACCTCTGAGACACCTTTGAGCAACTGCACAGAAGAGCGCAGGGGTGTAGCGTTTTCCAGCTCTGATGAACGAAGCTGGTGCCGTTCCAGAGGCTGCTCTCGGCAATATGGAATGAGGTTTTTGGTCCCCCGGCGCCCATTTTTGCTGCATTCCATTTTATTATTTGCTAATGGCTCAGCGGTGCTGGGAATAAATCAATTTGGGTTTGATCTTTAAAACCGGCGCATCAGTGAGCACATTATACTGATTCGCACTTCATTATGTGCAGCTCTGAACAACTGCTTCAGCAGGTGATCGCCGGACCACCATTGCCACAGGCAGTTCTGAGTGTGTGTGTGTATGTGTGTGTGTGTGTGTGTGTGTATGTGTGTGTGTGTGTGTGTGTGTGTGTGTGTGTGTGTGTGTGTGTGTGTGCGTGTTTAAAAATGATTGATGATTAAAGTTTTTTTTGTAATTTCCTTTCAGCTGCACCACATTTTGTTTTTTATTTAAAATATTTAATACATTTGTGAAAATGTATTATTAAATAAATGAATTGGATAAATATATAGTTATAATTTAAATAGTAATAGTACAGCAAGAACAATGTCAATAGTCCTCCTACTACTACTAATAATAATAATAATAATAATAATAATAATAATAAAATAATAATATCCATAATTTTATAAATTAAATACCATTCTCTATTAGTATTATTATTATTATTTTTATTATTGTTAATATTATTATTAATAATAATATTAATACTTTTTCAGCACATCATCTTTTCACTATTGTTTAACCACTTTTAACTCAAGAAAGTATCTAGAGATTTTATTATTATTATTATTTACAGACCTTTTTGTTATCAGAAAATTACATTTCAGGATTACATGTTGTACTTATCCACAGTCACACTTTGCTTTCCCAGCCTGAAGCTTTCAATCTTTTTTAGTAAAGTTTTTAAGATTTTAAGATTACCATCAAAAGTTTTTGGAACTGAAAAAATCCTAACCTCCACTGCTAAAAAAAAAAAGATTTTGGTGTCACAATATAAAGTTGTCCTCTTGTACGTAATCATGTTTTAGGTTGTTGTTATGGATGTAATGCATTTACATTCCAGACCATTTCTATAAGGTGGTTTTATGATAAATAAATACAGCAAAAAAATAAACAGAAATATTTCCTGGATGGCCATTTTTAATTGAAAAAAACCCTTCCATATCAATGTTCTAAAAATTCCAAATTAATTAATAAATACCTCAATATTAATCCTAACTTATTAGCGACGCAATGGTTATGTGATCTAATCAGACATCTAAAAAATGCCAGGTTGGTGTATTGGTTTATAAATAGATAATATTGTGGAACATCTGAGAGTCAAGACATTTTTCTGCTTTATAAACTATATAGACAAAAGTATGTTGACACCTCTCCATAATATTTGCATGTGCTTATAAAAACATCACATTCCACATGTAGTCCCCATTTGGTGTTATAATAAGCTCCATTCTTCTGTTCCACTAGATTTTGTAGTGTGCTTGTGAAAATGTGTGCTCACTCAGCCCCAAGGAAGTTCCAATTCAGCATCCCAAAAGGATTGAGGTCAGAGCTCTAAAGTAAACCCATCAAGATCTTTACTCCAAGCCATTTAAACCATATCTTCATGGAGCTCACTTTGTGCACAGGGGCATTGTCATGGTGGAACAGGTTTAGGTCTCCTAGTTAAAATGAAGGAAAAAATGTAATGACATTGTATACAATTGTGTGTAATTTGATGGTAAAGTTTTGGGAAGAACAGCATATGCCTGGAAATGTCAGCTGTCCTAATACGTTTGTCCATATAGTGTATGTACAATAAACCTTCAATTTACAATATCTCTTTACCCTCTATTGTTCTTAAAAACATAGCTCATTATCTTATTTTTATTTAAATCTAAATTTCCTATGTTAGGAAACTATGCAAATCACTGTGACTGTTATAAAGTGTCGACACTCAAGATTCCTTTTAAACATCTAAACATAAAAGAATGTTTTGTCACACTGATTGTATGTTTTTACCTGATTAAACATGTATATTAAAATGTGAATATTAATTAAAAGGCTTGTGTCCTTTCTGTGTATAAGTCGTAACTATAGTAACAATAACATTGGAACAAGCAGATTAACAATAAAAAATCATTGACCTTACCGCCTGAGCTATGTACTGGTATACAAAAATAATTCACAACTTCTGACCAATGACATTTGAGAATTTAACTGTGCTGTGCCAACAGAGTGTTACAGTATGTGTGCTGGTGTGCAGGGTTGCCAAAATAGCCCTCCAACTGCATCTCGAAAACTGTGTAAAAAAACCTGAGATCAGCAAAAAAATAAATCTGGAATTGGAAAAAGATGCATTTTGGAAGCAAGTTTAGTGTGATGCATATGCAGTTCTGATTTACTGTTAAAAATGTAACCTAATTTTGAAAAAACAAAAAAATAAATGCAGGTCTGGCATCCCTGCTGGTGCTACTCATACAGAGGGAGTGTCTAAAGGCTGTGTATATGTATTGTTAAAGCCCTAAAATACATAGTGTTCATCATATGTCTCTCTACATGTTTGTGATTTATAAAAACGTGATTTCTTTTGTTTGATTAATTTAAAATGATGATGATGTGGAGGAGGAAGAGGATGATACAGTAGTAATGGATATATTAGTAAGAGTAGCAGCAACAGTAATAACAGCCACAACAAGAGACTGAGGTAGGCTGTGATATATTTGCATTTTTTTCCTCTTTCTCTCTCTCTATGTCTCTCTCTATCTATCTATCTGTCTTACTCTTTTGTTTCCTCTTTCTTTTTGTTAAATTCTACCTGTATCTCTCAGTATCGTTTCATTTGTTTCTTTCTTTTGCTTATAACTCATTTTATTATTTTCATTTCACTCTTTCACCCTGGAAAAACAGAACAAAAGAAACTAAAACAGAGAAACAAAGAAAAAGAAAAAAGAACAAGGACAAAGTAATGAACAGGACAGGGTACCTGCAGTGTGCACCTGCACTATGTGTGTGTGTGTGTGTGTGTGTGTGTGTGTGTGTGTGTGTGTGTGTGTGTGTGTGTGTGTGTGTGTGTGTGTGTGAGTCTAAAGCAGAGCTCTATACAGTATGTCCCTGGTTAGACTTGAGTGTTCACTGCAGCAGTGAGGGGCCTTTTTTTTTTTTTTTACTGCTCTAGGACTAAGCCACGAGATTATCAATCGGACGAGTGCAGACAACAGACAGAGACGAACACACAAGTTGCATCACAGTTGCAATGTTTTGCCAAAGCCTTCGGATGAAGTGGTGCATTCTCAAAATATAACATAGACATGTATGACGTGTAGCGGGATCTCATGTCTTTACTCGCCATCTGTGTCTTAAGGAGAATTTTACTTAATCTGTGAATGGTACAAAAATTTGCTACTGCACAAAAGAGTCACACATTCACAAGTGTATTCATCATCTTATACTACAACAGCTGATTACTATTTTGATTACTACTTAGTCATTACATAACCAGGCATTACTACGGTAGTTCTTATTCATAAAAAATTCTGTATAGTCACAATTTAATGTTGTGAATACCTTCAAAGCAGGTTTCAGTTTTGTTATAAAATATATAAACTTTTGTTCGCTTTCTTGTAGTTACTTAGAAACCACCACTCTGTAGTCTCCTTTGTACATAAATACCTCCTAATAAAAAAACTTCTCCATATCAACCATTGCAAATCTTCTTATTTGGAATGCCATGCATACTGGTATAGACATAAAGCGATAATATACTAATATCACTGCATTCCTTTGATTTGTGTTGCACTATTATCATAAAATATATATTAAAATAAATACTGATGTACAGGCAGGCAAATCTTTAAAAAACAGACTAATAATGGAAAATATATACATTATATAAACATACTAATACTGCATGGGAAAGGTAAACAGCCTCAATTCTTTGTGGTATGAATTCAACAGGATGTTGAAAAATATTCCTTTAAGATTGGAATCTTAAGATTGGAATCTATGCTGAGAAAAAAAAGCATTCCCCCCATTACACCACCTCCACAAGCATGGACTGGATACTAGGCAGGTTGGGTCCATAGATTCATGCTGTTGAAGTCAAATTTAGACTTTACCATTCGTGTGTCTCAGCCAACACTGTGATTTATCAGACCAGGTTATATTTTTCCCAGACATCACCAGTTCAGTTTTGGTAAATCTGTGCCCACTGCAGCCTCTGCTTTCTGTTTTTGCCTAACAGAAGTGGAACCTGGTGTGGTCTTCACCACTATTCTACCTAGTGGTTACTCTGTCAGCTTGAACAAATCTAGCCATTTTCTGTTCACGTCTCAACAACATTGCATTTACCTCCACAGAACTGCCGCTTGGTGGATTTTTTTGCTTTTTTTTTCGCTTTCAGCATTGTGGGCAAAAATCCCTGGAGATAAATAGTTATAGAAACACCCAAAGCAGCCCATTTGGCACCGGCAATCATGCCACAGTAAAACTCACTGAGATTTTGCCCATTTTCCCAATTTTTGAAATGTGATGTGAAAATTACGTGAAGCTGCTTGCCCGTATCTGCATGATTTGATTAATTGAATTGCTGCCCCACAATGCGAAAATGTACAGGTGTTCCAAATTAAGTGCTCTATGAGTTTCAAGATTCTTAAGACTTTATCTATTTCATGTTGGAAGTTTTTTAGCTCTTAAAAATATCCCCCTTTTTAATGCAGATTGACCACACAATTTCTTAAGCATGGTGTTATCTGATGGTTCTGGGATTACTGGATGTAATAAAAGATTAAATATTTTTTTTAATCCCCAAAGAACCGATGATGTTTAATTTCCTACTACGTCAAGGCTTGAACTACAACCATCCACGACTCTGCTGATGGTCACAACGAGGACACATAGCTCACGGCTGATTATCTTCTTTTTCCAGAAATATGCCCAGCATGATTAAAATGCTTTTTTATTTCATTTTTGGGGCCATGCTGATTAAAAAGCCATGGGCTTTTTTGAATTTTCAAATGTGTGATGAATATTCAAACCCAGACATGCACAAAGCCAGATTTTAATATTTTTTATATTTGACACAGAGCAAAACCTTTAACATAATATAGCATTCTAATCTAAATTGTATTTAGATTAATCTGATTTTAGCTGCTTAGGAAAACATACGTTTCTGCTGTAATGAAAAGCTTGACTTAAACAACAAAAACGTCTCAAAATATTTATAAGAAATTAATTTTAGAGACGTTGTTTCCTTATCCTCTCTTTTGAACTTTTATTCTGGTTAAGACACTTTTATTCCCTAGCATATTGATTTGTACATGTTAACAAAAAAAACATTTAGCATCTTTTCATCATTGTTTGTTTTTTTCAATATGGCATACTATTGAGTGCAACATGAATATTGTATAAATATGTATTGGAACCACATTAATAACAATAAAGTAGTAACAAAAAATTGGATCATTTTCAATTTGTAATCAATAAATTGACAATGAACTTTGTGTCTTCTGTTTACTGTTATTGTATTTCCCAAATAAGGTCTGTTCAATAAACTGCAATTCAATGAAGTATTGTTTTTAACTTCATATAGACCATACTCTGTAAGAAATACCATACTCTGTAGGAAAGTTTTGATAAGCTTATGGAGGAAAAAAATTCTATTAGCTGATTTTTATATGTGCAGAAGTGTGTATGATTGTTCAGTGGAGATTCCAGCACAGCAGAGACTATTTATCTTCTGAAAGGGTGATAATTTTTCATGAGTCATGCGTGTTATCTTTTACATTATGCATGAGGTGTAAATCCCGTTTTCAACCTGTTACTGTTGAGAGCACAATGAACCCAGATTAAAGGGGTCGTGTTCCTTTATGCAAAGTTTGGTATCTATTTCTCCTCCTATCCTTTAGAGATATGAACATGCATATGACTATGTGGATATTTATTATTTTTATTATAATTTTAAATAATTACTTTTAACTGTTTGCTAAAACTCTACCTCCATTATTTAGGAGGTAACTTATATGTAATATGAGAAGAAAAAAAACTCTATATATAGAAACACTTGTACACCTGTTTATTTATAGTCATCCATTCAGCTCATCATGCAGCAGCAGCACTATGCATAAAATCATGAAAACTTCAGTTGATGTTCACATCAAACATTAGAATGGGGAACAAGTGTGACTTTAACGGTGACATGGTTACTGGTGCCAGATGGGCTGATACGAGTATTTTGTAAACTGCTTTTGTCAATATATTCACATATCAGTCCCTAGAGTTTATATAAGTGATGTGAAAAACAAAAAACTTCCTCAAAAAAGTGAAAATTCCTCTTTATAAGAGAGGGCAAAGGAAAATGGCAAGATTGGTTGGAGCTGCGGGAATGATTATAGTAACTTAAATAATCACTATTATACTACTGCTGTTACTAGTGCTAAGCAAAAAAAAAAAAGCATTACAAAAATCCAACAAACATCAAACCTGGTGTTTGTTGGGTTACAAAAGCAGAAGACCACATCCGGTTTCACTTCTGTCAGCCAAGAACAGGAATCTGAGGCTATCATGTTCACAGGCTCATCGAAACAGGGTAGCTTATGGCGAGGATCACCTCAGATTATCAGTGCTCAGCTGATGACTAGATCTGGCTATAGAAGCAAGGCTTAGACACATACA
This sequence comes from Silurus lanzhouensis, assembly GCA_039877035.1. Lineage (NCBI taxonomy): Eukaryota > Metazoa > Chordata > Actinopteri > Siluriformes > Siluridae > Silurus > Silurus lanzhouensis. The sequence goes on along the minus strand of JBCEWE010000458.1, from coordinate 6,131,062 downwards.
CACACACACACACACACTCACACACATACCCACACCCACATTTTCTCCACACATCTAGACTAGAACACATGAAAAAACTTCCCTATCAGCAGCACTCAGCTGTCCAGTGGAAAAAACCCACAAGCACAGTGTCCAGCCTGAAATGAAAACAGAGTGATAGTTCCTATCTCCTGTCTTCTGTGAGGACTTCACAAAAGATATTTTGTCATTGTAGCAGAAGTGCAGAGATGAGACTAAAACCTTTCGGAAGATCTAATCATCAGAAAAGGTGAATGCATGAGCTTAGCGGAAAAAAAATAAACCTACAGAGAAGACTGGCATCAGTGCAGATTTTTTTAACAAAGCTGCCAACACTTTTAACATGATTGCTTTCCCATCTTCCTCTGCATAAAATAAAAACATCCTGATAACCATATTACAAACACATTTAATGTTGAACTCTTGCTGAGCAGATTAAACATATGGCAAAAGCAACAAAGCTAACTTTGAGCTTTGTAAATTCTGACTCTCAATCTGATACCAGATCTAAAAATTTTACATTTAACTTCAAATATAAGTAAAAGTTCAACAAAAAACTAATCATGAAAGGTACACAGATTAACAGTTCACGTATTCTGTGTTCAACAAATACTTATTGAGATTTATCAAACAAGTCATTAGATATCATGCACTTATTCTCAACAATATCACTGCTTTCATAAAACATCAGGGATAGTCCTTAGTACAGTGGGGGAAATAATAATAATCTTATGCCCTGCTGATTTTGTAAATTTACCTGTTACATTCAAACCTCTTTGCCACCAAAGGCAAGACAAAAGAGTTTTCAAAGGAAGTCAGGGACAAGATTGTAGACCTGCACAATGCTGGAATAGGCTATAAGAACATCAGCAAAAAGCTTGTTGAGAAAGAAACCACTGTTGGCACAATAATTAAAAAAGGGAAGAAATACAAGATAAGTCAATCGCCCTCGCTCTGGAGCTCAAACAAAATCTTACCTCATGGGGTAAGGATGATTTTGAGAAAAACAAGAGATCAGCCGAGAATTATACAGGAGGAGCTTGTTAATCTCAATTGAGCTGGGACCACAGTCACCAAGAATATCATTGGAACAACATCAAGGTTCCTCTACTCAAGAATGCACATGAGCAGGCCCATCTTAAGTTTGCCAACAGACACATAAATGATTCAAAAAAGGCTGGTGAAAATGTAATGTGGTCAGATGAGAGCAAAATTGAGCTCTTTGGCATCGACTTGACTCGCTGTGTTTGGAGCCAGAGAAATGATGAATTTGACCTCAAGAACACCATCCCCGCTGTCAAACATGGAGGAGGAAACATTCTGCATTGGGGCTGTTACAGGAAGAATTCACCACATGAATGGGGCCATGCACGATATAATCTTGGATTAGAACCTCATTAGCCAGAACACTAAAGATGGGTCGTGGATTGGTATTTCAGCATGACAATGACCAAAAACACATGGCCAAGGCAACAATCTGATGGTCTTGTAGCCCATTTTAGCCTTGTGCAGGTCTACAATCTTGTCCCTGACATCCTTTGACAGCTCTTTGGTCTTTCCATTTCTGGTGGAGAGGTTTGAATGGAAGAGGTTGATTCTGTGACAGGTGTACTTTATACACATAATTGTTGATAGTTGATATTAGTTGATATTAGGAGTTCTTTCTTAGAAGGACAGGACTAATTTGGGTGTGTGGGAGTCAGGATTCTTGCTGGTTGATACGGGATCATATACTAATTTCACACGATCAAATACAAATTAATTTTTTACCTTTCTTTAATTTCTTTAATCTATTTTTTTTTATGGATTTATTTTTTATATTGTGTCACTCTGTTAAAATAAACCTACCATAACAATTCTAGACTGTTTAATTATTTGTAAACGAGGTTAATTTACAAAATCAGCAGAGAATCAAATAATTATTTCCCCCACTGTATGTAGGAGTTCAACATGGTGCCTTCTGACAAACTGGGGGCATGGCTTTGATGTTGTGGCCTAGAAGATGTGGTCAAAGAGTGCATCAGAACATTACAAATAAATAGGATTGTTTTTTTTAAATTTGAACTGTTTTAATGTACATTAATTTATGCAAACAAGGCTTTTGAAGTGGTTCTGAAAAATGAAAGTTTGTATTCCATTCTTTATCTGATTAATTTAATTCTTTAAAATATGCCATTTATCAGTTTGAAATTACTCCATAATCAACATTATAGGGTATTCATCAATAATATCCCTATAATATAGTAGTAAAGAGTAGGAAGAAACATGTACATTTACAACTATATCTATTAATAATATAATCACATAAACTGCATATAAACTATATGGACATAATGTATAATTATATATACTGTATGGAAAAAAGTGTGACCATAAGATTCACATTCGCTTTTTGAACATCCAGTTCTACATTTAGTCTGTATTTACTGTTATAATAACCTTCACTCTTTTCTGAAGATGTTCCACTAGATTTTGGAGTATGCTTATGGATATTTGCACTCATTTAGCCACAAGGGCATTAGAAAAGTCAGTGCCTTTAAATTTGCAGTTTGTGGAAGAACTATACATAACTAGAAAAGTCAGGTGTGAAAAAAGTGTGTATAGTGTACAGTGCCCTCCACAATTATTGGCACCCCTGTTTAAGATGTGGTCGTGGACTTCAAAAAATTCTCCTTTTATTTTTAAACAACATAGAACCCAAATGCAAAAAAAGAGAAAAATCCAACCTTTTATTTAAGTACATTACTTTGGTGGTAAAAAAAATCACACATTTAGAAAAAAAAAAAAACCTTGAAATCATGTGTGCCACAATTATTGGCACCCCTGATGTTAATACTTTGTACAACCTCCTTTTGCCAACAAGACAGCACTTAATCTCCTCCTATAACATTTCACAAGATTGGAGAACACAGAGAGAGGGATTTTTGACCATTCTTCTTTGCACAATCTTTCTAGATCATCCAGTGTCCTGGGTCCTCTCTTATGCACTCTTCTCTTTAGCTCGCCCCACAGGTTTTCGATTGGGTTGAGGTCTGGGGACTGAGATGGCCATGGGAGGACCTTGAGTTTGTGACTGCTGAACCACTTTTGTGTAGATTTTGCCACATGTTTTGGATCATTATCCTGCTGAAAGACCCAATGACGACCCATCTTCAGCTTTCTGGCAGAGGCCATCAGGTTTTTATTTAAAATATCCTGGTACTTCAAAGCGTTCATAATGCCATGCACCCTAACAAGGTTCCCAGGGCCTTTGGAAGAGAAACAGGCCCACAGCATCACAGATCCTCCACCATACTTCACGGTGGGCATAAGGTGCTTTTCGGCATACTCATCTTTTGTTTTACGCCAGACCCACTTAGAGTGTTTGTTGCCAAAAAGCTCAATCTTAGTCTCATCGGACCAAAGCACACGATCCCAGTTGAAGTCCCAGTACCGCTTAGCAAACTCCAGACGTTTATGTTTGTGAGTGTTAGTGAGAAAAGGCTTTTTCCTTGCATGCCTCCCAAACAGCTTGTTGGCATGTAGAGAGCGTCTGATGGTTGTTTTGGAGACTCTGTGACCACAAGATGCCACTCTTTGATGCAATTCTGTGACGGTGAGCTTGGGAAATTTTTTTACTTCTCTTACCATCCTCCTCACTGTGCGTTGTGGCAAGATAAACTTGGGACCTCTTCCAGCCTTGTTTGTCACTGTTCCAGTTGTTTTAAACTTCTTAATGATTCCTCTGACTGTAGATACCGGCAAGTTAAGGCGAGTGGCTATTTTCTTGTAGCCATTGCCTGACTTATGAAGGTCGACACACATCTGCCTTACTTGAATGGTGTGTTCTCTTGTCTTTGCCATGTTGACAAATGGGTAAGAGAATTAGGCCTCTGTGTCACGTCATATTTATACCAAATCAAATATGCGGATCACAAATGAGAATTTCATACCGGATCGGTCGAGGCCCGGGTTAACAACGACCGCCACAGGTATCGTTAGCCGACAGGGTACCGGTGGAAATTGGGCTACTGTTGGCCGAAGGAGGAGAAGGAGAGGAGGAAGACGTCTACAGAGACGGCAGGGAAAGGAGCAGTGTAGGAGAGTGGAGGTTAGGGTTGGTACTTTAAATGTTGGTACTATGACGGGGAAAGGGAGCGAGGTAGCTGATATGATGGAGAGGAGAAAGGTAGATATGCTGTGTGTTCAGGAGACCAAGTGAAAAGGGAGTAAGGCCAGGAACATTGGAGGTGGATTTAAACTGTTTTATCATGGTGTGGATGGAAAGAGAAATGGTGTAGGGGTGATTCTGAAGGAAGAGTACAGTAAGAGTGTAGTGGAGGTGAAGAGAGTTTCTGATAGGGTGATGATCGTGCAGGTGGAAGTTGAAGGGATGATGATAAATGTCATCAGTGCCTATGCTCCACAAGTTGGCTGTGAGATGGAGGAGAAGGAAAGATTCTGGAGTGAATTAGATGAAGTGGTAGATGGTGTACCTAGGAAAGAACGGTTGGTGATTGGGGCAGACTTTAATGGGCATGTAGGTGAAGGGAACAGAGGTGACGAGGAGGTGATGGGTAGGTATGGTTTTAAGGAGAGGAATGTGGAAGGGCAGATGGTGGTAGATTTTGCTAAAAGGATGGAAATGGCAGTGGTGAACACTTATTTTAAGAAGAAGGAGTGACGTATAAGAGTGGAGGAAGGTGCACACAGGTGGACTATGTGCTATGCAGGAGATGCAACCTGAATGAGATTGGAGACTGTAAGGTGTTGGCAGGGGACAGTGTAGCTAGACAGCATCGGATGGTGGTCTGTAGGATGGTTTTGGAGGCGAAGAAGAAGAGGAGGAGAGTGAGGACTGAAAGAAGAATAAGATGGTGGAAACTGAAGGAGGAAGAGTGTAGTGTGAGGTTTAGGGAAAAGGTCAGAGAGAGGCTCAGTGGTGTTAAGGAGGTGTTGGATGATTGGGCAACTACTGCAGGAGTGATGAGGGAGGCAGCTAGAAAAGTACTTGGTGTGACATCTGGAAATAGAAAGGAAGACAAGGAGACGTGGTGGTGGAATGTGGAAGTGCAGGAGAGCATAAGGAGAAAGAGGTTGGCAAAACAGAAGTGGGATAGACAGAGTGATGAGAAAAGTAGGCAGGAGTACAAGGAGATGCGGCAGCAGGTTAAGAGGGATGTGGCGAAAGCCAAGGAAAAGGCATATGAGGAGCTGTATGAGAGGTTGGACACTAAGGAAGGAGAAAGGGATTTATACAGATTGGCCAGGCAGAGGGACCGAGCTGGAAAGGATGTACTGCAAGTTAGAGCAGTAAAGGATGGAGAGGGAAATGTGTTGACTAGTGAGGAGAGTGTGTTGAGAAGGTGGAGGGAGTATTTTGAGCAGCTGATGAATGAGGAAAATCAGAGAGAGAGAAGGTTGGATGATGTGGAGTTGGTGAAGCAGGATGTAGATAGGATTAGTAAGGAGGAAGTGAGAGCAGCGATTAAGAGGATGAAGAGTGGAAAGTCGGTTGGACCAGATGACATACCGGTAGAAGCGTGGAGATGTTTAGGAGAGATGGCAGTGGAGTTTTTGACCAGATTGTTTAACAGGATTTTGGAAGGTGAGAAGATGCCTGAGGAATGGAGAAGAAGTGTGCTGGTACCGATCTTTAAGCATAAAGGAGATGTGCAGACCTGCAGTAACTACAGGGGAATTAAGTTGATCAGTCACACCATGAAGTTATGGGAAAGAGTAGTGGAAGCCAGGCTGAGAGAAGAGGTGACCATCTGTGAGCAACAGTATGGTTTCATGCCAAGGAAGAGCACCACAGATGCCTTATTTGCTTTGAGAATGTTGATGGAGAAGTATAGAGAAGGACAGAAGGAATTGCATTGTGTATTTGTGTATTTAGAGAAGGCCTACGACAGGGTGCCAAGAGAGGAGTTGTGGTATTGTATGAGGAAGTCAGGTGTGTCAGAGAAGTATGTGAGGGTGGTGCAGGACATGTATGAGGACAGTGTGACAGCAGTGAAGTGTGCAGTAAGTACGACAGACTGGTTTAGGGTGAAGGTTGGACTGCATCAAGGATCGGCCCTGAGCCCTTTCCTGTTTGCAGTGGTGATGGACAGGTTGACGGACGAGGTCAGACAGGAGTCTCCCTGGACTATGATGTTTGCGGATGATATTGTGATTTGTTGTGAGAGTAGGGAGCAGGTTGAGAAGAGCCTGGAGAGGTGGAGATATGCGCTGGAGAGAAGGGGAATAAAACTCAGTAAGAGTAAGACAGAATACATGTGTGTGAATGAGAGGGAGGGCAGTGGAGTGGTGCAGTTGCAGGGAGAAGAGCTGGAGAAGGTGGAGGAATTCAGGTACCTGGGGTCAACAGTGCAAAATAATGGAGAGTGTGTTAGAGAAGTGAAGAAAAGAGTGCAGGCAGGGTGGAGTGGGTGGAGAAGAGTGACAGGAGTGATTTGTGATAGTAGGGTATCTGCAAAAATGAAAGGGAAAGTTTATAGGACTGTGGTGAGACCTGCGATGTTGTATGGATTAGAGACAGTGGCATTGAGTAAAAGACAGGAGGTGGAGCTGGAGGTAGCAGAGCTGAAGATGTTGAGGTTTTCGTTGGGAGTGACGAGGATGGATAAGATTAGAAATGAGTTTATTAGAGGGACAGAGCATGTAGGATGTTTTGGTGACAAGGTGAGGGAGGCGAGATTGAGATGGTTTGGACATGTGCAGAGGAGGGACATGAATTATATTGGTAAAAGAGGAAGGCCAAGAAGAAGGTTCATGGATGTGGTGAGGGAAGACATGCAGGTAGTTGGTGTAAAAGAGGCAGATGTAGAGGACAGGGTGGTATGGAGACGGATGATCCGCTGTGGCAACCCCTAATGGGAGCAGCCGAAAGAAGAAGAAGAAGAAGAAGTGTATATATAGTGTATATTCCTTTGGGAATATAATTTGATTGTTCGGTATAATGCACTGTGATAGTTGCAAGGGACCAAGCACAAAAGTAAAATAACAAATTTTGCTAAGTTTTGTATTGCTGCAGTTTTTCTGATTTCTGTTTGTTTTGTTTTAAGTGAAATACAAAAAAAAAAAAAAAAAAAAAAAAAAAGATACATTAACATCCTTCATACACACCCAGATCTATATTTCAATTGGTTCTCATCAAAGTAAAGTCACTTAAAGTTCATCATCACTCATCTGCAAAAGCAGTTAAGCTATAAGCTAATGCTTATCCTGCCTAACAAGTTTTCTGAGTCGTTTGTCGATGCATATCACGGAACACAGTGCTAGTACTGATTTTATGAGGTGTAAGAAAGCACAACAACCAGATATTAATATTCATTCTTCATGCACTCATTTACATGCAGGTCGACTGTCTGCTGTCACTCCATCAAAATCTCATTTATCTTATTAGGGCTTAAAATAAAATTTAATTACTGTTAAATCACATCAGATAAAAGGGTAAACATAAGGAAAAATCAAATGTCCATAATGTCTTCTATTTCCCAAATGTAGTCCATCAGTCAAGACATGTTTAATATATGTAGTTTGCCCTACTAGTTTCTGGCATAAAGAAGAACATTGAACCAATTCTATATTTGACCAAACTGTCTGGTTAAATCAGGGTTGGTGAAACATGTTTAATGAGACCGATTGAGCACATCAAAATACTGTAGTATAGCCAATCAATGTTCCAACTAAATTTACTATAGTTCCACTTTGTTAAACAAAAAATAGAACCTGGTTCATTAGCAGGCAAATGTTCATCTTTTTTAAGTGCTTAAGTTCAACTGATCAAAAATAATAACTATGGTACCCATTGAATATGTCATACTTTCTGTGGGAGGTTATAAAAATTAACACAAAGCAACAAAACAGGTCTCTCACCTGAGGGTGAAGATCTCCACTGATGAAAGAGCAGAAGTAGCCAGGAAGATTGACACTGTTTCCCTTTGCCTAATTGGACTGGCAGGCACCATTACTACAAAGTTCCTGTCCAGGCGTAGTTCAGACAATGGCTGAAACAGACGTACACTGCCGATTCTTCGCATGGGTGTAGGCCCTGAAAAGTACCCAGCTGGCCCCTGTGGCTCAGAACGGATGGCACCTGCCTTGCGGGAACTTTCTGGGATGCATTCACCAGTTACAGTGGACTGTACCATGTAGTAGAGCTCTACAGGTGTACCTTCAGTTTGGGGTGCTCTTTGTCTCCCAGGCACGACGCTAGGTGGACTAAACCAACTGGGCAGAGGCTCCAGTTCCGCTACACAAAGCCCCAGTTCCCCTTTCAATCGGCATGTGCCTCGAACCTCCTGTGTCTCATGGAAAGCAAACATCCGGATACAGGGGAGATGGTCTACAGTAGTGTAGTCATCCCAATCTCGGCCTACAACATAGAACAAGACTTGGACCTTGGGCCAGCTGAGGTGGATGCGCTCACTTATGATGAATGTCTGAATCTTCCAGTTAAAAGTAAAAAGTTGAGAGGACAATGAAGATGATGAAGACAAAGAAGATGTTGCGGGGTTGTTGAAGATCCCTGGATCCAGGAGTTCCATTGGTACAGGCTGCTGCACAGAGAAGGGTCCATAACTAGCATTTACAACAGGATTTCTTCTCGCCTGCTGGATGAAAAAAAGTTCAGTGCGTGCCTGTAAACTGGAGTTCCTCATGATGTCCTGGTTGGCCTCCTTGAGGAAGAAGGCTAGCTCCGCATTCAACACCTGGTACTGCACAGGCAGGTACGTAGGCACGGCGCCAAATCTTGGCAGACCCTCCAACAACAGTCGGCCATCCATCACTGCCAAGTAGAAAAAAAAACAGGGGGAGACATCACTCATCTTTTCGATTATACTCACTTCCTTTGCAATAAGACCTTTAGCCCAAGAGTTGAAGTGCAGCAGCTGCTCAGAGAATCTCACCATGCTGCAAACTGAGAGTTATTTATCTCTGACATTGTGCACTGTCTGCTGGCCCACTTTCCAAACCAGACTGACTCATTATTGAGCTGGAGCAGTGCTCCATAGATATTTGGGCTGATTAAGGCTACTGAGAGTCCCTATTGATTTTGCGTCACTAAATCAGGGTGAAAGAGAGGTGCATGAGATTTGTGAAGGCTGGGGTCATGGCCACTGATCGTACATTTAGAGAACATCACAGATATAGGACATAGTGTCATTTGGTAGTACTACATACAGTGGATTGTTTAACACTTAAGTCTCGACTGAACTGGCAACAGATTGAATTCTACAAAGTTGAAAAACTTATTCTCATTTGAAAAAAAGCATTCTTAGTAAACCTTGACTTCTGACTAATTTTTTAACCTGGACATAATTTCTAGGCCTCTTAAACCATGTTCAGTGTGTTTATAAAATCCCATAATCCACTGTTTAAAGTTTGTATCCAAAAGGTTCCTTATAATATCAAGGGTGGAAAGTAACAAGCTACAAATACTCTTGTTACAATACTTGATTTTACTGTAACTTTTTATATTTGATCACTGTTACAGTTACAGATCGAATTTATTTAGTTAACTTTTATTAATTTCAGATAACTAAAAACAACTGGTTTGACAAACCCACCACAGTGGTTCAAGAGTGTGTATTTAGCTTTTTAATGTGTTTTGCATTAGAATTGTGTTTTGACATTATGCTTCAGTGGATTCTAAACAGTTTGAACAAATACACTTAGAATGCACCATATTTCTTAAATATATATCAGACCCTGCTCAAAAACATACCAAAGATTTTTTTTTATATTTCATAAACACTTGCCAGTTACCTAAATGTTCGTACAGCCTGAACACTCAGGATCATGTCTAATGAGCATCTTTGCAAAAATATAGCTAACCATGTAGCTAGAAACTTGTATTAATAAAAATGAGATATCAACACTAATGTACTTTACACAGGCTTTAACGAAAGACACATTACACATGGTGTAACGGGTGAAATATGTTGCCTGCCACTGCATTTTTCCAGTATTACTGCGTGTGTTCAAGACGAGGATTATGTCATTATTATTTTCTGATGCTGATTTCTAAGTTTCTTTGACTAACCCTTGACGCTGTTGCCAAGAAAAATAAAAAAGCACAAGTTTTGAAAACCTGTCTGTGCTTATATGATTTCTGTTGCAACTGGAGTTAGCGAGCTCTCCCTTCACCCAGATTCAAACGCGTTACAACGGCTTGTATCTAAACAGTAGCCCGACCAAGTAAGTCATTGTTTACTGTCTTCCTACTTCCTTTCACAACTATTATTTTTTGAAGTTTATCTTTTTGCATCGTCATGCGTTTAAAAAAAAAAGTTTTTTCTCCCGATGCCGTGCAGCTCAGAACACAGGTGAGGTGCATTTTTTCGTTTCCGTTCAGAAATTTCATTTGTCTAATGTTATGTCGCATAGTTTTTTGGCTTGAAGTTTGTGAAACCGGGAAAACCCCAGATTCGTTGTTCAAAGCGTATGAAAAAAAATGCGGCTTATAGTCCAAAAAATACGGTAATAATTTTGGTCGGGTCTCGGAGTGTGCACCCACTGCCTGGAGATGTTCCCTCACCCATAGGCTCATATGCAGAAAGGAGAGGCGGGGGTTGGGTGACGTCATCGCAGTCGTCAGGGTTTCCACTGGGAGAACTGACAAAACCTGGAGTAACGTCATGTCAGTAAGTAGAGCTGAATCCGAATTAAAATTATGGATGATAAAAAAGATCCAAACCCTAAGCAACCCAATAAAGTATGTGGGAAATATGCAAAAGATAAATGGTGTTTGCAGCTCTATCACTCATCTGGTTATGAGGAAAGTAAAGGCAAATGCATTTAATGAAGCAGGCTAACAACTGTATATCACTTAGGTTAGGATGTGTTTCCTGCTATGCTTTTACGCATAGAGCAACAATATTTATTTTAGTTCGCAAAACATAATTTATAGTATGTAGTTTATCATAATAGTTGTACCAACATAACAATTCTAACCTAATTAGTTGGATTGTAGTTGAACTAGCATTGACTGATTTAGTTACTTTTAACTGAGGTGATATCATAAATGCTTTCTGTTATTGTACTGAATAAGTCCTGTACTAACTTTCTTACAGCTTCTCCCATTAGGGGTCGCCACAGCGGACCATCCGCATGTTTAATTTGGCATATGTTTTTACGCTGGATGCCCTTCCTAACGCAACCCTCCCCATTTATCCGGGCTTGGGACCGGCACTAAGGCTTGTGCAACCGTAATGGCTGGGGCTGGTTCCCTGACTGGGGATTGAACCCGGGCCGCAGCGTTGAGAGCGCCGCATCCTAACCACTAGACCACCAGGGAACCTGAATAAGTCCTGCACTGAGTTTAGTAAATAGAATATAAGTGCAGATTAAAAGGCTATTTTAAAAGACATATAAGTATAAAGATGTATGTATCTTAAGGCTACAATTAGCTTTAATTAGCTTTAACTGATTAATCTCATTGTATTAATAGTTTGGTATGCTAAGAGTAAAATTTGAGTATTTTCGCAAAAACTAAGTTCAAGAAATAGTCTTGTGATAAAAAGTATAATAAGACATTATAGCCATAATATCTCATCGTACTTGGATAAGTAGATTCTAAGGCAAATACTTTTGTACTTTTACTCAAGTGAAAGTTTCGGTTCCCTGGTGGTCTAGTGGTTAGGACGTGGTGTTCTCAACGCTGCGGCCTGGGTTCGAACCAACCCCAGTCACTCTCAGTGCCGGTCCCAAGCCCGGTTAAATGGTGAGGGCCTTATCAATGGCCCTCACCATTGGTCCGCTGTGGTGACCCCTAATGGGAGAAGCCGATAGAAAGTTTAAAGGGAGTGCTTTTACTGGAGTAATATTTTACCTACTGTATCTCTTAGTCAAGTACATGCAATGTGTACTTCGTCCACCACTTGTTAACAACAAAATTAACTGTCAATCATAGATATATAAAAATTTAAGCGATCAAGAATTTTTTTTAATGAATCTATTTACTCTTACTTTTACTTTTAGTATTTTTCACAACTTTACAAAAATCACAACTTTATTAATACAGTAACAGGGCTATTACTAGTTATAGTGTTTTTTACTTTTTACCTATTTATTATATAATTAAATGCTGTATTGGATTATGAAAGTCCATAGATATACCTAGAGGAAGTAGACTATCTATAATATGCTATCCTTTGTAGGAAACAGGAAGAAAGTACATTCTTTTTCAACTATATAGGGTTGTATTATAGACCACAGTATCCAGGTGATAGTCTAGGTTGTGAAATTGCACAAAGCCTTGCGCTGAGTTAAAGGCAAGGTCTTAGATTCATTCTGAAGTGGCTATGACTAAGCTTTACACCCTCTCTAAGTTTCACAGTGACTCTCAAGGGTCCTTTTATACAGTTTGATATTAACAACCATCTGAAATGCACTTTAATGAAAGTCGGTATATAAAGCTACTGTTTTATTGTTGCTTATTCCAGTGTGATTAAATTTTGGATTCTGATTGGTCTTTAAAGTGTTGACTGATTTTCAATGAGAGCATTCCTGACAGTAGTACAGCTACAAATCAAAGTTTTATACTAATAAACTACAAGCAATTTTATTGTAACAGCTCATTCACAGCAATGTTAAGGGCTCACATGCCATATAAACATTTAAAAATGTGTGTTATTGTTCAAATGGTTTAAAAGAAACGTTGATTGAACATATATGTAAGTCTTGGGCATCAGTGCTTTGCAGCAATGTCAGAGCTAAAGCTATGAGTATATGTTTTTATGATATGGGAAAAGCCTCTGGAAAGAGAATGACTGTTTATAGCTGCTATGACATAAGTGATAAAAAAGAACTAATGGCAACATTTATTTGCACATATTTGCACTGGTTCCTCCTGAAAAATTTAAGTTTTAAACGGCCTTTTGAAGTCGGTGCTGATCATTACTTCGATTAGGAAAAACCCTGAACATACTATAACTGCGATGGGCATGTTCTCTTTCATCGGAATGGACTGCAATCCAAGAATCTAAAAGATGTTGAGCAACCACTGTACTTTTTTTTCAGCATGTAGGGAATAATGTTTCTTTCCAGATTGATCCTTATCAACACTTAAAACCAATCACAACAACTTTTTTTTGAGGAGTTTATAAGTATCTGTTTAATAAATACTGCAATTTTGGATGCTTGAACCACTCCAGGCTCGAGATTAAAATAACTCCCACACTACAGTTAATATCTTAGTTTATTAGAATTTAACTTTCACTTTGAAAATAAAACTGGGCTAAAGTTTTATTTGTATAAAATGCAATTCTGACCAACACTAGGATTAACAGAAGTTTGAGTTGATCCAGGTTTAAGTTTAAGTGTCATGTAAAGCCTGGCCAAACTGATGCAAGTGTGTATAAAAGAACAGCGTGTTTATTTAATAGTGGTGTAAAAGTACACAAAATTCACGGTTCGATATGTACCTCAGTTTTTAAGTCATGGTTCGGTTCAATTTCAGTTTTCATTTATAAAATGTCTGCTTGTTCAAATAATATAGAAGATTCTCTTTCTGGAAGATTCAAGATCTTTTTTCAACTTTTTATTTTACTGCATGTTGTATCCTGTATATAACTATGTTTGTGACAAAGAAAAAATCTTGAATCTTTAATCCATAGTGCTAGTGTTAGCCGCTAGCCTCTTCCTGGTTGGTGGCTATCACTAGCGCTATTGTTTCTTTAGCATTTTCAAGCATTTGCAAAACAAATCTAGCTTTGAGTAGCCACGGTGTCACTACACTAACCCTAGTTTATTTTGCATACCCCAAGCATTTTTGTGTACGTTTTAAAGTTTACAAATAATAATAAAAAAAATGCTGAAAGAGAGAGGCGGAGACTAAACAAGCTTGCGTTTATATAACTTGCACTTTATACGTTCTTGAGGAAACTCAGATTTTAACTATGTTTTCGCACGTTGTGTACCGTTACACCCCTATCATTTAAATATCAGCAAGCGGATCCAAAACGCTATACAAAGAAAAACATGAAACTGGTATCGTTTGGGTAACAAGCAAACAATGTGAACTAGACAATTTCTCAATTTTTTAAACTGAGAAATTAAAACAAGATATGAAAACTGTAGAAAAAGAATAGAAAAACAATAAACAATGGCTACAGCAGAAACCTGAACACATACGTAAATAGTCAAATGAAAACAAAGGGTTGTATATACAGATATGAATTAAAGCTGAAAGTGGAAACACTTGTGAATGAACAGACACATGAAGACATCAACCAGTAATGAGAAAGGGGTGGGGCCATTGCATTAATTCAAACAAATACATACACATACGTGATTACGCAAACCATGGTGGGAATGCGGAAGGTGCTGCAAGCTGGACAGCTTTTCACGAGCTGGCATGCCACCTTTGACACAGGGGAAATCATTTCTGACATTTTTTTTGAGAAGATCAGTGTGCATTCTTCTGTTTCTGATAATAAGATTATTAGGTTATTTGAAACAATTTTCTGCCCTATTACATTGTACAACCTTTTAGGATTTCCCTCTGTTTAATCTCATTAAGTTTATTCCAGAATTAGAAATCACGCATCTTGGTTTTTAATTAATGCAACACAAGGAATGAAAGCAATACATATCTGTAAAGATATCTGTAGAGGAGGCTGAATAAACAGTTAGCAAAGAGACGATTCCCCCGAGACATCTGATGCATCATCTATATTTTTATTGCTGTAATGTTATTGCTTTTTGTAGCAGCAGTAAAGAGATGAGACAAGATGAGATAAGAGGTGAGTCTTGAGGGGGGGGGGGGGGGTTTGGGGAGGGGGGCAGTTAGAATCTTAACAACTTCTACTAAACTGTAATGATTTTTGGAGCTACGGGAGTTTGAATTATTTTGCAAGCACAATCTGTCACATCGATTCCACAGACATTGCACTCTGTGTGTCCTCTTTTCTTGCCAGCACGATTTCAGAGCTTTATGGGAAACAGAAGCTTATTGGATAGGAATCAGCAATTGTTTTTATTTTGTTTTTGCAACAGAAAAAACTATTCCAAGAAAATCTCATATATACTGTATACAGTGAACTGTTTTTATTTTTACAGCAAATTATAACAAACTCACATCGTGACTGATTATGTTTTTCATTCATGTAGCGTTAACAGACATGATGTTTTTTATATTCAGGTTGTTTGATAATTGGATATCTAGATTTTTTTTTTTTTTTGCGGCATAAGCTGCACATCTAGCTGCACCTAATGCTTATTTGTATTCTTATTTATTGTTTGAACTCGTAGGTACTAACAAGGTTTAAAATGTAATTATATGTTGCTACAGAAAGAGAAAATGTACAATGCCAGCAGATATATAACAGAAAAAATCCAGAGTTGAAGGAATCTAAGAATACCTATATATGGTTCCTCCCTAGTGCACTGTTAGTGTGTGGATGGAAACTACAGATTTGAAGTGGAATATATTTGTTCTTTTAATCAATAATTTATTCATTTGTGTGCCTTTCATTGTTGCAGGCTTCTGTAGTGCGCCAATATCTGCACATCACACAGGAGAAAAAAAACCCCACTGAAATAAATGCTGACAACAGCAGACAAGTGCGCAGCGGGTGAAGGCGAGGGAGCTATTAACTAATTTAAGACATGGAGCGCTGCCTAAGGCCACCGTCTCCGGCCTGCAGGGAGTCTCGCTCGAGTTGAGTTTTTGATCCAACGTAATTGGAGTACTATAATCTTACTGTAAGTAAGCGTGCTAGTGGATGTGGGTAAAGACCAACTGCTGAGAACATGTGTAATAATGAGGATCGGTCAGAAGGCTAGGAATGGACCAGATATGAGTCTGAGATCGATACAGTCTGGTATTAAAAACTCATTCAATTTGCAAGTTTTTAATTTTAATCTGTGAAGAAAACTTTGAACATTAACACTTTGTCAGAGATGAATCCCCTCACATCAAATGCTGCATGCCAGAGCTCATGGAATGCATGCCCGCTTGCAACCGTAGTGCATGTCAATCTTTTAAATCGGTGTTTATTTAGTCATGAACGTCTTTTTTTTATTATTCATGTTATGTCCCACAATAGACCTGTTATTGGTTGTTTTCCTCACATGCTCCTATTGTCCACAACTGTTTCAGTTTACCACATGAATATATAATGTTTAAGTACCCCTCATTTCCTTTATTTAATAAATGTTTTGAATTAACATTCTTAGTTTTTTATTCATGTTTTTGCCTTCCGATTCGTGTGTTTGTCTGTTATAAATAAAATACCTGCACTTGCATCCTGCCATTCCTCTATTACATGACACACTAGAGATGCTAAAGATTTAAATGTTCGCAGTGTAACCTTACAATCTTAAAATAATGAACAGTATCACAGAATTAATTACAAAGTCACAACAAAGAGTGAAAATGAAATGTCTTATTAAATGATCTTAGCACATCCTTGTATAGATAATGAAAACCCAAAAAAGGAAACAAAAAGATAAAATCCTCTAATTGTTTTCTCTTTCTGCAGGATTTGGTTTCCAGACATGTCTCTGGTGTCGGAGGACATCTGTAGTAATTAGGATTGATTCACACAGGATAAGAAATCTTTATATTAATTACAGATATGTGTGTTGTTGAGATTTTACCCTTTACATCCAACGCATTCGAATACAAACTGAGTGTTTTAGGCTTTATATTCAGCTTATACAGTAAGTGCCTGTAATAGAGTGCTTGGCCACACAAGTTGTGTTTCATCTCTCCTCTGACACGTTTTCTTAATTTGTCTTTGTTTCATTATTTTGCATCTGAAACTCAACCCGATATTTGACACACTTTTTTTTTTCTTCGTTTCAACAGGAGGTAATAGAAAAGAACCAAAATTTAGTGGAGTTTGACCCACAGGATATAATGAAGTCTGAATCAGCATGTCAATTGGAACAGACTACATATTACTTAGACTTTGTTCTCCTGCACACTTTATAGAAAGTAAAATATGGCATAATCTATCCAGGCATGTGCACACACAGTCTGTAATAAATTACCGATATAATGCAATTGGACAGGACTAAAGAGATCCTCGTGTAATAATTACATGTATCCACTGCCTCGTATTAAACTAATCCAATCCAACTAGGACTTTTGAAAGCTATTTTTCAGAACGACTTTTCCATAAAGTGTCTTTCGTTGTCTTTATCTAGCACATTTTGTCATTATATGATGAACGAGAGGGGCTGTGTGGAAAGGCAGAGTGCTCAGCCAAAAAAAAAACAACTGACAGAAATGCATGTCAGACAGTACTTAAAGTACAATAAAGTTTAAGTAATACTCTGTGACTAAGTATTAAATGTTGGCACTAAAATGATACTAATCAAGACACATTAATGAGAACATAAGCAAAGTCCTTTATTAATATGTCTTACAAATATACGGCTATGTATCATTTTAATACCATGCATCATCTCGTTGTCATCACACTTCCAATCATTTGTATTTAGGCCATTTGGCAGACACCCTTACCCAGAGTAACTTGTAATTTATACTATTATGCACAAGTTTCCAGCAGTGGCAACACAAACTGAATTTGCAGCCTTCTAGCCAGTAGTACTAAATTTTTTTATCATTGACAAAATTACATTTCCAACTTGACATTCACCAAAATATTTGTAACTCCTAATATAAAATGTTCATAATTCACTTATGTAACCTTTTTAATTGAATGTTCAGAAATAACCCAACACAGTAAGTTATGCTGAACTAAAGGTGACATCTTTTCTTCACGATAACACAGTTTTTCAGCATATCTTAATAAATAAAGATTAATATTATCTTGTAGAACCTGCCATCATTCTTCTAAAAGCGCTGACTGTTTCAGAAACCAAAAAAAAAAAAAAAAACACAAAGTGGAAAGTTTCATAAAAGGACATTTGTATTTGATATTAATGTTATCAAATGCAGAATAAAACAAATATTAATATTAATAAAATTACACTTGCAACTATGACAGAGCAAACTTAATACATTTTCAAAACACTACAAATAAGAAGTTTTGTGATGTAATCCATAAAAAACATTTTGAAAATACAGTATATGTTTGCAGATTGTTTACCGTATTTAATCCGGAAGCTCCTTGCTAGCACAACAGCTCTATCATCAGGAGATCATGAGTTCAATTCAAAATAGGTTCCACAGACATGCTTTGTACAGAGGCAGGAGTCAATTCAGGAGCCATTACTGGGAATGCCCTCCATCCTCTTGATTGTCAATCATAGTGGCACTAGCCAATTGTATGTAAGCTTGTGTATGTGGAAGAAGGAATATAGCAAGTTTTTTTTCTTTGAGCATCTTAAATGAGCAAGTGAATGGATTGACATGCCTTCGATGAAGCATGTTAGCCTTCATCTTTACCACTTGGTAGCTGTTTTATTATAGGGAAGTGGCAAGTAATCGAAATGGAAAAACATTGTAAAAAAAGTTGAGGGAAATCAGCATTTTGCCCATGCTTGCTGCAAGAGAAATCAAAATGTCAGAAGAGAAGAAGAGAAGCAAAATGCCAGCCACTGAGAAGGCGTGAATAGTAACAGTGCAGTTTGGAGAATCCTGAGACAAATCTTTTGAGTGAGGGTGAAGACATTACCCCAAACTGAAACATTGTTAGGATATGAAAGGGAAATGAAAAATTCCAACATCCAGAGGCAAACCCAAGTGACAGACGTGTCTCAGAAAATGAATTAGCCACAGCTTTATATTCGAACATGGGAAAAAATATAATAAACGTAACATCATTTATCCTGTAGACATGAAAACCTCAGGATGGAATTGTGCTGTTATTATGGAGGACATTTAAATATTCAATGTAACACAAAATAAAATCGCCCACAGCAAAAAAAAAAAAAAAAAAAAAAGGGAGCACAAACAGAAGCCCAATTATTCTGTCCCAATTAAATCTCAGTGGTAATTGGTTTTCAGGCGCAGTGTTAAAAACACATCTTTATCCAACAGATCCTGGTTAATTTAATTGAATAGGAACACCTGCTAGAGGTTTTTGGGTTGGGAGATTTGGTGTTCATGCTCGACTGCAAAAGCAATGCTCTGATTCTGTTTAGTCAACTAAAGCAACTGGTTGTTGCTCTAAAGCCTACATGAGGTCATTCCGTCATTCCCTGGCTCCATCATTCCTTTCCTCAAGCTGACTGATGACATAAGAACCTAGGCTACTGGGGATAAAACAAGTGTTCCACTGGAAGTACATCTGGGACTGACCATAGGATTTCGTCCAACTGCCTGTTAATCTTAAATAGGTTTTGATGTGACGCAAGTGTATGTGTGTGTATGTGTGTGTGTGTGTGTGTGTGTGTGTGTGTGTGTGTGTGTGTGTGTGTGTGTGTGTGTGTGTGTGTGTGTGTGTGTGTGTGTGTGTGTGTACACTTACCACACACACAAGCAAAGTGACCAATAATTAGTCTCGAACACAATGTAAAAACGTCAGTCCTATCTTGATCTGTCCTTTTATTCATTTCTTTTATTTCTATACCACATTTTAGATAAGCTTTTATGTTTCATACTACTTAAATCTGGTAAAAAGAAATAATGACAGGAAATTTGTTAATCCTAGAATTACTATTTAGAAATTTATACTTGCAACACAGGCATCTCCTAGAACCAGAATTAATAGTAGATAGAAGCAATCTCAACAAAACAGCAGGTATAAACTGCAGCCCTGTGGCAGTTTGTAATAACATCACTTCCAATCTAAAAATTTAGAGCAATGCATTTCCACTACTAATAGACAAAAAAAGAGTGAAAACAGGATCTGGTGAAAATGAGTTGTCAAACAAAAGTAAAAACATAAAGTTTTTTTTTCTTTAACATAAATAAAACCATTCTACAATAACTCTCAAGAACCAAGAGACGTAGCTGAACACTAAGCTTCTTGATGTAAAAATATAATTTGTGATTTATTTATTTTTTTGCAGCTAGTCATGATGTATGACAATTACCCTTTGGTAAATAATGTCTTACATCCTGTAGAGGAAGATATTTTCTTCACATTCATACAAAGACACTTCATACAGCACTCTCTTTTTTTTATCTCATGCTGTATAACCAAATGAAACCCTGTCCATTTCAATAAGAAATAGATGTTTGAAGTGATGTATCAAAGTGATAAGTGACTTCAAATAAACATGCAGTAAACAAAGTATTTTGTAACGTTAAATGAGTTTTGCTGTATATACAAGAATTATCATTAGATCAGTCAACATACAGACATGGTATCTTATTAAATATATGGGTAAAAATATATCAATCACTTGGCACACTGCTGGGTAGCTTACAAGAGGCAAAGGTGTATTTGTTATTTCATTTCCTATTTTCTAATGCAAAAAAATGATATAATAATGCATTCCAGCTTTCCACTTAATAAAGTAATTCAAATGCAGCTTGAAAAGCAACACGTTCATTTTGTACTAAAATGTAGAAGCGTACGTGTGCATTTTGAAGACATTCCCATCTTTGTGATTTATACTGAGAGCACTTATTCCATGCAAATCGGCCAGTAATTACCACGCTAATTACCCCTCCTGCAATATTAACCAACAAAAGTGTCTGGAAATATGATCCTGAAAAAAGAAGAACAATTAATGGACGTTTTTGTTTGATCTTTTGTCTGTAAAAAAAATATAAAAATTTATATATATATATATATATATATATATATATATATATATATATATATATATATATATATATATATACTGTATATTAGAGCTGTCAAAATTAATGTTAACACATTAACGCAAATTCATTTTAACAGCACAAATTTTATTAATGCACAATGAATGCAGCGCACATTTCTGTTTGACCATTTTTATTACAAATATTAATTAATAAATAAAAGAGGCTACAAAGGCGACATTCTTTCTTTACTCAGATATTTAAAAAATTATAATAAACTCCACCAAATAAATAATTGTAATCACTAAACACTGCCTTTCCAGACAATTTAAATATTGAACTTTCCTCAGCCGAGCTTACCCACAACAAAGTGAAAGCAACCGGAATCAGAACATCATTTTAAAGGAGCTACGTACGATATTTAACAATACAACCAAACAACCAACAACAATAAGACAACCACAAAAACAATTTACATATAATAATTAATATTAAGGAATAATTTCCAGAGTGTACAATAATCAAATACGTATAAAATAATGAATAAAAAAGGGAGAGATTTTGAGTTAAGTTAATATATTTATATTATAATGGTACATATTTTTTAAGGTTTAAGATACATTTAGAACTGATAAAAATGTTTATTTATTAACCCCCTAATAAGTTTCCATTTTTTTACCATTTTTATTAAAAAATATAACTAATTAAACATAAAAAAGGCAAAATTAAAAGCTTTAACTTAACACACATTTATTCACAAAGTCCTTTCTTTACTCAGATTAAAAAAAAATTATAAACTCCACAGAAAAATTATTATTAATCACTAAACATTTGTCTTAATGATGTGCTAAGTCTTAAATGAACCTTCAAAATCCACCATGATGCACACATACTGCAATTAAAACGTGTGGAAACCTAGCAAAATTCAGTTTGGTGTAATGATGATTTACGGAATTTAAAACACCATAATTACTTTAAAACATTGATAAGCATTCATGTTCTATGCTGAGTATCTGCTAAACACGGAGCACAGTGTTTCCCATGGATCATTATTACTGACGCACCCGCTAAACTCCTTGAGTGCTCTGGACAGGTAACACCAAAGGCACTGCATAATGGGAAAAAATGGAGGAACGGGGGGAAAAGAGCGAGGGGCCGAGGAGAAGATTTAGGCCAAAGAAAACAGCAGAAAGTTTCAAAAGTTTCGAATCATTAAAAACGAAAATAAAAAGAAAACCCAGTACAGTGCGATTGCCGTTTTTAAAGTAATTTAAAATGGATTTTTATATTTTTATTTATATACAGTGCATTCAAAAAGTCCCACATAGTGGCCGCTTAGCACAGGTAGTGAAGCACGTTTTTAAAGCGGGCAATAAATACATGGATTTAGTTCTTGGAAAATTTCAAGCAGCTTTTTCAGAGACATGAAAACCACATCGCGACACTGTGCAATATTTGATAAATAAATACATACGCGAGAATAATAATGTGTTTCATTAAACAAATAGTTTTCCATAACCTACTCATGGAATGTAAATGCACAAAATGGGTTGTTATTCACTGTTATTCTTGTATGCAATTTTTTAGCAATACAATACTTTCTAAAAAGAAAAACAAATAACTTTTCTTATTTTCTCTCTCTCATTTAGTATTGCTGTTTAATAGAGAAAAGTACTTCTGTTTAATATATTAAGTGCAATAAAAGAATTTCACAGATTATGCTTTAAATGCTGCTAGCATTAGGGATGTTACAAGCAGTGAATATCTAATATAATCCAGTAATATATGTAATAATAATAATATTGTTGAAATAATACATAATTTTAAGCTATTTCAGCTGGGGTTTATTTGTAGAAACAAGTTGTAATCTGTTTTGATTGTGTCAATGTGGTCAATGAACCAGTATTACTATCATGATTAAGTCACAATTATTAACTCATTTATTCTTTTTGACAGCAATTTTACAATGGTTTATGTCTGTATCTGTGTTTAAACAGCTGTAAATTTGCAACTGCATATGTACCAAACTTGCTTTGTGCTAGATCAAGTTGTGTCAAGCCGTGTCATGTTGTGTTTCTCATTAATATGACACTGGACAATGAACAACTGCGATTAAATTATTGAACATTTTAAATTATGCTCTTGCAGCAAAACCTGGCAGTGATCCTTTATGTTTATGCCATTTCCCTTTGAATAAATTCCATTGTAAATGACATCAACTTCTTACAAGAATAACAAAAATACAGCACCAGCCAGCACTTTAGCACTAGAATCCCTAAACACATGTACTTTCTTTTGTCACTTATATCAGAAATCGACAATTTTAATGGGAATGTTCAAGAATTAAAAAAATGAATGTGAAATCTACTGGTACACATTTCTGTAGCTTATCTATATCAGTGCTTCAGTGTTCATAATTCAGAGACACACGTTTGTGAATTGTGGGATTCTGGCAACGAGGCAGGCGATTAAAAACGCCTGCATGACTTCAATAACCGCGATTCGAATAGCACTTAGTTACGGAGCACCGTTGAGGGAGCAGGAAAGAGGTGAGGCAATGGAGAGAGAACATTCTCTGCTCTCATAATAAATGAGATGAACCCTGGGTCTTAGTCTGCACCACAGCGAATTGAAGCTGCCTTTATTTCAGGGTTAATGCCCCCTCTGTCGCTTTAACTCTACTCAAAGGTGGATAACAGCATCCATCAGCTTCCTCGGCCCCCGAAGTCACAGCAAGTAACACAGCAAAAAAGTTGAGGTGGATAATCACTGCTCGGTGCCTGCGGTTTTGCTGAGAAAAAGCTTTTCGGCCAGAACGGCCCCTGTCTTTATTACGAGTCATAAAACAAGGAGCTGCCTCATAAAGTGTCTCTGATCGCTATATAGCGTTCTCTGAAAAGCTGTCTCTTGATGGAACATCAATCCAACATGAGCTATTGGGGACAAGCCCCTGAGGTCACTGTGCAGGCAGGCGTCCGGTAATATTACCATCAAACGTTTTCAAACAAACCAGCATACTTTTAAGCGTCAAGACAGAGTGAACATTTGCAAGTTTTTTACCTTAAAAAATTCAAACAACTTAACTGTTCAGAACTGACAAATGATTCAAATGACAGGAAAACAAAACATTTCTATCATTTCAAATTTAAGGTAGCACATGAAACTTTAAAAATAATAATAATTAGCTCTGCAGTTGGGAAATGAATTCCGGCTTCCTGTGCAACTCTGACTCATATGCATGTGCGATATAGTGTAGGCAATCGAACTTTAATTGTATGTTTACTCATGTTGATTTATTTACATTTACATTGATTTATTTATTTTTTATTCATTAATTATTTAAATTAATTATTTTAGAAACTCTAAATATTTTCTATTCACCATAACACAGTGGCAGGTGGTCAGGGTCAGCAAAGCCTTCTCTGCTGGCCTAAACACTATCAGAAGCACTGACTTACATTTACAACCTAAATCCTAATATTTGTTCCATGAAATTGCTTTAATTTATTTCCAACAGGTTAGTCTCTTCATTTCGTAGCGTTTCTCTTGGCTGCACTGCTTCCAGTACGTGTATGTGGTTGTTAGATTTTTTTGTCCAATCAAATTTCAGCCTCTATATGCTGCCATGTGATTGACATTGGCCATGTCAATCTAATCTGCCCAGGGCCTTCAAGGTCATTACTGCTGGCGTTTTGACCATGGTCTCCTTAAAAATTAGCTCTGTTTCTTTAACCAATCAGATTTTTTATTTACCTCACAGCATCAGCATTTTTCCATCCTCTGATTGGTTGGTCAGAGGGAAACTGTTACAACCAATTTTGACTGGCAAAACACGTCTGTAGCTCTGCACACATTAATACATCTGCGTTAGACTTTTTTATGCCTACAGAGGAAGAAGAATTAATTTGGTCTCGGACATACTTAAAAATGCATTTTCAAGAAAAGCTAGACAACGTGAAGAGAGCTCGGCCAACCCCGAAGCTAGCTAGCTTGCCTTAGCCCAGGAAAGGGTTTGTTCGCCACTTCCAGGCCAATGAATACGATCGGTACCACTGGGTTACAGCCTCTAAGGAGCACTGTATCTCTGGTGAGTAGGTTGTATTTTATTTACATTTTTATGTTTTTGTCATGTTATTAGACAAATATTGGTTCTTAACTGCTCCAGATGATGTAGGGGCACAGTTGCGGTTGTAGTGTAGAGGTTTGGAGCTTGCTTTATTAAAATGGTATTCATCCTCCATACGCGAAATGCCTCTCTCTCTGTAATGCCACATGTTGTTATATTGCGTTTTTGTATAGTATTGATGGTTTCTATAATTGCAATGTGATAGCGGTGGATAAGTAGTGGATTAAGTCCTCACTGAAGGCCCAGGTACCAAATGCACGGCCCGCCACTGCCATAACATACACCCCAAACCTATTCAATCAAGCCTAATAATTATTTTATAATTACAAACTATTTCAGAATTATTTCGATTTAGGGCCTATTTCAGATTATGAGAGTATGATGCAAAGGAAAAAATAATGTAATATCCAAATACTTTTACAGTGAGGAGACACACTGTAAAAAATGTCAGAAGGTATACACTATCCAAAGGTGTGCTGTTTCAATAAAGTTTCATCATTTCTTTAAAAAAAAATCAAAGTGTTCAATCAAATTTGCTGCTCTCATTCCATTTAAAATGCATTTCATTGATTCTATTAAATCTATGTTATTTTATTATTGATGTGTTTACTCTCTGATTCCTATCTAGTGCAATGACAAAAATTGGTTCTCTGGTTATGTAGTGGCAAAAAATAATGAGCATTCAAAAAACCTTCAGTAGAAAATTGACCTAATGCTATTCCTTGAGGGCAAATAAATTTTACTTTAGTGTGTGATACTCTGTAGTGTGAAAACAAACAGACAAAAACATCAAGTGCTCCATGGTGCCATTTTTAACAACTAGGTATGAGAAGGGATAGAAATAGCACATAAAAAAATATAATAAAGACTTTACGTAACTTTTATTGGCTCTACACATTCTCTTGGGTATACAGGGGAAAATGTGGATTTTTCTTTTGTACTTCTGTGTTTCACAGTGGAAAAAAAAGTTTTCGTTGTGAAACAGATACGGTTCAATTGATCATGCTAATAACATAAATATATACAATATATACACCTAGGAGGTCACATTTGGCACTTTTAAGGTTAAGGAAAAATTGCTGGATGTGATGTAAGTACATGTAAGTTTTATTCAGATGCTCTAAAGTTTAACTATTATGGCATTAAGCTTTAATAATCTACACCCAATATCTGTGGGGTTTTTTTTGGATTAAACAAAATATACATGCAAATGAAAAAAACAGACAAATGCTCTACTTGTTATTGAAATCAGAGACGTTATAATAATATCAAATGCAGCCTGCTGGGTACAAGCACGCTTTATGATGCAGACACGTCCCTGGAGGGCTGCAATTAAGTATTTATTTGACTTATATTAATGTTTTAATGTTCAGTTCGCCGTCTGTTGGAGAATACTGAAGAAATCCGACTGTCATAAAGCAGCAGTGGTCCCACATCACACCGTTTTATCAGCTTATTTTTTTTCTTGCTACAATATTTAACGGATAAATGCGATCATTCCATCAAAGCCCTATTTTACTGTCAGGCGCTCAGACAAGCCACATTTCACATAAATACATTTGCTCATTTGCACCGTGAGACACGGCGAGATGTTCAGTCGTCAGTCTTCTCCAGGCAGGAGAGTCTACTGAAGGGGGGTGATGCAGAGATGAGTAATTGAGTGGGTGTACAATTGGCGCTACAAAAACAGCAAAAGACATCCAAATGGCTTGAAAATGACAGCCTGTTATCAGGTAATATCTCAGCCCACGATAGGCTTGCTTTATTCTTTATTCCATGTCTCTCGGAGGGGGAGAGGGAGGAGGAACCGACAAAGGATTGAGCATCTCGCTGCCTTCAATGAACAAAAATCAAAGGTCATGCTTACAGTAGGACATGGAAGCATGAGCGGAGATGACAGTGTAGATATTAAAATCAGACTGTACTCGTAGCATGCTTACACAAACACTGTTTATTCTGTTTGAATGGAGCTCTAGCTGGTTCTCCCCTCTGCGATTCTTGAGACACGTTGGATCATAGCAATCACACTCTGGTTCAAAAGAATCTGAGCACAATTTCTTGCAAAGAAAGAACCAAATGACAGAGCTATAGAGCTGCAGAAGTGCCATATGAGGATTCAGGACATTTGGACAAACAAGCTATAAAGGAAGGAAAATACTGCATGTGATACAAAAAATGCTTTTAATTACTTTATATAATGATCTAATCATTTGAAAATACTTGCTCCATGTGCTCTATATTTAGGTGATTTTTGTTCTGCAGTCTTCTGTCTTTCTCTATGAAACCCTACAACCGATATATGCCGGTATATGCCTGTTAGAAAGGGTCCCCAAAAGAACACTTTTTAAAATCAAAGAACCCCTAATAATCCAAGAAACTCTTAGAGAACCACTAAATAACTTTTTTCTTTCTCTGAAGACAACTAAAGGGTCAATAGTTAGTTAGTCACTACATAGATTTATAAAAAAAAAAAAAAAACTTTTTTGAATAAAGTGGTGTAGACAGACTAATAAGAATCCAGAATTTCAACAGTGCTGTCATTTAAAAACAATGTTGCTATTAAAAGAAAATATTTTCATCATCATAACCATGAAATTTGCTCTGAAAATGCCTCCTCTTAAGTGCCTTCTCTAAACTCGTCTCAGAGCCATGTCCTGGCGGCACCAGAATGGATGTGATGGCTTCGTGGTGCCACGGAGGAGGTTTTGTTGTCACAAACAGAGCGTGTGCTGGATGTAAATTCAGCAGTAAACACTCCCTCGCTAATGCAAGCTGCAGGAGCTGAACAGAGGCTTCACAGTTCACGGCTCAGTAACAACTATGCTTCTGACAGCTCCAAGCGTTCACTACCTCCTGAGTGGACTATGTGCAGTACGTCTTCCTCTGCACAAAATACACACATACAGTGTAGACTATTTTCTGTCTGGTATAAGTATCAGAAAGTGATTTTCTTTTTTCTCTACAGATCAGTTTAGGCACCATTGTAAGCGCAAATGCCAATTTAGCTTCGATAACTTTTATTATTATATTTATTCACTTTTATTTATCAAAACTTGTTAATACTGCACACAGTCAGATTAAACACTTGGGCAAGTCTGTCAAATGAATAAAATCAAGTAAAAAGCAAAATGAAAGTACACAGACACATCCTTATGTGATTGTGCCTCTAAATGTACATTTGTACACAGTGTGTGGCTTGTAAGGACCTTTTACTGACACAAGCAGCAAATTTATGGTATTAATTATATAATTAATTAAATATCTTTTAGTACTAGTGCATGCGCGTTTTGGGACTTGTAGAAACTGATTCCAAATAACTTTCTTTCGGCTTCTCCCGTTAGGGGTCGCCACAGTGGATCCTCCGCACGTTTGATTTGGCACGTTTTTTTTTTTTACGCTGGATGCCCTTCCTAACGCAACCCTCCCCAATTTATCCGGGCTTGGGACCGGCACTGAGAGTGGCTGGGGATGGTTCCCTGACCGGGGATCGAACCCGGGACCACCAGGGGACTCCAAATAAGTAATCTAAATAGAATTAAGCAGAGTGGGCATCATAGAAGCTGTTATTTATGCTTTTTTTTATATTTCCTATGTTTAACTGACACATGATAACTTGATAACTGGATACACTATATGAACAAACTGTTACCACAAAGTTGGAGGCACACAATTGTATAGGATGTCTATAATGCAGTAGCATTATATTTTCCTAGGAACTAGGAGACCCAAACCTGTTCCAGCATGGCAATGCGCCTGTGCAAAAAACAAGCTCCATAAAGATATGCTTTACATGGGTTAGAGTGAAGAATTTTGAATGGCCTTCTATAAAGCTCTGACCTCAACACTATTGTATTAATTTGGGGTGAACTGAAATACTGACTGCACCCCAGGCCTCCTCACCCGACATCAGTAACTGAATTAACTAACAAACTTTAGGCTGAACAAGCATAAATCTTTACACCCACACTTCAAAATCTAGTGGAACATCTTCCCTGCTTATTATAAGAGCAGATGAAGACTAAATATGGAATGAGATGTTCAAAAACACAAACGAATCTTATTGTCTTGTAACCACAAACTTTTGTCCATATGGTGAGAATTAGATGCGTGTTGGCTCTAACAGGATTTTACTGAAAACTAACTGCCAGCAACAATGCTTTGGATAAGGGTTGTTATTTCAGTCACCTAGTAAGGTCAGTATACTTCTTCACTCACCTAGCCAGCATTTGCATGGTTGCTGTTTGCTGCAGTTGCAGCAGACTTGGTTGTTGTTGTGTTTAAGATGCTTTATCAGGTATTGTAAAAAAAACATTGTAGTTTCTTCATTTGCTATTTTTTACAGAGCACAGTTTGCAGTCTGCTTGGCTTTGATTGTCATCATTAATCATAAGACACGTCCAGATCGTTGTCATTTCGTGCCGTCTGTTCATTAGCGCAACAACGCACATTAGTCTTACGTTACACAATATCGCCCGGTATCAGCTGTCCTTATTGGAGTAGAAGTAAACAAGCATGGTACTGATCCGGTAACTGATAGCAGTATCAGTAGTAAAGAATCTCTGTGTAAACCTGAATCTAAACCTAGCCTAAACCTTAGTAACTAAGTGGAAAACAAAGGCTCTTAATTTTAAAAAGTCTGCAATTTTTCTCATAAGGACTAGCCAAATGTCTTTAAGCACTTTCAGATCCACAGCTACAGTCACACTCCCCCCATCAGCGACAGTCAATATTTACAGGACGCCAGACGAGCAAGCCAGCAGCCAAAGTCGACCCTTTGCAAGCACCGGCTGTCGGACTAATTGGGTACATTTGTCTTTCATTTAGAGCTGATTGGAGTCCAGGAACAGATCCAGCTGGCCAACGTCGACGTCATCATGCCAGCACAGAAAAGCCGGCGAACACTCGTTGTGCCAGGAGCTCTTCTATTCTTACAATCATAAACCCTTTTTTCATTTTTTTATTCTTTTTTTTTCATTCACACGCTGATCATTCAAAAAGAAACAGAGCAGTGAATTAGCCTGCAGCTAAATAGGCTCAGCTAAATCGTCACATCTCCGCTAGATAAGCTTTTTTAGCTCTTTTCAAGCATGAAAATGATGAGTTCTTCATTCCTAGGCTTCCAAATCGCAATAACAATGTTTTACTATGTCAATTATTTAAGTCATAAACAACTGTGTGAAGCTTTTAGAGTTACTGGTACTACACCCAAGTTATTTCCTATAAAAGAACATCCACAAGTGTTGTATTCCTCTTATACCAGAGCACATTTGTCAAAAATAACAATTGACATTTTCTTCCATGTATATTTACATTAAAATGATGTGGAATGTTAGTGAAAAACAAGTTAGTATATGTTTTTTTATTGAACTAACTATTATAACAAGAATAAACAAGTCATTACAGACAAATTGAAAAACTGCAAACTTGTTCGTTGATTCTTCTTGAAAAAACACATCATAAAAGGCACTGTAAGATAATTCAAGTAGGAATGCATTCTTATAAGCGTAGTTAATTGTACACATAGTTAAGACAACAAATTACTTTTAGTTTCATTTGAAAACTTAAAAGAGTTCAATATCAAAAACTTTTTATGACATCTGGAATTGAACAGAAATTAACCTGGATATCATATTTTACAGTGAAAAATCTTCTATAGAAATCATATCATAATCAACACATGATTTGTTGTACTACTATACAAGAAGCTGTTACAAAAAAACTCATCAACAATTTAACAGAATTCAGCGGTGCTGGGGTATAATCATATAATCCTAATTAACATGTACAAATGGGGTTATCACTTATTCATCTTCAGTGAGGGGTTTATTTTAATTAGGGTCACTGTGCACAACTGCGTTATGTATTTAATATTCACTGATTATGTGCAAATACAGATCTAATGAAGCAAAAAGTGATGGCAATTAAACAGCCACGGTAATTACGAGAATTATATGCCTCCGTCTCAGGCCTGCAGGATCACAGTGTGAACATCATTGATATAATTGACCCTTATTATTAGGAAACTAATGTCACGTCTTTGGCTGAAGGGGTTTCTGAGTAAGAGACAATAAGTAATAGCAGTTCAATTATTATCATTTAAATCTTTTTTGTTGGTCTGAGGTTCTGTTGTGAAAAAAAGAAGCGCTGCTGAGACGCGACGCGACAAAGGCGTTTTGCACCTTTCAGAGCACAAACACTGGGAAAATACTGCTACAGATTGAAAGGAATGGTGTAATTACGAATAAATTACTTTTCTGCACAATACATGAACTCTGAATGTGATACCTTTAATAAGTTTTGCATGAAAAGAGAACACTTTTTAAAGTTGCATTCTGTTTTTTTTTTTTTTTTGCTGTTTACTTTCTGTCTTTCCAGAACTACAGCTAACTTGAACTAAGAGGCCTAATGGAAAACTATATGGTCATTTTATCACATACAAAAGTAGATAAAAGTAGAACAATTGATCATAGAATTCATATGTGCTTTTTTAACATCTCATTCCATATTTAGTCCCCATTTGCTGTGATAACCTCCACTCTTCTGGGAAGATGCTCCACTAGATTTTAGAGAGTGCTTGTGGAGATATATGGGCTCATTCAGTCACAAGGGTTTTAGTAAAATCAGGTATTGATGTAGGTTAATGTAGGTACTGATGAGGTCTGGGGTTGTTGTCAGTTTTAAAATTCGTTTTTAAAAGTGTTCAATAGATTTGGGGTCATTCAAGATCTTTCACTCCAACCCATGTAAGGCATATCTTCATGAAGCAGGCTTTGTGCACAGGGGCATTGTCATGCTGAAACAGGTTTGGGTTTTCTGGCTTAGAAGTAAAGAAAATGTAATACTACAGCATTCAAAGACATTCTATACAGTTATGTGCCTCAAACTTTGTTGTTTCAGTTTGAGGAAGAACCACATATTGTCAGTACTATGTGACTAGATGAGTAAGGACCCAAATGCAGGATGCCACAGGAGAAAGATGAAAACAGGTTTTAATATAAAAAAAAGTGGAGCAAAGGGCCAAAGGCAAAAACACAATCCAAAAACAGTCCAGGGTCAAGGCACAGGCAAACAGGGCAATACAGGGAAGACAAAACCAAAAACCAAAACAGTCCAAAAAATCCATAAACCAGCAAACAGAACAATACAGGGCAGAGCATAACACAAACCAAAAATACAGTCCAAACCAGGTAACTAGGGAGGCAGAACAGGGTCAGAAACAGTGTCAGAAACCAGGGCAGGCAGGGTGGCAAGAGTAATCTCAGGGGCTAGAAAGCCTGTAAAATAATCTGGCCCCAAGGTAAATTCTTGGTTGTCCTTAAATACCAGGAGGCGTGGGAAAAACAGCCAGATGGCCGCCGACCCGGAAGTGCGCGCCGCAAAACCGGAAGTGCTCGCAGTGTGCCCGGGAGATCCTGACACATATGGCTTGAAAATTCAGGTGTCCCATCGTGTATAATTAAACTGAGCACTCATTAAGTTAGCTTTCACTGCATAAGCATTTTAACTTTACATTTTAACTCTTATGTCTTTCAGAAATGCATATTAATGGTGAAAACAAAATTTAAATATCACTTGTTGGCATTCTAGTTACATATTAGCTAAACAAAATAAAAATATCGCGAATAAATTAGCTAGGAATAAAACAAATATTTTATTTTAATACCAGGATTTCTGTTTAGTTTGGGTTTTGACCTTTGTCTTTCATAAACAAAGTCTCCTGTGTTGACTGGGTCTCAGCTTTAAAGCTTCAGAGAACACAGTGTAAATATATTCAAAAATGGAGTACATGAAACCAAATGTCTGTGTTCAATTACAGATCATAACCAAAGATCAAGCATTTTCCTTCATACAATTAAACCCTCTGCTCCAAAACCGGGTTTGTGGGCATGGGCTAATATTTTAGTCATTAGTCTGAGACTCTTCCTACAACTTTACTCAAGCAACTACAATTAGAATGCAGTTGTAGTTACCGTTTAACTGTTCCTGCTAATTTAGCTTTAACTCACTAGTGTTTACATCAGCTTTCAGTCACTAAAGCTGTCTGATTTTCTTAGAAACTAATGACGGTTTTAATTAAATTGGTCTGGGTGGAGTTTAAACAAGCCTGATATTAGCCCCACCCTCTTTACATGTAAATAGCCTAGAGGTATTTCTACTTTATCTAGCAGTGGAAAATTATGTTATGTCTTTTTTATTACAAGCTAAACAATTATAATCTGTGGAATCTGTGATGTGTTGTTTTTTTTTTTTCTTCAGGCAAGTTTGGATGCCTGCCAGGCAGTTAGCACGCAGAAGCATGCGCTCTCATTCCCCTTCCGCCTGACAGGACCGGATAATCTATTTCAGATAGAAAGTATACACCAAAGCATTCATCTCTCCATCAGTCCATCACCGCTCACAAGTCGATATCACAAGCAGCCCGAGACATGTTTATTAAAGATTTTTTTACGTATACATGCGACAGAAATTGGCATGCTCAAAAAAACAACAACTTCTGCACAGGTAATTAAGATAAAATTTGATTGTGCAAAGATGGAGCCTCAACTGGGCCTTGTACTGCTCTGATTAGACGCCAGCGAATGCATGCTCCGAGATTCGAGACGATATTCCCGTTTTTAATTACACACATGAGCAGCCGCTTAACTACCACCACTGACTCATCTGCATGATTGAAATATAATTACCATGTGATTAAAACATGGCTCTGTTTGGTCTGCTAGTGCAATTGTTTTCTCTTTTCCTGCTGCTTTGTTGGTCTGTTTTTCTGTCACAGGCCCGAAAACTATTAAAGCTTTAGAATAAATATCCACAAACAAATTGCACTTCCTCTAGTTCGGAATTGAAGATCTGCTAGTAAAAAGGATGCTTTTTCCGTTCTATTAAAATTATTGACCTTTTAAAATAACCAACATACTAGAGATGCACCAAGATGACCTACTAAGGGTTACTCTGCATGCACATTATTAAAAAAAAAAGTGTTTCTGGCTAAATTTTTCTCTAGCCATTTTTTTTATATACTAACACAACTTTTCTGACAAGGTAATAAAGCAGATAAAAATCCCAAACACACTTTTCAGCTTTTTTTAAATACACTACATGGACAAAAGTCTGTAGACACATGACCACAACATTCATATGTGCTTTTTAAACATAACATTCCACATTTAGTCCCCATTTGCTGTTAAATATATGTTCCACTTCTTTGGATTTTGGATTGCTGAATTAAGGATAGCAATCCAAAATTTTAAGTGGCCTGCTATACAGCTCTGAACTCACTCCAATAGCAGTTCCACTCCAACCGATGAAAACCATATCTCCATGGAGCTGGCTTTGTGCAGAGAGGTATTGTCATGTTGGAACAGGTTCGGGTCTCCTAGTTCAAGGTAGGGAAAATATAATGCTACCAAACTGAGAAATGTCATATATAATTGTGTGACTCTACAACTGGTAACAGTAAGCTTGGAAAAGTCAAGTGTCCCAACAATTTTATCCATATTATGACAGAACCGCTGATTTTGCTGTTCTACACCATCTAATCACTATCTGATCCTGGCCATAGCCTCTGTGGTTAAAATTATGTTTAAACAATTATTTGGAATAGTATAAATTATTTAAAAGTATTCCTCAATACACACCGGTAAACACATCAAAACGACAACCTGTCTTCTAGTGACATAGACACAGAGATCTGAAATGGCTTGGATTTGCTAATTTTATTTTGAAAAATGGTTGAGTCTGAAAAATCAAGTATATTTTGTAAAAATAAAATAGTCAGGGCATGATATAATATTAATAGACAATTAATTGGTATGAAGCCAAGTTACTGTTACCACCCCAGTGATTATTTTCCCTATAACAGCAAATCTCCAAGT
Source organism: Silurus lanzhouensis (assembly GCA_039877035.1). NCBI lineage: Eukaryota > Metazoa > Chordata > Actinopteri > Siluriformes > Siluridae > Silurus > Silurus lanzhouensis. Next base: position 6,096,426 of record JBCEWE010000458.1, on the reverse strand, counting down.
GTTTTATTTCACTTTATTCATTATTAATATTAACTGCTCCCAAGTTATTAATCCAATGTTCCAATGTAACATTCTGGAACATCTATGAGACAAGTTAGTTCCTGCTATCGCTTAGGCTGTAGTCATTTATAACGTATTAATGGCCTCTCTCTCTCTCTCTCTCTCTCTCTCTCTCTCTCTCTCTCTCTCACTCTCTCTCTCTCTCTCAATTTCTCTCTCTCTCTCTCTCTCTCTCTCTCTCTCTCTCTCTCTCTCGTGTGAAGCTAATATGACAAATAAAATGCAGCTTGTCATCCATTTATGTGGAAAATTAACCCAAAAAAAAAGTTGTGAATGAACTAACTCATAAGAGTGAATGAAAAAAAATATATGCTGCTGTTACAGAAAACACCATCTGACCAATCAGAATCCATAATATAACAGTGTTGCTTATAAAGGATTTCAATAATGTGAATTTTATCTATAATCAAAACGTCGAAGAAATAAAACTGTGACGAAGATATAACAGAGCATGTATTTAACCAAAGAAAAACTACTGCAAGAGAATGAAATTCAACTTTCAGATGATGCATAATAAAATATACATGAAATAAAGGTTCTAATCTCAATAATTCATCCAATATTGCCTAATTTCAAACTTTCTATTTATTATGCTGTTGTTCTCCCAAACTTCAGTCTGCTGTCAAAAAACAGTCCTAAGTGCTTATAATGTTGGACCGTTTCCATTACTTTTCAATAAATATATTTTGCAGGATCACAGCCAGAGAAATGCACAATTACTGATTATAGAAGCTACAATAATCGAGTAAACCATCACAGTTATAAAGTACTGGAATAAAGCAGACCAGTTGGCTGCAGGCCACTGAAATGAAACAGTAAATTGATCAAGGGGATACATCAGATATAGAAAAAAAACAAGATATAAATAAATTATAGTAATAAAATTAGGCTTTTCACAATCTTTACATGAACACTACATTTTCTCTGTTTACTCTATGTTGGTATTTGATTGCCAGGAATAGTTCAATAGCAGGACTAAGATTGTTAAAGGAGAGTGATGCATATTCTTGCACAAATAATAATACAAGTGACCAACACAATAGACCACAGCACTATTACTTTCTATTCATTTTCCACAACAGTGTTCTGACAGTAGTGCAGCTTAAAATCTCAAAAACAATAAAACCATTTTTAGACAATAATAGAAAGGAAATGTATTTATCAGAAATCACACAATGAAAAGAAAAACAGTAAGAAAGCTGCAACTATATTATTTTAATTTATAATATTCAATTTTGCACTAATATTAACATACATAAATAAGTACTCAGATTTGGGAAGTAGCGAAGCACAAATACTTCGTTACTGTATTTAAGTACGTTTTTGTGGTATCAGTACTTTATTTCACTATTTATTTTCTGGACATGGTCTACTTTTTACTTAATTACATGTCAGAGCCTATACTTCTTTACCTTAACTTGAAGGAAAAAGTGTAGGCAGTACTTTTTACCAAAGACTTTTAGTATTTGTACTTCTACTTGAGTGAAGGATGTGTGTACTTTTGCCATCTCTATAAGTACTACATGGCTATTTATCTGAAATGACATTAATGAACTATACAGTGTTTGGGTTACCAAATAATTGAAAATGATTACTGAATGGTCTTGCCAATACAAAATGTTGACTTTTGCACCATTCTGTACAAACATGTGTAACTGTTGAAGTTTTCTATTAAGTGATTTATAAAAACAAAAATTGTTAAGATTCTCCAATGTCACTGCTACTTAACAATCAAAAATACACAAAGCACATGCTGTTTGATGAAAATGATCAACTTGGTGGTTTTGTGATGTATTATTTATTTGTAGAATTGAGCACGCTCTTGCACTTGTTTTTGTTTGTATATCTGCCCGAGACATTTTTCAATGAACTCAGTTGGTTCCGTTTGCCTAAGCTATAAGGAAATTAAAGTAACTCTGTTTCCTTCCATTCCCTATGAGTGTGTTAGTAAATGTGTATGCATAGTGACCTATCTTATCCAGTCTAAATCCTCACATCACACACAGTGTTATCGGGATAAGATTCAAACACATGGCTTTACTTTTAAAATAATATTGCAGTTTGAAACATAAGTTTGCTTATAAGCTTTTTCGAAAACATTCTCTTTAAATGCAGTTGATGTAGGAGGTGTGAATGTGCAGTAAATGTCTAATATAAAGCCTAATATAAAACTTTAATAGTGCACCAGTTAATCATCACATATATAAACTTTCTGAGTATTTTACTTACACATAATTTAGATACACTTTCTCATTGTTCAGACTGGAGGAGTGGTTTATTAAATGGCGTAAACAAGCTTCTGCAAATTTATTTCCTGGCCTTCAGTCTTATTAAATTACTCACACAATGTGACTTTCAGGCTGCAGGTGATAAATTAATCTATTAGCATTGACTCTGTAGAACCTGTTAGTAAATCACCTTGCACAGTTTTGTGGATGTTAATCAAGTTTACATGTTTTTACACACAGCAATTATTTAAGTAAATCAGATTCTGAGATGGGAAGCCAAATTCTAATCACACAGAACAATGGGATGTTTTTGCAAATGTGGAATAGAAAATACACCTCATAAATATAATTTTTCTTTATTTTTGTTTACACTCTCCTGAGTATTGAAGCATGAAAGAGCCCCTGTTACACCACAGGAGCAAAAACAAACGTTTTTTTTTTTACAAAATGCTCCACAGCTCTAATTGAATCAGTCTTACAATTCCCAATTTGTCAAGATGTTAGGTTTTGCGCTCTAATTAAAACTTTTAATTGTGTTAATGACCTGTTTGGTCAGACTTACACTTCACAAAGTGCCTTTTGAATACAGTGTTAAATGTTAGCATGGCCTTTCAAAAGAATAAGAAAAATATCTATTCTCCATTTTAACCACTCAATAAAAGAAAAGTCATTCCTCCTGTATCTCCCTACAGAGGGACCTCAAATTCCTCAGAGACATCCCGTCACCTTCGTCCTTTCATTCTCCTCTCTATCTGTCTGATTCATTTCAGTGGACACTGTAAGTCGTTTCCAGCCCAAGAGAGCCCACGTCACTGGCTAACAGAGCAAATCAGATGTGAGGTTTGGCCTAAATCAGACCACAAGGCTCTGAGTATCATTATGAAGACTAGTAGAAGATTATTTCATTCTAAACATTCCAAACAAGAAGTCTAACATCAAGTCTAACCACTGAGCTACTATTTCATATGACAGCCTACAGTACAAAGTCACTGGTGACTTTTCAGTGTTTACAATAACTTTAGTACAATGTGCTAACTTTCAATGTAAAGTAGACAGAGCTGAACTCAGATAACCGTAAACTAAAATTAACTAAATAAAAAAGTAGACAAAAGCTCCACTGTCACCGGGCTGATTAATATCGTGCAGCACTGCTTGTTTAAAATAAACTATGTATAAGTGGTGGACAGTAATGAAATAATGTAATTTCATACTGTACTTAAGTAGCTTTTTCACGTACCTGTAATTACTGAAGCATTTTCTTTTTAAAAAATCTTACTTTTTACTCAACTGCATATTGCTAAATCAGTTTTTATTTATGAGTGGATAAACATTTTACTGGTCAAACCACCAATCAGTGTTAAGCACGTGTTCTGTTTTAAAACTTGTTTTGATTGCCATTTAGTGGTTTCTACTTATCACCAACATACAGTTCAGCATCTGTACAACAGCAAGCAGAACATTTTGAAAGTAATAAATGATGGAAGAAACTACTGACTCTAACTTGCCACAACACCCGTGACCTTATTAACATAATTTTTTTAAGTTGTTGAAAAAAAGCTAATGCTAATTTTAATAGATATGAATCAGTGTTTGACTCAGTAATATAATTATATTAATAGACTGGTGTTCTAAGAGTAACATTAGGTCTTTTTAACAGAAATTGAATTTATTAAGAAAGATAAAAAATATTATAATAGGACAATATAGCCATACTAAATCGTAGTACTTTGGATACTTAAGTACATTTTACCTAAGTGAAAGTTTAAAGGAAGAACTTTTACTTTTACTGGAGTATTATTTTACTGAGTGTATCTCTACTTTAAAATGCTTTGTGTAAATCCAAAACTGCTATAAATCTATGGGCACCAAAAGTTTACAATTTTGAACATCGTACCTCTTATGAAATCAGCTCCACTACTGATTTTGGCATTATGACATTATTTATTACATTTATTGGGTTTTGTGATTGGAGTTCGCTAATCAAATATACATTTGTTTTGACATTTTCAGAATGTGTAGAATATTTTTCACATGGCATTTTTACATTTCACTGTAAGTTGTATTCTGTATATAACAAAGTAATACAAAATAATGTTTGTGACAAATATGAATTTTAAGTCTTGAATCTTGACAGAATTGATACCATTTGGAAAATGTATTCTATTAAAAAAATCCTGTCTCTGATGCTTTTTATAAAAAAAAATTAAGTTCAGCTCTGTGAATTATGACACATCAGCGTTCACTTTTACACCCTTCATTCCTTTCTAAATTCATTCTAATTTACAAGACTAAAGCAGTTTTAACGTTAGCATATCGACCTACCATAAATATACAGCTATTACATTCCATTACATCCCAAATGTCCATTACTTCCCAAGACATCAAATTACTGACCAATACAGGTCATTATAAAATATACAGACTAGTGCAGCCACACCTAAATGCCCTTTACAGATGCTTACATCTCATTACAGACATTTAAATCTAAGTACAGTCCCTTATATTTAATAACAGACCCTTGCTTGTCATTACAGTCCTTTATATCTAATTACACACCATTATATCTAATTATGCTATTACAGCTTATTATCCTATTACTGACTGCCTATTTAGGTCTGTAATTAAAAACACCTATTATAGCCTATTTTAACTTAAATGCTCATTACTTGGATATTACATGTTTAACACCCATTACAGTCCAAACTGCAAAAAACCTACTAATACATTAATAAACCCTAACCACCCATCATAGAATATTATTGCCCACACCCAAATCACCATCACAACCCTTTAAAGCCTACACCTTATATCACAGCAGCCCCTTACCATGTCTGTTATACCCAAATAGAGCCAAATCGATTACCCATTATACCCCATTCCAAGGTACCCATTGCAAAGCATTAAAACCCAAAATACTTCATTCCAGCTCATACACAATTAGCCATTACACCCTATTAAAGCTTATACACTGTTACCCATTACACCTCATTATAGGCTATACCCAAATACCCATCACACCCATTACAGCCCATGCCCAAATAACGGTCACATCCCATTAAACCCCAAATACCCTTAAACCCCATATAGCCTACACCCAAATATCCATTGTACCACATCAGAACCCATTGCCAAAAGCCCATTACAACAAATTATAATCTACACCTAAATATCCTTTGCACCCAATTACAGCCCTGCCCAAAAAAACATTACACCTCATAAAAGCCTATACCAAATGGCAATTACCCCTAATACAGCCCATAACCAAATGCCGATTAAAGTGCATTAAAATGCACACCCCTAAATGTCAATAAATCCTAAACAAAATCAGCACTAGGACATATTATAATGGAGGGAATTGGGCCTTCAAAGTGCATATGTCAGGCGAAAGAACGTGCCGGAAAACCGAAGTGAAATCCACAAAGGTTTTGATGAAAAAATAAAGAGCAAGGCAGAAAACGGCAAAACCGCCACGAAACTCCCGGTTAACTAACCGGGTGAAAACTATGGTTAGACAAAATACACAGAGTCCTGCAAACAACAAGAAGCTAACAGAGTGCTTGGATAGTCCGACAAAGGTTTGTAGCCTAAGCTGTAGAACGGACAATGAGCTGGTGGCTGAACGGAGGTTATGTAACATGAGAACTGATGAGGGCCAGGTGTAGATGATTAGTAAGTAGGAGAGCTGCTGGGAGTGATCGGAGGGTTAGGTAAAGGTGCGGCTGGTGGATCCCTGACAGCATAGAACAATGTTAAATTGTGAAATATTCTTAAAAATATAACATTTAAAATTGTGGTAAACATTGCTATAAATGACAAAGATTTTGAAGGGTTTTTTGAAATGTACATCTATGAGATCATGTTAAATATCATGTCTTATCTAAATTGTCTAAGATAGTTTTTTTTTTTTAAAGTTGACAAATCAATTTGCATCGTACAACTGTTAAATAAAGTAAAAGAAAAAAACGCTTTGTGAGCAAGAACTTTAATTAAAGAATAAAAAGAGTGTTTAGGTGTCTATCTGTCTGACATCCTGGCATCATGTGCTCTAATTGCTTTATTACATTGTTTTTCATCTGTTTCTATTAAAGCTGCATGTTTTCTCAAGTTTACAGCGTGATAAGCCTCTATTGGTTTAAATTTTTCTATATATGGAAACTGTACATATTTGATTGCCTCTGTGGATTGCATTAAAATAATGTCCAGGGTTACTTGCCAGCACTAACAAGTTGAAGCTGTCATTAATGTTCGCAGTGCCTACTTTGTCAAAATGATAACGATAATAGTGAATTGTCATTAGTTATTTTATATATGGGTTGTAATGTCTAGAATTCTGCTCATTTTAAATTGTACATAGAGATGAGGTAGTAGTGTGTTAATATTATATTTGTTTGAATGAATTATAATAATATTCACCTTTGATGAGGTAAATATTTGTTGATAATAATTTTTACCTTTGATGAGTCCCCAAAAACAAGGAGACCATATCAAGAATGAATCATACACTTGTACAGATATTGTACAACATTCTTTTAACAAATGAGGTAAATATAAACTTGTTCCAGAATATAAAGAGAAAAGTATAAGGAAGGGAAAAACTGTTCATGATACAAAGCATACCAATTTTTTTTCTGATGTGGACAAGATTGCCTGACCAATGAGCAGGACCTGAAGACAAACGAAGTAAAGGCCTGGCAGTGCATCACCAAGGAGAAAACCAAGCAACTGGCTTACAGACTTCAGGTAGTCATTGGCTGCAATGGATTAAAAATTAATACTTTTTGACAGTTAGTTTGTTTAATTACTTTTAGTCTCTTAACAGGGGAACAATATATATTGTGTAGGTGAAATTCCTACACCATCCATATAAATTAGATGTAAATATCTTTAAATGTACTGCACTTTAAGCTCACATTTTATTTCATTTCAACCAATATACCAGACAATAAAAGTCAATATATTCATTGAACTGACTGCATATTTATTTATATAGTGTCTAAAATCACCTCTGACTTTTTAATATATATCTCCACTATTTAAAGTGCTTTTATACTTTAAGTTGCTGAGATGCTATTAAAGTCAAACTCTGATCAATACAAACTGCTGACACTTAGTAGTTCATTTACGGAAGATGCCCACATATACAGTTCATTAATAAAAGTAGTGCATCCTTAGTTTCTATCTATTTCCTGTGTGAATTGAAAGAAGTCCAATTTCCCATTGATTGGCAATGTGAAGGTGGTTTCCAATAAAAATCTGTCATCAGCGCCAAGCAAAACATAAATATTGCTTTGGACATCATCATCACTTCGTTCCAGAAATGTTGTGTGAATCATCAGTTTATTGACTGCCCTGTGATTTGATTTATCACCACTTTTGTATCTGAGGACACATTCACCAAATGCTATGACACCAGTGAAATATCATGTTAGTTGTGCAACCATAGTGTTCTTAAATGCTAAAATGAAACAAATCATTGTGTGTGGTGCTGTTAGAGTAAAATTCGGATGTTTTTTTTATAATAACATGTCTCTAAGTAGTAGTTTATTCCTCCCATACAACAACAATTTTTACGAACAATTGTTATTTATGTTCAACAGTTCCCTAAATTTGGTTAGACAAGTGGCATCCCAAAGGTGATAACAGATAACAGCACAATATACTTTGTAAATCATTCCACTTGTCTGACTTCATCACATTGAAACCGTTACTTAAACTTGCATTGGGCTGTAAGACAATCTGTGTGTTGACATGACAACATGCAATCCTCTTTCCTGCTGAGGCTTTTTTGGGGAATAATCAAGCAAATGGTTTAACCTTATTGTGTCAGAAATATCCTTTTACACACAATTACTCCCTTTTCTTGTTTCTTGTTTCTTGCAGTTGCACGAAATATCAGCACAAAGTTGCAAGTGACAGTTTCAGCAAAACAGCATGCTTTCATGTGCTGTATTGCTTAATCAAAAAATGCCACGTTGCACATTTCATCCATTTACACTGACCAGGCAACTTTATGGTCAACGATTAGGCATAACATTATGACCACCTGCCTAATATTGTGTTGGTCTCCCTTTTGCTGCCGAAAACGGTCCTGACCCTTTGAGCATTAACAGCATTAACTTCTTCATTCGAGATACAGGAGCTTGTCTGTTGGATCAGACAACACTATACAGCCTTCGCTCCCCACATGCATCAATGAGCCTTGTCAACCCATGACCCTGTTGCTAGTTTACAACTGTTTCTTTCTTGGACCACTTTTGATAGATACTGACCACTGCAGACCAGAAAAATCCCACAAGACCTGCAGTTTTTGAGACGCCCTGACCCAGACGTCTAGCCATACCAATTTGGCTCATGTCAAACTCGTTCACATCCTTACGTTTGCCCATTTTTCCTGCTTCTAACAAATCAACTTTGAGGACAAAATAATCACTTGCTGCCTAATATATAACACCCACTAACAGGTGCCATAATGAAAAAAGAATAAGTTTTTCACTTCACTGCTCATAATATAGTTATAGTTATAATGTCATTATGTTATGTCTGATCCGTGCATGTGAAACATTATTATAACGTATATTTCTGTCATAACTTACTTTTTCTGTTAATTACAACACAAACCTTTTTTTCCCTTTCTTTCTTAAAGAAAAAGTTTGTAATGTTAGCAACAGTATATAAAGTATATATAATGTTATAATTATTTAGAGAAAGAAAGCTGGAGCCTCTTTCCATTTATTAAAAGTCTCCATAAAGAAAACTTCATCATCTCAACAATGGCACATGGTTTTTAATAAATCTTTGTGAAACATCAATCAATTAATTTGCTTTTATTGACACCACTGTGAGAAATGCAGTTATAGTAAAATAAATTACCAATTAATCAATTGAGAATTTAGTAGCGCTGTGAAATAATGAAGAATAACATCTGGGAATGAATATTAATGACTAATGGGTGTGTTTCAGTGAATCGGACTACAAACAATGTAACGATTTATTAAATAATATTACCATATTACACCTAATTTAAAAGTTTCTTTATGAAAAAAACAAGCAAATTGAAAACAGTTTACAGTAAAAAGAAATCACACACACACACACACACACACACACACACACACACACACACACCAGGTTGTTTCCCGCCATTAATTTAACGAACACCACAACCTGCGGCTGTGAAACAGTTTATGAGCTTTGTAATTTGGAAACAGAGGCTGTAAACATGAGACGGAGGGAGCAGCGCAGTACATTTACTCTGATTGATCCTAAATACAGAATCATTGCAGCTGCTCACTTACAGCTAGTCATTTTTGTCTTCTATGACTCTATGCATTGTTTGCTATAATATATTAGTTTTGATTTACACAATATTAATTCTTTATCTGATACGTTTGCAGGTACAGGAACAGTTGTAAAGTTGTTTAACTAACTAGAAATATCTGTAGAAGCAGCTTTCTGATGTAGCCAAATGTACTTGCGAATATGCTACATCTAGAAAAGATATTATGCAGGAACAATATTTGCCATCAAGCTATGTAAATGATGTTTTAGACTAAGGGTGTGACTTAAATTGTGACTGTGGTGCTGCATGCAAGTGCAACAGATGACTTTTTGGGGTGTGTTTGTATTTCTTTGGGGTTGTTTTTTTAGTGGTGTTACAGATTTAAATGATTAATATTGAGGTGACTGGAAGGATTTACACAGTGCTAAACGGGAGGATTTAGACTTCCTTAGCTTGTTCCATGTAGTATAGAAACTAACTTCAGAACGAAAATACTGCAACATACTCATTAACAACTTTGTTAGTAATGCATGTAACCCTGCTCAGTATTTATTCAATCAATGAAGTGTCAGTGTTGTAATGTAAAAAACATGCAGACAGAGCTCAAGAAATTCCAACAACAAAGAGTTTTAGTGACTGTAGCATGGGTGTGGGTGTCAGATTAGCTGGCTTGAGCATTTCAGCATGGTGCTCAAAAAAAACTTTTACATACCAGTTCTGCAGGCATAAATGTTTTCTTGATGAAGGCTATAGTAACACAAATTACCACTTTACAACTGTGACGAGCAAAACAGCATTTCAAAATGCACAACATGAAACTTGAGGATTGGGCTACAACAGCAGGGGCCACATCAGGTGTACTCCTGTAATCTACAGTGGACACAGCTACACATAAACTGAACTGTAAAAGAACATAAAAGAAAACATTGCCTGGTCTAAATAATTTTCTGCTGCCATATGTACGGACAGAATATAGTATAAATCCATTGACCCAACCTGCCTTGTGTCAATGATTGAGGCTGGTGATTGTTAGTGTACTAGTTTTCTTGGCCGCTTAATTTCAATCAAGCACAGTTTGAATGCTTATTTGACCAAGTGCATCAGTTTATGTCTACTTACTATAGTACCAGCAAGATGATGTGGCATGTCGCAAAGCACAAATCATCTCCTACTGTTTCAATGAACATGAAAATGAGTTCAGTGTACGTTAATGCCTCTCCAATGACCAGATCTGAATCTAATAAAACAGCTTTGAGATGTGGTAGATTTGTAGCATGATAATGCAGCTGACAAATCTGCAGCAATTATTTGATGCAAATCATCTCAGCTTCGACCAGAATCTCAACTAAATATTTCACTATGCAGCATCCATGCCATGACAAACTGAGGGCCGTCTAAGTATAATAACATAAACATACATACAAAAACATTAAAAGCTCTTGGGTAAAGATGTGACCCCACAAAGAACAACAGTGGCTCGCCTGTGAGCCGGAAGCGGGGAGTCTGGCGTCATTACCACACAAACAACAAGCCTATTAAGAGTGATTACAAGAGCTGCCTGTGTCAGTCTCACTGATCTGTGGCTATGCTGCTACACAAGCTATAATCACCTTCATCATAATGCAGAACGGCTGCCAGATGCCTTATACCGCTTCCGGCTCAATACCTATAAAAATTAAAATAAACACACACAGACACCATGTACAGATAAATCACTCCACTTCTGACAACTTCCTGCTCTGAGGAAAGGAAAGCTAAAGACTCTAATGCACTATATTAATGTTTTCGTGCCTGTCCTCTGGAGTTATGGAGACCAGTTTGTTAGTATGAAGTATCTACAAAAAATACAAGAAAGATTTAATTTTAAGTCTAAAAACACTCTTTGTCAAGGATATCGTTCTGATTTAAGTGGACAGGTGTAGGTGTAGAAAGTGATGAAAATCCTCCCAATGAACAAAGGCCTCTAAGCTCTCTCTCTAAAATAGCGCCAACTTAGTTATTTTTTTATAATTTAATCATTAAGTATATGGTGTATCTTGAGGATATACATGAGCAAATTAAACTGAAAAAAACTGTAGATGTAACTGTAATTGTAATAAATTAATGATTCTAAAATATTCAATTAGTCTGTCAACCTTCCTACTATAATAAATATATAAACATATATAAATATATTTAATATAAAAATTATATTATAAAATATAAATAAATATAAAAGAGGCAAAATTAAAACCTTTAACACAACACACATTTATTCCCTACATCCTTTCTTTACTCAGATATAAAAAAAAAAAAAACTCCACCAAAAAATAATGCTTAATCACTAAACATTTGTTTTACTGATGCACTAAGTCTCAAATCAAGCACCAAAACGTGCTATGATGCGCACATCCGCCAATTAAAACTGTCCTTGTGAAAACACAAAGAGAGTTCCGTCTGGTGTTCTGATGAATAACGTAATTTAAAACACAATAATTACTTTCAAATATTTACAAGAATATTTTGTGTTCATGCTCTATGTGGTTTCACTAATAATAAACATACATTTGCATACATTATCAATATTTGTCCATGTTGATTAGAGTATTAAAAACTTGACAAATATTAATTTATGATACATTTAACTTATGGTACAAAATTAAATAATTCAGTCAAATGACAGCACTAAAATATATATATATATATATATATATATATATATATATATATATATATATATATATATATATATATATATATTAGAGGACAAGGACAGAATATGGGAAATGGCATGAAGGAACCTGCCTACGAATCACTCTCAGTCTAAGGAACATGAAATACACACATAGGGCAGTGAGACTTTTGGGGGCACAACAGGAAGTCTGGCTGCAGCACAATACCCATAGAATGAACTCATCCCTGTCTGTCCGTATGTATACTTGTCTATTTATGTGTCTGTATCTCTGTATGTCTGTATGTCTACAGTATGAATGTTTCTGCTTATCTGTGGGTCTGTCTATATATTTGTCTGCTTGCATCTCTGTGGGTGTGTCTGTTTGTGTTTCTATATCTCTGTCTGTAATTTATCTTTTAGTCTGTCTGTCAATTTGGTTCATAAATAACTCTGAAAATCACATACCAATATTGAAAGGACATACAGCACCACTGAGATCTAAATGTAAGCGTTTATGAGGCAGTTCATACATTAACAAAAACATGCCCACCACATTAATGAGACATTTAGTAAAGCAAAACATCTAAGCAGTTAAAACATTTTATTAATGAACCAGCGAGAGACTCATTAAAAATTCCAGTGACCTTTGCAACATGTTTGGTATTTTCCACTGCTCTTTCTTCCTGATTGGATCGTCCTCTGTCGTTGCGCCTCACCTCACTCTCACACTGAATTAACTACAGGAAGGAGGAAGCTGCTAACTTTCAGCTCAGCTAAATTTGAACGGAAGTGAATCTGTGCTTTGCTTCGCCGCTCTGCTTCTTCCACCTTGCCTCCTTATATTACAGCCGACAGATAAAGCAGGCCGGCCGGTGCACATCTTACACAGGCAATTTCCTCTCCCACCTGCTTCCTCTGGATTCCCTATCATCAGTGGAATGTCATTTCTCAGTGGTCCTTCAAATTCCTCTGTTCAAGAGCCGGAAACTCAGGGGTCTGAGCTGAACCAGGTGTTCTCTGTACAATTTGAGTACAGGTGTTTCTAATGGGGGAAACACAATTACCCCATGTGTAGCTGTATTCAGGTTTAAACCGACTCAGCAAAACAGTGGAAAACACTGGGAAAACCTAGAATTTGCACTGTCAGCATCCTGAACAAGCATAGTCCTTGTTTGTCCGACAAGTGACAAAAGTAGAAATTAAGACCTCCTACTCATTCAGTCTTTGTTTCGAGTCCCTGCTTTGCCAACTTTTAAAAACCTGTATGTCCATCCTGTTAAAATATGCAATTATCATCCCTCTGATGACCCATACAAGACCAGCACCAATGCGGACGTACCTTCACAATATTGCCTAAAGTATAAGGACACTCTTGTGCCCCAAACCTTTGTTACTTTAATGTGTTCCTATAAAAAAAAAAACAGAGTGGAAGAATTCAAGGGAGGATTTTCCACGGGATTTTAGAGTGTGGCCGTGGGGATTTGAGCTCATTCAACCGTAAACACATTAGTCAGAAATTGATGTTGGTTGAGAAGGCCTGGAGGAGGGTTTAATCTCAATTAAAAACAATCATTAAATGTTACCATGCATTTTCTGTGTTAATACAATTTTGGTATCTTCATTTATGTAATAGGATTTAATTTACTATAGAATATTTTTAGAGGGTCAAAAGTTTAGATATATTTTATATTGACTTTGAAATGCTTGAACATTAATCAAACATTCAGGATAACTTTCCACAAGCTTCACACAATACTTTGCTGAAATATTAGCTCAATCCTCCTGCCAGCACAGATGTACCCCAGTCATGTTTGTGCTCAGACTCACTTTTTCAGTTCCTGTCCAGAGATTTTCTATGGGAGTGAGGTCATGACTTTGCGATGGCCAAGCCAATACTTTCACTTTGTTGTCTATAAACCATTGAAGGTATGCTTTGAATCAATGTTCTGCTAGAACACCCCATTGTGACCAGGATTTGACTTTCTGGCTGAGGTTTTGCTTTAGTAAATCTAGATAATCCTCCTTCCCAATGATGGCATCTATTTTCTGAAGTGCACCATTCCCCTTCCCAGCAAGACACACTAATAAAATGATCCTGCTTCAGAATTGAGGTGGTGTTCTTCGGATTAAAAGCCTCACATTTGTTTCTTCTATACACAGTGCTGATCGTTATTAATCTGCTTTTTTGTTTGGATGGTGATCACCTGCAAACTTAAATCTGTCTTTTTGGGCCAGTTTTAGATTACAGGCTTCTTACTGGTGATGTAGCACACATTGTTGATGTACAAACCTTGGTACCTGATGGTTTAAATTTTTTACCCATACCCGTATTGATGATGTCTCTGAAGCCTGTTAAATTTTTCAAATTTAAGTGTAATCATACATGGATGCAAATTTTTGCCAATGCAGTGTATGTGTGGATCCAAAATGTGTGTATTTGCATAAACTTGTTTGTGCAGCTTACGGTAACTTGTTTCCACGCATTCAAGCTTAAAAGGCTCTAATTACAGCCACAGATTCGCCCCACCAATTTCTAATTATAACAACTGGCCAATCAGAAGCTTCTTAAAGATATTACAATCATTTCTGGTATTCAGACTTAGATGCATTACTTTTAAGCATATGTACATTTTTTTTTACCCTTTTTTCCACACCCTTTTAAATATCTCAGTTGCGCTCTCAATTCATTACTATGTGTCCACCATTTAACACAAGGAGAACATGTCAGACAGCAACCTGAGTCTTTTATAACAAATACAATCCAATAAGAAAATTACATCTACATAAAAATATCATTCAGCACTATTCTCTAGTACTGCACCACAGGTTTATGTCTCCGTTTCACTGGCACCATACGGTAAGTAATTATACACTATATTGTACAATTTAACTCTGTCATGCAGCTTGAGGATGAAGGTTTAAAAGCGTATCCTCAGTAATGTATGAGCACCTTGGGCTGCATTTAGCCAGCGTGTCTCACTCTGAGGTAACGCCCCGCCTCATTACTCCAGCCATTAGGTGAGGAAGGAAAATCATTTCCACTTTCTTCATACTCAGAGCTGCTGGCCCCACTCATGAGCAGCGTATTAAACATACATCACAAGGGCGAGGAACATTAACACACTGTGTGTGTAAAAGATAGAAGCTTTAATCTCTTATTGAAAATGGCTAATAATATCTGCTCAGTGCTGTTTCTATGGTGGTCCCTTACAGCTGATGGACAGTGTAAAGTGGTGCCAAGACTTTATGCAGCACAACAGATGGATAACATTCAGTACGTATTCACCTATAAAGTGAGCTGAACCTGATAAAATGGCATTTTGATGTATTGTATACAGCAGGTGTTAATAACAAATAAATAGTGTTGTTGTTTTTTTTAAACATATATATAAAGGATATATAAAGCACATATAAACATAGTATTATTACTTAAGATTAACAAAAATGCCTTAAAATCAATGTTTAAGTATCATTTTCAGACATTTTGCTCAATGTTTATTGTGTATATTATTCAGTATCTGCAATAAATGTAAATGTGACAGCAGATAATTAACTAAAGTTGGGGAAATACTAACGCATATAAATAACTTTCCCATAGAAATGCTACACGCCAAAAGAGCAAAAGAAGACCCGTCAATTTTTATTCATTAGTAATCAAAAATAAGCACTTAATCGTTGTTTTGTGTGCTGAAATGTTCGTCATTGAAGAACCAACAGCATCTTGAAATTCTTGATTCTGCTCCCCAACATGAACTGCTCTGATTCTCTCACTTTTACATTTATTCCATTAAACACAAACTAAACATGGTCATGGTATACTGACTTTCTCAAGAAACGTCCTCCAGCTGACTCTTACTGGCTACAAATTAAAAAATAATAATAATATCATATTCTACACAAGCATGGCTTTGATTTTTGTGAGGACTGACTAAAAAAAACACTTTGAATGTTTGTGCATTTGGGAAACATGTTTTCATTTATTTATTACTTTATCGTGGCACAATTATTCATCAATAAATCTAATTTCGTTTTATAATTCACTTCTTTCAGAAGCAGGTCACTATCATATGAACACAGTACTCTTACATTTTTTTTTTTTATATTATGCGCTCATATTATTTTCCTTTTATTTAGCTCTTTCTAGCTGTCTTGCTGTGGCCTTGATCCATTCTACTATGTAATACGTGCATGGTAGTTGAGTTTGGTTATAAGAGGGTCAGAGAAGATTTCACTATTGTTTGTTATACACCATTTACTGATGTCCCAATTCACATGAATCCACCATAGTGACCGATTATTTAGTCATCCAGCACTCGCATCTTTTTGACACACGCCTGAATTTCATTCATACAAGCACAGTCCTGCTGAAAATAATCACAGAACTTGTTACAGACATTTGTTGGTTCCTGATGGTTTTGTAATGGTTTGTAATGAATTAGGTTTTAGTTTGTAACAGAATAAAAGAAATCACTGATAGTGGTAAAATTTTGGCAATCAAAAACAAATAAAGCACTCATATTCATAACATGAGTAGTTTTATACGGAACATAAAAAGGACTGTAACTATATTATTTACATATAATGAATATTAATTAATCTGTGTCTGTAACCAAATTCCATTTAGACATCGTTGCATACTGATTATGAATGAAACAAAACATTTTCTTTTTTAAACCACTGTAAGAAGTAATCGAATGCAGTGCTGAATTGGCAGCTGTATGTCAGACATGGATCCTGCCAGGTCAGAATTAATGCGAGTATAATGCAAATACTTAAGATTCAGCTTCAGGAAAAAAACAGACTTACCTCTGCATAGGGAAGGCGAAAAAAATATGCGGCACATATCTGTAACCGTACATGATTGGCTCTTAGAAACTATCGAAAACATTGGATTGGATTCCATTAGACAGAGTTTTAAATTGGGTGTTGAAAAATATTCTTTTTATATCAGGGGGAAGATTGAAAGAGCAATAAATTATAGAAATAAAAGTCCAGATAGATAAAAGAAATAGTCCAGAATCCCAGAAATAATAATACTAAACAGTACTTGCTAAGAAAGATTGTTTTGTACCTTTAGCTTGTATTTTTTTCCTATTAATGAGCATATATTATATATAGTATCGTTGATCAGCTATAAAAGAAGTGGTCCTTAAGGTCTAATTTTATAATCTTCAATAGCCACTTTATCCTGCTCAAGAACCTAATAAATCTGAAGCCCACCCCAGTAACACTATGTATTTTAATTCTTCTTAAATAATCCCATATAAAAAATATGCACTATATGTACAAAAGATGTTAAGAAAAAAGTACAGTTTTTGTTTCTGATTATAATTTTTGGGGGGTTTTGGAAGAACCATTGGATTTCCTTGCAGAGCCTGGCAACAGACTGGGTTTCCATGATTTTCATTAGTAAGCAAAAACCTTCAGCTCTCCTTTTTTGTGAAATATTGTTTCAGGATTTAGGTGCAGCAGATGTATAGCAGATGTGCAGCAGCTAACTCACCTCTGCAAAGCAAAGGCAGGATGAGGGACGCGGTGCACATGCGCAGCAGCATCTTCTCCATCCTTCAGGGAGCGGGTCAGCAGGACTCTGGAACCTCTCACAACTCCTCGTGACACCTGGATTCTCTTCTTCCTCCTCCTCCTCTTCCTTCTGCTCACGCGCCAAGGTACAGGGCACCCATTGATCTACCTCACCGGTGCTGGTTTTCCATATCAAACTGCCCAGCTAGTGCCTGAACTATATAATAAATCTAAGCTGTTCCAGGATTGGGATGCAAAGATTTGCAAATTTAGTGCAAATTGTTACACTAAATAAATAATACGGATTTATTCAGCGCAAAGAGTCTCAAAGCTGCAGGTGGTCTACATATAAGTGCAGGATCAGTACCACAATCATGCATGAAGCCTAAAGAGGAGCATGAAAAAGTTTAAAAAGGGAAAAAGAAAAAAAAAAGACTGTCAGTCTGTCAGGATCAAAACAACTTCCAACATTCGGCTGCGGGTGCGTCATGCGCGTGCCTACACCCGAAAAACACCCAATAGCGCAACAGCGTCCTTTCAGGAGACACACAAGTCCAAGTCTGTGTGCGCGATCGGATGCACATTTAATATCCTACAAATGTAGCACACGAGATCGCTTTTTATTCAGCACATGTTGAGCAGATCGTGCCTGCGCTGCTGCCGGGGTGTTCCGCCGTCCCGCGTCGTGCGTCAAAGTCAACCCGCGTGCCACAAGCGCACGCAAACCGGCACGGGGAGAAAAAAAGTTCTCCCAAATATGCTTTCTCCTTTCCGGTATAGTCCAGACAGATTTCTTGTCCAGGCTCTGTTCACTGAGTCCTGACAATGCTGTTCTTCGGCACGATTTAAAAAAAAAAATAATCGGTGCCGAGTGAGCGCTCAAGAAGACTTGGACACGCCGAGTCCCGAATAACACCGTGTGCCCTACTTAGGCGCACTACATATGAGTGGAAAGGAGCGGGTCCTACAGCTTACGCAGTGAACTGTGTTGTCTAACAGCAAGGTATTTGGGATTGAAGCAGAAAATTGGGGGCGTCGCGTCAATGGGGACCTCGGTGCATGAATAATAATAATAATAATAATAATAATAATAATAATAATAATAATAATAATAATAGTTCACATTTACAAATGTTATATGCAGTATGTAATATGAAGCTTATTTACTGTATACACCAACATGTATGCAATTAATTTAAAATAAATACGTCCCTATTTTCCTTCATGTAACTCTATGGTATTATGATTCAAAATGAATGCAGAAATATATTACACGTATGTATATTCTAATAGAACTACTTCCCCACCCCCCCAAAATAATACTTTTTTTAAATAATTATTTTCAGAGACGGTGGAAATGCAAAAGCACAAAGACCCAACGTCCCCCTCTAGTGGACACCTCTAGTGGAGATTTTCATTATGATTTCTTTCCTGCCTTGCCTTTTACTAATGACACTATTTTTATTTTTTTATGAAGGGCGATTTATTTGGCGACATAAAAGGAATCCATGAATTTATAGTTTATAACATAACACCCGCCGTAAAAAGGTCTGTATAGCTATAACTCTAGTTACAATAAAATATAGGCTATGCTTTCAATTAAAAGATCACCTTCTGCTTTTAGTTTATAGCACATGATATAATAAAATATGGGAATCAGGTGTTACCCTACTGCATGTGGCCAAGCCCCTCAACCATATGTGGTTATTTCAGAATATAGAATGTATACTATAGCATAAAGATATCCTTCTATTGAAACCTAAGGACACAAACTAATTAAGTGACGATTCCAATGTGCACTAAGCAGTCATCACAAAGACAGGGTTTGTCAAGGTTGTTTTAAAAGAACTCGAGTGGCCTGCACAGAACCCTGACCTCAACTCCACGGAACAACTCAATTCAATTCTATTTTACTTGTACAATGCTTTTAACAATATACATTGTCCCAAAGCAGCATTACAGAAATAAATGGATTAAAAATATAAATTAAAAATTCATAAATTGGTCCTCTATAAGTGTATCCATAATAAGCAACCCAGTGGCGATAGTGGCAAGGAAAAACTCCCTGAGACAGCAGGAGAAAGAAACCTTGAGAGAAACCAGATTCAAAAGAGATTCCATCCTTATCTGGTGACCCTGAATGTACATTCATTGTAGTTCCATCATTGTTGAGTTGTTCATTGATCAGCTGTTCACTGATGGACATTTGAATGCAAAAAAAATGTTCATGGCAACTGTAGTGTTAAGCCATCGTAGCAGAGTGTTTATATTAATTACCATCCAAATCCATCTTCATGGTTTTTACATTCAAGTCTGCTCAGTAATGAATCTTTAAAGTGTTCATGCGGAACCATCCTCAGCAGCAGTGAGTGCTCTCCAATTGAAAAGAACTCCATCCAAAGGTGGGGCATCAGGATAGATCAGGCAGGTCCAAAATGAAGTAAGGCACAGGATCACTGTTAACTCAGGAGCATGTTTTACCTAACAGGGGTGAAGCAACACATAGAGAACTGAACATATATTATTATCCTTGTTGGTACATAATAGTTGAAGACACTGTGCATTATGATCAGGGTGCAAGTAAGGATCTCTGGCAAGACTAGCAATGACATCATTATCAAAAGTGTGAGCCAAAAGGTAAGCCAGACATGAGCGATATCTGGGATATAAGACCCACCACACCATGGTCAACAAACTTAAGTAAATGCATGAAAGTGTGGGTATTGAGGGGCATCAGCATCCAAATGTCCCAGTTCACTAAAACACTATATAACCATGATCCCAGGCTTGATTAAACAAAAATATTTTCAACCTAAACTTGAACACTGAGACTGTGTTTAAGTCCGGACACTAGTTGAAATGCTGTTCTATAACTGTGGGGGTTTATAAGAGAAAGCTCTGCCCCTCTATTAGTCTTCGGTATTCAAGGTACCAACAATAGCCTGCACATTTTGATCAAAGTAGGCATGGCAGATCAATATCGACCAAAAGTTTACTCAGGTACAGCAGCGTGAGACCATCCAGTGCTTTCTACCTAAGCAGAAGTATTTTTTATAATCAGTGCAAGCTTTGTTTGGGAGCCAATGTAGAGTGAATAAGGCAGGGGTGATGTGGTCATATTTTCTGCTGCTGCATTCTGGACTAACTGGAGCTTATTTATGCACTTACTGGAACATCCAGACAGTAATGCATTTTAAAAGTTCGATGTACTGTAACAAATGCACAAACTAGTTTCATCATCTAACAGAACTTATTTATATATAGAACTTATTTCTTAGAAATAAGAAAATAGAAAAACCTTTAAAAATGTGAAATATTTCTTAGATAAGTGATGGCTATCCTAGTAATTATTTCGTACATGAGTTTCGAGGAAAAGACTGGAGTCAATAATTACACCAAGGTTTTTTACTATTACACATTTTAAGACAGAAAGGCCATCAGAGATACTATGTAATTAGAAAGTGTACTTCTAGCTGCATGTGGTCCTAATTAAAGTACTTTTGTCTTATCAGAATTTAGCAGAAGAAAGTTAACTAGCATCCACTGTCTAATGTCTTTTACACAGTCCTCAACATTATTAAGCTGATGTCTCCCATCTAGGTTACATACAACTGTGTATCGTCATCATAACAACGGAATCTAATACCATGCTTCCAAATCATTTTATCCTGAGGCAACATGTATAGGGAAAAAGCAGTGGGCCTAAGATACTGTAGATCCAAACTTTACCTTTTAAATGTAAAAAAAATCACTATTTACATCTACACACTTATAACGATCAGCCAGATAAGATTTGAGCCAGGAGAGAGCCATTCCCTTAACTCCAACTGCATTTTCTAATCTAGCAGAAATAATATTACGATCAATGGTGTCAAAAGCTGCACTAAGTCAAGCAGCACACTAAAGCAGCACACACAGCCTTGATAAGAGGCCAGTCGCAGGTCATTTACCACTTTAACCAGCGCTGACTATGTGCTATGGTGAGGCTTAAATCCTGAGTGATACATTTAATGAATGTTATTTCTATGTAAGTATAAGCATAATTGATCTTGGAGATAAAAGGAAGGTTTGATACTGACCTGTAGTTGGACATCCCACAGGGGTCGAGGGCAGGTTTTTAATTAGGGGTTTGTTAACAGCTAGCTTGAAAGATTTAGGTACATAACCAGTGTTATAAAAGAGTTTTTTTCAACAATTTTGATTGCTTCCCGAATTATCTGTTTGTAGAAGCATTAGGGTAAAGGATCAAAAGTTGATGTTTTTGATCCATAAAAATGTGAATACCTCTCTGATTAACTGGAAAGTTGATTGGACGCCAAGTTTACCCACCTTTAGGTTACTAATTCTCTTCTAGCTGGAAAAAAGTCCCACAAATCTGCTGAATAACCTTCTGCAAAAAGCTGTTAGACCATCTTTGTTTTGACCATAGTTTTGGAATGGGCACATACATTTGTTATAGTCAGGTGTCTACATATATTATAGTATACTATAATTTAGTATATATATATATATATATATATATATATATATATATATATATATATATATATATATATATATATATATATATATATTGATTCCAGGCGTCCTAAATGTCTAATTGATATGCATTTAAAATTAAGTCAATAGTAATAATGACTTGTATCAGTGTAGTAGGCACATTTTGTCATTAAATCTAGAAACATTGGCCAGGCTTCAGGATGTAAGCTAAGGTATAAAATATTCACTGTTGCATTAAGATTCCTAAGGCTTTTATTTTCCTTTACAGACTATATTAATTCTTCCTTTGTACAAAATGGTCATCGAAGCCTAGTTCTTATATGATTCTTCAATTTTAAATATCTAATACACAATAGTAAAACACCATGAGCTGTGGAATTTCACATGGGGAATGTTATATAGGTGTTAAAAATACAATTAAACACATACCTTATATGTTGAGCTGTGCACTTCCTCTGTGGGGTTTATTGTCACAATTATGTTTTTCTCATTAATTCAATTAATTAAATTATGCTAATTAGTCAGTGCACATATAGGAGAAAGTTTCATTTCAAAGATTATTATTGAAAAGCAGAGGCGGCAAAAGTACACATATTCTTCACTTAAGTAGAAGTGCAGATAATAATGTTTTAAAATACTCTGGTAGAAGTTAAAGTACTGACTATACTTATTTACTCAAGTTAAAGTAAAGAAGTTTGGGCTCTGACATGTACTTAAGTAAAAAGTAGCCATTAATACTACCAGATATAGTGTCATGCTGGTAACTGGACCTCACATCATATTATTATTAGAGTTTATTATTAGTGAAACCAGACACAACATAGAGCATAAAGACAAAATATTCTTGTAAATGTTTTAAAGTAATTATGGTGTTTTAAATTACGTAAATCATTAGGACTTGACTTGACTTGACACCAAAAGGAACCTTTGCTATGTTTCCACACAGACGGGTCATTAAGTGATACCAGAGAAACTGTATCTCTTCTAACTTTCATACGGATTACATAATCAAAAATTATTTGTATTCAATTTATTTAAAAGTAGATATTTAGAGCTTCATATTTGTGTATGTATTATATCCGTGAGGCAAGTATTTATTGCGATTCAGGTTGTTTTATTTATGTGTCTGTGAAGATTACGGAGACAGCAGAGCGCGCACCCTGTCTGATTTCTTGAATTTACAAAAGCACAGCGTTTTGTTGTTATTATAAGTGCAAACAAAAACATTAGACCCTTTACAGATTGAAATAATGCATTGCTCTTATCTGTACATAAAAAAAAAAGAATAATAATTGAAGTTAATTTCGACATCATAAGCAAAAATTACACAAAACGCACCGGCGCGTTTGTCGACCCCAAAGGGTTAATTGTGTGCATCATGGCGGATTTTGGTGCTGACTTAAGACTTGGCGTATCAATAAAACAAATGTTTATTGATAAGAAATTATCAATTTTATAATTCTAAAAAAAAAATATATATATATATATATGTTTGTGTTTATATTTTTAATAAAAATGCCTATACAGAAATGTGTGGTGCATTAATCACGCATTAATAAAATTTGTGCCATTAAAATGAATTCGCATTTTGAATTAAAATATTAATCCAAAAGAATAATAAAAAAAAAAAACTAATAAATGTATCCAGGCTGAACAACCACAAAGGAGAAAAATATGATGATGATCAAGAATGTCTCTGTTCTCAGTTATGTTCACATCTCTCCCTCTGTCTTATCCACATTAGCCCCATACCTCTTGTTGCCTTCTGCCTTGCTCATTATTAGCTTTATAACTAGTCTATGTCTGTGGTGTGTGATGTGCAATGTTGTCAGTCGAAAGGATTTGACACATTAAACGCTATTTGAATAATAATATATGGGCACCGCAAACTGTTCCTACCAAAGTAAATTGCTGGTATTTTTAATTAGTAAATATTGTTTTCAAATGTTATTTTTTACAATTAATGTCATGGAACATCCAGAAAGTACAAATAGTTAAAAAATAGAGTTCAAAACAGTTAAAATTAATGAGACAAAAATATCTATTTAATATAATTCAGAAAATTTAATATGTGAACTCATTTGTGAAGACTTTCTTGTGGTGGAAAACTTAAAGTAAAAGCTTTACAATGTGCTGAAACTGAAGACTCCTCCTAACATAAACATCAAAAATAAATGTTAAATAACATTTGATATATATGTTTTTATTTTATTTTACTTTATTCATAAAAAGTCAGATCCAGATTTGTCTTTTTATTTTACTATATAACGAATTCATTACATACATCCTGTGAATAAGCTGTTACCATAGAAACAACAGAATAATATAATTTATATAAACATGTGATTGCAGCTGTAAAGCTGCTGCAATAGAAAATATATCAACACCTTCTGATCAATTACATTCCAGAACCCAACAGCAAAGCCATATTAAGTAACAAGCTGTACATTATTAAGACATTTTTGTTTAATGTTGAATTAGAAATCATAAACGATTATAAAAAGCTAAATTAACTACTGTAGCTGAATAATTTTGCTAAATAAATATGAAGATCATTTGATTTGTTGTTCTGTAGTTCAGTGAAGTCCAGCAATATGATATCTCCTCTCCTTCCAGTTACAGCTCTGTGCGTATCTTCATCAGGTCTTTGCATCAATAATTCATATAAAACTGTCAAAAGGATTTATTAAAGGTCAATTCTGCTTAATTTAATTTTAGTAAAGACCCTAAAGTGGTCACTTAAGCACGTTTGTAGAAGAAAGTGGCTCAGTGGCCTGCGCCTGATGTCTAATGTTCATCCAAGGTACAGTTTAGTCTTGTGCTATTTAAAATTACAGTGAACCATACGACTGAACCCCCACACATCACTAAGCAACAATTACTGTCAGGTGATTGTGGAGAGAGGCTTTGAGAACTGGCCAGAGGAACACAATCTCAAGCAGTCACTTAGCTGACATGTTTAACAAGGCTGTGTGGAGGGAGTAGGAAATGTATTTGTTTAGATTTTAGCAGAATTTGGCAGGAAAGAATCGGCTGACACACCAATTTGCCACACTGACCACATCTGTTGTAGCAGTGGAGGCTTCTGAATAGCCTTTAGATTGTAGGTGGCAGAATATCTCAACGGTACATGCTTATTTATACAGTACATGTTTAATGGATGCTTAAGATTTATATTAACTATACACAGTACAACATGCAGTAAAATGCCTATTACTATTGTTCTGTAACAAGAAAAACTAAATAAATTTTTTATTTTTAATATATTTTTTATTTTTTAAAGTTATATGAAAATAAAGAAAGAATAAAGGAAAATAATAGAATTTACAATATAATAAAATTAAATATAACTGCATTAAATACTAAATAAAACATAAGTGAACTAAAAATATAAAATATTATTGACAATAAAAAATAGAAATTCATTTTTAAATTAAAAAAATATACATATATATATATATATATATATATATATATATATATATATACATACACTGGCGATCAAAATTAGAGAACAATTTATAAACAATTAAACAATTCTGAAATAATGTCATCTTCACTGCTCAACAGTTGAAGGAGTTTTTGTCCATGCTACCAGAACACCTTTTCCACAAATTAACTAAGGCATTTAAAAAAACAACAACATTATATAATATTTAAATAATAAAAAAAATATATATATATATATATATATATATATATATATATATACAGTGCCCTCCACAATTATTGGCACCCCTGTTTAAGATGTGGTCGTGGACTTCTAAAAATTCTCCTTTTTTTTTAAACAACATAGAACCCAAATGCAAAAAAAGAGAAAAATCCAACCTTTTATTTAAGTACATTACTTTGGTGGTAAAAAAAATCACACATTTAGAAAAAAAAAAAAAACTTGAAATCATGTGTGCCACAATTATTGGCACCCCTAACAATTCCTCTGAAAAATTTAATTGTTTTTTTTAAATATATTTTTCTGTAGTTGCTAAGGTTGGTCAGGGTATCTAGGGACTTTTAATTAGTAATTCATGATTTCCTGTTTCCCTGGGGTATAAATATGACGTGACACAGAGGCCTAATTCTCTTACCCATTTGTCAACATGGCAAAGACAAGAGAACACACCATTCAAGTAAGGCAGATGTGTGTCGACCTTCATAAGTCAGGCAATGGCTACAAGAAAATAGCCACTCGCCTTAACTTGCCAGTATCTACAGTCAGAGGAATCATTAAGAAGTTTAAAACAACTGGAACAGTGACAAACAAGGCTGGAAGAGGTCCCAAGTTTATCTTGCCACAACGCACAGTGAGGAGGATGGTAAGAGAAGTAAAAAAATTTCCCAAGCTCACCGTCACAGAATTGCATCAAAGAGTGGCATCTTGGGGTCACAGAGTCTCCAAAACAACCATCAGACGCTCTCTACATGCCAACAAGCTGTTTGGGAGGCATGCAAGGAAAAAGCCTTTTCTCACTAACACTCACAAACGTAAACTGGGACTTCAACTGGGATCGTGTGCTTTGGTCAGATGAGACTAAGATTGAGCTTTTTGGCAACAAACACTCTAAGTGGGTCTGGCGTAAAACAAAAGATGAGTATGCCGAAAAGCACCTCATGCCCGCCGTGAAGTATGGTGGAGGATCTGTGATGCTGTGGGCCTGTTTCTCTTCCAAAGGCCCTGGGAACCTTGTTAGGGTGCATGGCATTATGAACGCTTTGAAGTACCAGGATATATTAAATAAAAACCTGATGGCCTCTGCCAGAAAGCTGAAGATGGGTCGTCATTGAGTCTTTCAGCAGGATAATGATCCAAAACATGTGGCAAAATCTACACAAAAGTGGTTCAGCAGTCACAAACTCAAGGTCCTCCCATGGCCATCTCAGTCCCCAGACCTCAACCCAATCGAAAACCTGTGGGGCGAGCTAAAGAGAAGAGTGCATAAGAGAGGACCCAGGACGCTGGATGATCTAGAAAGATTGTGCAAAGAAGAATGGTCAAAAATCCCTCTCTCTGTGTTCTTCAATCTTGTGAAATGTTATAGGAGGAGATTAAGTGCTGTCTTGTTGGCAAAAGGAGGTTGTACAAAGTATTAACATCAGGGGTGCCAATAATTGTGGCACACATGATTTCAAGTTATTTTTTTTTTTCTAAATGTGTGATTTTTTTACCACCAAAGTAATGTACTTAAATAAAAGGTTGGATTTTTCTCTTTTTTTGCATTTGGGTTCTATGTTGTTTTAAAAAAAAGGAGAATTTTTAGAAGTCCACGACCACATCTTAAACAGGGGTGCCAATAATTGTGGAGGGCACTGTATATATATATATATATATATATATATATATATATATATATATATATATATATATATATATATATTAACTCCATAATTAAGAAATTCTCTTGTTTTTACCCAGTTAGCACAGCAAGCTGTGGATAAATGTTTTGTATGACTGTAGCTTTAGTAGCTGTGTCATACAAAACACTCTGTTTCATTAACTGGCAAAACTGGTTTCCACCATATGTGTAATTAAAATTATATTTCAAATCAATCAAACCAATCAAACCAATCAAACCAAAAATAACCAACTCCCAATCCTATTCCTGCCTCCTTCACCCAAATACACCAGCAGGTATTTTCTCTCTAACCTCTCTGTATTCTCCAAGCTGATTACCATGACCCTTGTTTCTTATTGCTAATGTCAAGTAATTAACATTTATCACTTTCTGAGCATAACCTTTCCCCTGAAGAGGTGTCTCGGTTGATCTGCTCTTTTCCTCAATCCTGTCTCAGCATTTACCTCATTACCAGACCAAGAAGAGTCATCTGAGAAAGGAACTTGTTCAGATTGCTGGTTTAATTTCAGACTCTATTGTATCTTGTTAAAACATTAAACACATGCTGTTGCTAGTTTCACATTTAATATTTTAAATATTAGATGTTTAAGTGTGCTTTACATGAATTTAATGCATGACATGGGGCAAAGAACCACCCGAGCTGAAACAGAGGTGCAGTATCTTTTGCAGAGAGCATACAAATCATGTAACGCAGATATAAGGTTATTCCATTTATATCATTGTCACTGGTCAGCAGTTTGAAGTTGAAACCATTATTGTCTGCTTTGTCTGCAGTTAAAAAATAATGGTCAATAGTTCATTAATTATTTTATTTATGGGTCTTAGATCTAAAATTATGCTTACTCCAAATTACACACAGAGATGAAGTGGTGTCATTAATTGCATTTATGTAAATGAATTATAATAAATAGAGAGATATAAAATATAATAATAATTAGAGTCAGAAAGGGAGAGAGAGAGATAGAAAGAGTCAATTATGTGTGTCTGTTCCACTACTAATAAAGAAGCTGTTATTAATTATTATACAGTTTTTTCTTTCTGTTTATCATTTTAACGTTATGTTCTCCAATTCAACAAATTCAACTTGTGCCATGTTCCATTTGCAAAACTGCCATGTTTACCATATACCATATATAACTTAAATGACTGCAATAGTTATTCCACTTTAGATGCAACAGTGACTTTATGTTACTATGGTTACAGTTGTTTATTAGGCAGCGCATTCATTTAGAAGGTGATTAAACTACTTGTGCATTTAGTGGTTTCAACACACACCTTCCAGCCAATCAGAATAAAGTACTCAAAATGACCATGGTATAATTTACCTGTAAGGTACTTTTGTTTTTCTGCATTTCATTGCCCATCAATCTTGAATGACAGCAGTTACTTAGTCTAAAAGAAAATGTTAGTGACTGTGGCATTACCTACTCAAATGTACGGCTTAAGTGCCTTGCTAATGTAATGACACATCTTTCACATCTTTCTTTCTGTGCATATTGCAACAAAATATGTCCCAGTAATATTTGCAGTATAACAAATTATTATTCGATATCACTTTCAACCTGGCTCTGACCCATTTACTTTCTTCCAATATTCTCTATCTTCTCTGTAAATTTTTCCTCGTTCCATTAGTTCATTGTTTACTGGTTATGAAATGCTTATATATATATAATATATATATATATATATATATATATATATATATATATATATATATATATATATATATACGTATAACCATATTAGATGATATATAGAATATATGTTAGCGTAGAGAATAGGCACTCACCTTTGTTGCCAGTTATTTTGACAGTAATGGCTGTATGTTAAGTTATTTTTAGAAGACAGTAAATCTATACTGCTATACAAGCTGCACATTGACTACTCTAAAGTATATCCAAGTTTCATTTCTGTAATATTTTCTCTTGAGAAGATACTTATGGTTGCTGAAATCTAAGGTACATTTAACCAAGTATAAATATATATATACTTGGTTTTTATTGATGTCTTCCTGCTGGTACGCTCTGACCTCTACCATATTATACACCTGGAAAGCTGACTGCACCCTAGGCCCCCTCAACCTACATCAGTACATTACTGTATCAACATCTTTGCGGCTGAGTGAGCACAAATCTCCACAAGCACACTCCAAAATCTTCCTAGAAGAGTGGAACTTATTATAACAGCAAATTGGGGACTAAAATGTAAAAAAAAAAAAAACACCTACCAGTCTTTTGGTAAGATGTCCAAAAACTCCATATAGTGTAGATTAGGTCTGATTACACCATGTGCATTTTTAAATATGTATGGCAAGACATGGGGCAATTCCTAATTCCCACAGTTACAGATACTGATATTTTTAAGAATGTAAAACGAATAGAGACATTTCTCAGTTAGTTGTTCTTGAACATGAAGATACTTTAAGAGTTATTGTAACTAGATGTTGTTTAATGATTTCAAATCACATAGGAGTACATAAACATCTTTTCTCTCTCTCTCTCTCTCTCTCTCTCTCTCTTTCACACACACACACACACACACACACACACACATACACACATTCACACAAACACTTACACTGGTAACTCGTCATTTTGGCAATTCTTTTTACACATTTCCCTGCATATGAATCTGTTTATTGGTGTCATATAAAAATAAATGACCTCACTGACTTTATCTAATTAATGTGGTGTCCTGTTCTGAGTTTAAAATACACATCGCTCCCTGAAGTCACTCGTTTTATCTGTGAAGCTACACAAGCCAATTAACCGTGATGCCTATTGGGGGAATAAAGCCCTGGTGGCAAAATAAGTATGCTAATTAGCAATAGAAAGCAATGTGGTTTCTAATTGTTGGGCAACAACACCTTGTATGCCTATAGCCATTATTGCTATAACTACATGCAAGAATAGCAAATTAAAGCTAATGTTGTTTTGCCTATCATCTTGTCTTACAGCCAACTTCAATTTGCACAAAGAGCAACAAAAGGATTTGTGTGCTAATTGAAATAAAAGACGAATAGGTTAAAAAAGAACACCGTTTGGCTCAGATCATAGTTTTTACTTATCAGCATTATTGTTGTTCTGGCGCTTGTCATCCGGACAATATATCATTTGATCCTCAAGCTTGTTATATATATTTTATAGAAAAAGTATGTTTCTCAACAAACAAAGATGTTATAAGCCTGTGAATTGCCACAATTAATTGTAATTGTATTTTTTCATATACATTTACTAAAATAGCAAAAACTGTTAAATACTCACACTAACTATTAGAGTAAAGCATTTTTAACCAGTGAAGGTTTTGGCATTTTGACATCTCTAAGACATTCTCTAAGAGCCAATATACAAGAGATTACAGCTTATGATTATTTATATAATAATAGTGTAATTTAATACAGTTCTTATTTATTGTTAATCATGTGCTTCAAACCTCAGAAAAAATAAATATAAATGTAAAAGTATAACAAAGGTCTGCAAATGGATTTTTATCAGTTTACTCTTTCTGTGACTATCATTATTTCTATGAGCCTTAAAGGTCTAGTGAATTTTCATTGTCAATATTAGCATTTGGTTAATTAACTTTTATTGGTTTATGAATATTATGATTTGTCATTTTAGAAAGTTAATAATAATGTTTTTATTATTATTATTATTATTATTATTATTATTATTATTATTTTAATTAATAAGCAGAGACTGAATGAACGATGGAAATCACTGAGGAAAACACTGAGAAAGGAAGTTGTTCTGTTCAGTGCTTCCAACTTACAAACTTGGCAAAGAATTACTGATAACAGTTGGTCCCAGTTGTATTCCCAATTGGTCCCCACTGGGACCAATTGGGAATACAATCCACTGATCACCACTGTTTCACCCATTCAGGAACTCGAGCTGCGTCAAAACGCTTTGGGAACGCCTCGCATTGTCCACGCTCTGAATCAGTTGTGAAATCCGGCCAATAGGCAAGTCGTCGCCGAGGCGAAGCAGCGCCAAAGGTCTTGGGCTCGCAGGCTGACCTAGCAGAAGTCATGGAGATGGATGAGTGCCGTTCCTCGAGGAAAGCACTCGCTCTGGCATTTTCTTCTCCCAGCGTGTGCCACACAAAGGTCCGGGATTCTGGGATACATTTTGGAAGCTAGCGAGCTCAGAAACTCCTCACAGCTTGTGCTGTTCGAGGAGCTCCTGGAGGTAATGACACGAGCAGTGTTCAAGCTAGAGTTAGCTTGGCTGGGCGAGAAGCAGAAGGCCTCAACGGCTGCAGGGCACTGCTCCAGACACTCTGAGAAGGTCACACCTGGAGAGACTGGTTCCCCGATCGGATGCCTTGGCACAGGAGGCCAGGCTGCTAGCCTTACCACAGGATGTGCTTGGGGCACAGCCTCCCTCCAGCAGGTGTCTCCCTCCATTTTTGCCCAAGAGATCACTGTGGATGGAGGAGACCCACCGCCTCCCAGGCAGCTCCAACGGCTGCAGGGCATTGCTCCAGCCGTTCTGGGAGAGTCAGAGGCCAGCCTCAAGAGGCTGGTTCCCCTAAGAGATTTCCTGGCAGCTTGGGAATATCTGCCAGACGTATCTCGGTGGGTCCTGCGTATAATAGAGAGGGGATACTCGATTCAATTTGGGTCCTCTCCTCCCCGGTTCAATGGGATGTGTCCCACCCTGGTGGGACCCAAGCAGGCTCTGGTCCTAGAGCAAGAAGTACGCACCCTCCTGATGAAAGGGGGCATCAAATTGGTTTCTCCCTTAGTCAGAGAGTCAGGCTAATACAGCCAGTACTTCGTTGTTTCGAAGAAGGACAGCGGATTGCGGCCGATCTTAGATCTACGCTCCTTGAACCACTCAGTTATGAGGCTCAGGTTCAGGATACTCACCCTCAAAGAGGTCGTGTCTCAGATCAAGTCCAAGGACTGGTTTGTCCCGATAGATCTAAGGAACGCCTATTTACACATAGCCATCCTTCCTGCTCACAGGAGGTTCCTAAGGTTTGCTTTTGGGGCCAAGCTTACCAATATCGGGTCCTCCCCTTTGGCCTAGCACTCTCATCCCGCACTTTCACAAGTGTATGAATGCGGCTTTAGCCCTGCTACGGCTTCAGGGCATCCACATTCTGAACTATATCGACAACTGGTTGATATTAGCTTGATTAGAGCATCAGGCGGTCCGGCATCAAGATGTTGTTCTCGCCTGCATGAAGGAGCTGGGGTTAAGAATGAACGCAGGGAAGAGTGTGCTTTCTCCACATATTGGCCTGATTTCACACTTGATTCAGAGCGTGGACAACACGAGGTGTTCCCAAAACGTTTTTTTTATGCAGCGTCTCCTTTCCCTTAGGGAACTAGGGTTACATACGTAACCTAGAGACGTTCCTAACTAACAATCACTGGTTACGGTTGTTTCCGACAACTAATCAGTAATTCCACTGTCAATAAACAGTCAGTGATTACTGAAAAGTCCTAATGACCAATCAGTAATTACCCTTGTCCCCAACAACCAGTCACTGATTGCTCTTTTCCCAATGAACAATCAAAGTTTCAGCATTGTTTTCATAAAATCAATCACTGATTACACTGTTCGCAACAAAACATCACTAATCACCACAGTTTGTTCCACATGTTTTATTTGTTCTTTCTTCTAAACCCTCTTTTTGACAAAATGTACAGTAAGAAAAGCATGATATTCCCTCCATAACTGCTTTCTCATGCCTATTTCCTGATTCCCCACTACCAGTGCTTCTTTTATTTGTAAATGGTTTTGCTTGATAAAAATTTTTGATGAATGAATTTTGTTAACATCAATTTTCTATTCTAACAGTCCATTTTGTTCCATTCTATTCCTCAACTAATCTTCTTCATGTAACATTTGGCACGCAAATGATCATGATAATGTCAACAATATTTTAATGAATCCATAAGATTATCTATTGACTTGTAGCAACTGAATGCACATACTTTTCCCCTAAAAAGATTAGGCACCACTGCACTAGGCATATCCTAGCTGATCAATACCTGGGTAACAAATGGGCATTGTGGATACTTAAATGGCTTCCTTAAAAAAACTTTCATTTAATTAACATTTGTTATTTTAAGTAAGCCTATAATGCAAAATCCTGTTAAAAAGGCAGATAAAGGTGTAGGACACATACAATATTATTGAAGGAAATTTTGCTGTATGTCGCACCACTGTGCTTTGAGATACATTTTAATTCTTTGGCATTTTGATCTCTCTCTCTTTCTCTTTCTATTTCTCTCACTCACTCCCTCACTCACACTTACTCTCTCTCAGCCATCTACCAAAATTCATTTAAAGTTTGGATCCGACGTTGAGAGGTGAGTGGACGTGAGGTGTTTACCCACTGGCCCTGGCTGCTGTCAGGGTGAAATATGAAAGCGCTTAACCTCTGTGAGCTGAAGGAACCGCAGGGAACCCGGTGCGTGCAGGGAACTGCACGGCTTGCATGTTTATAATGAGAGGAGAACTGCTGCAGAACATAAAGGAGCGAGTCTATTGCACATTAAGCTGCTGAATGTTTTACAGACGGTCATAAAACTCATGCCTGGCTAATCAAATTCACAGAGAAAATGCTATCATTCAAGCCTTACAGACACTGAGATCACATAGTGCATGGAGTTCGACCTGATTAGCACTGATTGCAGTGGTTTAGCTGAAAAGTCCATTTAGAATCATTGGGACGTCAGGCGAAACTGGGACAGTTCAACTTAGGAGTGTCTAGTTGATGGTCTGATCATTGAAAGGTAAAAACTTGTTACCCTTCCCACTGTAGTGAAAGTGCTTGATAGATTTCCACCATTTCCATGATCAGATTTTGTGATCAGCAAACAGGAAGCACAGAGGTATTTGTTCGTTCAAATCATGTTTATAATTAAATATTTTTTAAAGCGTCTTAAAGTAGTAAGTGAAGAGATAGGAAAATAGAAATAGCAATCCATGCATGAATGGATGCATAAAACATCTATTGGCTGAATGATGCACTTCTGGATTTGATGTGCATTAAATTATGTTTTCATTAAGTATCTTTAAAAGCAAGGGAAAAGGGGTAGGACCATATCTAGTCACATTACTGATTATGCCGAAATCCGTATGCAGTGTACGATGCTTGTTTTATTGTTGATGCTGATGTTTAAT
The DNA here is from genome assembly GCA_039877035.1 of Silurus lanzhouensis. Taxonomy (NCBI): domain Eukaryota; kingdom Metazoa; phylum Chordata; class Actinopteri; order Siluriformes; family Siluridae; genus Silurus; species Silurus lanzhouensis. Next base: position 6,061,687 of record JBCEWE010000458.1, on the reverse strand, counting down.
TTTAAAAAAGGTTTCAAGTGTTTTGATGCTACTGCAAGCAGTCAGTTATAAAATGTTTACTGATTTGTGCCTTTAAATGCATTTTTCTGTGATTGTACATCATTTGATTTGATCTGTATACCATTTTTTAAACAATGCACATTTCACAAAGCAGCATTAACAAACTACATAGATTCTGGATGTACATTTTAAATGAAAACATTTATCCCTATAAAGATATCCCTAAAGAACTGACTGACGAAGAGGTTGTGTAATAAATGGGGAAAAAAATAGACATTCAATATAGTTAATAGACATTCAATAAAGTATATTTCTTTAGTCATCAATCATCATATTATCTCTGCTGCGTACATTTTAAATGTATGCAGCATAAATTATAGATTCATAGTATACACCTAGTCAAGTCTACTGTGTCTACACACACACACACACACACACACACACACACACACACACACACACACACACACACACACACACCGCAATACAATATGTTGATGATGAATGTGAAGAATATCCATTCAAGTGCTGTTGAAAGTGTATTTACTGATGCTATGAATAAGTATGTGATGAATAAACATTTTCATGCAGGATTAAACTAAAGGATTCAACTGATGAAAATGTGTCCTACATTATTTCACATGTCATCAAAATAGGCTTCATACAGTCTTACAAAAGAGTCTTTAGAATACAAGATAAACTTTTTTCCCTTCTTCTTGTTTTATTCACAAATAAATTATTTTATGTTGAACATACAATATATGGACAAAAGTTTGTGGACACCTGACCATAAGATTCGTGTGCTTTTTGAGCATCCCATTGCACATTTAGTTTCCATTTTCTGCTATAATATCTTCCACTCTTCTGGGAGGATGTTCCACTCTTTTGGATTTTAAAGTGTGGTGGTAGTCTGGTTGTGCTCGTTCAGTCACAAGGGTGTTAGCAAAATCAGGTACTGATCTAATGTAAAGATGCCTAAAATGCAGTCAGCTTTCTAATTTACTCCAATTGTGTCCAGTAGGGTTGAGGTCAGAGCTCTATAGCAGATGACACAAGATCTTCCAACTCATGTTATCAATTCTGAAAATTGGAAAAATCAGGTGTCTCAATGCCTTTGTCAAAATACTGTATTTTCAACTGGCATATTTGAAAATAAATCTGGTTAAATCCATTTTGATGTCTTTACTTTTCTTTGTAATGACAATGATGTATGCTAATGTAGATAAGATGTAATGGAAGAGTATAGGCATCCAGCTTAGCATTATGCAAACTGCATTAAAATGTTAAATTAGGATGTGGGAGTGCATATGTGCTAGACAAACAGACAAATAAGTAAACTAGTGAATAAGACTTTAATAGCAATTTTACCAATTATTGTTAAATAATTAACAGAGCTAGCTGACTAATTTTGCTATATTTTATTTCACTAGCCAATTTTACAGTTGGCAGTGTGTCAAATTCAAACTGGCAGTCATTAACTAATTTGCTGCATTAGCACAAGTATTTTTAAAAGTCTTTGGACACATTTGTATACAAATGTATCATATTTTTGCTAAAGTGTTCATCAAATTCTCCTCCTACCATCAGGAAAACGGTTCCGAAGCATTCGGGCCGTCACAACAAGACTGTGTAACAGTTTCTTTCCACAAGCCATCAGGCTTCTCAACACAAAGAACTGAACAGAACTCACACACACTCACTTACACACGCACACACACACACTCACTGTGTGTTACTGTTACTGAACTGTACAACCTGGACTAAACACAATCATCACTCATCTCAATCCACTCCACCACCATTTATATATTTATTATTATTTATACTCGCACCTTATATTCAGTACAATGTTTACATGCTGTTTTTGCACCTTTTATACTAAAATAGAATGTTTACATGCGGTCTTTGCACCTCCTTGCTGCTGTTTTTTGCACTACATTGCTCTGTTCTGTTGTACTTTTTCCTGGGTATAGTTTTTACATTTCACCTCACACAGTACTGTATACTTAAGTACAGTAGGTTTACTAGTCGGCGCTATACTTGGTTTTTGTCTTTTGTCTTGTCTTGTGTTGTCTGTCTGCACTCTGTCTGTCTGTACTGTTCTTTTGTTTGCACTGTTTGCACCAGGCTGCACTCGATGCACTTTATGTTGTTTTGTTGTTTAGTGTAGCACCAGGGTTCTGGAGGAACGTTGTTTCGTTTTTACTGTGTACTGTGTACCACTGTGTATAGTAAAAATGACAATAAAAGCCACTTGACTTGACTTGACTTGACTTGAAATTAAAATGATACTGCTATGATGTTGTTTAACTGTTTTAAAAGTTAGTGAGAAAAGAGTGTCCAGAAAGAATCGGACCTGACATCAGACCCAAACCTCTTGATATCATGCTTTTAATCTGAACTCATCACTGGTGCCTACCCTTGTCTTGATCATCACAAACAGATATATATATATATATATATATATATATATTATATATATATATATATATATATATATATATATATATATATTATATATATATATATATATATATATATATATATATATATATATATATATATATATATATATATATATATATATGGTATAATGCATATATGCATATATATATATATATATATATATATATATATATATATATATATATATATATATATATATATATATATATATATATGCATTATTATTATACATTTTCTTTTATTATTATTATTACTATTATTATACCTGTCTCTTTATTTAAAGTCTGTCTGTCTGAATGCCTATTTTTTGACTGAAGGTCAGTCTTTCTTAATTGCAGTTCGTCTATCTACTTGTCTAAAAAAACGATTTGAAGGTTTGTCTGTCTCTCAGAAGGACTGTTTGTCTGAATGTCAATATGTCCGAATGTAAGTATCTATCTGTCAGTGTCTGTCTGCATGAATCTAGAATGTCTAGTCCTCTGTTTTAAATTCTGGCTGAAATTCTATTTATCTGTCTACATGTCCGTCTGTCCAAAACTCTATGTTTACCTTTGAAACTCTATATGAGTGCCTGTTTGTCTGTCTGACAGTTAGTTTGTATATTCGTCTGTCTGTATGGAAGTCAATCAGTATGTCTGTTCATCTTTCTGTCAGCCTTAAGCTCTGTCTGAAAGTGTGTATGAAGTCGTTGTGTGGGAAGTGATAGCTAAGTGATTAAGTTGTTAGACAAATTTGGGAGTTCAAATCCCAGTCCTGCAAAGTTAATACTGATAGACTCTTAAACAAGACCCCTTAACCCTCAAGCACACAGTTATATAAATGAGATAATAATAAGTCACTCAGATAAGGTCTGTATGTATATCTTTTTCTATCTGAAGCTATATCTGTATATCTGTTGGTCTTTTTCATTCTCTAAATGACCTGTCTGTCTGTCTCTCTACCTACTTAATCATAAATAAAATACAAACATTAACACTATAGAAAGTATAAAAAACAATAAAGTACCATTTAGCTTTCAGAACAGTTAAGAAATATGCAAAAAGCAAATATCTGCTGAAGAGGTGTACAATAGGCTAAAAATAATCTAAAATGCAACTGATACGCCTGATGCACATGTTCTGTCTGCTTCTGTGTCCTTTGCCCTCAGTCTTACTTCAGAGAGGAAGAAGCTGTTAGTAAAGCAGCTTCTGTGACTTTTAACTTATGCACCATTTTTCTTTCAACTACTTTATTTTAAAAATATAAGAAAAGTTGGACAAGAAATTAAAAGGTGATTTTAAATAATATATGTTCACTTTGTCCAAGACAGAAAAATGCTAACAAGTTGTATAATTCAATTAATCAAACATAAGAAACCAATCAAGAGATTTATGACAAAAAACCAAAGATGAATCTGTGGTGTTTAGTTGATGACATTTTTAGGTTAAGCATAATACACCAGTCCTGGATTTGAATTTGATTTCTGTTGTTTAATGTGAGCCACAGATTCATGTTGTATAAGATAACTCTCAGCTCCCTCATGGCTGAGTCTCTCCTGCTTAGTGACCTAAACTCGACTGCTGGAAACTCATCAAACTGCTGAGGTGGTTTAATATAAATGAAACTCTGCTCGCTCTACTGAGTCTGATGTGGATGGGGAGTTTCAGGTCATAAAAGTTTTACAGGCACTCCGGTAACCGTTTCCGTCTGTACAGGAGAGCATCTGGCAGGACCGTATGCTCGAAACGAATGGTCAGGAATTAGCAGGAATTGCAGGCTGTCAGCTACATCCCAAATTGCTTCGGTACTAAATAGTGTCCTCTTGAGACCCGGGAACTGTTGTTAAATCCAATTTTGTCTTGCTATCTGTCACTACTAACCCTGATAACTGCTGAAAAGAGGCAATGTCTTCGAACAGGAAGTAGATTGTGTGAAAAAAAGAGTAAGTGGAAGACAACATGGGATCTGACAAGGATAAACGAGTGTGCTGCAAACATGACCATCTCAAAGATAAACGAAGGAGCGAAACAATGTCTTGAGCTAACTTCACAGGTAGGACAGGTAAGCAGAAAATAGGTAACGCTCATCAAGACATTGTTACTAATTAAATAGTTTATTAATTAAATACATTTTTTTTGCTAATTTAGTTGATCAATTCTAAAAGGACAAATTGTTGGGAATGATCTCAGCTATTGGTATTTACTTCGTGCATTTCAATCTCTACTCATCTAATTTATCACTTTAACACATAGTAAATAATTCTGTTAAAGCTGTCCCGTAGATGGTTTTTTTCTCCGATAAAGCCCCTGTGTTCTGAAATGGTTGCACTAGAATTTAGGATTACTCAAAATTGTTTTTTTTGGACTATAATGTTTTATTCAGTGGGGTCCACAAATATGAGACTTCATCATTTATAATAGACATAAACAAAAGGTTTAAAAAAAAGAAATATATATATATATATATATATAAAACAAACAAAGCAAATGATAAATATCTTGAATATTTGTTCAACATATAATTAATATTTTTATTATTACATTAATTTAACAATTCTGCTATATTTAGGCCCCCATATATCTCCACATGCCTGATCTCTTATGTTGAAAATGTGTGTTCAGCGAGCAGTATGATGAATTTGATCTAAAATGGATCAAAAGGATTTGTGGAGCTCATGCCAACTCAAGTGCATGCTGTCATTAAAGCAAATAACTCTAAAAACCATTTAAATATTTCAAACTTTCTCATTTTTACTCTGATTATTGTTAATAATACAATTAGTAAATAAATATTGTCGTATACATTTTTTGCAAAACTGCAGTATTTTTAATCTTAGACATTTGAACAACACCGTATATTGTCCCCTTTCAACAAAAAATCAGACAACAGAAAAAAAATCTTTATATTATATGGCCCCAAACCTCCAGTGTTGCATAATCTGTATTTGCATATTGATACCTGATAGGATCTTATATTATATGAAACAACAATCAACCTTCAGAATAATCAGGTAGTGTCTGTCAGTTCTGTTTAAAATATTTTTACTATTGAGCCATTTTAACCCTAAACAAGTTTACACTAATTTTGTATAAGATCAGATCATAACATGTTCTAAAAAGAAGAGGCTACAAGGTGAACTACAAAAACTATTATTATTATTATTATTATTATTACAAGACCCTGCTTCTTATCCACCGTCACGTAAATTACAGTACAGACCAAACGTTTGGACACACCTTCTCATTCAAAGAGTTTTCTTTATTTTCATGACTATGAAAATTGTAGAGTCACACTGAAGGCATCAAAACTATGAATTAACACATGTGGAATTATATACATAACAAAAAAGTAAACTGAAAATATGTCGTATTGTAGGTTCTTCAAAGTAGCCACCTTTTGCTTAGATTACTGCTTTGCACACTCTTGGCATTCTCTTGATGCCTACTTTGATGCATATTCAGTTGGTAAATCTAAAGGATTTATATACCATAATTTCCGGACCATAACGCGCACCCATATATAAGCCGCACCCACTAAATTTTACAAATATTTTTATTTTTAACATAAAAAAGCCGCACCTGTCTATAAGCCGCAGGTGTCTACACTAATGAACTTTACACAGGCTTTTATGAAAGACACGTTACCCAAGGTGTAACGGCTGAAATATGTTGCGCTACTTTTAGGAGCATAGCGGTATTTTGGGAATAGCATGCCACTGCATTTTTCCAGTATTACTGCGTGTGTGTGCGTGTGAGACTGAGGATTATGTCCTTATTATTTTCTGATGCTGATTTCTAAGTTTCTTTGACTAACCCGTAACGCTGTTGCCAAGAAAAATAAAAAAGCACGAGTTTTGGAAACCTGTCTGTGCTTATATGATTTCTGTTGCAACTGGAGTTAGCGAGCTCTCCCTTCACCCAGACACCCAGAGTCATTGTTCACTGTCTTCCTCCTTCCTTTCACAACTATTTCTCTTGGAAGTTCTCCCGAAGCCGTGCAGCTCAGAACACAGGTGAGGTGCGTTTTTTTGTTTCCGTTCCTAAATTTAATTGGTCTAATGTTATGTCGCTCAAATTTTTGGCTTGAAGTTTGTGAAACTGGGGAAAAACCAGGAAAAATTCATAAATTAGCCGCTTCGTTGTTCAAGCCTCGGGGTTCAAAACGTAGGAAAAAAGTAGCGGCTTATAGTCCAAAAAATACTGTAGTTTAGATTTGATGTACACAAAAAATTATAATTTCTGTTGAGGATGAATTACAGAAACTCTCAATATGTTTAAAATGCTCTATAACCTGGTAAGTTGTTGTTGCAATACCTGCATTGTGTATTGAACCTGAATGACTTTTGGGTTCTAATATTGCAATAAAATTACCCATGTGTTCATACTGACAATTTCTGCATGAGCTTTCGTATGTTTGTTTTGACCTTTTTTTAAAAATTATTCAAAACAAAAAACCTGTTTTATAAAAGGCAGGGTGACATTTCATAAAATGTGTTGTAACACACTTGTCACAATAAATTTTTATAAAATATAGGGTGACTTTAAAGGTGATAGGGGATGACACAGTGATTGAGGGAGAACACTTAACAGTAACTCCAGAGACTCACTGTGTCAATTTAATCTTTCTACATTCTCCCAGAAGATTGAGAGGCATCGGAAAAAAAAGTTTCTTAGGGTTGACTTAAGCCATCTGAAAGCACTTCAAAGGCCTCACTGGACTTCTTGTGGAAATTGAAACACAGCCTGGAGAACAGCTATTAAGTGTCAAGTAGCAGCGAACGTTGATGGAAAATTCCAAATTGTTCCTCAAAAAGAGCGACTTCATACCTGCTCTGTCCCCACCATCTTTCTCCTTCCTCTCACTCCTCTTCTCACTCTACTTACGTCCTGACAGCTGCCGTGATCAGGCTGGAGCCAAGAAATCCATCATTCCACTTCACCGCACCACTCGCCCTGTCTGATCAATGATAGCGCTAATAATAACCGCCACACAGCCACCTCCGGCTCACTGCTGGAGCCGCACGGCTTGGGGCCATCGCTCCAGATTGCCCCGTCCGATTAAGAGCCCATTACCAAACGTGTTTACTCATAAAAACCCCTCAGGCTTAAAGCTGCTTTGTTTATATGAGGTGACCTTCAAAAACCTTATTCAATGCAATTTTTACAAAGTATTAAATATTTAACACAGTTTCCTAGTTTAGCAATGTCTCTATGTTTAGGTAAAATGCCAAAAGTCATATCAGGATTTATAATTTAATCAATATTTGACCTATTTAAACTCAGATTACATCACAGCATCACTGAATTGTCGATTCTGATTGGTCAGATGTTGGTTAATATTAAATAATTATAATTAAATAGCTTCAGCTTTAATAATAGTGCATCTGAAAATCACATTTATATAAATGCACTCATGCTAATACATGATCAGGTTTATTATAAAATAGTAAACATTTTTATTTAACCAATAATAAAAAAATATATAGTTATTTGTTCTCAACTATGACAAAGTTTGCAGTAAGAAGATGTTTTTTCTCCTTTATGGAAGGAGTCTCCAGTGTCAGTGGTAGAACAGGGCTGGATATATCCTCTTGTGTTAGAGAGACAGTACTTTTAAAAATAAATTGCTAATTTTGTTTGAGTTTAAAGCAGTGAACTGTGACACCACTGAAACAAAAAAGATCACTCCCACTAATATTCTAATATAGCACAGGGTTATGTATGAATCACAATTGATGCAAAGCTCAGTAGGACATTTTCCTTTTTAAATCACCATAGTGACAATATACCAAAGTAATAACAGTTACTGACAATAATAAAAGTTTTTAAAAAAGGAAGCAAAAAATAAATGTATGATCTCTGTAAGGTTCCTCAATCACATTAGATGTTGAAAGGGTGAGTGTTCAGTGTGTGTCTCTCAATGCATAATGGTCATCTTCTTTTGCATAATGGATATAACAGCTATACTCACAGCAATATCATGTAAAAAAAAAAGGGCTTATTAAGGTTCAAATGTACATGTAGGTTCATAATAAACTTTTTAACCACACTGTGCTACAGTTGTGAAGCTTTACTCATAATCTGACATTATACTGCTCATGTCAGTTCTCTCTCTCCAGTGTTCTGTATTGTTTAAAGATTTATAATCACACACTTTATGTCACACAAATGAGAATGGGTTCCCCTTTTGAGTCTGGTTCCTCTCAAGGTTTCTTCCTCATAACATCTAAGGGAGTTTTTAATTGCCACAGTCACCACGGCTGCTCATCAGGGATTAATTCACACCATTCACCTTAACTCTTAAGTTCTGTAAAGCTGCTTTGAGACAAAATCTGTTGTGAAAAGCGCTATAGAAATAATCTTGACTTGACTTGACTTGACTTTACTGGTAACATGGGACAATGTATAGTTTTAAAGAGAATATGCAGTAGTTGCTGATGATATATTTGTTCTTGATCAAAAAAAAGGAAGAAGAAAACATGCTCATGATATTATGTGGAAAGTTTGAAGACTGTAATAGAAACCATCATTGTAAAATTATATTACGGGCATGTCTTCCCTCCATTTAAGCTGTAACTATAATTTTCTCAGCACAAGAAACTGCCTCCTCACCGTACATCAGTCTTCTTCTTCTTCTTTCGGCTTCTCCCATTAGGGGTCGCCACAGCAGATCATCCGTCTCCATACCACCCTGTCCTCTAAATCTGTCTCTTTCAAACCAACTACCTGCATGTCTTCCCTCACCACATCCATAAACCTCCTCCTTGGCCTTTCTCTTTTCCTCCTTCCTGGTGGCTCCATCCTTAGCATTCTTCTACCAATATACCCCATGTCCCTCCTCTGCACATGTCCAAACCATCTCAATCACGCTTCCCTCAACTTGTCTATAAAACGTCCTACATGCCCTCTAATAAACACATTTCTAATCCTGTCTATCCTCATCACTCCCAACAAAAACCTCAACATCTTCAGCTCTGCTACCTTCAGCTCCACCTCCTGTCTTTTAGTCAGTCACCATCTCTAAACCATACAAAATAGGTCTCACCACAGTCCTATAAACTTTTCCTTTCACTCTTGCAGACACTTCTATCACAAATCACTACTGCCACTCTTCTTCACCCACTCCACCCTACCTGCACTCTTTTCTTCACTTCACCAACACACTCTCCATTACTTTGCACTGTTGACCCCAGGTACCTGAACTCCTCCACCTTCACCACCTCTTCTCCCTGCAACCGCACCACTCCACTGCTCTCCCTCTCATTCACATCCATACTCTGTTTTACTGCTACTGACTTTCATTCCCCTTCTCTCCAGTGCGTACATTCACCTCTCCAGGCTCTTCTCAACCTACTCTCTACTCTCACCACAAATTACAATATCATCCACAAACATCATAGTCCATTGAGACTCCTGTCTTACCTCGTCCGTCAACCTGTCCATCACCACTGCAAACAGAAAAGGGCTCACAGCTGATCCTTGATCCAGTCCAACCTTTACCTGTCTGTTGAACCGTTTGAACCAGTCTGCCGTTCCTACTGCACACTTCACTGCTGTCACATTGCCCTCATACATGTCCTGCACCACCTTCACATACTTCTCTGACACACCTGACTTCCTTGTACAATACAACAACTCCTTTCTTGCCACCCTGTCATACGATTTCTCTAAATCCACAAACACACAATGCAACTCCTTCTGACCTTCTCTATACTTCTCCATCAACATTCTCAAAGCAAATACTGCGTCTGTGGTGCTCTTCCTCGGCATGAAACCATACTGTTGCTCACAGATGGTCACCTCTTCTCTCAGCCTGGCTTCCATTACTCTTTCCCATAATTTCATGGTGTGACTGATCAACTTCATTTCCCTGTAGTTACTGCAGGTCTGCAGATCGCCCTTATTCTTAAAAATCGGTACCAACATACTTCTTCTCCATTCCTCAGGCCTCCTCTCACCTTCCAAAATTTTGTTAAACAATCTTGTAAAAACTTGACTGCCATCTCTCCTAAACATCTCCATGCTTCTACTGGTATGTCATCTGATCCAACTGACGTTCTACTCTTCATCCTCTTAATCACTGCTCTCACTTCCTCCTTACTAATCCTATTCACTTCCTGCTTCACCATCTCCACATCATCCAATTTTCTCTCTCTCTCGTTTTCCTCATTTATCAGCTTCTTAAAATACTCCCTACATCTTCTCAGCACACTCTTCTCAATAGTCAACACATTTCCATCTCCACCCTTTATTGCACTAACTTGCAGAACATCCTTCCCAGCTCGTTCCCTTTGCCTGGCCAATCGGTACAAATCCTTTTCTCCTTCCTTAGTGTCCAATGTCTTCAGCTCATCATATGCCTTTTCCTTTGCTTTCACCACATCCCTGCTGCTGCATCTCCTTGTACACCTGCCTACTTTTCTCATCTCTCTGCCAATCACAATTCTGTTTCGCCAAACTCTTTCTCCTTATCCACTTCCTCATTCCACCACCACGTCTCTTTGTCTTCCTTTCTATTTTCAGATGTCACACCAAGTACCTTTCTAGCTGTCTCCCTTATCACTTTTGCAGTAACCCAATCATCCTTTACTAAAGCCCTTGTGGGTGAATGAGCACAAATCTCCACAAATACAATCCAAAATCTAGTGAAACATCTTACCAGAAGAGTGAAGTTTATTATAACAACAAATTGGGACTAAATGTGGAATCAAAATGCACTTACAAATTTTATTGTCAAGTGTCCACAAACTTTTGTCCATGTGGTGTACATTTCTGAATCATTGATGTGAATGTGATAAAGCACAGTCTTTGTTAAGCTTCATGGATTTTTAAGAGTCTATTTGTGATTGGAAAAAAACCTGAACGATCAGTTGTTAGTGCTTCCTTATTAACCAACACTCAGCAATCATTGTGTCTCATCACTTAGAGCTCTCCAATCAGCTGGAGTGGATTTTCAGACTGAATGTTTTACCATTTAAACTCGACCACAACATGGACCAGACGCTCAAAACCAGCATCACTGCTGTGCATGACCCAATTACAAGCGCTCAAATGAAATCATCGTTACAGCCAGGACAAGAATCAGTAGCTCTTTGCTTTTCACGCTTTCCTCATCTATGCCCTAATATGAATAGATTTTTAATCAATTTCACTGACTTCATTCACTCTAAGGTTCATTTCTGTGAGGATAATGAATGAATAATGAACACTGAACAGATCTCCAAAGTGGCACTTTATTTATTCACTGTTTTGGCTGCTCAGCTGCAGCAATAAACTGAAAAAAGTCACATATATATCACATTCAATTATGATATAACCAAAAATATAACTATGAGAAAAAATTTCAGAATTTGTCCCAAAAATGCATGGATGCATGTAAACTCAAATACAAACACGTGTCATTATCTGTTCTTTATATTTCATCATGTGAAAAAGGATTTCTGGTGTGAGAAAAAACAGAATCATGTCAAAATTAACTATGTAAAATTTATGAGACAATAAATTAAATAACCACACAGTTGAATCATCCCCTGAAATTAATGTGAGTGAAATTAGTGAATACAAAAGTATATACAAAAATAAATTAATCATTAATAATGAACCACAAAAGAAAAAAAAAATCATGTTGATGTCAAAAAGTTATTTTTAAACCATTCATTCATTATTCATTCTTAATTCAGTTATTTATTCAGTCATTATTCAAGTATAAAGTTTGTGTGATTTTTCTGAAAGAGTAATGGAGTAATTAATACCAGATTATAAAACTTCAAATTATAAACAACTGACTGGTGTAGACAAGGAATGGCAACTACTTTTTGTTGTTTTTTTGGGACACATATAATGACTGTATAATCAGACATGAATGAGCCTCAATATTTCTCGTATGCCAAGATGTCTTAATAAAGAAAGGGGCTTTATTTTAAGACATGAAAATGAATGCCTTAAGACAAACATGTTTTTCCCTCATGAGGCCCACATCCTAGATTTTTGAGAACTTCTGACCCTCTTCTTCTCACAAGTGTGACAGAAAAAAAAAAGCGTTGGCACGCATCTTGTTTGTATGTTGAAAATTAATGCTCTGGCACAAGCATCTGTGGCATAGCAATGAACTTTCACATGAATGCTGAAAATGCCACGTTCTGCACCAGTGTAATTAAACCCAGCCCACCTCTACCACTATGCTAATTGAATAAGAATAACATGTAGTAAATAATAGTCCACTTCATATCGAGAGTCTCTTTATTCACAGTAGCCTAAAGATTTAGAGCCTTAAAACCATGTTCCATTCCAAAATCCATGTTTTCAAAATAGCTATATAACTGTCAATAAAGAGATTGGCTATAGCCTGGAGATCCTGACAAAAATTGTTAAAATGTAACATGCAAGTGTGATGATGTTTGCACAGAAGTTACAGTAAGTTGAGAAAGACAACTAAGTAAGTCCAGTAAGTTGAGAAAGACATCATTTTTACCCCTGTGAGAAATGCTAATCACACTATTTGGACAAAGGTTTGTGGACACCTAACTGTAAGATTTTATGTGTTTTTTAAACATGTTCTACATTCAGTCCCAATTTGCCATTATAATAACTTTCACTCTTCCAGGAAGATGTTCCAGTAGATTTTGGAGTGTGATTGTGGAGATTTGTGCTCATTCAGCCACAAGGACTTGATTAATGTCAGACACTGATTTAGGGTGACTCGGCCTGGGGGGCAGTCAGCTTTTCAATTCATCCCAAAAGTGTTCAGTAGAGTTAAGGTCAGAGATCTATCACAGGCAACTCAAGATCTCTACTACTCTTCTATTCAAACCCATGTAAACCATATCTTCATGAAGTTTGCTTTGTGTGCAGGGGCATGAGTCTCCTAGAACAAGTGAAGGGGGAAATTTAATGCTACCGTATCCAGAGACATCCTATACAATTCTGAGCCTATAACTTTGTAGTAACAGTTTGGGGAAGGATCGCATGTGGCTGAAAATGTCAGGTGTCCCAATACCTTTGTTTAAATAATGTATGTTTTTAAAGGTTATTTAAAAGAATATTTTTTATTTTATATTAATCTTAATCAAATAGCATTTTTTTCCCCCCAGATTGGGCTGCCTGTCATCTATCTACAAAAACAAATAACTGCATTATAGACTCCAGAGTAAAAATAATGTGACAAATATTGTGCTTTTAATGGTTTGACCACAAATTATTGGTCAGGAAATTAGCAGTAATTAAACAAAGGCTGTAGCTCTCCCTGCTCTATATCAATCATGGTTCCGTTTATAAGCTTGTTTGTCACACACTTGGTGTGTCAGATAACCATCTAATCACTAATAGTTTAATAATAAAACATCCCAGACCATATTATTGGGAATGTAAGTAGACCCCAAAGATTTGTTAATTGGTTCTGTGTTTATTTTACATAAAAAAGTTTAATTATTATAATGAGTTTGCAAGTTTACTTTGGGTACAAGAAAACCATATACATGAATTTTACTGTTTGTCCTTCAACAGTTCAGTGCAGCAAAAGTACACAAGCAACTAGTGGTACAGGACATCTCCGGGGTGCATTTAGTTAATTCTCGCTCATTTTCTGCCCAATGATTTGTTATTAATACTTTTTAATATGTGCCATTTTGGGTCTGGCACATTATTTGCCCAGGAGCGTATATGTATTTGTAAAAAAAAAAAAAAAAAACAGGCCACAAATTCAGAAGAGGATTATTGCATATCCCTCTATCTAAGTGCGGTGAAAATAAAGTTTTTTTGAACGTACATATTCAGTATAGACCTTTTCTAACTTGCTTGACTAATGGCTCTACTGGACAACATGAAGTGTTTCCAGATGGCCGACATTTTCACTGTTGACCAGCTGCTCAAAATTACTGATGCTGAAAAGCAAATCAATGGCCAACAATAATTAGAGTCAAGGTTATTTGTAAAGTGTTAGATTTGGCAGTTATTTATAGATGTTTTGCACTCATAATGTTTTGTCCTTTTTAACTATTTGGCCAAAAACTGCAGTTTCCAGCTTAGCATTTTGTACATTTTTGGAATTATATTTAGTATTTAATTCAAAACATTCAAAGCATTACCTTGAATATGAGTAAAACATTTTGATTGAATGATTGAATCAAATGTACAATGATGTACAATGATTGAATCAAATGTTGATTCAATCATTGGCTGTTTTTATTATTTTTGATTAATATTTATTTAAACAGAAAAAAAAAAATGTTTTTTGGGTAGATTTTTGAGCACCTTCCAAAAGACTCCAAAAGAGATGAGGTTTAAATACTTAAACATAGTCAGGTCTATTAATTCTTTTATATATGTATTGGTATTTGCCATCTCTTTCCTAACACTTCTGCCCTAAGACATGGAAACATTTATTTTTGTGTTTTGAAGGTGAAGATGACTTTGACATTTAATGTATTGTTTAGTTGAGCACTCTACTTTAATTCTTTTCTAACTTTTTTTAATCTCTTTCTTTATGTAGAATCTCATTTTCTTCTATGTCCAAGACACTAAACTCTTTCTGGTAGCAATATGAGCTGAATGGCATTTTTTCAAAACTCTGACATTTGTCATAATTGTGAATTTTTATCTTGAAATAATGACCTATTATCACAAAGTAATTACCTTTTTCTCCCCAAAGGTATTACTTATTATCAGAGGTGGAAAATAACGAAGTAATATTTTGCCCACGTTCTTTGCCGATTAATTTAACATCCCTAATGAAAATCAGTTTATGATTTTAGGCAGACGTCTCATGCATTGAGACTTTCACATTTGTACTTGTACTTGTTGTTTTATTTTTATTTTTATTATTTTTTTTTTTTTTACTGATCGTACAGATCAGCATTTCCAGATTTACTTGAGGAGATTTTTGTGTACTTTTTTCACCATAGAGAATACAATAATCTCACCATCCCATCACTCAGCAGTTTACATACTGCACAGCATATATTGTTTACATATATAAGCCAAAATCAAAAACAGTAATGGATAAGTGTAGAAGCCTATATGCATACAGGATGTTTCCCTGTAAGACAAGGGTTTGTGTTTATTTAATAGTTGCCTTTTACAATCCAATGAACCCTAAAAAATGGGTGTTTATCAATATCTGGAGAAATGAGAATATCATAATGAATTACCTTGATACCTTGCAAATTACTCTAGTAAACTGAGGATGAATTTTCTTTGTCCTTGAGCTCTTTTTCTACTATAAATGTTGAGCTAAAAGAGTTCCTGATAGATCACTATCGGCTGTCTAGCTGATAGCTACAATGGCGGTTTAGAGCCCTGATAGGAAAAAAGAAAAGAGGGAAAATAAATGTATTTCTATCCATGTTTCCATTTATAAATCCCTCTTCTTATCAGTGAGTTTGAGTCTCCGCCTGCTGGCAGACAGACTCCACCCACTCACCGTTACGAGACACCCCTAACCACCCCCCACCCCGGCAGCCCCAGTCACCTGTTTAAATTTCCATTAAAAGCCGGGATGGTTTGTCAGAGCCAAGGGCAAGTGAGAGACCTGTTACACTTTAGAGATTTAGTTGTAGTTTAACAAGTCAACAGTGGACTGATGCAGCAGTTAAGCCTTAAATAAAAAAAGTCTTTAAAGTTCTCTCTTAACACATATATAGTCAAGCATCTGAAACATGTTGGCTGTATAAAGCAACCTTCTTTAGTATTTCACTGCTACAAGCTTAGTATAGCTACAAAGTAATAAAAGATTGTAGCCTCCAATTTAATATTCCAAAAACTGCAAATCACAAATAATCACAATTTCTACAACTGAATCCTTTTAGATAAAATGTAACCAAGTGATGGGGAGAATATTGCTTAATGCTTTTGGGAGATTTGATATCATGTAATCAATAAACAGAAGCTAAATGTGTTTTTGAACCTCATTCTCCTTACTGTTCATCTACAGGTACATAAAATTACCCTAAATAGTTAACTTTTTTTTTTGGGTTTTTTTTTTGGAGGTAATACAATTACAATGTCAATTTCATGACAAATTCATTAAACTCAAATTCATTGTGTGTGTGTGTGTGTGTGTGTGTGTGTGTGTGTGTGTGTGTGTGTGTGTGTGTGTGGGTGTGTGTGTTTGCCACTGTATTGCTCATATCTTGTTTTTTCTTTGCTTTGTACTTTGTACATATAAATATCTGCCCTTGTATCCAGCTCCACTACAAATCGCTGACAACTATCAACTATTTTGCGAATGGTTCATGCACAATGATAACAAGCATCATTTTGTTCATTAGTAGATTAACTGTATTTTGAATTATTTTTAATGCAGAAATAATCCCTAAGGTTTCATTTTCTGAATTTCGCTTAAATACCCCACCACCTTTCTAGCATTTACACTATAACTATAACATTATAACATTTACACTGAGTTCCAATGTAGATTTACGCAAAATGAGTTAACATGCCTCAAAACATGTAGGTGTGGTCCAATAGATGGCAAGATTTCTACATTTTTTTTAGTTTTTGATTTACTTATTTTTTTTAGATTAATGATGTTTCTATAAATATTGTACATGTATAGATATATTGTACTACTATGTATTTTAATGCTGTATTTATACAAGCTTAGATTTACAGGTGCTTCTGGGTAATGCTTACTAAATGTATTTCCATCCTAATAGCTATATGTCTCTATTTTTCTTCCTGTATTCCCTTTTGTTTTCCAGCAAACTCTGCAGTGGCCTAATCATTTTAGCTCAGTCTTGATAGAAACCTGTGATTGTTGCTATACAATATCATTTTACTTCTAATATAAGGGAAGAAACATACAGAAGGTTTTTTTTTAAAACAACAGCTTGTCTACATTGTATAGCCATAAACAATATTTGGACACTGTCTTGTCACCTCCATATGTGCTGTTTGAGCATCCCATTCCAGATTGAACTTCACTCTCTTCTGACACAGCTTTACAATAGTTTTTACAGTGTGTCTGTGGGGATATTAAGCTACAAGAGCATTTGTGATGTCAGACACTGATGTTGGGTGAGGAGGCCTGAGGTTAAGTCAGTGTTCCAATGGAGTTGAGGTTCTGTAAAGGACACCTGAATTGTTCCAAACTAACAATAGCAAAGCATCTTTATATAGCTTGTATTGTGCACAGGAACACTGTGGAACATGTTAAGCGATTTCAGTTCCTGTGAATTTATGCAGGAGTCGTGGTGTATATATATATATATATATATATATATATATATATATATATATATATATATATATATATATATATATATATATGTATATGTACAGTATGTGTGTGTGTGTGTGTGTGTGTGTGTGTGTGTGTGTCTGTCTGTCTGTCTGTCTATCTGTCTGTCTATATGCACCGATCAGGCATAACATTATGACATTATTACATTCGGACCAGTGAAGTGAATAACACTCTATAATAATAATAACATCTCTTCATCATGGCACCTGTTAGTCGGTGGGCAGCAAGATTAATATTTGTTCTCATATATTATTATATTTGTTGTGTATATTTTGTTCTCAGAGTTTATGTGTTAGAAGTAGGACGATTGGGCAAGTGTAAGATTTTGAGAGAGTTTGACAAGGACCAAATTGTGATGGCTAGACGACTGGGTCAGAGCATGTCCAAAGCTGCAGCTTTTGTAGGGTGTTTCCAGTCTGCAGTGGTCAGTATCTATCAAAAGTGGTCCAAGGAAGAAACAGTGGTGAACCGGTGACAGGGTAATTGGCGGCTGAAGCTCATTGATGCACGTGGGGAGCTGTCACGTGTTGTCCGATCCAACAGACAAACTGCTGTAGTTTAAATTGCTGAAGAAGTTAATGCTGTTAATGCTCGACAGGTCAGGACTGTTTTGGAAGCAAAAGGGGAACCAACACAATTTTAGGCAGGTGATCATAATGTTATGCCTTTTATGGTTGAGTGTCCATAAAATTTTTTTTTTACCAGATAGTATATTTATTTCTTTGCAGACCTACATGACTAATCATTGGAATTTGAAGTTTTAACCCTGGGTTTTTTTTTTCTAATAGTAAAAATTTTTATCTTTTCCATCTTGAAATGAAAAAAATAATCATTTTTGGGTTTGGGGTTTTTTTGTTTGTTTTTGTTACGGTTGGTTTTCTTTGTGGAGAAACTATTTCTAAAAATTAAGAAATGATGGATGGAAGACAAGTCTCTAAAACATGAAGTTGCTATCATTTTCTCTATATACTATCTTTACCTGGAGATTGAAAATAAAATAAAAGTAATCAAAAGACAGAACATGGCCTCACAAATTGATGAAACTGATCATGACAGCTGCAGCTGGTATAAAGTCTCACATTTATGAGCCTACAGTAATGTCACAATATCATGAGGGTATTGTGCTGTAAATAAATATATAATCCAATAATATGATCATACTACCATGTGTGGCAGAAACATCCTGGTTCGTAAAAGTTTAAAATTTGATTGATGATCCTGTGATCTTATACAGTCATGTACAGTTGGATGTAGGCCTGCAAGACATTTATTATAATAGACATGTGAAAATTGTTTGACTTTGACTAATATATATATATATATATATATTAGAGAGAGAGAGAGAGAGAGAGAGAGAGAGAGAGAGGAGAGAGAAAGAGAGAGAGAGAGAGAGAGAGAGAGAGAGAGAGAGTGAGAGAGAGAAAGGAATTCTTTGCAGATATTTTACAAGATGGGTGTGGGTGTGGAGCTACTTTCATCCCAAAATCTTGTGATATGTCAGCAGTGAGGAAAAGAGTACAAAACACAATGACTTGTTAAATCAACTGATTCAAAATACTTTGATCACTCAAACATGGCTTTATTAGCCTGAAGATACAAGGAATTAGTTTCCAATTCAGAGCAACCAACAGTGCACATTTATACATACAAGCATTGCACAGGAATGCTGGACTGGATGGGATCTAGACTGATACAAACATGATTACAGATGCCGCATGAGATTTAACAGTGAGTGAGCCAATACAGTTCATACAAGAATGCAGCACAATGCAGACAGAACACAACAATGACAGAAATACAGTACAATGCAAAATATAGTGAAAGAAGAAAACGACACAAGAAAGTATAAAAGACAGAAAGTCATTGATGAAGAAACACATTAAGTAAATACTTTAGAAAGTTACTTTTTAAACTTGTTTATATTTGATTTAACCAAAACATGTTTTACATCAGAGGATTTTAGATAAATAATTATCTATGTAACAATAAAGCTTCTAGCAGGAGAGTGTGTTGAGAAGGTGGAGGGAGTATTTTGAGCAACTGATGAATGAGGAAAATCAGAGAGAGAGAGAAGGTTGGATGATGTGGAGTTGGTAAAGCAGGATGTAGATAGGATTAGTAAGGAGGAAGTGAGAGCAGCAATTAAGAGGATGAAGAGTGGAACGTCGGTTGGACCAGATGACATACCTGTAGAAGCATGGAGATGTTTAGGAGAGATTGCAGTGCCGTTTTTAACCAGATTGTTTAACAAGATTCTGGAAGGTGGGAGGATGCCTGAGGAATGGAGAAGGAGTGTGCTGGTACCGATCTTTAAGCATAAGGGAGATGTGCAGACCTGCAGTAACTACAGGGGAATTAAGTTGATCAGTCACACCATGAAGTTATGGGAAAGAGTAGTGGAAGCCAGGCTGAGGTGACCATCTGTGAGCAACAGTATGGTTTCATGCCGTTGGGTGAGGGTTGGACTACATCAAGGATCGGCCCTGAGCCCTTTCCTGTTTGCAGTGGTGATGGACAGGTTGACGGACGAGGTCAGACAGGAGTCTCCCTGGACTATGATGTTTGCGGATGATATTGTGATTTGTGGTGAGAGTAGTGAGCAGGTTGAGAAGAGCCTGGAGAGGTGGAGATATGCGCTGGAGAGAAGGGGAATGAAAGTCAGTAGGAGTAAGACAGAGTACATGTGTGTGAATAAGAGGGAGGGCAGTGGAGTGGTGCGGTTGCAGGGAGAAGAGTTGGAGAAGGTGGAGGAGTTCAGGTACCTGGGGTCAACAGTGCAAAGTAATGGAGAGTGTGTTAGAGAAGTAAAGCAAAGAGTGCAGGCAGGGTGAAGTGGGTGGAGAAGAGTGACAGGAGTGATTTGTGATAGTAGGGTATCTGCAAGAATGAAAGGGAAAGTTTATAAGACTGTGGTGAGACCTGCGATGTTGTATGGATTAGAGACAGTGGCATTGGGTAGAAGACAGGAGGTGGAGCTGGAGGTAGCAGAGCTGAAGATGTTAAGGTTTTCGTTGGGTGTGACGAGGATGGACAAGATCAGAAATGAGTTTATTAGAGGGACAGCGCATGTAGGATGTTTTGGTGACAAGGTGAGGGAGGCGAGATTGAGATGGTTTGGACATGTGCAGAGGAGGGAATAGAATTATATTGGTAGAAGAATGCTGAGGATGGATCCACCAGGTAGGAGGAAAAGAGGAAGGCCAAGGAGGAGGTTCATGGATGTGGTGAGGGAAGACATGCAGGTAGTTGGTGTGAAAGAGGCAGATGTAGAGGACAGGGTGGTATGGAGATGGATGATCCGCTGTGGCGACCCCTAATGGGAGCAGCCGAAAGAAGAAGAAGAAGAATGAAGCTTCTAGCACATTATTCTAAATATTTCCTTACAACACTTGGACATATCTAACGGAACAGCTAACCACTACCAAAAATCTAAGTAACATGTTTAATACACAGCTGTAAACATCAAACGATCTGGCTAGCTCGTCTTGCTCACTCAGCCCAGCTAAATGCTTACCTTTACATGTTTCTGCATTGTGAAATGCAAGTGTTGCACAATTTGCAGATGATCATAAAGCACTCAAAACTGAAGATCTGTTAAATTGGGCCTAGGATGCACATCTGTCTCCACTTACACAGACATTGTTGCTGCTGACTAAGCATTTGGCACCTGAAATGTAGACTTTTGGCAGACAACTGCTTTATTTTCTATTGGGTCTTGAAATTGGATTATATCAAAATTGCACATACTGTCTTTTAACTGGTGCCGTTTGTAGAGATGTTGCCTCACAGCTTTAAGGTCTCTGGTTTGGTCCTAAGATCCAGATCCAAGTACTCAAGTAATATGAGAGTACATGTCCAATTTAATAAATTAATATCCAATGATAAGAAAAGTAAGAAAGTAGAATCGATTTTCGTATCATCAGAAATGTACAAACATGTAGAAATCTGTTGAACCACAATCAGAAACATTCTAGGGGAAAAAACAAGGTTACAATATTTTAATGATTATACTGTAAGTGTGCACATCCTTTTATAGTTGGGCATGTAGCTCTGTTCAAAATGAACAAAACACATTCAGGCTCATGTTCAATACTATCATCATTTATAATTAAAGGATTAATCCAAAATAAAGACCAACTGGGTCTGCAGGATTTTCTTCACATCTTCATCTGACTGCTAAAATCAATGCCTGCGAAAATGCTTACACAGCATGTACAATAGATAGCTCACTGTCAATCTGGAAAGGGGTATCAAATAATTTACAAAACAAATATTAAGAAGTGGAAAAAATAGAAAACCATGATATCACCATAAACAGGGTGATGTAATATTTACAAAATTACAAGGTAAACATTCACCAAGAGATCCATAGTTGCCAAAAGATTTACAGCAGCATTAAAGGATCTGCAGGAATATCTGATATCTGAGGTCTGATTACTCTCTTGTGATACAAATCTCTCATATTCTTCACATGACAGAGCTGTGGAGTATAGTGGCCCATTCTAATGTAAAACATCAAACCTCCACTAATTTACCCCAAAACAAGTGGCAAAATGTTTAATGGTTGATATGAGTTCAATTCCAAAAGGTATGTTTGATGCAAAACTAAAAGCACATCAGCAGAAGAACATCTTACCCACAGTGCAACATGACTGATGTACAATTTAATGGATCTACAATGCTTTTATAAGAAACAGTGGGAACATATGGGCAGTTCAAGTGGTGCCATGATAATGGACACAGAAAGACACAGAAAAGAGTGCCTCAGCAATATTAACAGAATGTGCAAACGTATACATCTAGGTTTTTTTTTTCACTGAATGTTTAAATGTTTCCATTTTATATTGAGGGTAGAAAAAGTTCTGGCATAGTTTATCTGTGTTGTTTTTTGAACACCATAAAACCTTCTGTATTTTAGTGCAATTTTTTTTTCATTGTATTTCATTGCTCTCCACCTCTGCATGTCAGGCAAAACTGCAGCTCAGGAACAGATATGAGTTAATACAGGAAAGATGACATTTAAAACAAAGAAAGTTTGGATGCAATCGATGATAATCACATTATACAGCTATTGAACTAACTTTTAAAAATAAATCTAACCTTTAGATTAATGTTGCTTATTGCACAGCTAGCATATATATATATATATATATATATATATATATATATATATATATATATATATATATATATATAATATATATATATATATATATATATATATATATATATATATATATATATATATATATATATATATAATATATATATATATATATATATATATATACAGTACAGACCAAAAGTTTGGACACACCTTCTCATTCAAAAAATTTTCATTATTTTCATGACTATGAAAATTGTAGAGTCACACTGAAGGCATCAAGGGCTATTTGACCAAGAAGGAGAGTGATGGGGTGCTGAGCCAGATGACCTGGCCTCCACAGTCAAAACCTGAAACCAATCGAGATGGTTTAGGGGTGAGCTGGACCGCAGAGTGAAGGCAAAAGGGCCAACAAGTGCCAAGCATCTCTCAGGGAACTCCTTCAAGACTGTTGGAAGAAAATTTCAGGTGACTACCTCTTGAAGCTCATCAAGAGAATGCCAAGAGTGTGCAAAGCAGTAATCAAAGGAAAAGGTGGCTACTTTGAAGAACCTAGAATATGACATTTTTCAGTTGTTTCACACTTTTTTGTTATGTATATAATTCCACATGTGTTAATTCATAGTTTTGATGCCTTCAGTGTGAATCTACAATTTTCATAGTCATGAAAATAAAGAAAACTCTTTGAATGAGAAGGTGTGTCCAAACACCTGTGGACATTTGTCATCATTTAGCCATTAGGGCTGTTGTATTTTATTAAGGTACTCATGAGGGGTCCTTGGGTGCAGATAGCGTTCCAATTCATCCCAAAAGTTTCTAATAGGGTTGGGGTCAGTGCTCTCTAGAATGCCACTTATAATCTATTACTCAAACCTATATTCTCTGAGACCACTTTGTGCACAGGAGCATTGTCATGTTGGAATAGGTTTGGGTCTTCTAATGCTTCTTCCTCCAAGCACATCCTATACAATTGTTGTGCTTAAATGTATTTTAGAAATTAAATTATGCTTTTAAATTCAGGAATGGTATATAAGTAATGATCAATTTTCTGCAGCTCTGAAAACATTTGACAGCATATTAACATGCTTCTTGTTCTCATAATATTATCTTTTTTTAAATATTATCTGTAAATAAATGTGACCTAATTTAGCAAATATATATAATTGCTGCTAGCATATAAAAGGAGCTTCCAGTTTCAGCATTTTGTAACAATCAGATGTATTTTTATGAAGTGAAAATTCTGGGCACCATTATAAACTTTTTTTTGTTGAGAAAAAATAACTACTATAATGTAATTAAAAACAGGAACTAACTTGTTTCAGTGACATTCTACAACAATAAACTTTAACTACAAACACATAAAGAGTACAAGATAAAATAAATTCAATTTTTGTCTTTAAAAAAAGTGAAAAAACTTAAAGTTACGTTATAAGGACATAATCACCTCTGCAGTGGTATCAATGACACACACACAAACCTGTCACATGAGGAATCTTTAGTAGAGGGTATGCAGTCATTACGCTATGTTTTCCAATTACATAAAACTTGCTAATTTAGGTGCACAATAAGCCTATAAAGACTCTTTCTTTAACAGCTCAGACACTATTGTTCTTATTTAAATGTCTTTTTTTTATATCTTTAGAGCTACAGTTAGGACATAAAGCAGGACGGAAGAGTGAATGCTCCTTACAACTAAGCAAAGTGTCACGCTTTGGCCTTCATAGAGGTCAAGAGAAGGTCACATCAATCAACGTTGGAAAAAAGGCCTTCTGTCCGTCCTACTGCTCTCTCCCAGCACCTGAGTGATGACAGCCTTGCTCCAGATAAGAGCCGATCCATTGGCCTGATTTGTGGGCAGCAGACCAATTTCAATACCCGTCTGTGTGCTGATAGATGAGGCCTGCCTTTGATAAAGAGCCAATTTGCCGCAGGGCCGATGGGAACGGAATTGCTGCAGTTGCCTTTATTTTGTCTTTCTCCGCAATTCAGACAGGAGTAGAGCTGAAGAACGAAGAGATAGAAAAAAGTAAAAAAACATAGAGTGGCAGAAAGCTTAAATTACAAACGCCTCTTGATTAGCAGCAAAGACAAAGCTATATTTTTTGAGTTCAGTAACTTAGTTGTGGAGAATTTCTTAGACGTTTAAGTGTTTCAGATGAAACATATGTGATACACCAATAATATATCTCTCACCATCAGGCTGTGGTTCAATCTACAGTTCATGCAGGTGTAGACATGAATGGTCAGAGAGATGTTTAATTTCATGCTTTTAACATCCTAATGAAATCATGTGGGAGGAGAAGGACATCTATAGACAGGAGATTCATTACAGTTGAGGGGAGACAGGAAAGACAGTTAATTTGCCATTGACAGGTTTGTTACTCTCAGTGTTCATCATCCATCTTCTATACCACTTATTCTACATTGGGTCAGATGAGAGCCTGGAGTCTATACAGTCTATACCAGGGCAAAACAAGGATACTAAGCAGGGGGGACATGCTGGACTCTGGTGTGACTCTCACACACACACACACACACACACACACACACACACACACACACACACACACACTATGGACGATTTGGAAATGAGCCAATAAGTCAACAATGCATGTCTTTAGACTTGCAGGGTGAGAAACCTAGAGCACCTGAAGTACTGGGAGAGCATGCAAACTCCACACACACAACTGAGGCAGAATTCAAATGTAACATGCCTCTCATTAGTCTGTGAAATTAACCTGTATGACGAAATCATTTCAACAGCTCAGTGTAATATAAAAACATGGTCAGAAGGGGAATGTAGGCGAATCATTATTACTCAATGTTACTTGATTACATTTCATTAAAACCCCAACACACCTTTTACTGCTTGCCAATTAATTTCAATTTGCAAACATAAAATATGCACTCCCTGTTTTCTTTATAATGACCATCTGTACTTTCATGCAGTTACCTATTCAGCCAATCATGTGGCAGTGGCGCAACGCAAAAAGAAAATCATGCTGATAAAGGTCAAGAACTTCAGTTAATATTCACATTAAATATCACAATGAAAAAGTACGATCTCTGTGACTTTAAACATGGCATGGTTGTTAATATCAGATGTATGATTTAAGAATTTTTTTAAATGCGGATCTTGAGATTCTCCCACACACTAGTCACTAGAGTCTGGACAGAATGGTGTGAAAACCGTATAAGAAAAAAAACCTAGATATTAGCTGCCATAAAGGATATAGAAGCTTTTTACAACTGTGGTGAACAGAAAAGCATCTCAATATGCACAAAACGTTGAAAACATTAAATGAATTTCTAGAAGTTTCTATAGTAGAAGACCACATAAGGTTTCACTGGTCAGACATCTAAATGAATCAAACTAAGCAGTTAACAATTATAATAAAATGACCTGGTTGCCAGTCTTCAGTTCAGCTGTGTGGTTTTAGTGTGTGTTTGTCCTCGATAGCCTCCGATTATCGTTTTCTACAAGTATACATTTAGCTCTTTCTTGAAAAAAATTGCAACCTGCATGTTCAAGAATGAGGAAAAATATAAGCTGTTGAGGGAGTGACTTTCTAGCTGCTATAATGTAAGTGATAACAGAAACTAACTGGTTTTGCAGACATTCCACATCATGTAATTGATCCAAAAAACACACAAAAAATAAAAATGTAGGATGCTTTTTAAAAAAATTCAATAAAAATTTTATTAAATCACTGTTGTGCATGTTGGTAAACTCCTGGTCATTATCTGTAAATAATTAGCATTTAAAACTTCTTTTCAGCTTGACCTCTGACTATTACATAGCACAGGTATCGAAGACTCCGTCTAAAAAGTAGATATTTCATAGCTGTAAAAGTCACAAGATCAACAAATACACATTTGCCATGGTGAAATAAATGAAATATTACTATTAATCTTAGTATATCAAGTCAAATCAATTCCCTGTGAATTAAATGTTACTATAGTCTGTATTGTCTTGTATAGTCTGTTTTTGTCTTGTCGTGTCTGTTTTGTCTTGTATAGGTTTTTATTTATGTCTGTACCTTTGAGAGTAACAAACAGCTGGAACCAAATTCCTTGTGTGTGTCAACACACTTGGCCAATAAACCTGATTCTGATTCTTATTCTGATAAGGTATCCAGACGTGATTTACAGCTGCACCACTATCAGAGAATTAAAAATTAATGAAACTTCAGAATGGTGCTATATTATAAGTAGTTTTAACATCTCTGCCTGCAGTTCGGATAAAAGCGTTAACTCTTTCATACACGCTTGAGCAAAGGGTGAAAGTGACTGCGCGAGCTCTGACAGGGCCACGACTCAGAGATCACTTCATTATGAAGCGACTTTTTCAGCCACATACTGTGTTAGTGAAAGGAAAAACATCAGTCAGTGTGAGGTTGAACAGTTGCAGACCGCTGGGCATGTCCATGCTGACTGAACGGCACATGATTAAACACGCCATTGAACATTTATTATAATGAGGTACAGTAATGAAAACAGGGACAGTACAACATTTCCACTGCATTATTAATGCACCCAGAGAGCCACAGGAACATTTAACACAAATTATTGATCAGCTACTCGTTAACTAAACAGATTAAACTCAGCATGTAAGGGGTTTTTTTTATTCTATAAGCAACACTGCCCCTATGAGCATAACACCTGTACTGCAGATGTCAAAATAGTCAAATAACAAAACTTTTGTTTGAAAATTCAAACCCCAACTTTATCTTTTTATATCTTAAACTAAAAAGCTTGGGTAACAAGACAAAACATGTTTTTTGTTTCAAAAATGAAATACATATACAGCCAACAAGCAAATTCTCTTTGGCTTTTTTTAACCTAATGTATCTAAGAACTAATGGAAAAATCAACAAGCAAAACATTTTTTTGCACATAAGCAGTTTACAAAACTACTTTCAAATCACTTTGAACATAGCACAAGCCGAGACACTGTCAAAACAGAAAATGCCACTTCAGATTTATACATGCACTTTTACAGACATTTCTTTTCTATGTGATTTGGGGCTACAACTGTTTGTTAAAAAGTCCTCTTCCCATGACTGGCAATGAACAGAACCTGTTTTGAGCTACACCCCCCATGAAGGCGAACGGTTCTGTCTTTGCAGTGCTTGTCTGGCGTAGTGCACTTTCACTGATGGGTTCCAATGGGGCAGAAAGCATAAGTCCCCTTCCTAAACTCGGCATAGAGGCCGTCTTCTGGTCTGGTACGCTTCCGTCTTCTAGTGTTGACGTTTCAGGAAAGGAGGGACACCTTTTTCCAGCATCCAGGCTGTAATCCAGCACCTCAGGCTGTTCCTGAATCTCTGAGTCTGGCTTTGAAGTAGGCTTGATATTGTAGCGGTCGAGGAGTCCATCCTTGGTGATGTTGTAGTGGTCCACAGCCCTTTTCTGTCTCTCACGCTTGATCATGTCAATCTCACGCAGCTCGTGAGGGAGCTCCAGCCCGCTCTTGCCAATGTCCTCTGTGTGTATAGGATTTTCCTGACCGCTCTTTAGATAAGAGTCCACAAGACTGGTGTAGTCAGACATCAGAGCGTCCAAAAGTACAAGACGAAGAGTTTGCAGGTGGATCACAGACAAAGCCATGACTTTAAGGAGCGGAGCAGGGCAGGGACGGACATACCAGACTTGTTGGTCTTCCCTACAGAGCTGATCTTTGATGCTCAGAGAGGACAAGGGCATTTTTAAGTGATCGTTGATGACCTCTTGCAGCACACACACCCGCGTGGGCAGGAATCCACCTGTCTCTGCGTAAAAGTGCATCACATCTGCAACCTGAGTATCAAACACGTTCAGCAGATTCACGCCAAACTGCGCACTCAGACACCCGGAGATCCTCCGGCAGTCGTGCATGACTTTCAGGATGTTCTTGCTCTCCAGAATGGTGGAAAGGCCATTTCTGAAAGCTCGGGCACCCAGCAACAAGATGTCAAAGAGGTACACGTTGTTTTTGGTTGCCACCTGCAGCCAGCAGAGCCTCTCGTTCTGAAATGCACCAACTCCATCCAGACCAAGCCCGATCACCTGCTGCTTCCGGATGTGCATCAGTGCAGGACCAAACTTCTCGTGGAACTCATCTACCACCACGTAGTTCACGGAGTGCTCTTCCTCCTCTATCACTCCATCATCAAACAGCGTACTTCTGTAGGGCTGAAACTCAGCCAGGCTCAGCTGGCCGACCTTGCCATGATCCTCGTCCTCCAGGGGGTCAGTGTTAGACGAGGGAGCAAACTCAACATTCTGAATTTCTTGTCCAAAGAAGAGTTTAGCTCCGCGAAACCGGCTGCCGCTCCGGATCTCAACCACGTCATCTAAGATGATGGTCTTGTTCAAATTAATGCGTTGAACGATGCCCTCAAATGTGCTCTCTTTTGTTATAAGTCGGATGCGTTTACTTTTAAAGCTCTCCAAAAACTGATAGTCGTCCAAAGACACCATTTTAAAGCATGTATATATTTATTCTAAGCATTTTCTGAACACGTTTGAGGTTTGGAGAACCGTTTATGGTATGTGTCGTAAAAAGTGACGTAAATTTCCTACGAGATTTATTGTTCTTGTTGACGTGAAGTTCTGTGTTTAACAGATTCGACTTTTACATTTATTTGCATAGAGATTAAAAAAGAGAATTATTATTATTATTATTATTATTATTATTATTAATACTAATAAAACGTTTTATGAGACACTTGAACATTACATTTACTTTTTTTTTTAACCAAGTAAAACGAAAAGCATGGAAATTAACAAAGGAAAATATTGTTGAAGAAAAAAAAAAAAAGGGAGTTCCATCTTCTAAATATTTTTTCTTTGACCAAACAAATATATAAATGAACAGATGTTGGTACAAAAACGCAATAAACCCTTAAACTTGTATTTTGAAGAAAAATAAATCCTTCCTTAGCTTTCCTTTCACTAAACATTTTGCCATTTCTCTCTTTCTTCACTTTTGTTTTCTTTCTGACCTTGAGGTCCAATTTACTCTAAGCAATCAATAGGATTTAGGTGCAGTCCATGGTAGGCCATTCTATGGTAGATAACACTTCAGCCAACTATTTGCTCTCTCTCTCTCTCTCTCTCTCTCTCTCTCAGAGCTTGGAGGTATGCTTCAAGTTATTGTCTTGTTGCATGGTGAACATGGTTCCAATTTAGCAGACACCATTTTCCCTTAGCCCTTAACCTTATATAATGTATGAGCAGACATCTTTGTCGTATAATATATGTTGTGTGTGATAAAGATATAATTTATATATTTTACATGGTAGATATTTGAGTCTTTTGAGATGAAAAAGCAGTGATAATGCCCAAAGAATTATTACAACATGCCCAAAAATGATGGAAATATTTGAGATGATTGTCTGTGAGTGTCAATGTGCTGTCAGTGGCCAGTATGCTGATATTTAAGTGTGGGTGGTAGTGGAGACATGAGTGAAAGAGTGTGAATAGGAGCAATGACTAAATCACAGTTTGTTCAGGATCATGACACCGCTAGGCTTCAAGCTGCTGGTTCTGAATTGAATGCTGTTGAATTGTCTGCTTTGTGGCAGTCTGGTAAACAGTCAATGTGCTGGATGATTGCATTCTGTGGTTATTTTCAGAGCCTTCTTCAGACTTTGTGTATGTCCTTACATGTAAGATGGCCTTGCAGTCACAAATGGAAAAGCTTCCAAACCAGACAGTAAGGCTACTTTTACAGGTACATTTGTAGATGTTGGTCCAGATGTAACAGGGAAGACCAAACTTTCTTTAGAAAGTAGAGACACTGATAAGCAGATTTAATTACTGTCTTCGGGTAAAGCGACCAGGTCAACAGCATAACCACTGTACAAGGGAACAGTCATCTCCCTAAAGCCTCCTGTAGTCCACAATCATCTCCTTACTTTTGCTGATGTTATGGCCTATACAGTGATGAGACCTTTCTGTGCTCGGTGACAATTGTAATTGAATGAGGGAACAGCGAAGGTAGTGAGAACACGTTCTTGTAGACCTCCTGTGTTCAGAGATATTGTGGGGAAATATGGTCACAGATTCTCATCACCTGGGGCAGTGCTAGAATTATGTCAAGTCTTATGTGGGGGTCCCCAGTTGTTGGGGTTGTGGAATGTGGGGGGGTGGCTTCTTTCTGTCAGATTCAGCTATTTACAATGTAACACAAAACATTGTGAAAGTGTTGAAGGACCTGTTTTTATTAGTTAAAACATCAAAAGGATGGCAAAGTATCAGGCGATGTCAGGGAAAAAATACATGTTAACCTGTAACTTTTCCACCTAGAACAGACCATAGTGCTCTGTCTGGTTTTGTCTGTGCTTGCCTTCCTGTATTGGTTGCAGTTGACAGCCGATGGCCATCTTTTGAGTGCAAACTCAAATATGTACTGGATTTTTGCCAAATTCTTTCCGCAAATATAGGCTACTAGCTTTAAATGAGGGTTGCTTTCGTCTGAGCACCCCTGCATAACCGGGCCTATTAATAATGAAAAATGTGTAATTTATGTTGAATACAAATCCCCTGGCATGGAGTAAATAAATATAGTAGAAAGACAGAAAGTGAAAATTACCCCTCAAAAAAGTCAGCAAGTTTTCTTTTCCAAAGAGGTGGTTTATTACTCTCTATTTCATAGCTGCTTCACATAGCAGCGCCAAACAAGCGGTAAATGAGATCACCCATATGGCGGCTTTTAGATGTGGGGGTGTTTGCATTTTACAAAGACATGACATCTATTTAAATAAACATCCTTATGTCACATAAATGATTGTAAATAATTAATTAATTTAATTTGCCATATCCTAACTGCTTGAATTTAATCAGATGTGTAATTCATATATTTATTTACTAAAATAATCATTAAGTTTATAATGCAATTGCATAGATGAGTGTTCTGCCCTACATCCTTATGCTTTGCATTGTGTTTGGTTGAAAAGATGGTGTGAATATATTGACCAGATTTATAAATGCATCTTCACACTGTGGTTGAGAATAGACTCTTGGAGTAAGAGCTGTTTATTACATTGCACAACACACACACATACACACACATTTACAATTCCTAGAGCCAATTTACTTTAGCCAAGCCTATCTGGGATGCCAGAGAAAACTTACAAGGACACAGCTAGAACCTACACAGAATCCATGCAACAATTCTGAAAGTTTCTGAATAAACCAGGGACTGGTCAGAAAATGAAAAAAGAAAATGTGAAATGTAATAGCGTGAAATTCTGAAACAAAAACAATGCAACACAAATTTTGTTATGCAATATAAATATAATATAATAGCACAATTATAATTGCTTACACGAATTAATCAATTTTTTTAAATCTGTTTTAAAAAATCTGTAAATATCAACATATACATAAATATATACTAATAAAAAAATCACAAATATTTTAATAAATTAAAGCGTATATTCGTGAATGTTTATCTTAGTATCTTATATATATATATATATATATATATATATATATATATATATATATATATATATATATATATATATATATATATTTTTTTTTAATTATTATTATTTTTTTTTTTTTTTTTTTATATATTAAATAATAGAAGTCACTACGTCCTACGTCCTCCAAAGCGACACAAATATTTGTATCAAATATAAATATAACATCACATTTCATATAATAAAAATAAACAAAGTACAAGATGGTCAAATCTTTTAAATACATATATATATATATATATATATATATATATATATATATATATATATATATATATATATATATATATATATATATATATATATTAAGTACGTTTGTTGAACGGAAGTTTATTCGCTGCAGCGGAAGTGACGTTACAAAGCAACCCCTCTTCAAAAACACTGTGGAGGTGAACGCGGTATTTTGGAATTGCGTTATAGTTCTATATACATTTCTTGTTAGGTGTGCCTATAGATATAGTTTGAAGATTTGTCTACATCAATATTTATATGATACGATTTTATTTGGAGTAAGGGTAAGAGTGAGAGACTGTCGGTTAGCTGAGTTTGCTAACTGAAACGGTGTGCGCGCGTGCTTATTAGCTGAGAGAATTAGCAAGACTCGCGTGATGAATAGAGTTTTAGTTACACTGTCGGCGTGAGAATAACCTGTAAAGATAAACGTGTTACTCTGTGCCTTATTTTATATTTATTTAGCAAACCATAGTGAGCGGCTTTAGTGTATGGAGACGTGAAACTCGGCTAGCTGGCTAAATAAACGTGTTATTGACGGTTCCTCAGGTTATAGTGGACCTGTGCGGTGGCACGAGCGCCTTCATCTGCAGAGTGAACAGCGATGGCTGCTCCTGTTGCCATACAGCAGCCCAGCTATCTGCTGGTAAGATCATTTTAAAATCCAGCAACCCATGAAAACGCTTGAGATTTTTATTCCGAATGTAAACACTTCCTGGAGTGTAATCTGTACTCAGTTCTTTTTAGGTATGTGTGCAAGTTTGCATTGTTAACAGACAGACTTGTCATTTGTTCTTCAGCTTTCAGTTCTCTTGCTAATTACATCCACTGCCTTTACTCAGCCTGGATTTCTCAAACTTTATTTATCATACATACCATTTTACAATTCAGATTTGTTTATCCTTCACCCCAGAGGTGACTTATATAATTGGCTCCCCTGTTTCGAAAATATAAAGACTATATTCTGATAATAAATGTCTTCAAGACAGATTGGTGGTATGAAAAAGCAAATCTGGGACTGATTTCTTTCTAGTCCAGACTGTACATGCATGCAGGCTGTCAGTGGCAGTCATGTCAGGTGTTTACACAGAGTGACACACCCACTAGAGTAGATCTTTTAAGTTGATATTGCAGTGGCAGCTCAGTGCTTAAGATGTTGGACCTGTGATGGGAAGGTCATGAGTTCAAATCCCAGCTACTGCTGCCACTGCAGGGCTCTTGAGCAAGGTCCTTAACCTTCATCTGCTCAGCTGCATTAATGAGAATTGTAAGTCACTCTGGATAATGGCATCTGCCAAATGGCCAGCTAACGTGGCAGACAAAGGTCTGTGTCTCCATTCTCAGTTTCTGTGTTTCTATGTTGTGTGTTCCCAGGGCTCATTTTACTTGCAGGTGTGCTTTTTCTCCCATCAATTTTATTTTTATTAATATATATAAATCACAACCTTTGTGTGGAAAGTGGCGTACTCATGTTTTCAGCCTTGTTTTGGGCGTACGCCACGTTTATAAACGAGACCCCTTGACAGGTAAAGAGAAGAGGTTGACAGAAGAGGTTGCAGAATGGAAAACCGAGGAACGGAGAGAAAACGGCGAGGGGCGAGGAGAAGATTCAGGCCAAAGAACACAACAAAGTTTCCAAAGTTTGGAATCATTTTAACTAAAACGTGAAAACACCGTACAGTGAAAAGAAGTACAAGAAGAAGTACTTCCGATCCGATTACTCGATCAATCGATGGGCTATTAGGTAGAATAAATATTATCATAGAGATTAGATTTTAGCTTTTGTATATTTGACTTCTTAATCAGTCACCACTGCTTTATCCTGTCCCATTATGCACTGGAATTACAACATATATAACTAAGCGCATCTACGCATGTGGGCACTTTTGTTAATAAAGATTTTTTATTATTTGGAACAGGCAAACCTCAAAGCAGACTGGAGCACTAAG
This sequence comes from Silurus lanzhouensis, assembly GCA_039877035.1. Classification (NCBI taxonomy): domain Eukaryota; kingdom Metazoa; phylum Chordata; class Actinopteri; order Siluriformes; family Siluridae; genus Silurus; species Silurus lanzhouensis. The sequence continues at coordinate 6,027,248 of JBCEWE010000458.1, read as the reverse complement.
CCACTACTTCAGCGGTGTCAGGAGCTGGTGAAAGTGATAGATGACTATCCTGCTAAGGTAGAGCACAAACTTAATTTAGTGGACATATTGAACTTGTTGGTGTTGTTGCACATTTACACATTTAACCTAAATCATGCATTGTCAAATGACATTCAAGCTGCCATAGAAATTCTGTTACTGGACACTTTTATATACGTTTTTTTAACGATTGATAAAGATGTTCCTTTACAACAACAAGGACTAAAACCTTCGGTGTGATGCTTTAATAGTAAAATTATGCTTACTGGAAGAGTGCTGTGATTAAGAAGGGTAAAAAATTCTTTAGACAACCTTGAGGGGTTGCCTTAAATTGTAGTTGTTCTTTGTTAATAAATGACATCAATTTGTTTGTTGTATTGTAGTTGCGTTTAATGTTAATTAGACAAAAGCACATCTAATCATGTGCTCAGGTCAGAATCCACAGCTACAGCTTTAACTCTGCCTGTTACAAGAAAGTTGTGTGACTTCGACTCAAAATTCACATAAACAATATAAATACGAAAATCAGTGTATTAAAGTGACTCTTTTTTCAAATCAGGAGCTTCACCTGGTCTTCCCATGGCTGGTTGAGAGTATCTTTGGCAGCCTAGATGGGGTCATTGTGGGTTGGAACCTGCAATTTGTGCACCCTCGCATGAACGAGTACAACATTGTTCTGGACTTTCTCGATCCATGGTTAGTGTTTTTCTGCCGTTTCTTTATATACAGTAAAACCTCGTTGGACGAGCATAATTCGTTCTTGAAAATTGCTCGTAGGTCCATTTGCTCATACGTTCGAACAAATTTTCCCCATAAGAATGAATGTAAAAGCGATTTAATCCGTTCCAAGACCTCATTCGATCGCTTATTTCTGCACTTAAAAAGTATTTGTAGCCTATTTTAACAAACAAAATTACCGTAATGTAAACATAATTTAACACTTACCCATGTGAAAGTGGTTGATTGCGAGTGTAAGACGCGCACCTCGCTCGTACTTTTCCACTATTTCCATCTTGTTTTCAATGGTAATTCTATTTACTTTCTTTTTCCCAGACATTTTTCAAGATTTTTAGCAACCGAGCGATAAGTCATCCACTAAGCGACTGATGCTTCCCTCGGCTGAAAGCAGGGAACCGGCAGCATGGGTTTGCTCGTGCCTTCAAAATTTGCTTGCAAAATAGGCTAAAATTTTGCAAGCAAATCTCTGTTTGCTCGTACTATTAGTTGCTCGTACAATAGGGTTTTACTGTACATACACACACGCAGTGGTGTGAAAAAGCGTTTGCCCCCTTCCTGATGTCTTATTTTATTTGCAGTGTAAAATGTTTCAGATTGTCAAACTAATTTAAATATTAGTAAAATATAACAAGTGAACACAACATTTTAAATAAAGGTTTTTATTATTAAGGGAAAACTAAATCCAAAACTACATGGCCATGTGTGAAAAAAGTGTTTGCTGCTGCTGAGTAAAAAGAACATAAAGGCTTGTCTCAGTTTTGCTAGAAAACATATTGATGATCCCCAAGACTTTGGGGAAAATACTCTGTGGACTGACGAGACAAAATAACTTTTTATTTTTATTTAAAGGTGTGAATCCCATTACGTCTGGCGTAAAAGTAACACCGCATTTCAGAAAAAGAACATCATACCAACAGTAAAATATAGTGGCGGTAGTGTGATGGTCTGGGGCTGTTTTGCTCCTTCAGGACCTGGAAGACTTGCTGTGATAAATGGAACCATGAATTTAGCTGTGTACCAAAAAACCCTGAAGGTCCAGCTATCTGTTCGTGACCTCAAGCTGAAGTGAACTTGGTTTCTGCATCAGGACAATGATCCAAAACACTAGCAAGTCCTCCTCTAAATGTCTTAAGAAAACCAAAATGAAGACTTTGGAGTGGTCTAGTCAAAGTCCTGACCTGATTCCTATTGAGATGCTGTGGCATGACCTTAAAAATGCGGTTCATGCTTGATAAGCCTCCAATGTGGACTGAACAACAATACTGCATAGCTGAGTGGACCAAAATTCCTCTACAGCGCTGTAATGGACTCATTGCAAGTTATCACAAACGCTTGTTTGCAGTTGTTGCTGCTAAGGGTGGCTCAACCAGTAGATTTAGGGGCAAACCCTTTTTTCACACAGGGCCATGTAGTTTTGGATTTTGTTTTCCTTCAATAATAACCTTCATTTATAAACTGCATGTGTTGTTCACTTGTGTTATCTTTTACTAATATTTAAATTAGTTTGATGATCTGAAACATTAAAGTGTGACAAACATGCAAAAAAATAAGAAAGCAACCAACTGTAGCTAAATGATGTTTAGCTGAGATATACACCTGACTAATCTATGAAATGAAATTACTTGCCAAGTAATTATACACTATACTGGCAGAAGCATTTGTACAGCTGACCATTGCACCCATATGTGCTTGTTGATGCTCCTATTCCAGATTTAGTCTTTTTGTTGTTGTGTTAAACTCCACACCTCTAGCAAAGATTTCTAGTGGATCTGTGTGGGTGGCTGTGGGGATTTGTTCTTTTAACTATAAGTACATTAGTGAGGTCAAGCACTAGATTTGCATAAGAGGGCCTGGGGCACAACTGGCATTTCAGTTTGTCCCAAAGGTGTTCTTTTGGGTCATTTTCAGTGCTCTGTGCAGGTCACTCAAATTATTCCCCTCCATCCTTGACTTATGTAGGAGTGTAATTATGGCTAATCCCTGTGATGTCTGCACATTGTAAAATTAGCTTGTTTTAACCTTTAGATTTTTTTCTTTGGTATACAGTTATAAAAAAAAATTAAAGCTGCAAGCAGCGATGTGCGGGCCCTCGCCGGGCTCACCGCCACCCGATGGCCTGAGGAAAACAGTGAACAGTGGGGCGAGGTGCATGTAAGCGAGTAAAGCATGGAGAATTATGGCAGTCATTTCAAAGTGCCACTCTTCTTGTTGCCAGCAGGTGGCGCTATGACTATAACTAAATATGCAAAGGTAGATCTGTTCAGATCAGGAGTCTTATCAGTCATGTGAAGTTTGAAGCAGATTGGACATTGTATGTCCAAGTAATAGCAACCTCCCTTTTTCATGGCGAATTCTCGAAATTTGTCCGACCACCATGGACACTCCCTTTCACGAAAACTCTAGATCTTCGCAATGTAACATTGCAAAGGCCTTTAGATTATACCTACCAAATTTGGTGTCAATCTGAACAAATCTCAACTGTTATTCCCATGGCGAGACATTGAAATTTGTGACGGCGCCATGGAGACGCCCTTTAACAAACGCTCAAGATCTTCACAAATCACTAGCGCAAAGGCCTTAAGATAAGACTGACCAAATAGAAAAGGGGATGGCATTACATTTCTAGGAGTAGTTCATTGCACAGTAAAACATCACACTTCCTGTTGCCAGCAGGTGGCGCTATGACTATTACTAAATATGGAAATGTAGATCTGTTCAGATCAGGAGTCTTATCAATCATGTGAAGTTTGGGGCAGATTGGACATTGTATGGTCGATTTATGGCAACTTCCGTTTTCATGGCGAATCGTCAAAATTTGTCAGACCACCAAGGACACGCCCTTTGACGAAAACTCTAGATCTTCGCAATTTAACATCGCAAAGGCCTTTAGATTATGCTTGCCAAATTTGGTGTTGATCTGAACAAATCTCTAGGAGGAGTTCGTTAAAATACGACATGTGCGAATGGCAAAATCGACCAAAAATTTGCTCCTACAATTAAAAATCCCCGACTTCCTGTTGGGTGTCGGATTTCGTACCAAGAAACTTTTTTGTAGGTCTTAGTGTGGTACATGTGTCTACCGATTTTCAGACATGTACCTGAAACATAGCTTGAGCCACACACCGTTGAACGTGTATATGTGGCACTACTGAGCCGGTTCTGCCACATCCACTTTCGAGGAACATGGCGTATCTAATCTTTCGACTTTGTTCGCTGTGTACGCAAAGTTTCGTGAGTTTTCGATGAAAAAAAATGCAAATAATAATAATAAATAAACGGAAGGAAAACAATAGGGTCCTACGCACCTTCGGTGCTCGGGCCCAAAAAAAAAAAAACTTCACCTGCATTTATAAATGGACTTAAAATGTACCAATGCTTTTTTTTTTCTTTAGAAGCATTCACATGGAAGTGTTCTCATTTCATCATTCTGGTTGGACTGCCTTGTATGTATTTTTCCTGACATTATAATGTGTGTACTGCAGTGGCCCCATGATGAAGCTGGTCTACAAGCTGCAAGCAGAGGACTACAAATATGAGATCCCCATCAGTTATTTGCCAGTAAGTCAAACAATTTATTATGCAGTTTATCATAGCATTTGGATGGATGTTTGGCTGAAATTCGGTTTTTTCTTTTTATTTCTTCAGGGTCCTGTGAAGGCCTCTTTTCATGAGGGTGTTCTGCCTGACTGTGCCCTTTTTCACAATAAGTTACAATTCCCCATGTCAGACCTCATCATGCTCAGTATGTTTTAAAAAAATAAAAAGTCTTGAAACATGAAATGTTGATGTCTGCTGCATCATCCAGTCTGATTCACCACTGCCACGTTTTGTTTCTTTCTTAGATCCCTTTGAATACTACATGTTCATCTTTGCTTACAGTCTTATTGCACCAAAGGTATGTTTACCATTAGCTTCTGTGTGAGAAATGTTCTCTGAATAGTGTTTCAGACTCTGTAACTCTGTAGTTACTGCTTTCAAATGTGTGCGTGTTTAGTCAAACTCTTTTACAAACAGTTTAAGAAATCTAATGCTCACAGTTAACTCTGTGGTTCATGTGAAGACACTTTAAAAGAAAATGAAAAAGCATACAATTAAGCGGTTGCATAAGAATGCACACCCCATCAACATGTTTAAGTGCATTTTAGTTCTGGATATAGCAGAGTAGTAAACAACCAATGTAAAAACCAATGTTTCTTTTATTTTAATTTAAATCTAAAAAAATGATCAAAATCTGAAAGTTTGCTTACACACCTTAGTTGCTGCATGTGTATAAGAAAATGTCTACAGTCTTTTTTAAAACAATGTTTTTTTTAATACTACCAAACAGCCTTTCAATGGAAAATAGATACAACAATAACATACATGCATAAATTTACAATAATATATTGGCAGCACTACTACCGTAATAAACCTACTACAGAACTGGTATTACCACACACACACACACACACACACACACACACACACACACACACACACACACACATCCTACTGTAATTGCATTTAACCTGTCATTTATTTAGAACCTGCGGCCCATTATAAAGGGTTCACATTATGTTTATACAAACGCAACAAGGTTACTGTTAGTCTTTTCTTTTAGCACCCAATACCCTCACCCACCCTGAAAACAAATCTTATTTTAATAATTGTACAAATAAGTGTGAGCATTTGTTTTTCTACATAAATATTTGAAAACTATTTTCAGAACTATCCTCCTGGACAACGTGGCAGCTGTTCAGACAGTGCTTACTTTGTGCTTGTTGATGCCTACCTCAAGCACTTCTTGCCCACAGAGGGAAATGTGCCCCCATCTCCTTTCTCTGATCCAAGGGGCTCTGTTGCCTCTCCAGCTCCACGGTATTTTCCCTTCACATACCTATTTTTCTTTCATATTTTCTTTTATATTGTTTATAATTATAAGAAAAAAATGCAATTTTGGAACTAATGATCACAAATATGTATATTTATAGACGGCTGTAGATGTTTACTTTCATGACAATTGTCAATAAATCACTGTTTATATATATATATATATATATATAGAGTAGAGCAGTTGATATTTTTAATAATCTAGTATTCTACCGATTATACCAACAATTAATTAGATAAGACATTTTTCTTTAATAAAGAGCAATACTAAGTGTGTGTGTAAATAAATATATAAAACGGTAATATTTAATTAATTCTGACAAATGTATAACAGATCAATCAGTATTCTACCTGTCTATGGATGTATCATGTTTGTAGGTTGATACTTTTTCTGTTTTTACAGAATAAGAATCTAAAATAAAAAAGAATCTTCTGAAATATTAATTGTCTTGCCAATTTAAAAACAAGAATCAGCAAATCTGATTTCTCTCTGCCCCAGGTCTCCTAGTGTACCTTATGTTGGCTATGGCATTCACAGCAGCAGCCTGCTAAAGCGACACATATCCCATCAGCCCTCAGTCAACGCTGACCCTGCTGCTCAGGAGATCTGGAGATCTGAAACCCTCCTACAGGTGAAAATGTTACACACATCTGCCCAAACTCTAACACTCAATAGTTTAATCATGTTTTAGTGAACCATGTTCCGTCATGAGTGAAATCCAGTCAACTTCAGTTTTGCTTGAATTAGCTGAGACATGTTTGCTTCCTTTGCATTCTGCAGCAAGAAGCCTAATATATCTAACAAGTACACTGTAAGCACAATTATTAGGCAAGGAAGTATTTTTGACAAAATCACAAATTTTATGCATATTTTCCAAACCCAAGCTTTGTAAACTTGAATGCTTATTGGTTTTAAGCATATCGGGTGATGAGTATTTGTGCAATGAGGGAGAGTGTGGCCTATCAGTACTGGATCAGTAACAGACACAGAGCTCAGACTCAGATGCCAGCAAGGTGCTGATGGGGTACTGGTATGGTCTGGTATTGTTAAAGACGAGCTAGTTGGACCTTCTTGGGTTGAAGATGGACTCAAAATCAACTCCTAGAACTACTGCCAGTTAAGAAGACACTTTGTTCAAGCAGTGATACAGGAAAAAGTCTGCCCAATAATTGTACACAAATATTCTCCTAAAACAGCCAAAACATCACTTTTACTTTCTTAAATATTCAGGTTAAAGGCTTGTTAAATTTTAATGGATTAAACAAGAATACAATAATCAACTACAATAATAACATTACTCTTCAAAAATACAACTTCCCTAATAATTGTGTACACAGTGTGTTACAGGTCTAATTCATCATCCAGTTGTCTTACAGACATAGTCTCTTAATAATCAGAAAAGTCATTTGAAATTTTTGAATTACTATATTTTTATATGGTAAAAAAAATTAAGTAAGCACCAGTACGTTTAGTGTTTTACTGCTACAGCAAACTATATTGTTTTTACCATTAAATGTTGTAACATTACAATTTGTTTTCCCTGCAACTAAAGTACAATTCTGTTCCAGTATGATGGTGCCCATATAGATATTTTATCAAGGTTTATTCAGAAGAACTTGAGTTTCCAGCACAGATCCCTGAATTGAACACCTTTGGGATGAACTGGAACGTCCACTGTGTGCTTATAATGTACTACCCCAAAGGCCATGGGTTTGCCATGGGTTCAAAGAGGCACATTTACATCTTAAATGGGATTGCGTTCCGTTCTAACTAGCCGACCCGAAAATTGATTTGGGAAGCAGAGGTATGGTGGAGAATCCTGAAGAAACCAACATGGACACAGAGAGACTATTTACTGGGTCAATCAGTGTACCTTGAAGCTGTGAGGCAGCACTTCTACTTGCTTCATCACTGTGCTGTTGTGTTGAATTAAGTCGTGAAGCTAAAATCTGGTCCACTGAAACCCTTTTTTAATGAGCTTTGTTCTTGTTTGGCTCTAGGTATTTGTGGAAATGTGGCTCCATCACTACTCGCTGGAGGTGTACCAGAAGTTGCAGTCTCCTCAGGTGAAGGTAATAGCATAGCATGGGTTTCCTCTCCACCCCTCTTTCTCCACCGCATGGCTGATCGGCTGAATGCCTCCACCCCACAGCCGTGCTTCATGCGAGGGGGCGGGTCGCTGCACGAGTCCCTCACACACAGCCTACTGTTTACTCCACTGCAGTCAGCTGTCAGCCTGTTTTTGCAAATTATTAGGTGATTTAGGTGACTTTGGTTGTGTTTAGCATTTTAGATTTTCACTTTCAAGTTTTTGCCAATGATTTTTGGTTTTTTGCTTGTAGCTCAGCCGGATTAATTTAAAATGGACAGGATTAAGAAATGGATTTTACATAGTTAACTTTGAGTTCTGTGGCACATGGTTTTGGGAGTACAGCCTTTTTTTAAATGTATTTTATTTAAGCATGGTTTCTGGTGTCTGCTTTGTCTTTTGGCTGTGAGCTTTTTTACCTCTCTGGATTCAGGGCTGCTATGGTGGCTGATATAGCATGTTGTAAGTCTGCTATTAAAAATCACCAAAATTAGCATGCTTCCATTCAGCCCAAAGCACTCTACAGCAATACATGCAGTTTACTACATACCAGAGATCTATGGGTAATACACTGTAGATATTGCATTGGCTGAACGCTGTTTATGTAGGAAATGTGACATAGCAACTGCCTTCATTATCATCTGTCTAAAAAATAAATAAGCAAGATGCAGTATTTCCTTTTCCTTTCTGTTATGTCATTTTTAATATTGAACACACCTACTGGATTTGTTCTCATAACAAACAAAAGCTAAATCTGCAGCATTTGTGTTTTTTTCCTCATGAATTTGTCTCGGTTGAATTTATTTTGTATGTTGAGGTTGCTGTGTGTGAAGGAAATCAGCATCTTGTCAATTTTCATTGCATTGTGGTCAAAATTGTTTTGTTCTGTTCTTTCTTTTCCATTTTTGTTCACTCTCATTTCGGTTCTTACTTTGTCCAACACTATTATTTCCTTCCTTGGATTGCATTCTCTCCCTTTTTCTTTCTCTTGTCATTTTCACCTTCCTCCTCATTTCCTTTCTTCTTTCTTCCCCCTCCTCTCCGTTGTGTGTTCCTCCTCCCCAATTTGTGATGGGTCCTTCAGCTGGCGTTGCTGCAGTACCGTCTCAATATGTCCAGCATGCTGTGCCAGCCCCCGGCCCCACCAGGCTCTGGGACCTTCCACACATACCAAGTACTTTTACCTTTTCATTCAGGCTTCCTGGAGGTAAATCTAAGGGAATTTTTTCCACTGCATTAACCACAGATACCAGTCAAGTGCTACACCGAATTATTTTTCCATTATTGTTTTGGAATCTTTTTAAAAAAAAAAAAAACCAGAAAGGCTCTCAAAACTGTGGAAATGTGTGCTACTTTTGTTGGCAGGTCTATCATGTTATCATGTAAGTTCTGGAAGCTCAGTGGAAACATAGTTATGCATACTGTAACACAACCCATACATGTAGCAATTAAATACAATTCTTGATTAGTTATGCAATAATAGTAGTGTAATAATTATCCATATTAATTTATTTGTTAATAGAAATACCTTATGCTTGTTTGATCTACTGATGATTTATAATTTAAATAAAAAAAATATATATATATATATATATAAAATACATTAATAATAATTATATAAAAATATTGAATGCACATAAAACACACTTTTAATTGTTTATTTTATTTTATTTTTATAACCTTCTCCATTGACCCCTGTATTGGGCTGGTGTTTGTTTTGGGAGGTGCAGTGGAAAAACCTCTTTAGTGAGCAGAAGGCTCTGGGATCCTGGCAGAAGAGTGTGGGGTAGCGTTCTACTAGTCCATGAGGAACAGTTTAGGTTTATTAGCATATGGTTGCTGTGTAGGTGTGCAGTGAGAAATCTTTACCAAGGTGTCACATGGAAGAACATACGTTTCTGGTAGCTTGTTTCTCTCTTTAAAGAGCATGCTCATTTTATTTACATTGTGGTGGTTTTAACACACCTTATGTATTGTCATTTGTGTTCACTGTTTCCTCTGATTGTGTGTACAAACAAAACTACACTGTTTAATATGTTCATATTTTGGTAGTGCAAATGAGTGTTTTGGTGATACAGTATAGTGAGCTGATGTGTGTGTGTGTGTGTGTGTGTGTGTGTGGTGGTGGTGGTACCAACTTAGGAACCCTTCAGCCCGACAGAGGAACACGTTCTGGTGGTGCGTCTGCTTGTCAAACACCTGCACGCTTTCTCCAACAGTCTCAAGCAGGAGCTGGCCTCATCCTCCCCCTCCACACACACACATGCCAGCCCTCTCGAGGAGTTCAAGAGGTGAATTTTACAACCATCTTCCACAAACCAAGCAGCACCAGCAAGTATTACAGAATATCAGAGCCCTGACCTCAAAAACACTGAACATTTGTGTGATTACAAACCTAAACTCTGCACCAGATCTTCTCATCATACATCAGTAGACTAACTGCATTCATGATCTTGTAGCTAAATAAATGAATCCCCACAGCTCTAAAATATGTGAAATTCTGTCCAGAAAAGTGGAGGTTAGTCACTAAATCTTTAATGTACTATTAAAAAAAAAAGGCACTATAAGGGTGTGATGGTCAGGTATCCACAAACATTTCAGTTTATACAGTTTTAATTAGTTTTCTTTTATTTTTTTAAGGCAAAGGTTATAAATTCTCAGTTGTGAGCTTTAGCTGAGCACACTTTTCTCTCTTGGCTGCAGCCGAGAGGATCATGTACTTGCTGGGGTTCCTTTACTGCTTTTTTCATCTTCTTCCTTTTTTTTTTTTCTTCCCTCAGGGTTGTAATGCAGAGGTTTGTTCAGCAGAAGCTGTACGTCTTTCTGCAGCATTGTTTTGGTCATTGGCCTCTCGATGCCTCATTCAGAGCAGTAGGCATTTTTACCATATAATACTGTGTGCGCGCGTGTGTGTGTGTGTGTGTGTGTGTGTGTGTGTGTGTGTGTGTGTGTGTGTGTGGTGGGCTTTAATTTTTATGAAATGTTTTACAGTACATGGATTAATGAGGATACATGTAAAAAAAAAGAAGTTTTCATCCAGTTTATATGACCAGGATCTTACTTGGACTAAATAGGGTTTGAGTGGAGTGTAAACTGAGACTGTGTGCTTTTGTTACTTGTTAGCCAGATTAGCCTCATAACTGCATTGCACACAAAAAAAGCGAGCCCCATTTGTTTGCTAATTGATTTTTGGTAAAGCAGATTATATTGTGAAAAAAAATCATATATTTTGCACTTTATTTATAATTTTCATCATTTTCTGTGGGTTTTTTTTTCAGGTGTTAGAAACATGGTTGAGTTATATCCAACCCTGGAGGTATACAGAAGAGAAAAACATTCCGATGGCAGAGGCTCAGAATCGATCATTACCTGATAAGTGGTAATTTTTTGCTCATGAACACCTCAATGTTTAATCGTCTTTCTACTTAATTTGAATATTTTTGCTTCTTGCGTCTTTGGCTTAACCAGTTCTTTTTTTTTTCCAGGGCTTTCTTTGTACAAGAGAATCTTTTGATGTACACAAAGCTCTTTCAGGGTTTCCTTAATCGGGCTTTACGCACAGACCTCGTCAATGCCAAAAATGCACTGATGGTATTCAGGGTTGCCAAAGTCTTTGCACAACCAAATCTACCAGAGATGATTCAAAAAGGTACACATCATGATTTTATTAGGATTGTTTCATTTCATACATACGACTGAACCGAGATATAATTCAGCACAACTTTTTGAAGTACAGGTTTTACTATTCTCCATATAAAAAAAAAAGCACATGTTCTGTATCTAAACTAAATATAAAAAAAAATATTGAATGCCAAATTGTACAGTCAATTCACATCTTGTGTCTGCCAAAAAATGTTGTTTATTATTTTGAGAATTTTTCACTTGGTATAAATTTGTAACATCAGTGTTTTTTTAATTAGTTCTTCAATTGACGTATTTTTAGTCATTTTTTTTTAGACTTTACTTCTATTTAGGACTGGTTAGCTATACTGCCCATTTTGCATTTAGGAGAACAACTGTTCCTCGAACCCGAGCACGTCCTCCATCACCGACAGGCGCGTGTCTTCCTCTCCCCTACACACGGTGGCAGCTTCCTGTCCTCCCGACAGCCTGCAGGGACAGACTCCGTCTTTAAAGTCAAGAGTCACGTCTACAGTCTGGAGGGGCAAGACTGTCAGTACAAGCAGATGTTCGGCAGTGAGCTGCGTGGAGTGGTGAGTGTAATAACACTGTTGGTTTCTCACACTAGTGTTACACTAATGTTAACCATGCAACAAACGGTTGAAATAAAAGTATGCCATCATTGATTTATTTTTTGCATAATGCTGTATTTTGCTTATTATTTATAATACATCAATAAAAAGCTTAAGGAAATAGTTCAGCTTTTTCCCTGCCCCCTGTATCTTTAATGATATGTATGATTACAACAGACAGAAATGACGTTTGTTTAGACTGAAAAATTTATGCTGACGCTAGAGACTCCTCCCAAATTAGTTAAATAAAGGTCTCGTCACAGTAAACATCACAATATTAACTATTTCTTTTCTAAAACATTAATCAACACTTTTTAAACAATTAGATTTAAGAATTAAACAATGCTATAGGGTGAAGGTAGATAATGTAAAGTAGAGGTCGACCGATATGGGTTTTTCTCTGATATTTAGGAATCAGGGAAGCCGATATGTTTGGCTTATTTTCAACAGTTAATTAATAAGATTTGATACAGAAAATTGCTTAAACTATACATTTTTTAAACAACACAAGCCTCTCCAATCAGTGCAGTTGTTAGCAGGCTTTGGTTCCCATGACTAACTGTAGCTTAAACTACAGCTGTTTAAAGCTCGATAACAACAGTTAGAAAAATTTAGTCACATTCTCTGTCCAAATATTATTCTCATTATCTATTCAAAAGTAGCATGATATGAAATATAGACAAGCTTTAGTACGGAGGATAAAAACTTAAAACAATGTTGACTTCACGTCAGCTGTTTTTCAGCTGTTTTCGTTTGTCGAATCAGTGGCGGAGAAAGAGAACGAGGAGAGAGTGAACTCCGATTGGCTATTTTGCTTAGCGAATGAGCACACGAGAGAAAAACGGAACACGCTTGTTGTCATTCTTGCTCTTATCTTTGTAACTTAGCAGACACTATTAATAAAAAAGCTACACAAATCCGTTAGTAATGATCACGGTAGGTGTAAAACATCCCTGTTTGGATGCCGAATGCACACTACTGTCACCTGCTGGTATTGAAGAGTTATGTTCCCTCACGCAAGCGCAGAAAATATAAGCACGGTCATTCGTGATAATTTCGATTTAATAAAAAGTGCCTAATGTGTACTCTAATGTATAGCTTCTGAAGCGCTGTGCACATATAGTTCCAACATAAAATTCTGTTTCTGGACAACTTCTAGGTGTTGAAGTTGGTGCAAATCATCATGCAGGCCCGACAGACGGCGAAGCGGATCTCTGATCAGTCTGCTGAAGTGGCAGCTAACAGCTCATTCCTGTCATGGTTCAGCACAAGCTTCTCAGACCCTAACTCCACCTTTAATGGAACAGAGGCTGAAGACATGGGAGAGTGCTTTAAAAAGACTCATGAATTTCTGGACAAGGCCTTGGATTATCTGTGCCTGATATTTCGGGTCAGTCTCCAGAGTTATATAATAGTCTTATACATGTTATAGAGGAAGGGTGCAATCTCAATCTGTTCCTTAAAGTTTATTCATTGATGGTTCTCCCACACCTATTTTTCTAGTATTACCAAAAACAAAGGAGCAGCATTATGAGATTTTGTATCATGGTAATGGGTAATGTTTTGCATTAATTAACATGAAATACATTTCAGCAAATTATGTTGCACATATCTACCATTAAGACACTATCTGTCTATCTGTCTTAAATCTCAAATGGCTGCCTGCCACGTCTTTGTTAAACACGCTTCCTAGAATAGGAAAACATGAGTATCAAATATGTTGGAGCAAAACTATGTATACCTGCACTCCAGTTTCTATTTTATAAAAGAGATCGGTGAAAGGGCTTGATTTTAGTCTGCAATGTTTATCTCTGTAGTTGAATGCAGGACAGCGGACTCAGCTGATGGCGAATGTGAACTCGACAGATGACGACAGCGATTCGAAACAGCTGCCGCATTGCATCCAGAGTGAAAACGGTCCTGTGCTCACAGATCTTGGTAGGATGCAGGTACGGACGCTTTTACTCATTTACGTTAAGGCATGTGGCAGGCGACCTTACCTTTGTCATTTTATACAACTGAGTAGTATAGTGTCGACTTGGTGGTTTTTGGGAATATGAATTCCCTCTTCTTTTTTTATTTTTTATTTATTTTTATTTATTTTTATTTATTTTTTTTTATTAGACGTCAACTTAACCACTGACCTACCACTTTCTCATCATCATTAGAAAGTATAAAATTGTACTTCATTTTATTGATTTAACAGAGGTTTTTGACCTAAATATTAATATTGAACGTTAGCGTCAGAATAGTTGCACTAGAAGATTACCTGAGACACTTTATATCGGTCTGATTATATAGTTTTGCCTCAATAGTTTGGACAAAGAACCAGAATACATTGAAACTTCATGAATTTCATGAATACAGTTAATGACTATTTGGGTCTACCACTGGTCAGTAAAGTGAATATAGGATGATTATTGTTACCAAATCTAGTTATAGAACCTGTGTGTTTAACTAGCTAATGTACATTTGACCAAAGCTAACAGCTATTTGCAGTGGCTGTGTTTTTAAGCCACAGCTAATGTTGTATTGTCACACAATTTTGTGTCTTTTAGAATAAAAGTAGTTTCATCAGGACTGTTAAAGGGTAATTCCTATAACTTGTACATAAAATGGCGTCTGGATTGTACAGTCTTGAAAGCATAGACAGCATTTTAACTTTGTTATAGGTATCATTTAAAACCGCTAAACTCCATCATTTGTATCTCTCAGGTTCAGATTTTTGTTGGATAAAAACCTGCTAGATCTGTTTCATTTTGCCTTAGATCATCAATGGCCTCCGACGATTTGAGATTGAGTATCAGGGGGATCCAGAACTTCAGCCAATAAGGAGTTACGAAAATGCTTTTCTGGTCCGGCTGCTGTTCCAGCTTTCATCGTTCATCAACGAGCGGGTAAAATTAGATTTTTGCAGTAACTCAGCTGATGCTTGTGATGTGTAAAACTTCTGGTAGAGCCCTGTGTTGTTTTCTTAACCTCGCCTGCTCCCGCTGAATTTCTGACATTACCACCCACTTTCGTGTGTGTCCCGCTCCCCAAACATTCTGTCACTGCTTATAAAGATTGTGTAAAAATGTACACAAACGTTAGGGCTATGATTAATTATACCAGAATAATATCAGACATAAACCGTTACATTGATAGTAAAATAAAGCAACGCTACAGTAAATATTTTTTTTTTGTTAGCCTTAAAAAACAAAACATTACAGCTAGCGGGCTGGCGGGACACACGCTGTTTGTTCTAGCGCCCTTTCGCACCCGCAGCAAAGGTAAAACGACCCACTCCCAATCCAGCCCTCTAGCTCCTGTCAGTCAACTAGACAGCTTGTGTATTTAAATGCATGGGAATAGAAATGTGTATAATGCATATACATTACTATATACATTTAACCACAGTAGCTTTTTTTTTTTAATTATTATTTTACTTTATTTTAAGTAGTTTGCAGTATATTACATTTTTGCAAGATTACAGATCCATATGAACATCTACTATATTAAACTTTTTCTTTTTACTAAATACACTCATTAGGATACTTCATTACAGCGTAGACCCTACGTAGTACACTAAATGATTAGAGTTCGACCGATGTGGGGGGGTTTTCTGACTGATGCCAATGCCGATATTTAGAAATGAGGGCAAACGATATATTATGGCCATTTATTTTTTTCCTTACCTCTCTTTATCTAATAATTAATAAGACGTGATGCAGAAAATTGCTTACATTTAAATTGTCCCGATCAATCGACCTCTATTCTATATACTAACAACTATGGTTCCAAGCTACGTTTCCAATTTTTTTTGCTCCCACTTTCCGCTCCAGAACCTTCAGATTTTCCAATCGCCAGCTTTTAACATGTTTACAATCAGTCTGTTTGTTTAGGTGTTTGTCTTGTTACTGATTATCTTTACGTTTTGCTGCATATTGTTTTCATTTAAGCAGATTTTGACATTGTATTTTTATATTTAGATTTCATCATTGGTTTCAGATGGTGTTTTTTTATATTATCCAGTATTGACTTTATACAAATTTGATCATTTTTGTAGCACTTTTAAATGTGGTATAAAAATAAAGCTGATTTATATTGTCATTTGACCTGCAGTTTGGAGGCAACATGGAGGCGCTGTGCTCACGACAGGACATCCTGGGGCGCATGAGTCGACACTACCTGAGCATGTCACCAGCGCCTGAGCAACGACGGAAGAGTCCGGCTCCGCGTCAGACGAGAGGTCGAGTGCAGCGGCCACGGCTCAGTCTGCGACCCTTCGCCAGCTATCGTACACTGCTCATGCTGCTGCTGCTCTACGTACTGTTTGCTCTGTTCTCCTTCAACCTTCTGTCCAGCACTGGGCTCATCCTTATTATCAGCCTTCTGTATGAACTACTCCTGTTCCTGTTTGCTGATAAACTCAAAACTCACTGACTCACCAGTGAAGGCTTTATTATTATTGTTATTATTATTTATGATAATACTCACCCTAGTGGGTTTCTTAATTCTGATATAAACATGTGACTGGTGTGAGATTGACCACTGACTGTACGATGCCTTGTTCAAGCTTAAGTTTTACAAAAGTTAACAATCCAATGTCTGCATTGTCCCAATTGTCTCCAAGCGAGGACCATGTTTCTGGTGTCTGGGTATTTCTTCTTTCGGCAGTGACGCCAATGTAGCTAACAAGCAATAGCAGTTGTGTGGATTTGACATTTAGATTTAAATATAAGCACTGATGTGATTTTTTTTTTTTTTTTAACTTCTAAACTACGTTACATATTAGCACTTGGTGTAAAGGGCCATTGTGGACATTTTATTGTCCATAAGCATTTTGCCAGCATTGTACTTTTATATTACAATTAAAACATAGTATCTGAACTTTGAAAGGAGTGACATCATAATCATAGACACATCGGCCTTTTTGAGTATTTATACACATCTACAGCCAAAATCCAAGTGTTGCTTTTAATAAAAAATTTATCTTTCTGTAATTTCAGTAGGGTCTACTTTTATTCATTCAGTTGCACAGTGACTGCGGTTTGGATGCAATTAGTTTTTATTTAATCATTGTGCAGTGTGCGTAGCCTCTGCTCTCTCTCTCTACTGATAATACAGCACAATTCAGCAGAACTCTCACTGCCTGCTGTATGGCATCAGCACATTCTGCAGGCCTACAAGAATTTATTGATAAGCAATTAAACACACAGCCGATTTTTTTTTGTTTTGCCACTGATGTAACCCTAGTGTAGTTCCTCTCATCTCCCTGTGTAACTGGTTGGTTGCAGCTAAACCAGAATGCAGATCTAAGACTTGATTTCTTTCCAAATTCTCTCACGTCACACTAATACTGCGTTCTCATTCTGCCCGCTTTCTGTAGCTGCTGCGTCAGATTTTAAACCACAAAGCTAAAATCAGACCCCCACCTATCTGATGAACTTTTCACATCAGATTCCATGCTAGCACAGCTCGACTTGACTCGCCGTCCATCAAGGTAAAAGGAAGTTGAGCATTAAAACTCTTGGCACCTACTGTAGGTGGTGGAATTAAGGTCCTGTGGCTGCCTGAATTGCTAATTCTGTCTTTAAATTATGTCTAAAGATCCACAGCATGCATTAAATGTGCATTAGAAGCCCAGATTTATAGATATTTTGCTGCCATAATTATCTGTACCATTTTCTGTTTATCAAGGCTTTAGCTTTATGATTAGTTTGCAACTAATCAGGAGTGCATATTAAATATAATATATATATAATCTATAAAGTGCATGTATAAGGTAGAGTGCAAATACAGATGCGCACTTATGTATTGTGCAAAGAGTCAAAGTAGACAAGTATTTATAAGACAAGTAACATGGGATTGCAAATGACGTGCAAACCGCATTAATAAGGTAAAGTGCGGGCTTTTGTTTGTGTGTGTGGCACATGGGTCA
The DNA here is from genome assembly GCA_039877035.1 of Silurus lanzhouensis. Taxonomy (NCBI): domain Eukaryota; kingdom Metazoa; phylum Chordata; class Actinopteri; order Siluriformes; family Siluridae; genus Silurus; species Silurus lanzhouensis. The sequence continues at coordinate 6,009,357 of JBCEWE010000458.1, read as the reverse complement.
GAGTGGAGTTCATTGTTCAGACTGATTTGGGGTTATAATTGTTCATCTTTATTATAATTACAATCTCAGCGTCTTACATTCACCGCTAAAAATGGTTCTATGAGATATGGCCTCATTTTGTTTCTAGTTTCTCTGAGAACCATGGTGTGGGCAGATCATTATTTCCCCACAGACGGCAGAGAACCGGCACACAGGCAACTATAGAAGAATGTGACCCAATATTTCATACAATTCTTGTTTTTTACTAGTTAACTGTGAGAAAGTGCTGAGCCTGGATCAGGAAAAAAAAAGAGGTCAGATATTCTATATCCCCTGCGTCTTCATATTCATTTCTCAGTTTTCTGCACCTTTTCTACCAAAAGGTGCTCAGATTTTATTTTATTTTATTTTATTTAAGTTAAATGACCAACATAGGAGGCAATATGTGTTATCATTTAACATTTGAGGTTAAGACTAATTCTCTTTTTGTGAAAACTAAACATAAAGTATGTTACTATACTAGGTAATATACTAGTATTAGTATATTAGAATAAATCATATTCAGGCACACAGTCTGCCTAAATAAATATTTAGATGCAATATAATAAATGTCTGTACTGTGATCATAAATGTCTCGGTGAAATGTATTTTACATTAAAAGTAAAGCACTTCTTGGTGTGGCATGCTGGTGCAGTGGTCACACTGGTGCAGTGGTCAGCATAGATTACATCTCTTAGTTTTGATCCTAACTTCAGGTATTTCAGGAGTTTCTACATGGTATAGTACTTTTAACAGTGTGTATTACTTCAAGTTCTCTGGTTTCTTCCACCTCCCAAAAATGACAGTAGGTACAGTACATTAGGTACAATGTGTACAGTGAATTGGCAAACCATTCAAGCTGTGTTCTGACTGTGTTCACACTCTCCCCTGACTCATGAATTTCCCCCTGAGATGAATAAGTGATCTCTGGATTCCTGATATAAACTCCTGGCAAAGAAAAAAGCCCATCAGCATCTCTACATTTTGGGAAAAATAAGGAAGGCCCAGCTTCCACCACAGATCCTCACAATCTACAGAAGAACCATTGAAAGCCTCCTGCACATTTGCATTACTGCCTGGTTTGAAAATTGGACCGTCTCCGATCTCAAAACCCTACAGCGGATAGTGAGGATGGTTAAGAGGGTCTCTCTTCACTCCTTTATGGACATTCACAGCACACAGTACTTCTGCAAAACCACCAGCATTTTGGCTGATCACACACACCTCTCACACACACCATTCACTTTTCTGCCATCTGGAAAATGTTAGTGTATTGTTTGGGGCCTCACATCCAGAGTGTATAACAGTCTGCACACAAATCTTTTGTACTGTATTGGTCAGTGCTACAGTGTCACTCTTTCTTCTGTCTTATTTTGTTCTTTTTGCAATAAATGCCCCACATGTGCCTCAGGTAGTTTTGTGTAGTGTTTTGTGTTACGTTTTGTTTAATTGTCTTATGTAGCACCTTGGTCCTGGGGGAAACATTGTTTGGTTTCACTGTACTCCACTGTAGTGCTTGCTGAAGACAAATAACCAATGAAAGAGAGGATAAATTGGCATTTAATGCAGGACGTTTTAGAAATGGTTCTTTTCAGCAAAGTCAAAGTTGAGCTCATCGTTTTGAGGAGACACCGCGGTTTGCCTCGGCGCTGAATCGGTTCTGTTCGGTGAATCGCTGCGCCGCTGACGTCATCGCCTCCCCCCCCGGTGTTTGTCAGGCAGATAGCAGCAGCATTCTTATTTCAATAAGAGCTATTTGAAGCTACTCAGCTCTTTATACCGCGGCAAAAGACGACTTCTAACGAGGTATGGTGCGTTGTGTATCGCATGCTTGTGTAATCTAAGCGATTTGAAGCGGTTTATATTCTGAATGTGGATGTGCTGCTTTATTTTTCGGTTGAATGGAGTGATATGGCCGCCCTTCCCTCTGCATAGCCAAACCACACCGCAACACACACACACACATAACCACACATTTATTAACATTTACAACAAAAATCGGTGTTTTTAAATAAATTATTATATCATTAATGAATAAACGCAGAAACACTATACGTGAACCCGAGGTAGCTAGCTAATCTACATTATGTATTTAATGGGACTGTTACTATTCGACGTATTTACAACTCTTCGATCGATTACAACCGAGTTTCTCGATTTAAAAAACGTGTTAGACATATGGAAACGCAAATAGGTGTATTTTATATATAATTACGCCAATATAATCTAAAGAAACGACTCTCATTGAGCATTTGAGCCGCCCTGCTGTCGACAGGAAAGCAAGCTAGCTGAACTAGCTGCATCAGCTCTGCAGCCATGATAGCGTAATAAATATAAAGCATGGCTGATTACATGTACAATTTTAACAAAATAAACCACACAAACCCGTATTTTATGTATATATGCAAAAAATATATAACAATTAGGATTTTTTTTCTTTTAAACGACCCAAAAGTGTCCTTGAGCACTACAGGAGCCGCCCTGCTCCACTGGCTGGGAGTCGACTCTGTGCGCAGGGAGATACACTCCGGCTTTTATTCGCACGAAAATAACGTGAAACCACTTATGTTAAAATCCAATTTGACAAAAATAGCAGAGCAAAATATTATTTTTTATTGAACAACAGAACGGAGTTGCTGATTATGAAATTGTCCAACACGAGGAATGGGAATCGAGTCGGAGTCGACTCTGGGATTCGAATAGCAGCCTAGGTTCTGTATTTCTAGCAATAAATAATGTCATTTAAACACGAAATAAAAGTAAGTAAAACGGGTCAGATACATTAATGTAATAACACAAAAAACGGTTAGAAGTATTGCTTATCATGGGTGATAAAATCTAAATTGCAATACAAGATAGTTTATTAAATAACTTAATTATTTATATTATTGCCTCTTTCATCAGTACATAATGATTGAGTATTTAAAGCACTGTTGCATTGTTGATCTTGAGCACTATAGAAAGTGCCATTATTGTCAGTAGGTTTTTTTTCCCCTTAGGTATTTATAAATGTCAGCATTTTGTGCCACATTACAGCATTTTATTATAACTGTGCAATCAGTCCACATGATCTTTATTGCTAGTTTAAATTCTAGACTCATTGGCCAGACAGAAGTTATTTGCACAAGCACAATGTATAATATCATGGAAATATAAGCCTAGAACTTCAGGTAATTATATTCACATTAATTAAGAATGTCCAAACCGGGAATACAAGTTTGGGAAAAGACCAGACAGCATTGTTCAGTCGTAAACTGGGAGCCAGTGATTGTTGAAGGTTCAGGGTTTGAGTTGCTTTTCTGTTCACTAGAGTTGTAAAAGGTGGTTTGTGTTATCATAAGCTCAAACCATTCTCAGTTGAAGTTGTCACCAACAAGGCATTTCCACCTGCAGAACAGCAAAGTTTTATTTTTTGCACAGATTATTGAATAAATACAGTTGCTTATGACTGTCTTTTGGCATTGAAAACCATGTCATGGTCAAATGCAGTTAAATATTTACACACCCCCACATCCTCACTTTTAATTTGATGAACATTTACTGAAGATAAGCTGTATTAAAATGCTTTGTTAATTGTGCTGTTGGCAAGAAGGGCCATTGGTACTGCTGTTCCTATTAAAATGGCTGGAAACGGTACACTTTCATACATTACAACGCATTCAGTCCATTAAGTGAAAGTACTTTTAAGTGAAATTTGATTCAGGCTTGCTTTTTGTACACTCAGCATGTTGCAGCGGCTCGGCCTCTACTTTACATTAACGAAGGCTGGAAATGTTTTGTGCTCAGCCATTAGCATGCAGAGTGTGTGGTGTGTTCCCTTAAAGCTTACAAAGCCGTTTACTTCTCCCTCAAAGAGCAACAATGATGTCAAATTTACACTTGGACGAGACCACCATTCTCCCTTCCTTTTTTGTACATATAAACATATATATAATGCACGATTCTTCCTTGCTTTCTTTTCCTTTTTCCTTTCCCACTCCTGAGTTTATCTAATGCTCTCTGAGGTCTGAGGAAGGGGTGTGGTATGTAAAGTCATAGCTGTAGAACTCGGGGTTCTCAGCAGAGGTCCTGTGGGAAACACTTCTTCCTCTTTACATGCAGCTGTGTAGTCTAATAGCTGGTGCACAGCCTGTTCATCATGAACATGTATTGTATACGAGCACATCTGCGTCACTTGTTAACCCTTATCAGAGTTGGTGCATTCCAAAAGCTTTTGTGCTGTGGAATGCATGAGGAAGGGATAATGGTGTCATGTGACATTGTGCTGTAGCACAATCCTACAGCACTGTTTCTCATATTGAAGCGAGGAGACTCCCTGTTTCACATCTGTTTCACATTTGTATCACACATGATCCATATGAGCACTTCCATGCTAGAGCTAGTTTAATTCAGCTGTGGCTCACTTGTTCTTGCATGGTATAGTGTGTTCTAGTGTGTTGGTTGATATTTAATCACCATTCTGTCTCACTGACCTTGTTTACTCTTATGCCCTGTAATGGAGACAGACACAACGCTACCATGTCCAAGTTTGTTAAACCCAAACTGAAGGTAAAGTGTGTAACGCACCGTGTGTTCGTGTGTGTTTGTATGTGTTGCTTATGGTGTGCACTGGTTTCACTCTTTCCTGTGTAGCAAATCTAAAAGCAATTTTCCTCATTGCTTTTCAAGTATCAGGACTGTATCCAGATTAAGATTATCCACATACGCAAGTAAACCCACTAAAGAGACTTTAAATTTACTTTTAATTACATCTTACGCAAGTATAAATGAATGAATCTCTCCAAACATCTTCCAAAAGGTGAGTGATGCATGTGCCTCATGAAAATGGTAAATATTTAAATAAAGTAAAGGAACAGTCACAGGTTTCATCATAAAACAATAATAAAACTATCAGGCAGATTTCAGTTACTAAATGCATGCAGTTAAAGTCTTCTTGGGATACAATCCAGATACATGATGCATGGACAGATGTGGTGTAACCTTCAGCTCTGCAGAGAACTCAGTCAGGGTTCAGGTATAAGGTTTTTTTCCCCCCAATTGTGACACAAAGCTCCATCATGAACAGTCAGTGCAGTTAGTGTGCTTGTGCTGCTGGTCAGCTGTTCGTCATTCAACAAAGATGTGACGGTTCCAGTCTAAATTGTTTTTTTGGAGTTTTTTTTTTCTTTTTTTTTTCAAGAAAATTTAGCCGAGATTTTAACATTTGCGAGACAAGATCCAGTTCAGGAACAGGTAGGTCAAGCGATGGACAAACAAAAGTCGCAAAAACAAGACAACCTTCAATTGGGTAATTTTACTAATCAGCACCTAAATAACAATTGTGTGGTTTTCTCCTTGTATAAACAGCCAACTACCTTTAAGTGACATCTGAGCACACAACAGATTTCAATTTAAAGTCATTTGCTTGTTCGAAATTTCAACCTACATTTCAGAAACCAGGTGGAAAAAAAATAAGCGTGCACTTCCTACTTTCATAATCTGCAAGAGCAATTCCCAGCATGGCATTACTTAAGAAATTGTCAATGACTGTGCGTGTGTGTGGGTGTGTAGGTGTCTGCATGAGGTCAAGCAAAAAAAGGCTTATTAGCCATGACCTCAAAGAATTGCTTTTTTTGCTAACAATTGTTCTACGTTACGTCATTATGGGTGTACTTGTTTTTTTCCTACCTGGTTTCTGAACGTTGGTTTATGGTTTATGCAGCAAATTATAGTTTTTTGACAGTCTTTGTTTTTCGAAAAAAATACATAGAATTGAAAGAGGGTATACTTTTTTCTCTCTCTCTTTCCTCACTGTATATAGAATAGTCAGGGTGTGTGATGGAATGGGAGATGGAGTTTAAGGCAGGCTTTGATAGTATGTAAATTCTAACTAATTATAAAAAAAAATCTGTCCCAATGACAAAAAAATAATCTTTAAGGTCAGTCGATATATTCCATGCTCAATAAGGAAGCTTAGCCTTTTCTCATATTTGCAAGCAAAAGCAAGTCATGAGGGTAGGAATTGTTGTAGAGCATAAAACACAATATAACAGCGGGGGATAAGCAGAATATATGTTTATGGTGTTCGTTTTTTCTTTCTTTTTTTTTTTTAATTTTAGATAAAATGCTACTATTAAAGTACTTACCAGCATTATTTCTTCCAGCAGTCATTCAGAGAAAGAATGAGAATACCATATGGACTTGTACAAAGACGTTTTAAGAGTTGATATGTACACATGCTGTAGGAACTACATTATCAGGACGAAATCAGATACATGATGCAGCGAAACATTTCGTCATACTGTAGGATGCAGTTATGTTCCCCCAGCATTACGTTTAATAAGCATTCACCTGCCCACTAGACTCGCTAAGTATATTTCTGGTTAGTTCACCTCTGTTGGAGTGTTAGTTTAGGTTAGGGTGTGTGTTATGGGGATCGAATGCAGCGCAGTCAGCAGGGATGTAGAAAGCAGGGTGGATGGATTTGTTTCAGAATGATGTTATCTTCCTGGGCAGGGCAAGACAGCAGGCAGGGCCGGGACTTGGCTGCATCCCCACATACGTTTATCACTGCAGCATTCCTGCGTCTCTGCACACCGCAGCGATGGAAAGAGACACACACTCACACTTTTGCCTAGTCATACCTCTCAAGAGGCGTATACAGCTCTGAAATCATTCAGGCAGAGCAGCGAGCCGGAGTGCGCAAGGACTGCGGCTTATTCTTTTCATTTTATTTCAGAATTCATTTGAAGGTTTTTTTTTTCTTTCTTTTTCTGAGGTAGGTCTATACATTGAGACGTATGTGCACGTGCGGGGATGTAGAGCGCTGCATGGTGTGTGTGCGTGTGTGTTTTCTCTGCATGACTTTGCAGTGTGATAACGTGAGTCGGATTGTCTCGGTCGTGTTGATCAACACTTTGATTTAATGTGAAACTATAGTCATAGACTGTGCTGCAATGGATTTATTTATTATACTGGCACCGTAGAAATGGAGAAGCATAACGATGTTGCTTTAGGACATAAACAGATTTTCTTTAGCATCCTACAGTGTGAGCATGGATTCTTTTTCATGGGTTTTTCCATCCAAATAACATTCTTTATGCAGTTGTGAAAAAAAAATGCAGAGGAGATTTTAGTTGCAAAATTAGAATTATAGATATGATTCAGAGACGAACATGTGATGCACCAGGCAGATGAAATGCAAATATGTAACCTTTATAATGCATCATAACTGAATTATAAATGTCACTGGTGATTTTTAGGAAGGCAAAGCATCTTGATGAACCACATAAAGTAGGTATTCTGTGTGCGATGATTATTTGTGCAGGATAGCAATTTCCCCAAATCCTTTTCAACATCTGCGCGCGCGCGGTAAGAGTTGAAAAATGTAATGACTCATTCTGCATCCAGGGGGCGTGTGCTAATTGTGTCACTAAACATTTATATTAATTCCCCCGGTGTGTGTGGCGTATCTTAAATCAAGCCCCACCCCCCACTTCCTAAAGTCAGGTGTTTTTAAATGAGCATGAAAATGTTGACACTGCAGTATGTATAAAAAGACAATCATGTATTTATTATTGGGAAAATATATGCGGTAAATATTCTCGGGCGTTTATCTCACTCAAACCGATTATTAATACTCAGCATTGAGATCGTTCACTTTACAGCCCGAAACCAGTACAACTCTGTACAAGCTCCATAAAGCAGCGTGCATATTTATTTATTGTGTTATCTGGCCTGTATCCTTCCTATTCTTTCTCCTGCACGGGTAACAGATGTGTTTCCATAGAAACTAGTTCATTTTCCGGCGATGCTGACTTCCCAGTAGGAGTGCTGCTCTCCGCCTCAGTGAGATTTGATTCGCTCTCACAGGAAGTCATGACGTTAACAAGGTGCCTGAAGGGCAATGTACGGATTTATGGATGATTTATGAAAGTGTTTTTTTATTTGTATTTTTTTTGGGGGGGTGTTACAGTCAGTAGACCAGCCTTGCATTTGATTGTTGATTAGTTTTATTAAATAATTAATTAATTAACTATTTATTAATAATAAAAAAGAAAAAGAAATGTAACACGGGGGATCCTGAAAAAATAACCGTTGTTTGCTTTAGGAGATTAATCCCTCAGGATGGGATTCAAGTGGTCCGCTTTCTCTTTATGGTATATCATTTCATCTGTCAATCACAGTGACACTTGCCAGTTAGGAATGTGTGTAAAAAGGCTTGGTAGCCCTTTACTGCATGTGCGTCATTCTGCCCCTTTAAGTCAGGATGAGCCGTTTGACAAGATGGCGGTGGTTGGCGTTTTTACACTTTGCTCTATACATTTTAAAGCAGATCAGTCAAGGTTCACATTATTACGTCTCTTTATACATACATTTGACACAAACATTTCCAATGCAGTTATTATATATCTTCTCAAGGGCCGATAATATAGAAATGAAACTTGGATATATTTTAGAGTAGTCAATGTGAAGCTTGTATAGATTTACTGTTCTGTTGTTTACTGAAAAAAACTCAACATACAGCTATTATTGACTGAATTGCTGGCAACAAAAGTGAGTAATAACAGCTCTATGTTGTGTAACGATGCAAAGCCATATGTCCTATTCATCATGTTCATGTTTTTGTCTGCTTCCTCAGGACGATACAAACTTGTGTAACTTCTGTATCTTGTATTAGAGCAGTTACGATTTGGTGCTTTGAGTGCAATTCTCTCATACTGACCACACGGCACCTCATGGTAAAGACTTTCTAAAGATTTAAGAATTAGAATTGTTGTTTTCCACAAAGATGCCCAGGCTATAAGAAGATCGGTAACATCCTGAAACTGAGTTACAGTACAGTTGCCAGGGTCATACAGAGGTTTTCTGAAACTGGTTCCACTTGGAACAGGCCTCAAGGGTTGATGGTTGCAGAAGTGGAAGGTCCACTTGTCAGTGCTCAGACCGTACGCCACACACTGCAAGAAGTTGGTTTGCTGAAGACGACCTGTCCAAGAGCATGAGTTACTGGAACCATGTCCTGTGTTCTGATGAGACTACGATAAACTTGTTGTGTTACTCAGATGGTGTCCAGTATGTGTGGCAATGACCTGGTGAGAAGTACCAAGAAAATAGTGGCTTGCCTACAGTCAAGCATGGTGGTGGTACCATCATGGTCTGGAGCTGCATGGGTTCTGCTGGTACTGGGAAGCTGCAGTTCATTAAGAGGAAACATGGACTGTGACATTCTCAAGCAGAACATGATGCCCCTTTCCCCAGAAACTGGGCCGAACAACAGACATACAAACATAAAACGACCCCAAACACACCGCCAAGACGAGAACTGACTTGCTGAGGAAGCTGAAGGTGATGAATGGGCCAAGTATGTCTCCAGACCTGAACTCTTTAAAGGAACCTGGGGCATCCTCATGCAGAAGGTGAAGAAGCGCCACGTGTCTAACATCCAGCAGTTCCGTAATGTCATTATGGAGGAGTGGAAGAGAAACCCAGCAACAACCTGTGCAGCTCCATGAGGATTAAGGCAGTGCTAGATAACAATGGTGCTCACTTAAAATATTGACACTTTTTATTGACACATTTTTGACATGCTGACGTAGGGTGTACTCACTTTTGTTGCCAGCTATGTTGACAAAATGGCTGTATGATAAGTTATTTTTGGGAGGACAGTAAATCAATGCCTCTATACAAGCTGCACATTGACCACTATAGAAATGAAACTTGAATATATTTTATAGTATTGTCCTTTAGGGAAGATACTAAAATGGTTGCTGAAATGTGAGTGATGTACTCACTTGTGTGAGATACTGTATGTTCCATCCATCTTGAATAATGAGCTAAAGTTTCATCATCCACCGGATTCTTTAAACCGATGGAAAGCCCAGTGGCACAAATCTAGTATACACCATATTTACTAATGGTGAAGTATGTCACATTATCTGGTGCTGCCGTCTCGTATTCTGCGACACACTTCTGCAGCCAGCATGTATATATATCCAAACTCGTCCTCTTTGAGCGAGGTCACGCAGGACGTCTTTAAGAGGACGAGCTCATTATCAGGACACCTTGGGAATAAGAGTCTCTCACACAGACCTGATTATGTGTCTGTTGGGGATCACATGGTGTAAAGTGACTGACACACAGTATCTTTGCTCCATATGAATAAATACAGTGAAATTCATTCATTGATATAATAAACTGCACCACAGCCATTACATGAAGTTCATTAAAGATATAAATACAGGCAAATAAAACAAACCTTTTTACTTTATTTTATTATTACTACATTTATTTCTACATACAAGAATAAAATCGCAATCCTGATAATGGGGCGATTTGGGATAAAATGTCTAGGTAAAATTTGCAATACTATAGTTTATTCAGATACCAGTTGCCGCTCAGCTGCTGACATTCCTCTATCATATGACCGCTACCCCCCGGGTGAGGGTGAAAGCTGTCATGTGTTTCTTTCTAGAGACGAGAGTTTTAAAAACCTCCACTCTTCTGGGAAGATGCTCCACTACATTTTGGGGAGCGCGTAACATTAGTAAAAAAGAATCTCGGATTCTCACGGCAGATTCTTTTTGAGAGGCCAGAAATTGATTAAAAAACTTTGTTCTACATAAACAGCTAGTTTTACAACAAAGTTAAGCACATGCTGAGTATTGGTTGAGCGTAACTACTTGGGGAACAGTTTAGCAGTTTGATCTACACTTGTATTACCTTATTGTCAATTGTCAGCAAAAAACTTGAACCCAAAGTACCTGATTAATATGGCATTAGCTATTTCAGTGGAGCATGCACTTACATCATTATAGTTCATATCTTCCATTCCACTTAACTCCACTCCGCCTCTTCACTTTGCAGTAATGGACAAGCGTGAGGAATGAGTGTGATTTGCTAAATGCTAAGTTCGATCACTCTGAAAGCCTCTGCTTTTTGCCTACAGCTTCAGCCTAATGTACCTGCATTTTTGACATTAGTATTTCTTCCATTATGTTTTTTTCTTTTCTTTTCTCAGTTATTTTTCTTTTAAATTCTAAAGTTCCACTCTTGCGGAAATCTATTAAACACACCTCTGAACAATATTGAGGAAATGCATATGATCAGCTTCCAAGCTGTATAGGTTTAGGAATGTTTAAACAGCGGTTATTGTGTGCAGATGGAGGGCGTGGGTCCGGACTTTGTCCGTGTCATCATGGGGCTGGAATGTGAGCGAGTTATCAGACTGTGCAGTACAGAGAGCGGGAGACTGAGAGGGGGAGGGGGGGGGGGGGAGAATATTCTAGAGCTGCAGTGTGGAGCTGTAATGGGAGTGGGCTGGTGAAGGAGAGAAGAGTGAGTAGGCCGAACAGTGCGAGTGTGTGAGCTGGTGTTATCTCGATCCTGCACACGACTCGTTATCTCTTTACTGCTCCGAAACGAGTTTAACCGGCGTGTGTTGGTGAGTTGTGGTTTTTTTATTTATTTATTTATTTTTAGCGTTTCCATTTGGATGTTTCTCTAAGGGAATAGATCGTGTCGTCAGTTAAAGATGAAATGATGTTTAGATCTCACCAATGTGAGGAATTTCTCAGGTGACGGTTAAAATTTGTCCCGTCACGCGGGTCTCCATAACGTCATTTCTGCTTATGCGTGTTAGGGCGGGGACTTTATCTGTGTCTGGCCACTGGATTAATGTACACAGTTTTGTGCTCCCGACCCCAATCTTCAGCCCCACTGCAAACTGAGCTGAATATAGACGGAAATGCACTAAATTCTATAGGGACCATCACTGGAGATTCCTAATGACCTAACGCTGCAGCTCAGTCTGAACACAAACATGTCTCTTGTTAAAACATATCTTTTGTTTTTGTGTGAGTTTTTTTTTTTTTTTTAAGTTGTAAACTGCAAGATTTCATTTAGTGGACAAGTTGATTAAGCATATCGTCTTCAATTTAGCACAGTGTGCCATGGCATTATCAGCTGGCATTTACCGTCTCAGACAGGCTTCTGACCCTGTTATGGGTGTGTTGGGCTCCCAGGTGATGCAACGAGAGATCTTCAGTTCACATCCTGTTTGTGACCATTATTGATGGCCACGAATGAAAGGAGTTAAACTGTTTGTGCTGTCTGGGTGGAAGAGATGATGTCACTCACAGCCATTCCTGGCAATCGCTGCGCTCATGTGAATAGATGATGGCCGCAGCATGTTGCAGTTCATTACAAAATTACTGATGTGTCTCAGATTTGTAAAAGACAAAATTTCACATAAGACCGTCCACCTCATTGTGTAAAAATGACTTACTCTGAAAGTGAAAATGTTTCTTACTCAGCATTCCATGGCAGCATCAGACCGTGATACGGGCCACGGCCTGAAACCTGAAGCCCGAGCTGCATTTTTTGGGGTGATTTGCATAATTCTAGAGTTAATGGCAATAGTGGAGTGTGTGGTGATGCAGGCCGATCTGGTGCCTATATGCTTTCTGTGTGTGTATGCATATGTGTTTACGCAGTGCTGATCACGGGCGTGGTTTCTTGATGTTGTTTTCCCGCTCCAGAAAATCGACTAATCCACTTCCTCCGTTCACTGTGATGAGCTGTTGTTTAATCCCTGCTGTCTCCCTGACAGACTGTCTCACTCTCGTTGCCTTGACAACAGTTTCACGAAGTCCTTGTTTCCGTTTCCACTACCCAGTTTAAGATGTATGCTGGGTTGTTGGCCGCCGTAACAAAGCCGGGTATTGATTTAGAACAGCAGTGTTGTGGCACAGCCTCGGCTGGTTCTTCCCCTTGTTCAAGACATGTCTCTGGTTTTTATCTCTCACGCCCTCTGACCTTCAGTTCGTCAAACTTCTCTTCAATTATTCCTGTCGCCTCACTTGTACTCTGTGCCTTTCCCGGCTGTGCAAAGTGCATGGTTTAATCAAGCTAATGGAACAGTGATATACACCATAAACATGTATGCCACTTCCTTTATAAAAGCATGTTTTGGCACAGTGCCATAGCTTCCTTATTGAAAATGCAGCGATCCAGTGGATTTATCACGGTTTTAAGATCTATTCTCACAACCTTTTCCAGGCTCTAAAAAAAAGGTTTCATGCTTCACATAAAAAATTGTAGAAATGACTTAAACAACACTAGTGTGCCTTGTGATGTACGTTATCTGTATTTCTGTTAATTTTTAAACTTTGATTGTACTGTATGTGTGACAGGAAATCCGAAATCATTGGTTAGGAGAATTTGTGGAAGGCAAATGTGACTGGTGGATTTTTCTTGTTCCATTTGTTGCTTGTGGCATCTGTGTTGTTCCTCTATAAATAGTTTTGCAGGGGGCCTCACATTCCCCAAAATCCACCTCGTCTGACACTAGGAGGAGCAGAATATCCGGAATACCAAGAGCAATTTCCCTAATTCAGGCGTGGCCTTTTCCATGCTCTATATATACACCGTTGTAAAACTTCAGATTTTTCTTAAATTCTCAAGTGTGTGTGTTGTAAAGAGGCAGAGCAAAAAAGAGATGTTGGAAAGGGGCCGAGTAAAAAAGAGATGTAGGAAAGAGGCAGAGAGTGAAAGAGAGGGGGGTGGGGGGGCTGACTCCAGCAGTATCTTTGTGCTGTTTGTTCAGATGCATGTGGAATTTCCGCTCACTCTGCTCGTATACTCAGCTGTTGGCTTGCCAGTGTGGGTTCAAACCTGTGTGCGAGTTGAAACGCACAATAGGGCCCCGCAATATGATCGATAAAGTCAATGTTGATGTATTGTGACGATACAATTTTCTGATATAGCCTCGATATTAGTATTCTTTAGTTAAATTTTTTACTTTCATTAAAATTGTCAACAACAATATCACCTTACATTGAGCAATTCATTTATTTATTTTTAAACAAAGCACTAGTGTTTTCTGGCACTTTTTGGGAAACACTGTAGGCACTAATACCTGATTTTACATTTCTAGTGCAATCAGTATTTTTTTTAGTACACGTTATTAATTAAAACATTTTTCACAAGTCAAGAAAATAATAATAATGAGATATTTGATGAATTAAACTATATTCTGCTATATTTTAAATTGAATGTTATGGGGGAAAAAGCCAGATTTTATTATTGAACAGTAATCAACATGTGAGCTTTATAGCAACATCTGAACTTTGTCCTTTTGAGGTTCACAAATATTGGTGTATAGCCTCACTCACGCTACCCTTGAAGTGATGTATTGCAGTAGTGTATTGAAGAATTAAAGAAACCAATCCTGTGTGCATATTTTCTAGAGAATGGATACCAGCGGCACAAAAGTTCTCGAGACAGCCGATGACATCCAGGAGCGTCGGCAGCAGGTCCTGGACCGTTACCGGCGCTTTAAAGAGCTGTCGACTGTGCGCAGGCAGAAACTAGAGGACTCGTACCGCTTTCAGTTCTTTCGGCGCGATGCGGACGAGCTGGAGAAATGGATCCAGGAGAAGCTGCAGATCGCCTCTGATGAGAACTATAAGGACCCAAGCAACCTTCAGGTGTGTGTGGAGGATTGTGTAGTTATTTATTTATTTTTTCCACCTCTGATTATATTGAGATTTGGTAATGGACATGCAGAACATTTGACTTCCTGTTTTAGATGTCAGCATATGGATTCAAATCTCAGTTCACGCAGTCTTCCCTGGACCATAGCTTAGTTAAATATTATAGTGGGTCCTCGTCAGCACACACACTATCTACCTTTGTAACCAACTTCACCTGCTGGATTGGTTTATTATGAAACATTTGACTGACATCATCTTACCAGCAAAGTTTGATAACATGAAGACTTTGTCCATTCATATAAAGTTGCATTAATGTAGTGGAAATAAACCTGTATATCACATCGAATGTGTGGATATAAAGTAAATGCTCATACTCATGCAGATTTTGATGATTTTTTCAAATTTCTGCCAATTGTTAACTAAACTTTGCAATATATCTGGGTGCCTTTGGGTTTCTGCCCACCCTCAATTTATTAGTCAATATGATTGTCTTTCAGGGAAAGCTCCAGAAACACCAGGCCTTCGAAGCAGAGGTTCAGGCTAACTCTGGTGCCATCATCAAACTGGACGAAACCGGCAACCTCATGATCAACGAGAGTCACTTTGCCTCCGAGACCATTCGAGTAAGACCAAAAAAACTAATACTTGCTCACCCACATCATCCAGTCTCATTCAACCAGTTCATTTATTTTCAGCCACCAACTTTCTCATTCACTTATTCACCCAGTCACTCTCTCATTCATCCACTGACTCTTTCCCTCTTGACCCACTGACTCATCCTTTTATCCCGGTGTGCTTAATATTTATTTCCCCATACCCTGTGTTGATGTTAAAGTGAAGCTGTGTGTGTTAATCGTGCTAATGTTAATCATGCTAATGATCTGGCTCAGTCCTTCACGCCATACCGGACCGCCCAGAGGCCAATTGTAAAAAGTGTCAATTATGGAACTCATATCCAAGTAGGTTTCTGGATGCTGTGAAATTTCTGAAACTTCTGGTGAAAGAATTTCTAAAACTTTCTCCCTGGAAGTGTGTGTGTGTGTGTGTGTGCCGTGAGGTTTACGGCTGGTTTGTACCTTTTTATTGACATGTATTTGCCTTTTATTATAGAGAGAGGGTTTGTGTGTAAATGTGGCACACAGAGAATCTCTAACTACAATGAAGATGTGGCATGTTAATTGTGAACTTTTAATAAAGACTATAGCATTTTGGTAAAAAAAACAAAAACATCTTGTTAGAATGACTAATTTAAGCAATCAATTACTAGTTAAATGAGTGAAAATCATTTTGGTGAAAATTGGCTTTTCTGCAGATTCTCTGCAAGTGTCCGTTTGCCATCAGATACGTGGTCACAGAAGGATAAACCAGCCTTTACGCAACATTTCTTTTGTGAGATGTTAGTAGTGAACTTTCCTATGCTTGTTTATTAGGCTTCGTTTAAGTTTGTACACATTTTGCACAGTTCAAATAATTTACATAATGATCTCCATTAGGCATTTCTACTGCTGGTTGGCATGATTTCATCCACTTTTTGGCACGGATGATGAACGTCAACAGAAGACTGAGCAGTGACACATGTGCCTAACTAACTGTGTTGTCCTCTGCTAAACAAAAAAGCAAAACATGACTGTCACATCAAGTGGACATTCCTTTTCCTTAATCTCCAGTCACGCAAAATTCTCAAATTTAACATCGCCAGTCTGTATTTGTTTTGCTGCATCACTGCTGGTCTAAACATAGGGTTCAACTCCTTTTCTTCCTGGTAATGAAAACACAATAAATCTAACACCTAAATTTCTCACTCTGTCTGTCTCTCAGAGTCGCTTAGAGGAGCTGCACCGGCTGTGGGATCTGCTGCTGCAGAAGACTAAGGAGAAAGGTGTGCGTCTGCTGCAGGCCCAGAAACTGGTCCAGTACCTGAGGGAGTGTGAGGATGCTCTGGACTGGATCACTGACAAGGTCACACACACAATTGGTTGAATGAATTATTGATAGGATGGTAAAAGGATGAAGGAAGAAGAATAGAGGCAAAATGTATAAATAATTTTGATTTTGAAAAAGATTTACCTGCCTTCATATATATATCATTTATGTGTGTGTGTGTGTGTGTGTGTGTGTGTGTGTGTGTGTATATATATATATATATGATCTAATAGAAACGTGATAAACGTAAAAAGCTCAGAGAAAGGCATGAACCAAACAGGCATTTTAACTGTCACAGGAAGCCATTGTCACTTCTGAGGAGCTGGGTCAGGACCTGGAGCACGTGGAGGTCCTGCAGAAGAAGTTTGAGGAGTTCCAGACAGACTTAGCAGCCCACGAGGAGCGTGTGAACGAGGTGAACCAGACTGCAGCTAAGCTAACTCAGGAGAACCACCCAGAGGCTGAGCTGATTCTGAAGAAGCAGGAGGAGGTGAATGCAGCATGGCAGAGGCTGAAGGGTCTGGCCCAGCAAAGACAAGGCAAACTATTCGGGGCCGCAGAGGTGCAGCGTTTCAACCGGTGTGTCACTATTAACAGATCAGCACTAATTTAACAGGTTACTTGCAGTTTGTGTGGAATGAAACCAGTGGCCTACATTTTTTCCTTTTCTGTTCTGTAGGGATGTGGATGAAACCATCAGCTGGATCAAAGAGAAAGAGCAGCTCATGGCCTCCGATGATTTCGGACGTGACCTCGCCAGCGTTCAGGCTCTGCTGCGCAAACACGAGGGTCTCGAGAGGGACCTGGCTGCCCTGGAGGATAAGGTCAGTCTTAATGCTCACTTCACCTTCAGCAATCATAAAAGTAATTTTTTTACACATGCACACCTGTTGCTGTCTCTCTCTTAAACTGCTGTAATGTGCTGTAAGGTGAACACTCTGGGTGGTGAAGCAGAACGTTTGCAGCAGACTCACCCCCAGAACGCCACTCAGATCCACCTTAAAAGAGACGAACTCATTACAAACTGGGAGCAGATCCGCACACTGGCTGCTGAGCGCCACGCCCACCTCAACGACTCCTACAGGTGTGCATCGCACTTAATCAATATATTCATCTTTAGTGCATTTTGTATAATAAAATATTTCCCAGCTATTAATTGGTCATTTGTGAGTGTTTCTAAGATGTGTTATTTTATTTTTGTCCTCTAGATGGTTTTTCATCTGTACACTTTTGTAAATATTATAATTGTTTGATTAATATTAATCAGTTATTGTTTCTACTTTAGCCATGCTGCACCACTAGCTATGATTTCCAGGTGATCAGGACTTTAAATAGAATTCTGAAGGCCAGCTCTGATTGATGATTTTATCCTGTTTTTTTAGGCTTCAGCGTTTTACTGCAGATTTCCGTGACCTCACCAGCTGGGTGACTGAGATGAAGGCTCTGATTAATGCTGATGAACTGGCCAACGACGTTGCCGGGGCTGAAGCTCTGTTGGACCGACACCAGGAACACAAGGTGGGCCCGCTGTCCATTTCCACTTCATCACAGATCTACGATATGTTTCCTCAAAAAATATTATTTATTCAATTCTAAATGAGAACATGATCGTGATGTTAAAGCAACTATGGTTTTGTTTACAGGGAGAGATCGATGCACATGAGGACAGCTTTAAATCCACAACCGAAGCAGGGGAGGCTCTCCTGAACACCGGACATTACGCATCAGAGGAGGTCAAGGAAAAGGTACGTACCAGTATCCCACTACACCATCCCACATCACACCCTCATTTATGTTCCTTTGATACCTTTTTTTTTTTTTTCTTCAAAAAAAATGTCACTAATAATTTTTTAACAGACACAACGCTGTCATTCTTCAAGCTCTGAACAGATCAAATAATAATTCTAAAAGTATTGTACATGTAAAAAAAAAAAAAAAAAACCACAGTTGAAATTTTGTGTGTGTGTAGCTGGGAATTCTTTCAGAGGAGAAGGAGTCTCTACTGGAGCTGTGGGAGCTGCGTAGACAGCAGTATGAACAGTGCATGGACCTGCAGCTCTTCTACAGGGACACTGAACAGGTTGACAACTGGATGAGCAAACAGGAGGTGTGTGCGCATTCTCTTGCAATGAAACATTGCAACATTTGCTTTCCGTTACGTAAATGGAAAAAAAAGTATTAAGGCATTGACGTGTAACCCTGTTCTGTCAGGCTTTCCTCCTTAATGAGGACCTGGGTGACTCTCTGGATAGCGTGGAGGCCCTGCTGAAGAAACATGAAGACTTTGAGAAATCGCTCAGTGCACAAGAGGAGAAGATCACTGTGAGCTACATGACCACTCTTTCACTCTGCTTTGCCTCAGCAACCTTTTTATCCTTAATCCTTAAATACTGAATTTATAAAGTGTTCTGATCCTTTATTCTGCGTGGGGGTGTTTTGTAGGCCCTAGATGAATTTGCAACCAAGCTGATCCAGAACAATCACTATGCCAAGGAGGATGTGGCCACCCGCAGAGATGCAGTAAGCAAACTACTGCACCCTATCACCTTCTTGATGTTTCCCTGTTTGTTTTCCCATGCTGATGTCTAAATCTGAAATGTTTCAGTTGTTGAGCAGACGTAATGCACTGCACGATCGTGCACAATCCCGTCGTGCTGCTCTGGAGGACTCCTTCCACCTGCAGCAGTTCTTCCGTGACTCTGATGAGCTCAAGAGCTGGATCAATGAGAAGATGAAGACCGCCACAGACGAGGCCTACAAGGTGCTTTCATGATTGAGTGCTCCTATGTAATTAGAGTGATTTGTGTTTTCATGTGCATCATTGTGCCTTTTCTTCTAATCTCTTTCTTTCGCTGTTGTACACACACAGGACCCTTCTAACCTGCAAGGAAAAGTGCAGAAGCACCAGGCCTTTGAGGCAGAGCTTTCTGCCAATCAGAGCCGTATTGATGCTCTGCAGAAGTCAGGCCAGGAGCTGATCGATGGCAAACACTATGCCTCTGCTGAGGTGGCTACTCGCATGGACGAGGTCAGCTCCCAATGGAAGAAACTTTTGGAAGCCACTGAGCTCAAAGGTAGCAATTTACATGTGCCTTTATTATAATCATTATCAATAGCAGTGGATGTTTAGTGCTGTTGCTATTTTATTATTGTTAAACTGCATTCAGTGAAATCCTCATGACTGTGTGTGTGTGTGTGTCATGCTGTCAGGCATTAAGCTACGTGAAGCCAATCAGCAGCAGCAGTTCAACCGAAATGTGGAGGACATCGAGCTGTGGCTTTATGAAATGGAGGGACACCTGGCCTCTGATGACTATGGCAAAGACCTGACCAGTGTTCAGAACTTGCAGAAGAAACATGCATTGCTGGAGGCTGATGTAGCAGCACACCAGGTGAGCTTTGTTTAATGTTTTTGAGAGGAAATACATTATCATTGATGTATTATGTACAGCTGTCATACAGCATAGGAGAAAAATTTGTAAAATGTTGTTAGAAACTCTCTTGCTAGGTTAGCTTTTAATCACTAGGATAGCTGGCTCTCGCTTGTTAGGTTGCTCAGACTCTTAAATCCAGTTAACAAAAGCTGTATGGCCAGGACAAGTGACCTCAACTGTGAATCTCTTATTCTTCTCCACAGGATCGTATTGATGGCATCACAATCCAGGCTCGTCAGTTCCAGGAAGCCGGCCACTTTGATGCTGATAACATCCAGAAGAAACAGGAGGCTTTAGTAGCACGCTACGAGGCTCTTAAAGAGCCCATGGCCGCACGAAAACAGAAGCTGTCTGACTCCCTGCGGCTGCAGCAGCTGTTCCGTGACGTGGAGGATGAGGAGACGTGGATCAGAGAGAAGGAACCTATTGCTTCCTCTACCAACAGGGGTGAGGCTAGGAATCCGATTAGCTGGATCAGGTGCATACTGAACGTTATAAAATTGTAAAAACTGTGTTTTGCCTTTGTGCTCCTCCAGGTAAAGACCTTATTGGTGTGCAGAACTTGCTGAAGAAGCACCAGGCCCTGCAGGCGGAGATCACCGGGCATGAGCCCCGCATCAAGGCTGTTACTCAAAAGGGCGAGGCCATGGTGGATGAGGGTATGTCTGGTCCAGTAGATAGAATACTTTTTAAGATGACCACTTTTCTTTCAAGATTAACTTTACAAACGTCTTGCTTTCAGGGCACTTTGCTGGTGAGGACGTGAAGGTCAAACTGTCAGACCTGCACAATCGCTGGGACACTCTGAAAGCTAAGGCAGCTCAGCGCAGGCAGGATCTGGAGGACTCTTTGCAGGCCCAGCAGTACTTTGCTGATGCCAACGAGGCAGAGTCCTGGATGAGGGAGAAAGAGCCCATTGTGGGAAGCACTGACTATGGCAAGGATGAGGATTCAGCTGAGGTAAGTTTTAATACTTAATGTAGAGAACATAATTACAATACACTTTTTAAAAAAAATTTTTTACCAAGCAACTTCTGTGGTTTCTTGTCTTCAAAATTAACCATTCTGTTGAACCTCTTTAGATATTGACTGTTATACGTGAAACTGTAATTGTACATGATACTAAACAAAATTGCCATAATATAGCAAATCCAATGGTTGAGATGTTTAAACTATTAAAGCCTGTGTACAGCTGATCCTGAATTTCTTGCTCCTCAGGCCTTGCTGAAGAAACATGAGGCACTTATGTCAGACCTGAGTGCTTATGGAAGCAGCATCCAGTCCCTAAAGGAACAGGCTCAGGCATGCAGGGTGAGTGCGTGGTCTTCTTTATAAAACGTTGGCAAAATCACACTTCTTAGCAAAGTAAATCTTAACCTTCTGCACTGTCCTACAGCAACAAGTTGCTCCTACTGATGATGAGACCGGTAAGGAGTTAGTGCTCGCCCTCTATGACTACCAGGAGAAAAGTCCTCGTGAAGTCACAATGAAGAAAGGAGACATCCTCACCCTGCTAAACAGCACCAATAAGGTAGAACTCAAATGACCACTAATATTGTATGACATGTGGAAGGCTGTTTGGTAGATATAGTAACATAGCAAACACTGTTCGGTGTGTCATGTCTGTTCCTCAGGACTGGTGGAAGGTGGAAGTAAACGACAGGCAGGGTTTTGTGCCAGCAGCCTACGTTAAAAAGCTGGACCCAACTCAGTCATCCTCTCGCGAGAACCTGCTGGATGAGCAGGGCAGCATCGCACTACGCCAGGAGCAGATCGACAACCAGTAAGTGGCCCCTTAATCTTTTAAAATTTTTGCACTTATTATTAACAAACTGGTTTCTTTCTCGAACCCCGAGGGTGCTTTCACATTGTTTTATTGCTTAGTGCAGTTCTTTAGTCCATGCAAACTCTAGAAAGTTTCTATTGTAGAGAGTGAAGCGAGTTGACTTGATTGCAAGAAATGACCCAAAACTGTATGTTTTGGGTCGCAGTAATTTTCTTTCTTACTTTATTTTTTGTGGAAGCTGTTGAATTAAGCCACAAGATTCAAAATCAACCAAAAGCCAGAACTGCATATCAGGAGAATTGCCATGTTTTCTGAGTTCCTGGACCAGCAAAAACAAGTGCTGGATGTGATACATGTTATTAATTTGCTTATTTCCATTATGTAATTATCTAATCATAATTAGGGCTGCCCTTGTTTTTACTTTTTTTTTTCTTTCAAAAATGTGTTTCCCTTCTCTGCGTTTCTGAGTGACAGGTGTTTGCTTTTTGATTAGATTTCTTTGACACGATTTCACCCTGATTCAGGTTTGGCAAATGATCTAAATTGTGAAAATGCTCTTAAACGTATTTAAGACTTTTTACTTCCATTAACAATCAGCCGTAGTCAACTAAACAGTCCGAGCGCCGACTCTTCTTTCAGTCTTGCTAATGTCTCTGCCTTTCTTTATTCCTCTTCTTCTTCTTCTAATCTCTTCTCTAACGCCTGCATGTGTGTGCTCGGCCTGCCCTGTGGCAGGAATGTGTCCACCAAGGAAGTGTGCAGCGTGTCTGTGCGCATGAAGCAGGTGGAGGAACTGTGAGTAGGACCCAGGCTGTGCTCTTTCTTACCCATCATGCCTCCATCTTAACCCATCGTCTCTTTTCATCACTTTCGTGAACTGGTAGCCCATTCTTCTGTAGCTGTCCTGTCATTAATCTTGCCTTTTAATAACATTTCAATTTCGTCTCTTTCATGCAAGTCCATCTGCTTTACTTCCATTCAATAAAGGAATAGAAGTTTCTATCTGTTTCTCCTGAAGCTCGCCTGTTGGGTGACGCTTCCAAATGGTCATCTCAGCTTCTTATCATTCTTTTACACTTCTTTTTCACTGCTTTGTTCAGTATGCTTTTTAGCCATTTATTGTGGGTTATGACTAAGGTAACCATGAGGTGTTGACAGAATGTTAGCATGAAAATGCAGACTGGCTTTACACAGTTCAGAATTAGAGCACTTTATTGCTTTTATACCACAGCAAATGTCATATTAAAACAGCTTTACCTCTCTGGTAAACTGTTACAAAGTGTGGATACTTTGACTGCTTTTATAAAAAAGGACTTTTGCAGACAACAATGTGTATATATATTTAAAATAATAAACTGTGATAGAAGTTTATGAGCTGTAACTATGGAAAGATATTTGAGCTGCTGTTCTAGGGTTTTTCACTTCTTTTGATAATCAGAATGCAGAATTCACAGCAAACTAACAATTGTATTTGCAGTTCCTCACACTTGGCACTAGAGGGTGCTGTACACACACAGTGTCATCTTAACATCCAGAGTAGAACCCAAAGCAAATTCGACCCATCAGGATTACCTTTTAGCCATAACAATTTAGATGTATTATTTTTTTTTTTTACAGATTTGAGCTTTAAACCTCCTCCTGTGTATTTCAGGTACGGCACCCTGCAGGAACTGGGAGATAAGAGGAAGAACATGCTGGAGAAGAGTTGCAAGAAGTTTATGCTGTTCCGCGAAGCCAACGAGCTGCAGCAGTGGATCAATGAGAAAGAGGGCGCACTGACCAACGAGGAGGTGGGGTCTGACCTTGAACAGGTGGAAGTACTGCAGAAGAAGTTTGATGATTTCCAGAAGGTACGTTCTTTCCCAATTCAGTTGTGAGGTAAAACATTTAGATAAAATCTCCCTGTATGTAATGTCAGTGTGTTGTTTTTTTTTTTTCTTTTTTCTTTTCTTTTCTTTTTTTTTTTTAAATCAGGATCTGAAGGCAAACGAGTCTCGTCTGAGGGACATCAACAAAGTGGCATCAGAGCTGGAGTCAGAGGGATTGATGGCTGAGGAGGCACCAATGGTGCAGGCTCAGGTAAGTTTTATGTTTTTTTATTTTTTATTCCGTTTAGTCCCTGTTGGGGCACAGTGATGTCATAAACTAATTACCATCGGACTCATCCTTAAAAACCAGCTGTTATCTTTTTAAAATAGAGCAGAATATAAAGAGAAATATTTAAACAAATGTTTGTATTACCCTGCTATTCCTAAAATTAGTTTTTAATATACATTTTCAATTAATGTGATCCAAGATTATAATGTTGAATGATGTTAAAATTCTTAATATTCTCTGGCTCGTTTTTCCTCCTGCAGCAACAAGAGATGCTGGGCTCAGCTCCTGGCAAGGTCTGTCTTTTTATTACTGTACTTTGTATTTCACTCATCATTTATAAATGTATTTTACTAATATTTACTTTTTCTTTTGAAGGATGAAGCTGATTCAAAGACTGCCTCTCCCTGGAAGGTAATGCTTTTCATTTTAACTACATTTTTAACACCAATAGGAATAGTAAAATCTTTAAAATGGAGAGTAATATGTGAGATTTTGAGTGTGCATGCTTGTTTATAGATTTAGGAATTGGGTAGAACTAACATGTTGATTTCTCTTCTGATTGGTGTGATTTTTGTTTCCTCCTGTTTTTACTCCCCCTTGATTTTCCCAAATTGGTGTAGTCTATTCGCATGGCTGTCCAAACGACGGCTAACTTTAATACTATTAAGGTAAGAAACCTGTTGTTGCTGTAGAACATCATCTCATCCCCTCACTAAATCATCCTGTCCTCATGGCTGAAGGACTAACCCTGTCTCCCTCCTGTCCCCACCATCGTCCCGTCTCCCACTCTGCTCCATTGGCCGTTACTGTTCTTATTCAATACCTAAACGTCAAAGCATTGGTGTTTTAAAAGCGTCAGTCCTGTTTGTCTCCAACAGCTCACAGTTTGGCCACTGTGCTTATTTGTGTTTTTATTTTTGTTATTTGTTGCCTTGTCATGTCATTGTGGCTGTAGAAGTATATAATATACATATTAGAGCTCGAGATAGCAACAGAACCACTTTAGAAAATGTGTCACATAATTGGCCCTGGGCAGAATGATGACATCAGCTATTTAGTGCTCTAATATGGAGATCAGTGGCTTTAACTTGTGTTTTTATCTAATCTAATCAATTGTCTGTATTCAGTCATCCTTCACCATGAACCCATGTCATTGAATGTCGCTTCCACCCAAAACTCCCTGTTTATGTCTAAATCATCGTGACTATATGTACATACACACCATTGGTTCATTGTTGGACTAAAGTCTAATCATGTGAAATGATTTGACAAAAATAATGCATTATCACTGATGTTCTGTAACTTGTGAGTGCAGCAAGCACTACCGTTACTGTTATTTGCACTGGAAGATTTTGAGGCAGTGCATTTTTACATTTGTAAAAGCACACTCTACAAAAAATGTAATCAGCATCCATCGTATAACAAATAAACGTGTTAATAAATGTTTTATAAAATAGAGACATGTTCCAGTACATGTCTGTTATGATCAAGAGTTTTCAGAAGCGCACCAAGAAAAAAACGTAGAAAGACTGACAGATTAAAACAAAGCGCTTTGGAAAGCCTAGAATTATTTACAAAAAACTCTAAATGCTATAACTGTTTTGACCGAGGTGTCCTGTAGTAATCTAGCGAACTGTCGAGAGGATGCTGATGGTTGATTTGGGGTGTTCACAGGAGCTAAATAACCGCTGGAGATTGCTGCAGCAGCTGGCAGAGGACCGGAGTAACATGCTGGGAAGCGCTCATGAGGTGCAGAGATTCCACAGGTACGACTGATTCAGCTCACTTTGATTTCCTGAAGATTATGGACGAGCTTGAAGCTTCCTCTAAATTGCAGCAAGTTAAAAGAAACGGACTAAAGATTTTTTGTTGTTGTTGTTTTATTTAGGGATGCTGATGAGACCAAGGAGTGGATTGAGGAGAAGAACCAAGCCCTAAACACTGACAACTATGGTCATGACCTGGCCAGCGTTCAGGCCCTGCAGCGCAAACACGAGGGCTTTGAGAGAGACCTGGCTGCTCTGGGAGACAAGGTCAGCTTGCAGTATATACCACTATATTAGACAGACACAATATATACAGACAGCAATATACCACTATATATATATATCTATTGCGAGTCATTTGGGATTAACCCAATGAAGGATAAATTCATGGTCATGTAGCACATGATTTGGGTCACTTCTTAACCGTAGATCGAGGACAAAATCAGACACAAGAATGCGTTTAAAATATATCCCTGTATCATAGTTAGTTGAGAGTCTAATGGACTAAAGAGTGATGGTGTATATTTTTTAATAAAAATTTAATTCAGGTTGGCTTTACATAAATGTTTTACAAATTGGGCCATGAGTTCAATAAAATAAAAGAAACACTGTAGAGGAAAAAAATCTGACTCTTTTGGCTTAATGGTTTAGACTTTGTACTTTGTGGTAAAGTCATTCGGTGTCTTGTTTGCAGGTTAACTCTCTGGGCGAGACAGCTGAGCGTCTGATTCAGTCCCATCCTGAGGCTGTGGATGATATTCAGGAGAAATGCACTGAACTAAACACTGCCTGGAGCAGCCTGGTAGGACGTGCTGACCAGCGCAAGGACAAGCTGGGCAACTCGCATGATTTGCAGCGCTTCCTCAGCGACTTCAGGTGAGGAAACACCTTTTATTACTTCTAGAGGGGAATATTTTATTAAGGTCAGAATGCAGCAGCTTGTCATTTGAACGTAACCCCCCTTATTCAGCATATACTGGATTCTTAATGATGTTTTAGTTCTAAACAGCTCTGAACTGCGATACCAGACGTTAGTTATTATCCCCATGTGTCACACCTGCAGGGATCTGATGTCCTGGATCAACGGTATCCGTGGACTGGTGTCTTCTGATGAGCTTGCCAAGGACGTCACCGGAGCTGAAGCACTGCTGGAGAGACACCAGGTACTAAACTCGGAATATGACTACTCACCAGAGCTTCAGTGGTCTCATCAGTCACATCACATAAATGAGTTCTTCTTCCTCTACAGGAGCACAGGACTGAGATCGACGCCCGTGCTGGAACCTTCCAGGCCTTTGAGCAGTTTGGGCAGCAGCTGCTGGCACGTGGTCACTACGCCAGTCCTGAGATCCAGCAGAAACTGGAGGCTTTGGACCGTGAGAGGGCAGACCTGGAGAAGGCCTGGGTACAACGCAGGATGATGCTTGATCAGTGCTTGGAGCTGCAGGTAAAAAAGAAAAACTGTCAAGTGCATCACCTAAATTAAGACAACATTATTATTTTACGTTTTCTGTGGTTTTACTTCACCATAGTGAAAAGAACATTATTTTCATATACAATCAGTAGTTTTCTTGTTTTCCAGTTTTTATTGGCGGCATATATTTGAAGTTTTATTACATCACCTATCATCCAGCAGCAGATTTATTATTGTTCATAGGTGTTCCAGAGCCGCAGTCTGTCCAAACTGAGGTCCTGAATAAACAAATCCTGTTGTCTTTCCCACAGCTGTTTAACCGTGACTGTGAGCAGGCTGAGAACTGGATGGCAGCGAGAGAAGCTTTCCTGGCCACCGACGACAAGGGTGACTCCCTCGACAGTGTGGAGGCTCTCATCAAGAAACACGAGGACTTCGACAAAGCCATCAATGTGCAGGTTAGCAGTGGTTATACAAACGAACATTCATGAACGAGTGCTTCTCTGATCACTGAGGCTTGACCAAGCACTATCCCCACAGGAGGAAAAGATTGCCGCGCTGCAATCCTTCGCTGACCAGCTCGTTTCTGCT
This sequence comes from Silurus lanzhouensis, assembly GCA_039877035.1. Classification (NCBI taxonomy): domain Eukaryota; kingdom Metazoa; phylum Chordata; class Actinopteri; order Siluriformes; family Siluridae; genus Silurus; species Silurus lanzhouensis. The sequence continues at coordinate 5,981,854 of JBCEWE010000458.1, read as the reverse complement.
GACCATTACGCCAAACCTGAGATCGCTAAACGCCGCAACGAAGTCTTGGACAGGTCAGAGTTTTTTTTACCCCTCATACACCTCAACGTGAATCCGGTGGAATCAGCTTTAATGGAAAATTCAAAGTAAATGTATGTCCTGACCCCCAGGTGGCGCCGTCTGAAGGCTCAGATGATTGAGAAACGTTCGAAGTTGGGTGAGTCTCAGACTCTGCAGCAGTTCAGCAGAGACGTGGACGAGATCGAAGCCTGGATCAGTGAGAAACTGCAGACGGCCACTGATGAATCTTATAAAGACCCAACCAACATCCAGGTACAGCTTCACTCCACAGTGACCCCACTGACTTCAGCCTTTTCAAATATAACTGGACGATAGTCAGTGCTTTTTTTTAAAAAATTTTTATTATTATTTATTTTTAACAGATTTTCCAAGCTTTAGCAATTTAATGAAATAAGCTTCATATTTTAACACATTTTAATAAAAAAAAATGCTGAGAATAACAGGAATTGTTTTTAATCCCATTTCTATCATCTCAGCAGTTCTTTTGTCAATGACGTTTGTTTGTATGTGACTGCAAATGCAGTTGGTTGTATTTTTTTAAAACACAGGTTGATTGTTTTTGGGTTTTTTTGTTTTTTTTACTGTCACCATTTCATACAGGATAAAGCAGTAACAGGAAAGAATGAATAAAAGCAGTAAATGCAATTCATGACAAAAGTAAAATAAATAAATAAAAAACATCACAGGCACATTGTTTTGAAGAAAAAAAGGGGTTAACAGAATGCTTATATAATTATCAAAGTTTTATGTTTTTAGATTTTTAGCAGATAATAATGCGTGGTGGTCTAGATATAAAAGCGGTTTTGTTTATTGTTCTACTGCTCTACTTGTAATCTAATCCTAATAAGTAAATAATTCAAAGTTATAAAAATAATGCTTCCTGTCTCTCCTGTAACCCCCTCAGTGCATCACTGAATTAAACTGAACCTCTCTGTTCTCATGTCTTATTTTTTTAGCTGTCCAAGTTGCTGGTAAGTGGAGTGGCGTGTTCGCATACTAACCTCAGTAGGGTCTCATCACGTCTGTATGTGTGTGTGTGTGTGTGTGTGTGTGCGTGTGTGTAGCAGGCGTGTAGTAGAGCTTCAATAATGTCCCTGCTCGGTGTCCCCTTGTACTGTCTGTCTGCTTCTTATAAATGTATTTTATTTCAGCAACATTCTGCGCTGTAAGCTGCTGTAAATGTGCCTGTTCCATTACATGAAACAGTTTGTGGTCATTTTGTGGTCTGTCTGCCAGTTGTGGGCTGATTTTGTTTCAAATTTGTTCCACACCATCAGTGTGTTGAGGGTCTGCACAACAAATGCAGGGTTAAACTTGGGGCTAAGGTGAAGGGGGAGTTGGAGACCTGCGTTCCGCTCTTCTGTATGAGTTTTTAAATCAGTGACATGACATGCAGTGGTAAAGCTGCTTCATAATGTATGTCTGGTAAAGTGAGCTTCTCTTTTCCTTCCCTTTCTTTCTAGAGGTGATAAGATGGTGTGGAATAATGACTACACTCACCTTGCAAGCTCTTTTCTGCACTGATTTTGATAATATAATAAAGTTTATTTCTTTAATTCTCTGTGTGTGTGTATATATATATATATACATACATACACTTAAAAGTCTAGAAACAGTAACAACAGAAATAAATAATACAATTAAGAAAATATTTGCATAAACAAAATGTGCAAATAATGCGTGCAGAAAAAAGTTTTTTTTTTTTTAATCCTTCAGATTGGTGTGGCCATTGAAAACATTTTACGCTCAACTGGACTTACAATTGATAAATTAGTCCCACTGTCAGCTTTCGATTAATTCCCTCTCCAATTTTGCTGTCAGTCCTGTAAGGTGACTGTAGCCCACATGACACAAACAGCCCAGCCTCAGATTCTTCACAGATTTGCACCTTGTTTTGGATGCTGTTTATTGGAATTTAATTTTTTGCCTCAAATGTTCCATTCGTGCTGGTGTCCTGTATGTAGCAGCAGTAGAAGTAGTGGTCTTCTCACTTTGTGGTCTAGAGGCATTACTAGAATTAGAGTACGAAAGTCATTCACTCTCACCATCACTGCTTTCAGAGCAAGCACCAGAAACACCAGGCGTTCGAGGCAGAGCTTCACGCCAACGCTGACCGTATCCGGGGCGTGATCGATACAGGAAATGCGCTCATCCAGAGGGGCGCGTGTGCAGGAAGCGAGGATGCCGTCAAGGTAAATACTTCTTGTGGATTTGATAATTTTAATTACAGTATACACACTGGGACAAATAACCCATAAATGATATCAAGATTAGCCACTAACTTACTTTGAGGTCGTGATAATTTAAGTGTTATAAATGTTAGCAGTTCACTTCAGCAATAATATTCTCATAGCTGCTCTACAGGAAACAAATCCACACCTTAAAACATATCGGAATACAACAGCATTGCCATATAAACGATTAATCGAGCTATTCTGTGTGATGTCCCCAGTCTCGTCTAGTGGCTCTGGAGGAACAGTGGCAGTTCCTGGTGAATAAATCAGCAGAGAAAAGTCAGAAACTGAAGGAGGCCAACAAGCAGCAGAATTTCAACACCGGCATAAAGGACTTTGATTTCTGGCTGTCGGAGGTGAGAACTGTTGCTAATCCTGTTTATTATGGAATGGTTTAATTACTCAAATGCAGTCGGTCATGTTTTCTGCTTTTTCATCTTCGTCTGAAGGTTGAAGCTCTTCTTGCCTCTGAGGATTATGGGAAAGATCTGGCCTCAGTCAACAACCTTCTGAAAAAGCACCAGCTTTTGGAGGCTGACATCTCTGCCCATGAGGTAACCCAACTCATTCATTTACCGTACATCTTCAATTAAAACTTTGGATAGGCTATTGTAAGTAAGTGCACCCCATAGAGTCATGTTTATTTATTTTTTTACGCATTTGCACAGTCAGTTAAACTGAATCCAAATGAGTGAAATATGTAGTTTATCATGCTTCTGTAACAAGTGTGTAACACTTCCTCATTCTGCTGTTCCAGGATCGTCTGAAGGACCTCAATGGCCAGGCTGACAGCCTGATGGCTAGCAACGCCTTTGACACCACTCAGGTCAAAGACAAGCGTGATGCCGTTAACGGGCGCTTTGTTAAAATCAAGAGCATGGCTGCTGGTCGCAGAGCCAAGCTGAATGAGTCGCACCGCCTGCACCAGTTCTTCAGAGACTTGGATGATGAAGAATCTTGGATCAAGTGTGTATTATACCACAGAATAATTATTATTTTTTTTTTTCTCTTTCGAAATTGAACTCTCATTTCTCTGATTTTGTGCTGATAGAGAGAAAAAGTTGTTGGTAAGTTCGGAGGATTATGGACGTGATTTGACTGGAGTACAGAATCTGAGGAAGAAGCACAAGAGACTGGAGGCCGAGCTGGGAGCTCACGAGCCGGCCATTCAGGTGAGTAGCAGTGCGTCTTTCACGTTGTGTCACACATGAGACTTCAGCTGAGGCGGTGTGGAGTAACTAGATTCTTGTCCTCTACAGTCTGTGCTTGACACAGGGAAGAAGCTGTCTGATGACAACACCATTGGGCAGGATGAGATCCAGCAGAGGCTGGCTCAGTTTGTCGAGCACTGGAAGGAGCTGAAGGATTTGGCCACTGCCAGGTGACAGTCGGAATACTTTAACAAAACCGTAGTGGTTCTTTAGAAAATTGGACGCTGCTTTGGATGTTCACCGCGGATCCTAAACTGATTTTAATGCTTTCTCTTCTAATCCTCTATTCAGGCCAGTATGATAGAGCACTGTAATGAACTCTGTATATTATTGTGTAGGGGGCAGAGGCTGGAGGAATCGCTGGAGTATCAGCAGTTTGTGGCTAATGTAGAGGAAGAAGAAGCCTGGATTAATGAGAAGTTGAATCTGGTTGGAAGTGAGGACTATGGTGACACACTGGCAGCTGTGCAGGTACATACACATTCACAACTACACACTTTAAAAACACATTTTAAAGGCTGTGAATATATAATGGAAATATAAGTGACATCAGCCCAATGACTTGTGATGGTGTAGGCCTTACCCAATTTTAACCCCTCCCACATTACATTAAAGGGGAAATATAAACATACAGACATAAGAAAGCACCACTTATTCAAACTGCTTGGAAAGTATGGTTTAGCTTTCCCAAAGTTATAATGACAATTAAACAATAATAAATAATTAAATATTAATGTTTTCTCTGACAATTTTACCTATTTGTTGAAATCGTTTCCTGTCTCAGGGCCTGCTCAAGAAGCATGAGGCATTCGAGACGGACTTCACCGTGCACAGGGACAGGGTGAACGATGTGTGCGCTAATGGAGATGAACTCATCAAGAAGGTAAGTGTTGCTATTTAATCCTTCTAAAATCTGTAGTTTTCTGTGAATGTTCGTGTAGTCAAACTGACACTGAGCTGTCACTGCAGGAGAACCACCACGTGGACAACATCACAGCGAAGATGACGTCCCTGCAAGGCAAAGTGGCTGAGCTGGAGAGAGCTGCTGCTCAGAGAAAGGCCAAGCTGGATGAAAACTCGGCCTTCTTGCAGTTTAACTGGAAGGCTGATGTGGTGGAGTCGTGGATCGGTATGTTGTCTCGCTCTCTCGCTCTCTCTGTGTGTGTGAGAGAAAAAGTATGTTATTTTTTATACCGAGTTGATTATCTGCATCTGATTTGTGATTGTTTAGATGAGAAAGAGAACAGTCTGAAGAATGATGATTATGGTCGGGATCTGTCATCGGTTCAGACACTGCTTACTAAGCAGGTATGTGAGAAATTTCATTTGTGACAGAAATCACAGATTGATACCCACTATATTATTTTTAATACAACAACGTTTTGCATGATTTTATAAAAGTTTGCAGCAGTTTTTAAAAAAGTTTCCTTTTTTCCTTTTTATTTGTATAGCACTTTTAAAAATGGACATTGTCCCAAAGCAGCTTTAAGTTTTTTGTAACGCAAGATTACAGAAAAAAAAAAATTATAAAAATACCAGTGAAGTCATAAATGCATCAATACTCAGAAAACTGCAGCATGATGCTATGTAAAAGTATAGGGTTCGGACATCATCCAGATGAGAAACATTTAAAAAACATTTGAATACAGTTATACAAGAGTATCGTCTGATCCAAATCTTTATTTTAGAAAAATTATAGTTTACTGTAAATCTGCACCTTCTCTCCAACACTGTAGGAAACATTTGATGCTGGACTTCAGGCGTTCCAGCAGGAGGGCATCACTAATATCACTGCACTGAAGGATCAGCTCCTGGCCGCCCAACACGTGCAGTCCAAAGCTATCGAGGCTCGTCACGCCACACTGATGAAGCGCTGGAACCAGCTGCTGTCCAACTCTGCAGCCCGCAAGAAGAAGCTTCTGGAGGCTCAAGAACACTTCAGAAAAGTAAAAACACGACATACAAAGCCTGAGTCTGATCTCCAGCCATCCCATCCTAGGACATTTTGAAAAATCTAAATCATTTAAATGTATGACTCACTTCAATAATTTCACGCAAACACCTTTCTAAAATTACAAATAAATATAGTAGTAAAGTTAATTCTCTTCTGATCTGTAAAATACATGAACAAAATGTTAATTTCTATTTCCTGTTTCAGACTAGATTTATCATTGCTGTTTTCTCTTTATTCCTGTGACCACAATTAACAACGTAACTGATCTCTATAATGCGTTAACAGTTTGGTTTATTTTTACATATAAACATTACATACATTTTACAAGTTATACAAACAAAAACACATGGAAATATTTGCCTTCATGAAAATGAGCAGATATCTGCAGTATAAACATTAAGGTCTGACTGATAAAGTGTGTTCCTGATGTAGAACCTGTCCATGCTATCTTACCCAGGTCGAGGATCTCTTCCTGACCTTCGCAAAGAAAGCGTCCGCCTTTAACAGTTGGTTTGAGAATGCCGAGGAGGATCTGACCGATCCCGTGAGATGTAACTCTCTGGAGGAGATCAGGGCTCTGCGTGAGGCCCACGACGCGTTCCGCTCTTCTCTTAGCTCTGCCGAGGCCGACTTCAACCAGCTGGCCGAGCTCGACCGCCAGATCAAGAGCTACCACGTGATGTCTAACCCCTATACCTGGTTCACCATGGAGGCTCTGGAGGAGACCTGGAGAAACCTGCAAAAGATCATCAAGGTAACGAGCAAACAACCAACCTGAACAGGTGTTCCACTGAGGAGTTCAGATAGTCAGTGATTATAGAATTACACAAAGCTTTTAAGTTCAGAAGGTACAATATATACACTTTAAATACACTATAGTATTTAAAATACACTCTTCTACCAATTTTAAGAAACTTGTTTTATTCTGTTGATTCTTTTGAAATGGTTTTTAATTTTAATTTTAATTTTATTTATCTCAAACATCTTATTTAGTTTTATATTTGTATAACTAAACCTGGCTTTCGCCATGAACATAGCTATGGAAGCTGGCATGGAGTTAAGAAAAAAAATAAAAGAAAAAAACTTAGGACCCTAGTACCATCAGCACAGCTTTATATAAAACTCAGAAAGATGCTGGGTACATGTTTATTTTTTTCTTTAGAAATAAGTGTTTAGAAGTTTTTATTACCCCTGTGTTTAAGTTTGCACTGCGTGCTGTGATTTTATTGTAGGAGCGTGAGCTAGAGCTGCAGAAGGAGCAGAGGAGGCAGGAGGAGAACGATAAGTTGAGACAGGAGTTTGCTCAACACGCTAACGCCTTCCACCAGTGGCTACAGGAGACCAGGTAAAGGAAGCGGAATATTTATTGACGAACGCTGATGCGGTGAATGCAATGCGTGTGATCACATTTCTGCCGCTTAAATGTTTCACTGTTCACAGAGGTCAGTGTATGCTTTGCTGTGGTGTTAGTGTATCTGTGTTTTGGGAAATGGGGCAACACCTATAGGCTTTGACATTCACATTAGCACCGTTTGTGTGTGTGTATATATATGTGTGTGTGTCAGTGCACTTCTGTTTATATGTGGGTGTTAAATGCTGATGATGTCACTGCTCGATGATATAACTATTTGTTTGTGTCTCTCTTTTTTTTGTCTTCCCCTTCCTACTCTTTTGCTGCCTCTCCTGATGCTTGGAATCACTTTTCTAATCAGGACATATCTTCTGGATGGGTTAATATAATTTTTTTATCTCCATATCTAATATAATTGTGTGTTTTTTAGAGAGTTTGTAAGTAATACATGTACTGTAGTGAAATGGCAAGGATGCATGTACAAGATAAATAATTCCAATCCAAAATATAATTAAACCCAAGGTAAATTATGCTTTTTTATTTATTTATTTATTTTTTTTAATTTTTTTACTGTAAATGGGGCAATCATCTGAGACATGTTCGAATCCTGAAATTTCATTTGTGATCATAGTTAAATTGGAGGCTATGAGCTTCGAATTAAAGATTTTAACATTAGCCATGTTGCTCCACCAAACATGATCACACTGACTACTACATTTAGAGTAAAGTAACATCATGTATATTTACTTTGTCTGAACGATAGTGTCTGTGTCTATTTCATGTTTGTTTTCTTCATTTGTATTTTTAATGTCTCGCTTTGTTTATGCGATCATATTTTTTTTTCCATTCCTCCCTCTTTCCCTGCTCCTGGTCTGTGAATAGCATAGCCTATCGTCGGGTTATCCAAGTGTATCAGTATGAAGTCGATGATGATCTTTCTGGAAGGTTTTCTTACCATTTTGATTCCCTGATTAGTCCCCCTACCCGCTCACCCTCCACATCGTATGGGTTTCCTCATCATGCACTTGAGTCTAAACCCACCATTTAAGCTGTGCGTGTTCAGTCTTTTATTTTACTAACCCTCACTGCAATGTGGCCCTGAGGCAGGCAGACGGACCCTTCAGCTTCTTGAACCTGCAGAGCCTGGCTCCACTCCAGCACCTGTTATTATTTTATTCTTTTTTTTGTTTGTTTGTTTTGTTTCTTATTTCTCCCCACCCCACCCTAGTTGAAAAGAATTCATGCACTAGATTCAGGGCTGGAAACTGCAAACAGGAATTCTAAATGTGAATTTAAACCATTTGCTGTCTATATTTCGAGCATCACACTATTGAGTTTTTGTGCATTTCATACAAATGCATTAACTCATGAGAAATCTAATTGAACCTATTAAACTATACTTTAGATATTTAAATAACGTATGTAATGTAAACCGTATGTGCAAGAAATTTAAATTGGTCTTACTATTCGACAAAGAGAAAAGAAATAGTAAATAATAATAGGGGAGTGGACAAATGAGGCATAAAGGAAGGATTTTTTAAATTTATTTTATAAAAAATGTAAAGGTTAAAAAATGAGGTCAGTACATAAAGACACCCATAGGGGGGCAGCTGTTGCTTTTGTAATTGTTAGTGTTTTGTAGTATTAAATGTCATGTGAACATTTTGCTCACATACAACAGAATGAAAATAGAGTGAAAGTTATTTGAGCAAACAGCAGACATACATTTACATTTCAAAATTTATTTATTTATTTTTTACTTTTAAACACATTTTAGAAACATAATCAGTTTCTGGCCCTGCTGGCTGTGGTGTCAATTTAGCATGGACATAAGCACAGATATTTGGCTCTATTAGCATGATCTGAGTGGCTGTTCTGGGGGCAGCAGTCTTGAATGGCTTCTAGTGTGGGGTTTCATTAAGTTTTGCAACTACAGAAAAAAAAAGACATGACATTTGTGTCAGCACAGGTTTTGTTTGGTGTCATATTAAACTGCATTGTTATCTTTTTCCCAGAGAATTAGAGTGTTAAAAATGTACAGACTGTAGGATTTCTCTAGCAGTAGGTAGTGCTGGTGAATGTATAGTGTTCTATTGCGAAGCTTCCTTGAGGCCTGATCTCACTTCTGTGCGTGTGTTTGGGCAGGTCCTGTATGGTGGAGGAATCTGGAACTTTGGAGTCTCAGCTGGAGGCCACGAAGGTGAGTGATTTGAAGCAGAAAATGAGCAGATGACATTGCCTGATTTAAAAGGATGACATTTTCATCTGTATTGATTATGTAAGTAATAGAGGTCGACCGATTTTACCAATACTGACAGCTGCATCATATTGCAGATAACCATTTTTTGTTTTTAAAATGGATACTGGATAAAAGACAAACATAACCTTTGTATTACATAACACGTGTAAAATAGTACTGAACTTTATTACGGACATAGAAAAAAAACAGTACTGTATCATGGAAATGTGCTAAATGAAATAAATCTGAAAATACAGATGAATAAATATTATACAGTTTATAAATTATAAATAATAAATATAATCTAGCACACTGCAGCACACAGTCTCGCGTTAAAAAACAAAGAGCACGTGGTGTCGGTGATTCGCCTCTAGAGGCCGCTCTCACAATGACAGTGGACAGTGGAAAAATAATCAATATGGATTTTTGCCGATAGCCGATATTTCCAGAAATCAACAATCAGTGCGGATTAATCGGCAAAACTGATTAACCGGTCGACCTCTAGTAAGTAATAAAGCACCGTGTGAGGTTCTGTTCTAAAAGACTTTATGGCAGGATGGATTGATAAAAGCAGAGTTACTGCTCCCACACCAAGCTTAGTTATTTTCCTGCAATAGCGTCCTGTAACAACATCCACTTTTTTGATTGATTTCTATTCATTTTATACACAATTCGCCAGCAATTACAGTGTTTTGTTTGTTAAAGACCAACACATTGTCATTCTTATCCTTTTCTAGTTGAATGCTTTGCTTGTTTATGGTTTACGTGGGATTGAGTTGTTACTATAGAAATGATATCCTTTCACTTGGTCTAAAATGTTATAAATGTCATTTGCAGCAAAATTTTTGTCAGGGCTGCTTTTATAGAAAATGACCCTAACCCAGACGAATCAGAATTCAACAACGCTGTGATAAAGTAAATGATAATGTAACCTGAAAAGTAATTGGTGACTGTTAATTGTTCTTGTAATCTACGAAAGCTGAACAGAACAGCACACTCGAGACAAACTGTGGCTGGCATCAGCATTTCCTTTCATTTCGCTGGACATGAACCAAGATTTACAAGTGTGTTTGTGCAACTAACAGCGTAAGCACCAGGAGATCCGTGCTATGCGCAGTCAACTGAAGAAGATAGAGGATCTGGGCGCGGCCATGGAGGAGGCCCTGATCCTAGACAACAAGTACACCGAGCACAGCACGGTAGGATTGGCACAGCAATGGGATCAGCTCGACCAGCTGGGCATGAGGATGCAGCACAACTTGGAGCAGCAGATCCAAGCCAGGTATCATGTGCACACACTGGCACTGCTCGGGATACATTTATATAGAGCTACTTCACAAATGGGATGTGGCTGTCCAACCACCAATCAGCATTCTTAATTCCTCCACAGAAACACAACAGGAGTCACAGAGGAGGCACTCAAGGAGTTCAGCATGATGTTCAAGTGAGTTCAAAATGAGATTAGATTCAACTTTGTCATTGTGCAACATGTACAGAGCCAATGAAATGCAGTATCAAAAGCAATACCTGTAAAATTGTGTGTCAGGATTCGGAGTGTCAAAACCAAATTACATGGTTTTAATTGACAGAATACGTGATCCAATGTTTACAATCCTATTTTTTTTTTTTTTACTTTTAAACATCTTAAGCCCAGTTCAGATCAGAGCTGTGGGGCGAACATTCTTCCTCATTCTTCAACTCGGTGTTTACCTAAAACAATTAGCTCAATGACCGATCAGGCACAGTTAGAGCACGTGAATGAATTATTTCACACTTCTTTCTCACTCCAGACACTTCGACAAAGAGAAATCCGGACGCCTTAATCACCAGGAGTTCAAATCCTGCCTGCGCTCACTAGGCTACGATCTTCCCATGGTAGAGGAAGGAGAACCAGACCCGGAGTTTGAGTCGATCCTAGACACTGTCGACCCCAACAGGTAAGCAGGCAAGCGCTTAGCCCCAGCCCACCACCACACACCTGTTCAGTCAGGAGCTCATCACTGCATGTCTGCGTTTGCAGGGACGGAAACGTGTCTTTGCAGGAGTACATGGCCTTCATGATCAGCCGCGAGACAGAGAACGTCAAGTCCAGTGAGGAGATTGAGAGCGCTTTCCGTGCGCTCAGTGCCGAGAACAAACCCTACGTCACCAAGGAGGAGCTCTACCAGGTACGCAGTGCTGTTATTGTGGTCTACTGTACATCAGTGCGATATATAAAACTAAACCAAACACACACACACACACACACTATTACCAATGCAATAAAAAACTAAGACATGGGGTGTGTGATATAGTGTGTGCTGTTGTGTGATAATATAGAAATTGTTGTTTTAGCGATGTGCAGAATCATATTATCGAATGTCACCCATTTTCAGTAACCAATCAAAAACGGTGCATGAAGTGTTCATGAATTCACCGTGTGCTCTGTACTAATGCGCTGCGAACACGTGACTGCAGCAGAAAAAAAAAAACGCAGGAAAGTTTCATACGCCAATATACAACAAACACGGTCACCGATTACATTACCAGAGAGACAGAACCAGTTCAAGCGGTTGAGAGAGAGATGGGTTTAAACAGCTTGTAAATACGTTAGACCCAAGATTCACACTGCCTGGGTGAAAACATTTCAGTGAAACAGCGCTGACTAAATAGTGCTATTCATGTCGCCAAACTCGTATTCACAAGGTGCAGCTTTTGCATTTTTGAATTATGCAAGAATATCGTCTGATTATCGTTATCTGCTAAATCCCAGAAAATATTGAGATATTTCTTGCTATATCGCACACCTCATTTTCCCAGCTGCAATTTCATACTGTAATTTTATATTCACTCTGTAAAAAACTGTTGGTGTGTGATTTAATGTAACAGTCTTCCAGTGATGCACGTTCTGTTGTAGCAGATCCTGTAGACACACACAGCATAACACACTTTGTTGTAGCAGGTCCTGTAGACACACCAACACCTGGCTCTATTACAGTTTAATCTGAGTGCACAGAGTCCACTGTGATGTAATGAAATAACCAGGTTGATTTTAAATGTTATATTTTTGTTCCCTCTCTGCTGCAGAACCTCACCAAGGAACAGGCTGATTACTGCATCTCTCACATGAAGCCATATTTAGACAGTAAAGGTCGCGAGCTCCCGTCTGCCTTTGACTTTGTGGAGTTCACACGCTCGCTTTTCGTCAACTGATCCCCACCCCTTTGCCTGCCAGTGACCAATCGGGATGCGTTTCCCCTCGAGCACCAAACACAAAGCCGAATTGCATGAATCTAACGTTAGCTTCTCTTTAGCACTCTGTACCTTTATGTAGGAACCTGATTCACTTTGAGCTGATCTCACACTCTCTTTGTGCTTCACTCACTCTAGTGCAGTGTGTGTGTGTGTGTGTATGTGTGTGTTATTCTGTGGTTGTGTTTCCTGTTTCAGTGCTTCGCTTGATTTAGAGAAACCTATACAGACCGTAAGCTAAGCTGTAAGACCGGCCGTAATTCTGCAGTGTGCATTAATAAACGCTACTGGTTAGAACTGGTCACGGTGTTGCGTAATGGTGTTTTTTGTGGGGAGGGAGGGGGAAAAAGAAACGTAGAACTTTTTTATTAGTATTTTAAATCATATTGTAGTTGTTTTATTTCAACAGAGGGAAAAGGTACAGCCCATATTTACACAGAGGAGAAGCACGTCTTCTTTTCAGCAGCATCCACACCAGCTGAGATTTTCTGTTCTTTGAAAGAAAAAACTTGCCTCATGTTTTTTTGGAGCTGACTGCTTAAAACACAGACCTTCATGGCACAGTTTAAACATTTATAACGCTTACTAGATAACGTCAAGTTTATACTGCCCAAATCTACCTCATTTACCCTCATCTCTCTAGCACATTGCTTTATATAAACAATACATGTGTATAAATAGTTTATCTGACTTTGATAAAACTCCTGTAGTAGTGAACATTCGCTATTTTTAGCTCGTTTTCTTGTGATCACGGCTTCATTTTCTTGTGATCTTGAAATAAGAAACATTGTTTATTTGTGATAGCCACTTCATTTTTCTGTGTATTCGGTATAAGAGCATGTTCTAGAGGCAGCATCATCGCAGCGTCATAGATGAGAAAAATGTATGTCGTGATAATGAAAAAACAAGAAAGAAGTAATTGTATAATACATGGCCTCTTAGAACTTCCACACTTATGACTACAACTGCCATTTTTATTCTAGTAAACAAATATACAATATGTGACAATTTTCCAGTCACTTTTAGAGTCTGAATCTTCACCCGAATCTCCCACATGATCAGACACAGAAGTCACAAAGTGGAAGGAGACCTCCGTTCTGGACTGCGTGTCACTCAGGTACATCATCTGCGAGTTGTTGCAGGATGGTGCTCTCTCTGGGCCGCTGCTCAGTGAACTCAGCACTCAGTCGCCAGATGTTCACCTTACCGTCTGCGTTCCCCACTGCCAGGAGCTGCTGCTGGTTAAACTCCACACACAGAGCACCCTGACCTCCAGTGTCCTGCTCAATGGTGGCAACCGGTCTGAGACTCTTCTGACCCAAATCAAACATCTGCAGCACACCTGCAATACAAACACGTAAACGTCTGTTACAGGGTGAAACATGATCATGGTACTACTACTAAGTGCACTATATATTAGGGGTGTAACGGCACAGAATTCATGGTTTGGTCAATACCTCCAGTTTTAAGTAACGGTTGGGTTCAATTTCGATACAGTTGAGGGGATGAGGGAGGACACAAAATGTAAAATTGCATTTGTGAACATGAACAGTGTACATTAAAACAATTTAAAATAAAATGCCTGCTTGGTTAAATTATATTTTATATTATTATTAAAAATTAAATATATACAAATAAAATAAATAACGCATACACATTTTTTATTAGATTGAAGAAATGTAAGTGATTAAATTGGCATAAATTAAATGGATTGAATAAAATTAAACACGTGGGGAAAAAACTAATTAGTGTGTGTTTGAAATGTAATATTACATTTTCCAAAAATCTGATCTACTGTTTTCCTCATTTTAGCATACTTTAACGAAAGACATGAAGACATTTGTTAAAGTATGCTAAGTGCAAATGATCGTCTTCTGGAAAACTGTCAAGTCAGCAGTCTTCCTCCACGATTGTGTAGCCTGAACCAGACTGAGACACGAGTTAAAGGCTCAGGAAACCTTTGCAGGTGTTTGTATTAATCAGCTGATTAGAATGTGACACCACCAGTCTCCAATAATAAACTTTTTCACAATATTCAAATTTTCTGATATACTGAATTTTGGGTTTGAATTAGCTGTAAGCCATAACCATCAAAATGAAAAGAAATAAACACTTGAAATGTATCAGTCTGTGTGTAAGGAATCTGTATAAAATACGAGTTTCACTTTTTGTATTGAATTACTAAAATAAATCAGCTTTTTAATGATATTTTAATGTATTGAGATGCACCTGTATCGTATTTACCGCTCGTAAAATGATGTACATGTGAAAAAAATGTCAGTATGAATGTGTACCGTTACACTCCTACTGTATGGACAAAAGTTTGTGGACACCTGACCATTATATTTATATGTGCTTCCTGAACATCCAATTTCACATTTGGTCCCTATTTGATCTTATAATAACCTCCACTCTTCTGGGAAGTGATTTGTGTTCATGCCTGGTGTTACTAAAGTCAGTTTCTGTCCTTTTGCCGCTGTTTAATATTTAATATTGCTGAATTTTATTGTACAAACTGTCTGACATCTGTACAGATGACAAATGAAACTTGAAACTACTGATGTAGGTTGAAGAGGCCTGGGATGCGGTTAGCGTTCCAATTAATCTCTGAGGTGTTTAATAGGGTTGAGATCAGAGCTCTATAGCAGGACACTCAAGATTTTCCACTCTGTAAAGCATGTCTTCATGGAGCCGGCTTTGTGCACAGGTCCATCATGCTGAAACAATTGTGTGTCTCCTAGTTCAAGTGAAGGGAAAATAAAATGCTACAGCATCCAAAGACATCCTGTACAATTGTGTGCCTCCAATTCTGTGGTAACAATTTGGGGAAGAACCACATATGGCTGGAAAAGCCAGGTGTCCTAATACTTTTGTCAATATAATCTGTCTAGATTTATGTAGCAGACTATATAGACATACTATAAGATTTCGAATAAGACTTTCCTACATGAGGAGAGGGGAGTTGGTGTATTGCTGTTTTCGTGCATCATTACATGTGTGGTCAGTTTTTTGCACAGTAACTTCGAAGTTGAGAAACTGTGTCATGGCTACTGTAAAGAAACCACCTGGAAGAATACAGAGTATAGAGGTGGTCCTGCAGGCACCGCTTTCACCCACCTTCCCCAGTGACTGCAACGAAAACCAGCGGCCGAACAGGTGACCACCGAACTCCGAACACGTACGAGTCAGAAACGCGCAGGGACAGCAGAGGACCAGGCTGCAGGACACTGTGGACATGCGCCATGCCGTCCGTCCCCACACTCACAAACAGGTTCCTAAAGAAAGCATGGAAAATATGTGATGAATGTGTTTTTCTAACGGGGTTTTATAATGTCGTATTCACGTGAATTCACCTGTGGAAGGGAGAGAAGTGAAGCGACTGGACGGGCCCGGCTCGTGGTGTAAAGCAGAACTGTGCAGGAGCATGTAGTGTCACGCTCTCACCATTAGGTGGCACCGCTGCTACTCTCTGACTGCTGAAGGAACACTTAAGCACCAGACCTCCCTCAGTGCCCACTAGGAACATGTCTGTGTCCCAGGGTGAGAGCGCAAGCGAACTCACACCGACAGCTGTGTCACCTCTCACCTGCCATCAGGAGAACAGGAGATTAGTGCAAAAAGGTTTAATTCCCAAATGTATTGAATATGAAAGATTAGTAAAATCTTTAGCTATTTTTTCCACAAAAAAAAAAAAAAAAAAAGGGTGTCTCAGCAACAGAAACTATTTTAGTTTTGCTACCTACCAAAATAATATTTTAATATCTTAATTTGCTCATTTAAAAAAAACCTTACTAGTCATTTTTACAGTACATCTAATGATTCGGTTGATCATTTCCACAATATGCCAAAGTACTATGGTTTCACAGTATCTTAGAAGTAATCACCCATTTAAAATTCACAATCTATTGATGAAAATTTAAGAAATAAATCTTTGTATGAACATCGTTTTGAAAATAAAACAAAAACAGAAACAACCAAACAAAAAAAACCCCAGTCTCCCTGATTATTGTTGGATTATTTGAAAACAAACTTCCCACACAATCTCTTTTAATAACAATTGCATGTGACACATTTAAAGCAGCAGCAGAGGGCGCAATGCTCCCTATAAGATAAGATAACCATGACATATTCGTGTTTTCCCTATTAGTACTGTTTAACTAGCACACGTTTCATTATCATTAATGCTATTCAATATAGATTGCATTATTATTAACATGCACAGTTATTGTACATGTTCCTGTTCAAAGAAATACAAGGCTGCATGTTCATTGTCTACCCACAAACTAAACTGCTTTTTACCCATACAGATCAAAACCAAACATCTCGTCCATTTAAAAAAATCAGTGTGTGAGGGTTTTTCTAGGACACATTTACCTTGCTGGCTGAGCGACTCACAGGGAGCTGCTTCCTGACGAGAGCAAATCCAGCAGTTAGTGTCAGTTTACCTTCTGCTCCGTCTACACTCCAGCGCAGGACTCGACCTCCTGAACATGCACTTACAACTGCCATGTCTCCTCGACGAGGCCCTGGGACCCACTTCACCTACACACACACACACTCACAACATGTACTTTTGTATTTTGTATTTTCAAGTCATTCAAATCATTGCGTAATACACTTTCTTCACAAATGCAATAACTACAATCACTTAAAAACTGCTGTAACTCAGAGACGTTTAAAATATATTTTCATGAGCCTAAAAACCAGACTAAAGGTGTAAGAGACAGTTACCTCATATACTGGCTCTTTGTGTGTATCTAAACACATCCCTGTTTGAGCCAAAACGGGATCCTGAGCACGACTCGTGTCCCACACCATCACTTCTCCACTGTACAGCCCTCCTGCAAAGTTATCACGAATAGGACGAGACTTCTTATCCATAAATTCTTTAAAATAAACTAATCAAATTCAGTTGCGTGTGCAATTGTCATCAATTAAATAATTCTAACAAACCAAAACTAAAGACCAGCAGGTTCTGTAAACCTTCTTCTCGGTTTAAACTGACTGCATGGTTCATGCCTCACTTGTGCAGTCCACCACGGAAACTGGTGATGCTAATCAGTCTATAATAAAGACCTGCAAAGAAGTAAAAGGATTTTACCGGCAATCAGAGACGGCCGCAGTGGATGAAAGGACACGCACATGACGGGTTTTGCCGTCTCTATGACCATGTCCGGCTGTTTCGGGTTCACTCTTCTACGGTCCAGATTCCATGTGCACACGTACGAGTTCTCGGTGCTCCAGTCGCCATCATCTACACTAAAATAGCAGAAAGAGCGAAATTTCATTGGCTTTGATTCTAAGCAGAGTTTCATCACAAATATTATTACATTTTCAAAAAGATGAAACATGAACTCTACCTATATTTAAAAATCGCAGCATATTCACTGTTTACTTAAACAGAGTTCCAAAAGTTACCCATAATCCAATACTTATACATATATAATATATATAAATAAATAATGCACTCTGAATGCTATATGCACCATTTTGAAAATATTGTTTGTTTTTCTTAGGACAGGAATATTACAGGTGTAGGAAGGTCACTTCAATCCATTCTTATTAAGGCGCGGTTTCTTTGATCATTTTGATTGAATTATTATCAGACCACATTGTTAATAATACACTAATTTTAGAAAAGTATTGGGACGCTTGACCTTTCCTGCAATTTGTGGTTCTTCTCCAAACTGTTACCACAAAGCTGAAGGCACACGATTGTTTTTGATGTGTCTGGATGTGGTGTAATTAAATTCCGCAAGTTCACTTGAACTTGGAACCCCAAGCATGTTCCAGCATGGCAAAACGAGCTCCTCGAAGAAATTTTACATGGTTTGGAGAGGAAGATCTTAGGATCTTGAATTGGAACACTGACTGCACCCCAGGCCTCCTCACCTACATCATTTGCTGACTTTACGAACACCCTTGTGGCTGATGAACACAAATCACACTCTAAGCACACTCCGAAATCTAGTGGAACATCTTTCCTAGAAGAGTGGCGGGAATCATGAAAGCAAATTGGGACTAAATGTTGAATGCGATGCTCAAAAGCACATCCCATACATATGCCCAGGTGTCTGCAAACCTTTGTTATATCTCTGCTCTAACCTACTCACCTACTAAACCTGTTGAAGATTCAGAAATACACTCGTCATTATGGCTGATTCCCTTAACACCTGGTGCCATTGTTGATTTTCATATATAATAAGGATCGTAATAGGTGGCATACCGTCCAAAAGCACACGCTATAACAGACCCGGTGCAGTTCCAGGACACACTGGTGACCTGAAGCCCTCTGTCCTGAGCCTCACTGTACCCAAGACTGAATAAACATGACACCTGGACAGGAAACAAACGTTCATTAGTTAAGCACACTGAACATCACACATATGGATGTCTGAGCTTCTCTTGCATATCTGATCCTTACTGTCTCATGCTGATCAGTCCAATTCACTTCATATCCATCAAAAGCATGGCTCTTTGAGTTCTTCACCAGCTCCTGGATGACCAGGTCCTCCACACTGTGCAGGAAATCCCTCAGCCCAGGCTGCTCAGCTGACAGGTCCGATTGGTGGGTGAGCTGATCAGCGAGGTCCTCTGGAGGATCAGTCTGTGTGCTTTCGCATGACACACTTCTGACCTGCGTCTCAGTCTCAGCTGTGTGAACAGGGATGGTCTGACATGTTTTCTGAAATCGGAAGCCGCAGTGAACACAGTTATGTCGTACGTTCACAGTTAGTATTCACACATCTGACAGGGCATCCAGGACTCAACACTTTAATCCTTCACTTCATGTGTGGACCTTTCTTTCCTTCCCTTGTTCTAATATAGTCAGAGCTCTTAGTGGGATCAAATATAATTTCACTCCCTCTGTTATTCGTATACTTGAACTGAGAGCTCAATTCTTTTTTTTCTTCCTTTTCTAAACACATTTGGGTTTGAGATCAAAAGATAGAAAAAGATTTCAGCTTCCAATTCCTCATATTTAACAACTACATGTGTTAAACAACTAAAGTAAGGGATTACATGAGCAAAAGTATTGGAAGAGCTAGACTTAAAGGAAATCAATTGCCTTTGGATGTTGTTGGTGTCATTGACTGTTGTTTGGGTGTATTTCTTCTGCTGTTCAGTGTCTGGTTTTCAGTTTTCGGTTTCAGTTCTAAAATACAAAATTGTTTCAATACAAATGTAGTCTTTACAGCTGAAACCGAGAGCTCGAACCAATGGTAGATTTTCAGAGCTATTTCTGTTTAAACAATCAGTCTAACAGGATACACATGGGCAACAAGAAATGTGTCAATCACATTCACATTTTTGATCACTTGTAAACTGGCTGTGTTAAAAACTGGTTGAAAAGCTTACATTCTGATCTTAAGCCCAAATGTCTCCAACGTATAGCAATTCGAATATAACCAGCCTGGATGTTCTTATGCTTACAGAAAATATTTTTACTGATGACTGATTGATGTGTGTCCTGCTTCAGTGCTTCACAGCAAATTACAGTTTAAATATCAAATCAAATCAAATCTTATTTGTCACATGCACATACATACAGGGTACGACATGCAGTGAAATGCACGAGGGAATAGGATGGGGAGAAAAATAATACAAAGAAAAAAAATGAAGACTGATAAATAAAGTATAAAAACTACATAAAATAAAATATAAGAATATATAAGGATATAAAGATAGATATATGTATATGAAAGAAAAGGATGTATATACAAAAAATGCTTATGGCAGTAAACAGTGAAACATATACCTGCATGATGGCTTTATTGTGGTAACTTTTTTCCAAACATTTTGAGATTTTATATATATATATAATTTATTATTATTATTATTATTATTATTATTATTATTTTTGCTGATGGCAGTGATATTTCTGCATGTTTTCAGCATTACAATGCCCCTAATACAAATCTTAGACATCTTATAGGAAATATTTTCACTGATGACTGATACACACCCTGCTGTAGTGCTTCACAGTTTATATACCTGCATGATGGCTTTACTGTGGAAAAGGTTTTCATACATTTTGAATGTTTGTAAGACATTTTGTTTGTTTTCTTTATATTTCCATAATGTACCTGAATAAACGAGTAAACCTGTGAACTTTACATACCGAGTCCTGAGTCTGTCGTTGGCATTTTTTCCAAGTAGACGGAAACCCAACAATATCAAGAGCTTCATCTGTGAACATTTTTACCACATTCATAAATAGTATTAAACACCTTCAAACTATCAGGATTCTAAAGACGCGCTTACACACACACACACACACACACACACACACACACACACAGCTCGAGACAATGCTAGGTGGGTATGCACTAATACACTAATGCTAGCTGGTGGAAATATCTCGCTGTCCCATAAGCTATCTGGCTAACTATCAAGAAAAATATCAGGCTTTTTTCCATGTTAAATAGTTGCATAGCGTCGAATAAAACGTATTTGCTGTATAAGTGTTATGCTAATACAGCTAGCTGACATGCTAGTTCATTTCAGCGCTATTCGGTGGGTCACCGGTTACCCCGGGAAACTACTGACGCGTCGTTCACAAAAGAGTCGATTCTCTAAACCGACTCACATGTATGAAGAACCGAAATGGTTGTACAATTAAGAAAGCAAATAAGAAAAAAACGTACTGGTTTCAAAAACCATCCCATTTAAATAAGAAACTATGTTGACAATGTAAACACAATTTATGCAAAAATATGCCGTTTCCATTAAACCTTTGTGGGAACTGAAGGAGTCGGTTCTTGTATGTCAGCTCTGGAAACCCAAACGGAGCGGTTGTGTCTCAAATCGAGGATGTCTTACTCACATAAGTGCACTACTAAGGATTTAAACCAAAGAAACACTAAAGAAACGCACAACGCATTAATATGTATACTTTAATCCACACAATATTAACTTTCTCATGCACACCTAAATGATTAATATAAATAAAACTATCAATAATAAATAACTAATGATAACCTTTAGTTAGTAGAATAACTAAAATATTGGAAATAAAATATTTGTAGCATTTTATATGCTCTAAAATCTCCTTATAGTCAACACAACACAGAAAAACCTTCTCTCAAAACTCTGTCTTCCACGATTGTTTTTTCTCGCTTTCTCCCCAACATACAACCTGGTTGTTTGGAAAAAGAAACCAAACTAACAAACCAAAAAATATCATCCCACCAGCTCTGCTATTACAAAAAAATATCATTCCACCAGCTGTAGAGCTCAACAAATGTGTTCAGATTCCACCTGCCCTGTAGCTGCATTGTTTAGGAAGTCTAGCAAAATGTGCATTCATGATTGTGGATAAAATGTAAGTATGAACAGCCTCAAGCACCATTAGGGGAAATAGATGAAGCTGAAGATCTGAGGTCTAAAGGTAGGGCTAATAACTGGGCATGAAATATGTAATAAGTGGCCTGAATGTAGGAAAATATGTTGCATGGAAAAAAAATTACAGTATATTTGATTATATGATAATTGATTCATTAGCACATTTAACATTTAATGCAGCTTTAGAAAAGTAAATTGATTTTTGAATATAACTTTTCAGGTGACAGAGGCAAGGAAAAACTCCCTGAGATGATATGAGAAAGAAATCTTAGAGAAATTGAGAGATATTTTGTTTAATATTGTGCTTAGTTCCAAATTAAATGAAAAAATGAAAAACAAATGCATGTCCGTTTGTTATAGTTCCATCATTGTGGAGGTTATTAAGTGTTTGCTTATGGGACACTTTAAATGCAAAAACTGTTTATGGCAACTGAAATCCTAAGCCACTGTAGCAGACTGGGTATATTAACCACAGTCCGAATCCATTTTAATAGTTCTGAAGTTTAAATGTGTTCAGTAACTTCATAAATATTCAGACTGTTTATATGGAACCATTTACAGAAGCAGCAAGTGGTCTCCAATTGTGAAGAACTCCATCCAGAGGTAGGGTGTCAGAATAAATGAAGCAAGTTCAGAAAGAAGAAAGGAGGAGCATCACTGGGACCTCGACCTCAGGAGTATGTTTAACTCAACAAAGTGGGGCAACAGGGAGAGAGAGAGAAAAAAAGCATGCATTATTAGGTATGCTTATTGCTACAAAAAAAGTAAAGGATACAGGAGTTAACAGTTCACCAAAACACACTATAACTATGATGCATCCAGATCTGCTCCTTTACCTAAGAGAAAACCTACTCACCAAAGGCTTGACTAAACAAATATGGTTTCAAACTAGTCTTAAACACTGAGTCTTAGTCGCAAACACTAATCAGAAAGCTGTTCTATAACTGTGAGGCTTTTTAAGTGAAATCTCTGCCCCTGTTCTAGTCTTCACTATTCAAGGTACTAAAAATAGCCTGCACAGTTTAATAGAAGTAGACATGGCATATCATAATTGACAAAAATTTTGCTCAGGGTCCGTTGTGTAAAACCATTCAGTGCTTTATATGTCAGTAGCAGTATTTTATAATCAAAGTGTAATTTTTTTTTTAAACTTTAAAAACTGCATTTTTTAACCCATTTGTTTCTGAAAAGACATGCATATTTAAACAGATAAAAATCATCAAAAACACTGACAAAAGACTGGTAATTTAATCAAATATTTATTCAGTTTATTCAAATATTGAACAGGATACAATATGTATAGAGTGATACTGTTCACTGTGACTCATGTCAAACATTCCAACATGCTCAGAAATGGTGTGTGCTGATGATGATGATGGCATGCAGTTAAATCAATGTAAACACTCTTTACTATAAGTGCTAAACCCTACGTGTGTGAAGTGATATGTCCTCTAGCCCTTCAGTCAAACCTGGGCACACACCATAGAGATAAAAAGCTTACGTGTATATATACATATACAAACATCTTACAGCATTGTCGCTTCGAAACTGCAGCTCAAACCTCGCCAAATGCAGTTCAACCAGCCTTGTTCGGGCCAAAATGTAAGCAACTGTACCTCAGAGAGTGCCTTTATACATAAATCACAAGGTAAATGTTGGAAAAACGGATCATTCTTTTTCAAGCTACAAAGTAAAATTATATCAAAATCAAACAACACAATTCTGTTGAAGTGGCAATTCATTTAGCTTTTTTTTTTTTTTTTTTTTAAATAGTTCATCTGGTCGTATTCAGAGTTGTGTATCCAAGTATTTCATATTGAAACTCCACACAAGAAAACAGGGGATGGATTAAGTCTGATAATCACAAAATGAAATAATTATTTTGGGATATAAATCCAAAAAAAAAAAAAAATGGAATGAGGCCAATATTAAAAATGAAAAGTATTTTCGGTAGAGAGAGATGCATCTTACTCTAATACACTACTTATATCAATTCTGATCAAAGTTATTAATGCTTAATAATGTGAATTCCAGCATAACCAGTGTCAGTGGACCAATATCAGCTTATCATTCAAGCTGTCATCTTACAGAAGAGTGCACCCTATTAACTACAACATTGCTATTACTCTAATTAAAAGTGTGGTAAATTATAGATCCTGCAAACGCATTACATCATCTCGTTTCTGACTTCTTGTGGCTTCAGCAGGTAGTTTGCACCACTGGCCACACACAATATTTAAAATGTAATTCAAAGTGCTGACTCGATTTAATGAGATACTAAAAAATAAGGATGGAAACCATATTGTTAAACCAAATTAAATCTCCTACAAGATGTTTATTCACACCTTGCCATCTGTATGATCATATTAAATCATATTATTCATATATTGTTATAAAATGTCTTTTGGAAATTTATTTATTTGCTACCAGGTTTAACAGCAAAAAAATGAATCACTGATTGTATTTTAAAGGCAGGTGCTTGTGTATAAAGGCAGCTGTCTAGATGCGGTTGAAAAACCCTGTCCCGGATGATTATACGTAAAAGAAATCTGATTTCAATCATCTCAATTGGAAGCCCAGAAAGCCCAAAAAACTGAACTCAAAATGTGAACACAAAAATACTGATGTAACTTCTATATATATATATATATATATATAGTATTGACTGTAAAAGACTGTAGATAGGACATTACTTATAATCTTACACTTCGTAGTGCTCATGTTAGTTCTCACTCTCTGGTGTTCTGTATTGTTTTAAAGACTATAATCCCACTCTTGATGTCACCCAAATGAGGATGGGTTTCCCTTTTGAGTCTCGTTCCACTTAAGGTTTCTTCCTCATAACATCTAAGGGAGTTTTTCCTTGCCATGGCCATGGCTGTTCATCAGGGATAAACTGTTCAATTCTGTAAAGCTGCTTTGAGACAATGTCCGTTGTGAAAACCGCTATAGAAATAAACTTGACTTGACTTGAGTATATACTGTTCTGTTGTAGACAGAACTTGGAAAAATACGACTGGAGAACTTGAAATAGTGCAGGCCGTGGAGGCACAGTGGATAGGAACACTTTAATATTTAATGTAAGACAAAGATTTTACATTAATTGGTGTAACAAAGCACTTATTTTGAGTCTGTTTTTAATCTGAGAGCAGGCAATAAATTTCAGTGTCTATATATCTAAAGATTTTTGGTTTTTATTTAACCTTTTTTTTCATGTATCACTGCTAATAGTTGGTAAACTGTAATAGTACCGTATTATTGTAAAAACAAACAAAAAAAAACCCTCTATGTGTTTAAGCTGTAACTGGCAGTGTACTTGGAGCTTCACTCTATAATCAAACTACATAGATATTATATCTTAAGTACTGTAGTTTTTCATTGTTTTATGTAAAAAAACTGTGAAAAATCAACACTAGTCCTAATACTTTGTAAATTTCCCTCTGGGATGAATAAAGTGATCTATTTAACATATATTTGAGGGCAATGGAACACAGCATAAAAAAACCCCCAAAAAAACAATTAATAACACAAATAGCAGTTTTCCACCATACAGCACCATTCCATTAGCTGGATGACTTGTCTGTGTCTGTAAAAGTGGGTGGAGACAAGAGATGCGATTAATATCATTAGTACAATTGTATTATTTGATTTATTTTCAAATGTAATTAAAAAATTGTGCCATAGAAAATTAAAAATGACTGCAATTACCCAAAGCCGAGGGGGCCAATGCTTAAATCATGTAAAAATCAATATATAAATAGGCTGTTGAGACTGGGGACATTTTCACTGGCTGAATTTGTGTTTGAATTTTGCGTGTAGTGCATTCGGATGAAGGAGTACATATAATGATTTAGCATCTATTTAAAATCCAACACATGAAGAAGGTCTTAAGAATCCTAAACTTGGTCAGACGGTTACTACACTCCTACTAAACATCACTGTGCTGTAATGTCTGGAAGAAAAGTTATTCTAGTCAGAGACCATCTTGGCACCATTGTGTTGGAGCAATCGGTAATAATCAGCATGTCTAAACCAAATTATACACTCGTTCACAGTACAGCAAACTGAAGAGCTCATTTACAAGCTGCACTGCCTGGTGCAAAACGCTGCAGCTAAAATCAAACTCGCATCTTATAATCCGGTGCGGCATGTTATATTGTATTCTTGTAGACCTTGTTAATATTAGGTAATAATAAACACTCCAACAAAACTTTTCTCCTGATTTCCAACATCAGCGCAACAAACACGGCTTTATGTGCATAGTAATAGTGTTAAAAAAACAACACAACATTCTGTACCGAGCTCTCAGTCAACATGCAAGAAGCGAAATGCAGAAAATCCGACCCAGTCGTGCTCAAACACAAACCCGTGGAAGCACAAAACTCTTTAACATCGAGGTGTGTGCATGTGTGTGTGTGTTTAGCATAAGAGAAGTACAGTGGCGGAAAAGCAGCAGCCACAAGCACAATAATATACAGCTAAAGAAGACCAAAAGCCCAGAAGTAAATAAAAATCACACACACGCACACACTACGCCAGCTCAAGCATAAATGATCCTACTATAGCTTTATAGTATCAAAAAGTTACAATGATGAAATGTAAGGCATACATTTACGTTGAAAAAGTTCAATCAAGTCATGCATAGATTGTAAAAGTTATTGTATTTCTCTAAAAAAAAAACAAAAAAAAAACAGATGCAATCTAGATGTTTAATATTGAAATGTCAATAACTAATACGCTTTCAACATGACCATGTCTTTTTTATAGTTTTTTCAAAGATGCACCAGTTTTAATCATATTTTGGTAAAATATCAGTTTATATTAAAAAGGTTTGCACTGTGTGCACACACTGAAGAAACCTATTTCTTAGATCATTCTAATAAAAAAAAAAATAAAAGAACCAAACATACTGTAAAGCACAATGTCCGTTACCTAAAATGTAAAGCGCATGTTTGGTGTCGGACGTTTGATGTTTTTCACTGCACTTACAAGGCTAATGGAGTTATTATATAATAGAAGTTGCCAGTTTGGCATGATGCATGTCTTAGTCACCTCAAAGAGTATTTCACTAAACACTGTTTGTACATTCCATAATACAGTGAATCGAATTTCAATTATAAACTCATCCAAGCACACACCAAACACGCCTTGTCGCACGGCAAGACTACATTCTGGGTAAAGGAACATTGTGGATCATTTTGTAAACGTGCTAATATTCCCTCAAACTCCTTCCCTATTATATAAAAACCCAGTTTCCTGACTTGACCTGATCTATTAGTGAATGTGTTCACAATTTAACACACGCGCACCTCCCTGAATGTAGATTACTATGGATATGATCACTGGTCAGGGCAGGCTGTTTAACCTTTTTAATGACTTTGTAGAGAGAAATATCACAACTTGGGCTGCGACTAATTATGAAATATCTGCAAAAAAAATTATAATCCGGCCAATATGATTACTAACAAAGAACACTGAATTTTTTTTTAAGTTTAAGTGTTGGCACGAACCTGTGTCTTAAATGACTGAATTCTGTACTAAAAACTCCACATGCTCGAACCTGAGAATGTAAAAGGGTTTAGGATGCTGTCTACAAGCTTATTTAGGCATCACAAATCTCAATGCTACTCTCTTCTTAATCGTGGGGGGTGCCAATAATTGTAAGCCAATGGCGTGCGTAAAAATCAACTAAATTTAAGCCTGCAAAAAAAAATTTGAGGACTCAAATGAAAGTCTTCAAAATCCTTGTTCGTTGAAGATTTAAGTATCACTCCTAGAGGTCAAATCGTTATCTTACAGGGTGCCAATAATTATATTCACGCCATGTATGCATTTTGTGGAAAAACTGAGATTTGTGGAAATTGCAGATGCAGCATTTCTACACTGTGATTTCAGTTTAAAAATAAAATGTGCCATTTAAAATAAAACAAAAAGTTTTAAAATAAACATGATCTTGTACAGCATCACCCCCTATTGCTTGAAATTACATTTGTTTTGTTTTTTTGCTAAATTATGCAAGAGAACCTTATTCTTTTTTTTTTTACATTCTAGTTCTTTGATAAAAGATCTACAAATCAATTAATTCCAAACAAATTTAATATCAAACCCTGATGGAGATCTGAACACAGGCTGTTTCTCAAGCTGTGTTCCTGCGTTCTTTCATTCGACTCGTGGCTTACATCCTAAAAAAGCAGTTTAAGTTCCTGAACATGTTCTAATAATATCGTTTACTGTGAGAACAATTTGATTTCTATTATCGGGTCACAAAATCAGTGAATATTTGCTGATTTCGTAAAAACTGGCTAAAATCAAAAATCTGCTTTTTACTCCAACCGTTGGCAGCACGTTAGCTAAATCAGCTAGTTAGCAAGGACCTCCTGTGGTAGCTTTAAGCTACTGGAAGCCAAGTTTTTTTTTTTTTGCACTTCCTGTTTTGAGAAACAGCCAATTGCATTCAAACCACCTTCACCATGTGCTTCAAGAAATAGTGTGATCCCACTCCATATAGTAAAAGTGCAAGCACAGCCTCCGCACTACACAGGAGGGGAAATAAACACACACACACACACACACTCACAAATATAAGGAAGAGTGTGTCCTGAGATGACACACAAACAGCGCATGCTGCAGTAAAACTGTACAAATGCATGCATGTTGTAGGGGATACGTCCCACACGATGTCCTCGTGTCTCAGCTGCATGACGGCTCTCGGAAACCGTTCCAAATCCCCCATCACTCACATCCCGGGGGCGCGAGACAGTAAGCCCTTTCAGTCAGGCATGAGGCGTCAGGAAAGCACTTCATTCTCGCCTACGAAGGGCAAGTCCATACTGCGTGTGCCATCTCCGCTCTCTTGTTTCCTAGGAAACACAAACACAGACACACAGTGTTGCGTTAAAAGAAAAGCACAGCACAAGCTTAAAAAAGCCATCATCAGTCACATCAGAGGCGTGATGAGATGGAAATCTTAGCAAACATAAAATAACATTCGAAATGTCACAATGTTACGAGGTCTAAATAAAAAATTGTTTCTCAAACAGCAGCTAAACTCACTGATCAAACTGAACGTGTGTGGGTGTGACATAATACTGTAATGCTTGATTGACTGCCCTCTATTACTATCTAGGTGAAATCTTATTAACCAGATTAGGTTTCAGTGTCTGGGTTAACTTTTATTTTACGGTTACCTTTCCCTCTGTAGATCTCTGTATCTTTCATTCACTATCATCATTTAATATCAATCAATTGAATGCTCGACTGGTCCCACCTACTCTCAGGGTAAGAGGCAAGTATACATCAAGACTCTTCTCTGTTCGGACACCAAGGTGTTGGAACGAACTTCCCCTGAATGTCCGAACAGCTGAGTCATGTCTAATCCCTCCCTGCCTCCTCCTGAAACACTTAAACTAGCACTTATTTTCCCTGTTTGATTTGTCTTTACATAAAAAAGGGCTATAATTCCTCTCAACACAGTTTAGACTGATGGTATCCTAAATTTGCAACCTAGTGAACCAATGTTGATGATTTTATTGATGGACTTCTGTACGTCGGTCTGGATCAGGGCGTCTGCTAAATGCGGTAAATGAAAATTAGCCCCGCCCACTGTGCACCGAGAGGTGAAATCGTGCTGAAATTCATGCAGGCACGGAAAACTCACCAAGTATTCACACTAATAATTGGTCTAGTGGTTAGTATGCGGCGCTCTCACCGCTGCGGCCTGTGTTCGATCTCCGGTCAGGGAACCAACCCCAGCCACTCTTAGTGCCGGTCCCAAGCTCAGATAAGTGGGGAGGGTTGCGTTAGGAAGGGAATCCAGCGTAAAAACATGCCAAATCAAACATGAGGATGATCCGCTTTGGCGACCCCTAATGGGAGAAGCCGAAAGAAAGTTTTATTTACACTAATAATTCTGGACTAATAAACACAGGCCTGGACTTTTTCCCACTTCTCTAATAAGGTCACTGGTTTCCTGTGCTGAAGGGCGTGAAGTTACGTGTTGTTGATGTATTACAATCTTACATCGGCAAAAAACAATGAATTAATAGCCTCAATTCCGAGCCCCACAATCCATCACTGGGATAAAAAAAAGATCTGTCTTGTAGTGATGGGAAAATCGCTTCATTTTAGTGACTGGACGAATAATTTTTTTGGGTCATTTAGTCATTAGTTACATTTTCAGCAGTTCCCCCAGCACATCCACATACACGAACCTTGACTATAGTTAACATAAACTAACTTATAGGGAGTCACATGACAAATGAACAAACAACTCAGACAAGAGGACTCATGAGATGAACTACTTAATTCTGTTTCCTGTGTAATGCACTGCGTTGCGTCAATGTGAGTCACGTGATAAAAGAAAGAACGATTCGGACTAGAAGAGTCGAGAGGTAAAGTACTCAAATCTGTTTCCTGTAAATAACCTACAGAGATTTCATGATGCTTTGCTCATGTGCATCCAGTAGGAAATGAAAGAATCACTCTTTGAGACTACTGATTCTTTTGAGTCACAATAAACATTCGTTCAAACTCAATGAATCGTTCATGAAAGACCCGACAGTAACGTCACGGCGCACTCATTAATGTCTTTTTGTGTTGTTTTACAAACATACAGCTACATGGAAATCGTGGTCCCGTAACAGTGTCGTGGTTTAGTACCAGTGGAAATTCCTCTTCACTACAATCCAACTTCAGTTCATCTATGACAGAATATTCCAAGGTTATGCCTGTGTCACTGTTCTGACACGTTAAACATGCAAAATGCAAACACACTGAACTCCTAAGAGCATTTCAGATGGACGGCTTTTATGGCAAGTCACGTGATTTCAGTGGGCAGGAATAAAGAGGAATGCATTATTATTAAGGTTTTATCAGTCATGAGGTTAAACACACAGCAATTCTGAGCCATGCTTCATGTGCATGCTCATTAACAGCTCATGCCTACCTGGCTCAAACAAGGAGCGGAGACTGTTACATTCGATCAAACACGTACACGCTTGGTATTATGACATCACTGCTTGCCTTTCCTTATTGTTTTTCAGCTTGATGTAATGCTCATTTTAAAATGCTGGTTTCAATTTTTATAATGATTAGTGAATGGAGCTGACTACATATCTCCAAATGTACGTTACTGTTATTCCTTATTTAAAGTTGCAGCGAGGCACTGAGGTGATGTCATATGATAATTTTTTTGTGAATAGCTGATCGCATGTAACTTGAACTTAAACTGTTTTGGAGTTTGGAAGCTGACAAAATTATTTGGACACAAATTTTATATATTTGAATTCGTTCACATTCCATTCAACTATTTTTTCACGGTGTATTAATGTATATAAGATGTGTTCTTGTTTCTTATTATTGGTAAGAAAATTGTTGTCATAATGTGGCATGTTAAATACAAAACAGAAAAAAAAATCTATCAAATGTAATGAGCATTTTGTTGATACACAATATTCATATCCAGATCGTTTTGTCATCTTTTAAACCCCGTTCAACGTAAGCCAGTCATTCGGCAACATTATGGCAAGGGAGTGGGAGGGATGTCCAGAAAACCAGCAGTCCATTACCTTTGGTTACCGTGAATGAAGCAGTATCGTAAATTCCCTGCTCTCCCTTTTCTAGAGGGCAGGACAGAGGGAAGCACCACAATCACACACTCAACTTGAACACAACACGATCTATAGGCAGGGGTTTGGTGCTATGGTGAAAATGTAACAGCACAAAGATTTTAGACTGAATCGAATCAAAAGCAGCACTCAACACATAATAGAGGAACTCCAAAGAAACCTATGGTAGAAATTTTCATTAACCCAGAGCATCTGATTTTCTGTTCCAGTGCAGGTCATGTAAGGCTTACGTTAGGCCATGTCCCTGTGCAGTGGGACTGCGGTCCTCCCTCCGGCTCCAGTCGAAAGGATTCCCGAATGATCGCTTACGCAGCATAGTGCGCACCAAGATCTGCAAGCATGGTCACATGATCACAAACACAGATTCAGCAAATGTAACATGTCATATAATCAGAATCAGAATAGCAATCAGATTTATTGGCCACATATGCCTGAGCATATAAGGATTTAGTTTCCAGTTTAGAGTAAACCATCAGTGCACAATTAATGTACAGTACAGGCTCTGCACAGCAGTGCTGGACATGTTTACCAACCAGTTGGAAATTCCCCATTGTTCATGTTCACAATCCTAAGGTGTCCTGAGGTCGATGCTAAACTGCAAACAGTGCACCAGCATTATAATGATAATAATATTTAAAGTTAATACAATACAGGTAGTTCCCAACAACCATTAACCTATCGTAAATGTAAAATATTGTACGTTAAGACATGGTCTAGCCTATGCAGGAGCCCTAAAGTTTTAATTTTAATTTTAATTTTTTTTTATTTTTGTAGTGTTAATAATGTAATTCGTTACCAATGCATTATTTATTATTAATAATGCATTGGTGCAAATTCAGATCATTTTTATGAACTATAAATACATATAAAATAGGTGAAATTAAAACCTTCAACGCAACACACTTTTATTTATTACAAATTCACTCTAACGCAAACATCCTGCAATTAAAACCGTCCGTGTGGAAACTTAGCAAAAGTTCCTTTTGGTGTTCATTTATAACACCATAATTACCTGAATAGTTTGTGTTCATGCTCTATGTTGAGACTGGTTTCACTAATAATAAAAATGTATTTGCATGAAGCGTCAATATTTGTCCATGGTCATGTTGATTACAGTATTAAAAACTTGAAAAGTATTTATTTACGGTACATTTAGAACAGATAAAATTTGCGTGTAAGTTGCGATTAATCATTAATTAACTCGTGATTATTCGCAATTAAATATTTTAATTGATTGACAGCAAAAAAAAATAAATGTGTGTGTGTGTGTGTGTGCGCGCGCGCCATAAGGTGGGAAATGCGTACATCCTGCCAGTGCCCCAACGTATTGTACCGTATTTATGCTGCCACAGAAAACGTAAAATTTTGTCGAATCGCTATCTTAATAGTAAGATCAAAAAAACTTCTTGGACACTTTTTTTTTAAAAGCAGGGGTTTTTTTTTTACCCAAAGTCCTGAACTTTTTTAATAAAACCTATTAACAATCGTCACCTATCCAGTTTTAGGGAGCCTATGCCTAATGTCGCCTCAAATTTTTGTTCTCGGCTGATAGGAGTGAAACTTTCTGTGGTCTTCTGCTGTTTTCTGCTCACGATGATTATAAAGTTCTGCTATAGCCTTCCTATTATATTATCCTGAACCAGTGTGAGAGAGGGTGGCTTCTCTTAATTTGGTCACATGATTAGCTTACAATATACTTGCATTAATGTGTAGTTGTGTAGGTGTTCATAAAAAGGTAGACTATAAGATTGTGTGTGTGTGTGTGTGTGTGTGTGTGTGTGTGTGTGTGTGTGTGTGTGTGTGTGTGTGTGTGTGTGTGTGTGAGAAAGATTTCTCACCACTGTGGCCAGACTGGGGATATGTTTCACTGAGTTCTCCACCTCCTCCTCTGTCACCTCAATCAAACTGCAGCAGTTGTCATCCTCAGGAGGAAGAGGCTCCGCCCCATGCCGTGTCACCCAAGGGTGAACCTGCGCGCACACACACACACACACACACACACACACACACACACACACACACACACACAGAAACTCAAGATTAACTTTCTTCTATGAACCTTCGTTTGACTCATTTTGCTTGCAACCTTCAGATTATTTTTGGGTCTCTTGCAATGAATTGTATCATGGGTGCAACTAATCCTGCCCACTCTGTCTCTCCACAGAATGCTAAACAGTTGAAAAATAGTTAAGCATGAGGCATTAAGAGTGAATTTGTGCCAGCACTTGCTACAAAATGTGCCATTCTTTTCCCAATCTGTGTAATGACAACGTGTAAACTTGTAATGTTTAATGTTTGAATTGTAGCATCGTGGAGTTCAGGAGCAGCAGGTAAACGTTACTGCTGTGAAACTGCACACACTTTGATAAATACTGACCTTGATCTGTGGTACAGTTATTCTGTTTTCAGGATTTTTATCCAGCATCTTAAAAAGGAGGTCCTTCAAATCATCAGACACATCGGCACTGTGATGGAGATACAAAACACACTATGGGTTCAAAAATAAAACATAAACAACACTGAGAGTAGGAATATAACTGATATAAATCTGTAAAATTATAACTAACAGTATAACACTGTAAATTAAATATAAAAACTACAAGCGAAGTAACAGTATCATGTAGCCATATAACAAAAATACATTTTCAGCATAAAAGTCTAAAAAGTATATACCATATTTTCCGGACTATAAGCCGCTACTTTTTTCCAATGTAGACAGGTTTTCCAACTTATAGACAGGTCCGGCTTATTTATGTTAAAAATAAAAATCTTTGTTAAATTCAGTGGGTGCGGCTTATATTTGGGTGCGCTTAATAGTCCGGAATTTACAGTAGTTGACAGATTTTAATGTACAGTGTTTTATTTAATAATATTCAATATTAATTGATTTCATTGTGTTTTATTTGTTTAAGGATTTCTTATTCAGCAATTGTTCAGCAAAACCATCAGTGGTCACATGTTTTCCATATTGAGAAATACCATCCGTCTGAGTGTGTTCACCTGTTCTGTGTGATCGCCATTGATTAGTTGGTCTGAACCCTGTTATGCTTTTTACCGTGAATTCTATTTGTGAATTCAATTACATCATTCCAGGTTCTTATTTCTGTGCATGAAAGTTCTACAAATTATACAAATTTCCTGCCTTCTTATCCGTTTCTTTTGTTCGGAATATACAGTATATATATATATATATATATATATATATATATATATATATATATATATATATATATATAAATTAAAATAGCTTCTTAGGCTACTGAGTGTTCTAAAAATACCACCAAAATCACCCAGTGTCAGATTTGTTGGACAGAATGGTTTAAACTATAAAAAAAACTCATGCATTCATATTCATATGCATGTCTGGTCTCTATTATGTATTAGTGCCTTGTATAACTTTCTACAGTACTACAGAAAATAAAATTAGTACGAGATTAAGATTAAGGCCACTCACTGCTCAGGTAGCTCCACAGGCTGAGTTTTGATCTTCTGGTGCAGACTCAGTATGCGTTCATCCATGAAGGGACACTGCAGAACACGCACTGTATGAAACCTCACATTTCGACTCTACACAGTTCACAATATCACACTGCTTTGGATGTCAGTGACGTCAGTGTATAGTGTGTGTGAGCAGTAATATCAGTCTTACCACACCAAAGACAAAGCAGTACAGCGTGACCCCCATGGCCCAAACATCTAGAGCCTGGAAACACATGTTAATGTTCTTCATCATCATCCTCATCATCATCATTGTCATCATATTGTCTGATTGTAAGTCTGACAATCACTTGTAAACAGCAGTCTCACAATATTTTATTTCCAGTAGGCAACATGATTAAAGTTGACCATATAGTAAATGATAAGAAATGCAATACAGCACAATCTTGTCTGAGCTGAGAAGATGTTCTCTCTCTGACCTTGCCTGAGAAGTTCTTGCGAGTTTCTGAGAGCGTCTCAGGAGCGAGGAATGCCGGCGTTCCCACCGTGCTGGTCAGCAAGGCATCAGCTCCCTCAAACTGGTTGCTGACACCAAAGTCAGCAATTTTAATATGTCCATCCTCACCAACCAACAGGTTAGACGGCTTAATGTCGCGATGAATGATCTTCTGATAGTGTACTGCAGGGAAGTACAATAAAACATTGTCATTTGTATTAACAACAAACTCTGGAGTCACATGTCGAGATGGTTCTTGAACTCACGGTACTCAATTCCTCTGAGGAGGTCCTGGAAGTAAAAGCGAGCCTGGTCCTCGTTTAGGGGTTTATCTGTGGGGACCTCCATCACTGCACTGTACACATACACCAACAAACATGGGACAAAATATATGGAGAACCAAAGTAAACAAAAAGAAGTGAACTCATTTATTCTCTCATTTATTAAATGACCATTTTATTTCTTTCATTAATTTTTTTTTACACATCTAATATTGTCTATCAAGCAATAACAGTGAGATGCAAAAACAATCACAATAAAAATTGTAGAAACTTCCATTTTAAAAACACTATATTAAGTGCATTAAATAAATGCATTGAAACGTATTGAAATCCTACTTACCCGCGCTTGACCAGTTCAAATACTGTACAAAAAAACCACAACAACAATATTGTAGTACCTCTTTGTAAATTAATATGAATGAGACAGGATAAGAGTCTGACCTACGCTATCTAAAACTAATATTTTATTTCACAAACATATTCCCACATTAATATGAATCCAGCATGGTGTGTTCTGATTGGCTGATTATAGAGCAGAAATAATAACACAAAGTATACTGTGTAAATTCTCACAAAACTGAAATAGACAACTTTAAACAGCAAACATGGCAAATTGGTAGGGTCTTAGATTATTAATTTTTGATAAGCGATGAAAAAACAATAACAGATTTTGGTCATATTCATCCCTGATTCTTTAATGATAATAAATAATGGGACCAGGGTTTAGGGTGAAAGCGTCTGCTGCGGTGATGTACATAGAAAAATTGTGAATTATGAGAGAAGAATAATGTTCACAATGTTGTCATGAGACAACAGGAAGTGTAGAGCTGCATAACATGGATTGAAGGCAGTAACACGTATCAAAGAACTGCTCTAAATATGAACTCGTAAAAATTGGGTAGAAATAAATCTGTTAAGAAAGTGAATGCAATAAAGACATTTTTTGTTTAAACAATATCTACTGTGCATTTTTAATTGTTAAAGTCGTGCATGTCATATGCCATTTGTTCCATTTGTGCAAGGAACTAAAATGAGTTATTTAAGAACTGAAATTATTACTATTATTAAAATGACTATGAGTAATAAAATGTAACCACATAAGCCAATCATTTAGATCTGCCACTAAATAGTGTCATAGCTAATTTGCATAGCATTAAGAAAATCTATATTTAAATATTCACTTGTTATTAAAAACAAACACAGCTTTTGTTTGTCACTTAAGATTGTGTGAAAGGGTAAGGCATCATTTAGACCACCTTTTACATCATTTAAAAATAGATTGTCATAATATTAGCTTCACCTGCTGTACACTTCTGCATAATGATTAACTGCCCCTCAATACCGTAATTTCCGGACTATAAAGCGCACCTAAATATAAGCCGCACCCACTGAATTTTACAAATATTTTTATTTTAAACATAAATAAGCCGCACATGTCTACACTGAAACTAATGAACTTTACACAGGCTTTAACGAAAGACTGTTACACGGTGTAACTGGTGAAATATGTTGTGGCTCCTTTAAGAGCAGAGTGCCATTTTGGGAATAGCCTGCCGCTGCACTTATCAAATACCGAGATATTAAAAAATATAAAAAGATAAAATAAAAAAAGCAAGAGTTTTGGAAACCTGATATGGTTTCTGTTGCAACTGGAGTTCCCATGGCCCAGACTCAATGTGTTACAACGGCTTGTATCTAAACAGTAGCCCACCAAGAAAGTCATTGTTCACTGTCTTCCTTCTTCCTTTCACAACTATTTCTCTCGGGAGTTTATCTTTTGACATCGTTGTGCGTTTAAAAAAAAAGTTTTTTCTCCCGATGCCGTGCAGCTCAGAACACAGGTGAGGTGCGTTTTTTCGTTTCCGTTCGGAATTTTCATTGGTCTAATGTTATGGGGTTCAGTTTTTTGGCTTGAAGTTTGTGAAACCGGGAAAAACCCAGAAAAAACCCCCATAAATTAGCCCCTTCGTTGTTTAAGCCACGGGGTTCAAAACGTGGGAAAAAAGTAGCGGCTTTTAGTCCGGAAAATACGGTAATTAAGCGATCTATGTTTCAGAAGTGACAAATAACATTGCAAAAGAATCGAATTTGCCTAGGCAGCTAGTTTACATCTACATTTTGAAACCCCTCAGATTATATATTTATTCTCTAATGAAAATCTGCAAATCCTTTGTAATGCAGTAAATGGCAATAAATCAGCCTACTTTTTACACCCTGGAGGTTCAATATTTTGTACACTATGACATCAAATTAATATACAAGGATTTACTAACCCTTGGATGAGATTGAGATGTGATGTCGTCACTTACCCATGTACAGATGGTCCTCACCCGGGTCATCTAGCACCTACACAAAACACACACACACACACACACACACACACACACACACACACACACACACACACACACACACACACACACACACACACACAGAGGGGTTTAGCAATGCAGAAGTATCTTCTACTGGATGTCTACAGTGAACGCTCACACACCTCTACCAGCTTAACCACATTAGGATGGTCAAGCTTCTTAAGGATGGCAATCTCTTGATACACCCTCTCCAGGGGGCCTTTGGGTTGAGGAGGACCTTCAGGAGCAGAGCGGGCCCCTCGAGGAGGAGGTCTTCCTGTATAAACAGAAATGTTAATGAGATTCAAAATACACACCACACTGCTAAACACACACACACACATGCCTATACGTTCACCCAGCTGAGTAGCCCATCTGCCATATGGCAAACTCTTACGTGGGAAACCAGCCTGCCGCATCAGACGCTTCTTGGACAGGACCTTCATCGCCTGTTGGGACATGGACAAACAGACAAAACAATCAGAGCATGGGCTTAGAATACACGCACACGCAACACACAACACCTCTAGTCATTCAAAATGTATACACAGTGTACACACCTCAATATCAAAATGATGAAACCGACAATTGTTCATGTTTACTCATGACACTTAATCACACTAAATCACTTTCATTTCTACTGTCAATATCTGCCATACTCATCCATCCCCATCTAGATTCATGTATATACATATATTTTCTACTTTTTTATTTTTCTACTTATCTTTATTTTTTCTATCCTTATACTCTATTCCTTTTTTCATGCTTAAATGTGTTATTATGTCACAAATTGTTTTGTTTTTGTTCCTGAGTGGTACAAAATGTATCTGCTGTTTTCTAAATGAATGTGAATGAAAGTTTGCGAGAACTGATATTTTCTATAATTCTGAGGCATGAGCAAATTGAAAATAACACTTATTACCAAGAAACCAAAATCTGTGTTGCACAATGTTATAACTTAGACCTAAGGAGACATGTGTGAACGTGTTTGTAAATGTGTGTGTGTGTGTGTGTGTGTGTGTGTGTGTGTGTGTGTGTGTGTGTGCCTGTGTGTGTGTAGGTCTCACATAGTAAGTGTTGTCATCTTCGTTGTAGGCCAGTTTGACAACTCCGTAGGAGCCCTTGTTTAAAAAGAAAGAGGAGACTCGTACGAAGAACAGCAAACACGCCACACTTATGTCAGGAAATATCTTGTTTTTTTATGCAAAATATTACGAGTAGAACAATTACAATTAAACAAATAACAATTCAACTCAGAGCAAATCATGATTTTTGTTGAAAGATATTTCCCTCATGGCTCCAGCATGCTTAGAAGCATTTTATAAATATTTTGCCTTATAAAGCTCTAAAAAAAGAAATACAGCCGACACCGGGTATAATTTTATAGAAAAAGATAAAAGGAATTTCATGTATATTATCGAAAGGAAAGAAACAGTGAATTAAAAGACCAGCATCTGATATTTGAACGATCTCTCTATCTCTCTCTCTCTTACGCCCGCACACACACACACACATACACACACACACACACACACAGCATGTCCAGTTGGTGGAGCAGATTGAGGTTCCAGCAGGAGCTTCAGAGCTCAGACACAGAGATGAAGAGACAGCAGGAATCTCCATCTCTGCTCTCTCAAACAATCTCTATCTGCTCTCTCATTCAGAGAGAGAGAGAGAGAGAGAGAGAGAGAGAGAGAGAGAGAGAGAGAGAGAGAGAAAGAGAGCAAGAAAGAGAGTGTAAGGAAGAGAGAGAGAGCAGGTTCATAGAAGTGTAATCAATTAAAACCTACATGGTTTCTTTTGTCATTTCTTTTTTGCACATATTTTGAAATTATATTTTTTTTACATTTAATAAAAACTCTGTTAAGGAATACACTAAAGAATTTCAAACACACAGCGATACAAAATAAACTTTTAGTCTTATACATTCTGTAAAGAAGTAAGTTTTGAATTAATAAAAAACAAAAATGTATACACTATAATATACTTGTGTTGAAGTCATTCCTTAAAGCAGTATTTTTGTTCTGCATATTGTCCAGGTTATCCGTCCATGTTTTACTTTATAAAAAAAAATTATAAATACATAA
The DNA here is from genome assembly GCA_039877035.1 of Silurus lanzhouensis. Taxonomy (NCBI): domain Eukaryota; kingdom Metazoa; phylum Chordata; class Actinopteri; order Siluriformes; family Siluridae; genus Silurus; species Silurus lanzhouensis. The sequence continues at coordinate 5,941,950 of JBCEWE010000458.1, read as the reverse complement.
ATAATCAACTATTGCTCTTTTTAAACCATTTGATTTTACCCATTCTTCCTTACATAAACCTGTAATTACACCCATTTACCACTAGATGGTTTGGGGCTGTTTAATATAGGTCAGAGATATTAAATTAGATATTAGAGATATAAGGCTTTTACTTGTCACATGTACATTACAGTAAAAATTAAATTCTTCTATTTAGGAAACTAGGGTCAGAGCGCAGAGTCAGCCGTGATACAGCACACCTGGAGTAGAGAGGTTTAAGGGCCTTGTTTAAGGGCCCAACTCTGGCAGCTTGTCTGTGCTATGGTGAACCCCCGACCTTCCGATCAGGAGTTAGTGCCGGCTCTAATGATGTCTCACAGGATGACATAAAAAAGCTAACTAAATTAAATTAGAGTCAGGAAACTGTGTACAGATGAATAATCAAATAATAATAAAATTACCTTTCCGATCTCATCTTTCAGCTTGTACTGGTTCAGCTGCACACAATCCTTGCAGAATAAAACAGAGCATTTATATGGAATATCAAGACTGAACATGCAATTATATTAAACTCATGCTGGTGTAAATGGGTTTTTAGAAAAACCAGAGCATGTGTGTGTGTGTGTGTGTGTGTGTGTGTGTGTGTGTGTGTGTGTGTGTGTGTGTGTGTGTGTGTGTGTGTGTGTGTGTGTGTGTGTGTGTGTGTGATTCTGTTTGGAAGCATCCATTATTTAGGTCATAAACATTCTAAGCAGTACTTGCACAGGCCTATTTCTCTCACACACACACACACACACACACACACACACACACACCCACACACTTACATACTCGAGTAAAATGAGTGAGTTACACTTCAGCACATACCACAGAAAGTACACGTACTGGTAAAAATGCAGGATTAAGACACCTTTGACAAAAGAGAACTGGTTGAAAATGTCCAATCATATCAGTGGGGACATCTTAATCACAAAACAACAGCTCAATGTTTCTCTAGAAAACAAACAGATATCTTGACCCATATCATGTCTGGACACCTACCTGCAGGTCAGTAATGGAAACTCGGTGTGACTCAACAGTGGGTCGGCGAGGCAAGCGAGGGGACGAATGGGGCGAGGTGATGGGTGAGTAGGGCAGAGAGGGGTAGATGTAGCGGCCGTTGAGGCCGGGTGAGCCACAGGGTGAGGACAGTGTGTGTGAGCGCTCCTGCAGTGACAGCTTCCTGTCTGAGAGGTTTAACCTGCCCCGATGTTCCTGTGCCACTGGGAAGAGAGCCTCGGGCCGACTGGCTGTGTGCGATAAAAGGTCACAGGACGGTGCATGGAAGGGCGGGAGTGGACCTGAGGCCAGCTCGGGTGTCTCTGAGCTATCCATCTCCTCTGGATCCTCCTCCTCAGCATCGCCCATCCTGTCTCCACTAGGCTCGTACTCCGTTACCACAATAAGGGACTCCATGTCAACAGTACAGGGGCTCAGGGGAGGGGCTGAGAGCGTGGCACACCCACGCAACAGGTCCGGAAGAGTCTGCTCAGGTGCCTGGGCTGCAGGAGCGGATGGGGCATAGCCAAGAGGAGCGGTTGCTTCAGTAGAAGGCCATGAGGAGACACAGGGAAACATGGTGGACTTCCTGAAAGCCTCCCAACTTTCCCTCCATCAGGAACACAGCAAGATTTTCTGTAGAAGAGCAAGGAAGAAAAAAAAAAGAGTTACAAATTGTCCCATATGTTCTGCCTCTGCTCCTCATGAACTAGAATGTCTGCCTGCTACAAAGACTTTGTTCCACTTCGAAAAATAGGACGACAAACATTTTGTACCAGGAGCGACCTGAAGGCTGCTGAACTAAAATAAATAATTGGGCCTCATTTATCTTCTTTTGTTTTCAGGAAAGCTGGAGATATATATATATATATCTATATATATGATTTTATGGGTCAAAATGAGAATAGAATTTTACACCCACTTCACCCACAAAATGTCATCAACACTGATTTTCTTTTAACCCTGGATCCTATGTTGATGAATTGCAATCACTTGTGAAGTAGAAACTGTCTGCATTCTAGCGCTCATTTCTTGTGCAGGGGGAAAAAGTCAATAAAAAGAAAAGCTCTCAGAATGGCAAGTATGAGACAGAAGTGGAAGCTACTTTGATCCAAATCCATAAAATATCTATAAAACATTACTTAAATAGCACAAGAGATCTGAAAAGACCAAGTATAGAAACAAATCACACAAAAGTGAATTAGCTGTGAATTAAGTGAGGTAAAAAATATACAAATAAAAAAAAGAAATGGTGGATATGGTTTTGGAGATTTTGGGAACGTTAAGAATAACATTTTAAACTATTTATTTTGTCAAATACTGAACATTATTATGTTTACAAAGTGATATAATATCTACATATATGTATATATACAGCACCTAGGTACACATTTATATTTACATTTATATTGTCCAGAGCGACATACCTAGGTGCTTTGAGTCTCTATTAATAAAGATATATATATATATATATATATACACACACACACACACACACAGTACCATGTGATCATGGACAGTTTTTGCAAACAGAATTTTCATGAATACCAATTTTTTTTTTTTTTTATGTAAATGCCTCTAAATGAATTCTATGATAAATAATGTTTGAAAATGGGCAAAAAAAAAATTTGTACTGTATATACTTAACACCTTTACCCCTGCATATTTATGCAATTACTAGTCAGCCAGTCATGTTGCGGTAACATAATGCATAAAACAGAATCATCTTTAAATCACACATCAGAAAAATGGTCTCCATTCCCTTGTATTTTAGCACACAATAGACATTAAAAAACAAACCATCCAGCGGAGACACTTTATGCTGAAAATTTGGGGTTAGAATTTAGTTTCAACAGAATAAAAGCATAAATCCAGTCTGCCATTATATAAACAGTTTAGGGTGATGGTGATGGTGATGGTGGTTGTTGTGATTCTGGTGGTACACTGGACTTTGAATTCTGCAGCCTATGACCAAATACGTTGCTGATACATGCATCCCTTTACGGCTACAATATGAATCATTTTGAAATGTCTACCTCCAGAATTATAATGTGCTATAACAAACTGGCTCCATGAACAGCGACAAATGAGCACAGTGTACTACCTCGCTAATGACCAGAACTGAATCCAGCACAGCACATTTGGGATTTGTCAGAATGAGAGATTCGCTGTACGAATATATAGACGACAAATATGAAGCGATCATGTGATGCAATGATTTCAACACAGACCAGAAGCTCACAGGAATGTTTTGCTATAGCTATATATATATATATATATATATATATACATACACATACATACATGTTCATCTACCTTTCCTTTCAGCAAATTGTGATTTCGGTCAGTACACAGAAAAGAGCACAGTGACAAGGTAGAAAAACTTGACCAATTTCAAGACCATTAAAATGACCGGATCGTAACAAAAATGACGTCCCTGCAATTCATTATAACATCGTTGATAATGAGACGTGTTCCATCTCTGTTTCTGTTCGACTCGATTCATCCATAACGCTTTGGCAGGCAGGTTCTCCGTTGGTGTGAAAGCTAGAGATATGGAGCGTGTGTGTGTAGGAGTGGTGTGGAATAAAATCAGGTACAATAAGAGACATTCATCACTCTGGAGGGTTCAGGAAGGAGGGCGCGTGTGGGCAGGACCACCTCCCCCTCTATGCAGCCTCATTTTTCTTCCACAGACACGGATATCCTTCTGCCTTCCCTCGCTCCTGTTCTGCTACTCCTAATTATCCCTTTTACCACTGGTTTTTAAATAAACTATAATATTTAGAATAAAATGGCACTGCACAACATTACAGTTATATTTAATGTGCACTACCTCGAGACATTAATGACCAGGTTAGAATCCTCAACGTCAAAGAATCATAGTAGAGAGTCTGGACCCAGGCTGTGTTAGTCATTCATTCTTTCATTTCTTTACATTTCAGTCAAATTCTTGACCCTGATTGGTCAGAAGCTCTGACAGTAACGCAGCTATAAATCATTGGTTTACATTAATGCACTCGCTCTAATAAATTATCGTTTCTATAGTAACAACTCATTCACAGGAAGCTCAGTGAGCAGGGTTTAATAATAATGGGCAAAAAAGTCACATTATTTAGAAAGACAAATGTATAATTGTTGATATGTTTGATAAAGATGTTTAGAAGTGCTGCACCATATGTTCTGCTTTAATTATATAGGGGCAAAAATAAATATTGTTTAGGATTATTTTATAGAAATAAATATTTGAATTGTTGGCAAATTCCTGTGGTGTAAGAAGAATAATACACAGTGCTGCTTGAAAAAATGATCAACTTGTAACTGTCACCTTCACAAGTTCATCACATGAAACCGTCTATGATTATTTTCTATTGATCTATTATTATTAGATTATTATTTATTATTATTAAAGCACAACCTGCCGTGTTCTTACACACAGCGACCGCATGAGGTGTTAGTTCAGTCTGTGATTAATGGAGGGAAAATTCGAAACAACATATGGCATTACAAATCTAAATGTCTTGGCAACCAGAACAGTCGTTGAAAACACAGTGTACGGGCAGTGTTTTAGGTTGAAGTGACTGTCAATTATTCTGAAGCTTGAAAATAAGTTTTTATTAAGAGCAGAGTCAAACTTTTGAGAACATGTGCATTGCTGCTCAACAAAACCCAAAATTCCCAATAATAAAACTACAGGTTGTCCTCGAGTTACGATATATTTTTCGATATAAATATTTCAATCTTACGATGACTAATGATACAAAAATGTACATTTTTGCGCAGCATTTACATTTTCGCATGATTTGTGCCAATAGTGCATATTTTTACTGTGTTTTTGGAGTTTCAAAGCTGATTTTTAGCTCGTCCCTTCTTCTTGACCTCTTCGGCACCGGACACTGAAACACCTTTGCAGGTGCCCATTGCCAAACACATATATAATATAAAGTTTATACATTATGGTACTGTAAATGGCTCTGGTTTGCTAAATGATGTACTATAATCTATTTTTAATTATTACCAAATTACAGTATACTACCCCATACTGATCTCCATTCTTTAAGACTCCCGGGTAGGCTAGGTCATGTCTCGACTTATGATATTTTCGTATTTGTCCCAGGCTAATGAGTGAGGGGCAAGAGGACGGGGCGTCTACAGAGTATCGAATTATATGGAAGAGTGCAAAAACACCTGTGCAAATGTAAATTTGTTCATAAAAACCCATTTTATAATGTAAGAAGCATTGTTTTGGAGTATAATGCATTCCAGAGGCTACACCGCGTTAAAACGTTGGCAGTTTGTGCCAGGTATTTTCTTATTAGTCTAACATTAAGGCACATTAATCAGTGCCATATGTTGTCCCACGGATTCTCTATTTTCCTTTCGTTCGATGTAGAAGTGGCGTTCATTTGTACAATGATACAGAATTATACACATTTTAAAATGTTTCAATCAACTTCCTACTTTTTACCATTTTCAAGAATCTGGGATGTAAATTATTATTTTTATAGTGTAAAAGACTGCAGTTTTACAGAGACATCAAAGTCAAAATGTTCCTGTGGTAAAAATGCACCTATTATGCTCTCTTTTAAAGCGCAGATGAGTTGAAAAGAGTACAAAAAGCCAGAAAGAAGATTGCAGAGTTCTCTGAGAAACATTGATGTGAGACGGTGCTTTAGAACACTCACTGAGCTAAGATGGAATAGTCATGTTCTTATAACGTTCCTCACCTCGTGTTTCACCCAAAACAAAGTTTCAGTTTTCATCACTCACAGCTTCATCAGCTCTACTACATGCTGGGGACAGATGGTAAGTCTGAAAATGTTTTCTTTTTTTTCTGGAAATAAATCACACAATAAATCGAGTCAGATTTCAGGTAAAACACAACCACGGTTTTCCAAGTGTGTTACATTTCAATTTGCGCAGTTTAGGAGAGATTTTGATGCGAACAGATCCCGAAGTACAGGGCCAGAACTGTTATGATAAGAATGAGGAGAACACTGTGAATATGCAGAGATGTGACTGAGATGTTGCAGAACTGCAGGAGCTCTGGTTGGCTGAGTTATTTTAATCTGAAGGCAGTTTCGCCTTGCTGCATGACCTACTTTTATCTCTGACAGATTACAACACTACGCACATCCAATACATACCTTATACATACCCTGTACATTTCCTACACATACATCCTACATACATACCCCATACAACATCCTCTATAAATATAATATACATACCCATACATATCCTGCACATTTCAAATACATACCCCATACAACATCCTCTATACATACCCCACACATCCTTTATACATACCATATACATATCCCATACATCCTTTATACATTCCCCAATACATATCCTGCACATTCCATATACACACCCCATACAACATCCTCTATACATACCATATACATACCCCATACAAACCACATACATCCTCTATACATACCATATACACACCCCATACAACATCCTCTATACGTACCATATACATACCCACATACAAACCACATACATCCTTTATACATACCACATACATCCTCTATACATACCCCATACAACATCCTCTATACTTACCATATACACACCCCATACAACATCCTCTATACTTACCATATACACACCCCATACAACATCCTCTATACATACCATATACTTACCCCATACAAACCACATACATCCTCTATACATACCATATACATACCCCATACAACATCCTCTATACGTACCATATACATACCCACATACAAACCACATACATCCTTTATACATACCACATACATCCTCTATACATACCCCATACAACATCCTCTATACTTACCATATACACACCCCATACAACATCCTCTATACTTACCATATACACACCCCATACAACATCCTCTATACATACCATATACATACCCCATACAAACCACATACATCCTCTATACATACCATATACACACCCCATACAACATCCTCTATACGTACCATATACATACCCACATACAAACCACATACATCCTTTATACATACCACATACATCCTCTATACATACCCCATACAACATCCTCTATACTTACCATATACACACCCCATACAACATCCTCTATACTTACCATATACACACCCCATACAACATCCTCTATACATACCATATACTTACCCCATACAAACCACATACATCCTCTATACATACCATATACATACCCCATACAACATCCTCTATACGTACCATATACATACCCACATACAAACCACATACATCCTTTATACATACCACATACATCCTCTATACATACCCCATACAACATCCTCTATACTTACCATATACACACCCCATACAACATCCTCTATACTTACCATATACACACCCCATACAACATCCTCTATACATACCATATACATACCCCATACAAACCACATACATCCTCTATACATACCATATACATACCCCATACAACATCCTCTATACGTACCATATACATACCCACATACATCCTCTATACATACCCCATACAACATCCTCTATACGTACCATATACATACCCACGTACAAACCACATACATCCTCTATGCATACCATATACATACCCCATACAACATCCTCTATACGTACCATATACATACCCCATACAAACCACATACATTCTCTATACATACCACATACATCCTCTATACATACCATATACATACCACATACATCCTCTATACATACCATATACATACCCCATACAAACCACATACATCCCCCATACAAACCACATACATCCTCTATACATACCCAATACATCCTCTATACATACCATATACATACCACATACATATCCTGCACATACCCCATACAACACCCTCTACTGTATACATACCATATACTGTACATACCCCATACATCCTCTATACATACCATATACATACCCCATACATGCCACATACATCCTCTATACATACCATATACATACATCATACATACATCCTCTATACATACCATATACATACCCCATACATATCCTGCACATACCATATACATACCCCATACAACATCCTCTATAAATATAATATACATACTCATACATATTCCGCACATTCCATATACATACTCCAAACATACGTAATATATATTTTGCACATAATATATACACAAACCATAGACATCTTACAGATACTATATAAATACCCCATACACACCATTGCCATTTTCTATACATACCTTATACATATCCTGCACACCCCATATATACCTTGTACATACCATATACATACTCTATACACATTCTTCACACACCATATGCATACTCCAAACGTACCCTACACATATGCATACTATGCACATGCCCAATACATCTGTCTTCACTTATTAGCTGTACTCCAGAGCAGACAGACCCGGGTTATGGACACACACACACACACCGACTAGTACACAAGTGTAGAATGTGAAACGTTTTGTGAATCATTTTTAAACAAACTCCTTATACACAAGCAATCCACCATCGTGCCATTATGACAACCTACAGTCATGTTCGCTAAGACTTCAAATTAACACTCATGAACACATCTGATCCCGACACTAAAAAGCAATATTACTTTTATGACTGACTCCTGTGCAGCTGGCTGGGAGTTAAACAGCTGGATCACAGACATGCCCCGTCTCTGTGTGTGTGTTCCTCTCTGTCCTGAGGTCTGGGTAATGCAGCACAACACCCCGAAACTAGCCAAACAACATCTGGATCTACTTATAGTTAACATACGTTTTTTGTTTGTTTTTTAGAAAATTAACGAATCAACTAAATCACACAAGAGCAGAATAAGCGAGTTCAGAAGAATTTTGAGGAGACACTTCAGCACTTCGGAAGTAGGAAGCGTTAGCCAGCTAGCAAACATCCTGACTGATAATGATGGTAAACACTGTATTTAGCTCGGTAAACGCAAGAAATAAACTACGTCGACATTCAGAAAACAAAAATACAGACTATTTTAAAAACACCTGGATATTTATGTGAACATTTGCCACGATGTATTTTTTAAGACCAGCTTGTTTTGCTAAACAGACGCTATCGGGTGTCCACAGATGTTGAGGAAAATCCGCCTGGTTTAAAGGATGGTCATCAGAGACAGATATAAAATGGCTAATAATCGGATGTTAACGTTTGTTCTTACCCTGTTTGGTCAATAACGTCCTCTTACAGTGTAGGCAAAAAGCTGTCCTTACGTGTGAGACCCGCAATGATGTGCGTGCAAAGAGGAAGTGCCGAAAGCAGAAGCAGCAGCATCCCCCGCTCAGCCCCCGAGTCCCCGCTGTTCAACCTCAACTCACCGCGAGGGAAAGTGAACGCACCACGGCCTCGTCCCAAATACTCTTACACAATGCGCCCTCTTCTGCCTTCCCTCGTTTGTCCATAAGGAGGTGTTCAAATGTGTTGCTAGTTTGCAGACTCGGAATTATCTGGTCGGCTACCAGTTATGACATTCAGTTAAAGCATTACATGAATGCGTCAGTGCGCAAAATCTGCTCATATTTAAGTTAAGAGAGTTAATTATGTATGTACTTTTGAGTCACCAACAGCTGGAACCAAATTCATTGTGTGTCAAAACACTTGGCCAATAAACCTGATTCTGATAAACAAATCAAGTTGGAAGGAGAAAATAATCATTTTAGCTTAAAGTTCCAGGACTAAAATGTCAAGATCAAGAATGTAGCATATAGTTTATAATAAAACTAACAAATCAACTCAAATTTATTTGGCCCAAACAAAATTAGTCTCCCTTCACTAGATTCAGTCTCACTTTGGAGAATAAGAGACTAATGTAAAATAAATAAAATTACAAGACTGATGTGAAAAAAGCATCAATGTATTGAAAGTTTAAACCCCACCTACACCACAGTTTGTCTGGAAAGGATGTCTGTCGTGTCCGTGAGACCCGAAATAAAAAAACGAATTAAAAAAAGCATTAAATTGTAAAAACCTTTATTAAAGTGTGTGATGTATTCCAAACAAACACATTTTACAAACAAACAAAAAAAAGGTTATACTGAAGAAAGCTCAATTCCTTACCATATGAAACATTAATTGAAGTGTACAATTACACCAACATTCATGTTTCTTACTCCAATTTAGATATAAATGAAAAATAAAAAAAAACAGGAGGAAAAAAATAATATTGGCTCCAACTCCAAGTGTCAAAAAAAAAAAAAAAAGAAAAAAAAAGAAAAAACCTGTACAGAGTTCTGGGAATCAAACTATCGTCTTTTCTGGAAGATGTTTCCTCGTCCTCCTGGGCCACCCCGGCCTCGACCTCTCGCAGCCACTGAAACACGAGAACAGGTGTAATGTGGTCAGAAAATGTTTAGAGAGTTCATGGTGAGGAGGTAACTGTGCTGTATTTTCTCAACTAAAGTGAACACAAGTCACACATGAGGAGATTCTGAGCACTAACGCCCTCTAATGACAAGTATTTGTACAGCTACAGTAAATCTTCACAGAGATAATCACAATATGTTTCAGCACTAAAACATGTTGGTTTTCTGCTTCAAAATGATTTATTTGTCTTCTTTAAATTAAAACATCTGATTTATTGCTAATCTCACCCATTTCAGTTCCGAATCAAATTGCCACCACTTTCTTCAGGTGACATTTCAGACCAACTGACTGTAGGCTAAACAGCTCGAGTTAATTATTGCCTTCATTATTTATTTACCACAACTTCATAAGACCATTTGACATGTAAATAAGCAGACTAATTGTCTAAGCACAATTCCAGCTGATGTTACTCAAGCTAAATTAAATCTTTTGCGGGCCATGCCGGTTTTAATTATAAGACAGGTTTGCCAGCTCACTTCGTTTCTTGCACTAAGAGACACAAAACCGCAAAGTGAAAGTGATCTTATAATAAATAAAACTGCTTCTTAGATCATAATATACAATGTCAAAAGTTGAAGGTGGAAACACCAAGTCTTCTGGTTTTTGAGAGACTGCCTCACACTCAGTCAAACAAAGGTTGGAAGGAAAGACTGGAGACTTATTCCAGGTGAAAGGAATATTGAGCCAACATGTCTACCATTGCATACATAAACACCATGAAATTCTGCCTGAACTGCAGCTAACTGGAACAGACTTAAGCATACAAGACCATGACCCGAAGCATACATCCAAGCTCTTTACCAGACAGCTGGAGTGTATGTAAGGAATGGCCTGTCCAACCACTGGACCTAAATCCTACTGAACTGCTCTGGGATTAACTGGATCACAAGGTCAGGGGAAAAAACCTAGTGACTTAGTTTGCTGCATATAAAAAGGAGCATGCACATGTTTAAAAAAATTATTAACAAATGTGCTTTGAATTAATTGTTAGGCAACTGCTTATAAAAAAAAATGTAATTAAGGTAACATTAAACACAGTTCAATTACAAGGTTAAAAAATTGAACAAATGAAAAGGCACTGTGCCAGCAGTGAGCGAATGGGGGGCAGAGCTGGATGAGAAATCAGTGCACTCCGTCCTCCACTCGCTCACCGCTGACACAAGCACTTTTTTTTTTTTTTTTTTTTTTTTTTTTAAGTAAAAACACTGTGCCCATCTGCCTTCAGCTGATGACACCGAAGCACATTTATATTAAAATACATATATTAGAACAACATAATAAACATCTGCTTTTCTTTACCTTGAGCTTTAAGAATGGCAGCTTTGCCCCTGCCAGCTCCAGCTCCCTGGTTCTTATTCTTCACACTCTTTAACATTGGAGCATTCTTTAGCATGTCTGGCAGGATGAGGAATCGAATCTTACTGCCACGGATATAAACCTGCTCCAGCTGTGCCACTCGGCCATCGCGATACGTCACCGTGATGTTGGACATCTAAAGCAGAAAACACATTCAATACGGTGTGTGTCTGCAGTGAGCAGCAGATAATTCTGTAAGTTCATTGCAGATGCATACACCTACAGCGATCTTGTAATTTCTCACTTACTACTTGCATTGAGACCAGGGGTGCCCAATTTTTTTCCACAAAGGGCTGGTGTGGGTGCAGGTTTTCATTTCATTCAAGGGGTCTATCCGAAAGTCAGTTAAAATGTTAAATGTGTAATCCGGTGTGACTTTATGGTATAGAAACCTGCACCCAGATCAGCCCTTTGAGACACCCCTGGTTTAGACTTTGAGTGAAAACTTAAATTAATCACTCCACATTTGCACAAATGAGCAAAATAAGTCATGTGGCATTATTTCATAATTAAAATTGGCTTAAAAATAATTGAAACATGGATTCTACCCTTTTTCGTGTATTGCACCAGTGTGTGAGAAACTATAATTAGCTGGCTAAAGCAGCAAATTCAGGGGAAGAAATCCATGTAGCTTCAACCAAAGAAAGAAAATAAATTATATATATATATATTTTTTATTATTATTATTATTTTATTTTATTTTTTTATTTGCCTCAAACACCACCATGACCCTGACCAGGAGAAATCCCTTTCTGAAGATGAAGGAACATTAGTTATCCTGTAATTCTGCAGGACTGGAAGAATAGTCTCAAATGATTTCTTTATTCATACTTAGGAAATTCTGACCAAGTAGAGTTAAAGAATCATTAAAATAACCATGTTACAAAATGAAAAAAATTGAACTGTTCATTGTCCTACAACTGAATTGCAAGTATCTGGAATCTAAACAAGCTTTAAAATGACTTGTGCTGATTAAAGCAGTGATTTAGAATCCAGCTTTACTGAGACTTGGTACTCAAGACTGCTTGTTCATGCTGTAATACTCCTGATTGGATGCTGTTACCTGACAGTTCATGTTGTCCTCTGCTTCGATGAGTTTACCTCGGTAAACTTCTCCAGTGTTGGTCTCACATGTGACGATGTGACCTTCAGCTTCATGCAGAACTTTAATGGGGACTCCGATAGACATGATGAAAATCTATAGTACGACAGTAAACAGGTTTGAGTCAAACACACATAATCCACCTTCTGTACTTTACTGCTAGGACTCAAATAGAGCACTGCTTTAACAGGAACTACAGCTATATTACACTTTTCCCCCTTTTTCACTTTTTTGTATAGAAGTAATGTAAATTCTAAATGTATTTGAAATGTAACCCATTAAAAGATCAACAATAGTTGTTAGTTTGATAGTTATATCAAAACGCGATTGGAACGCATCGAACACAATTACATAATAAAATTAAAATAAAGCTGTACCCATGTATAAATGCCGGTATTACACTGAATACTGCATATACGCAATAGTGAAACAGTAATAAAATATTCCCATTAAAGCAAACAATATCTACACTTAAAATATAAGATTAGCATTTTCTTATTGATTTGAGCTTTTGGAGAACATTAAGCCTCGCGTGAGCTAGCATTAGATAGCACACCGGGGCTTTATGCTAGCACAGTAAGCTAACGCGGCTAGTTTCATTCAAACTCCACTGTACCATTCGAACTGAAATCCACAATTTAAAACTCATTTATACATTAAACAAGTGATAAACAGTAAATCAGTGTGTATATTTACCTCTATTCGCTCGTTAATTAACAAGAATTCTTTACGGTTCCCCAAACAAACGGAAGCAGCAACGTGAGTATTTGTAACGTTTTCCCGCTCCCACAATGCAGCAGAGCGGCGGAAGTGATGTCAAACCCGGAAATGTGCTCGGTGTATCATGGGAGTTGAAGTGTACCTGAATTTTTTACCCATTTTGGTTTGATCCACAGCAGAGGGCAGAACTGATTTACTAAACAAGAAAAAGTATTTAATAATAGATTATTTGTGGACTACGATTTCCGTTGGCAAAATCTCACCTTTCTCTGTTGTAACATGCCTAAAATCACACAATCATCTTAACTGCTTCGTCAGCTTAATTAATAATTATTATAATAATTACCTTTATTATTATATTTATATATTAATTTTTCGATATCCATATAATTATCATATTCCACATCTTTATTGTTATTATTAATATTATAACATATTACATGTAAAAAATTACAAATCGTAAATTCTTCTTTTGGCTGGAAATGGTAATGCTCCCATTAGGGATCGCTACAGCGGATCATCTGCATTCATACCCCCCTGTCCTCTACATCTACCTCTTTCTAACCAACCTACATGTCCTCCTCACCAAATCATAAACCTCCTCCTTGGTCTTCCTCTTTTCCTCCTTCTTGGCAGCTCCTGCCTCAGCATTCTCCTACCAATATACCCAATGTCCCTCTTTTGCACATGTCCAAACCATCTCAACTGGGCCTCTCTCACTTTGTACCCAAAACGTTCTACATGCGCTGTGTCTCAATAAGCTAATTTTAATTCCTGTCCATCGTCGTCACTCCCAATAAAAAATCTCAGCATCTTCACGTCTGCTACCTCCAGCTCCACCTCCTGTCTTTTTCTCAATGCCACTGTCTCTAAACCATACAACATCGCAGGTCTCACCACAGTCCTATAAACTTTCCCTTTCACTCTTGCAGATACGCTTCTATCACAAATCACTCCTGCCACTCTTCTCCACCAACTCCACTCTGCCTGCACTCTTTTCTTCACTTCTCTAACACACTCTCCATTACTTTGCACTGTTGACCCCAGGTACCTGAACTCCTCCACATTCTCCACCTCTTCCGCACCACTCCACTGCCCTCCCTCTCATTCACACACATGTACTCTGTCTTACTCCTACTGACTTTCATTCCTCTTCTCTCCAGCGCATACCTCCACCTCTCCAGGCTCTTCTCAACCTGCTCCCTACTCTCACCACAAATCACAATATCATCAGCAAACATCATAGTCCACAGAGACTCCTGCCTGACCTCATCCGTCAACCTGTCCATAACCACTGCAAACAGGAAAGGGCTCAGAGCCAATCCTTGATGCAATCCAACCTCCACCTTGAACCAGTCTGTTGTTCCCACTGCACACTTTACTGCTTTCACACTGTCCTGCACCACCCTCACATACTTCTCTGACACACCAGACTTTCTCATACAATACCACAACTTCTCTCTCGGCACTCTGTCGTACGCTTTCTCCAAATCCACAAACACACAATGCAACTCCTTCTGACCTTCTCTGAACTTCTCCATCAACAACCTAAAAGCAAATAATGCGTCTGTGGTGCTCTTCCTCGGCATGAAATCATGCTGTTGCTCACAGATGGTCACCTCTTCTCTCATCCTGGCTTCCACTACTCCTTCTCATAACTTCATGGTGTGACTGATCAAGTTAATTCCCCTGCAGTTACTGCAGGTCTGTACATCTCCCTTATTCTTAAAGATCAGTACTAGCAGATTTCTTCTCCATTCCTCAGGCATCCTCTCACCTTCCAGGTACTTGTTGAACAACCTGGTTAAAAACTCCACTGCCATCTTTAATAAACATCTCCATGCTTCTACCGGTATGTCATCTGGTCCAACCGACTTTCCACTCTTCATCCTCTTAATCGCTGATCTCACTTGCTCCTTACTAATCCTATCCACTTTCTGATTCACCATTTCCACATCATCCAACCTTCTCTCTTTCTCATTTTCCTCATTCATCAGATGCTCAAAATACTCCCTCCACCTTCTCAACACACTCTCCTCACTAGTCAACACATTTCCATCTCCACCCTTTATTGCTCTAACTTGCAGCACATCATTTCCAGCTCGGTCCCTCTGCTTGGCCAATCGGTACAAAATATAAAGAATTACAAATAAAATGAATATACAGTATATTATTTATTAAAACTGCTGTATATTTAAGAATCACTGAAATATTGTGTTTGTAGGGCATGATTATCTTTAATTTAATTTGATATAGTCATAAAAAAAGTCAATCAAAGCTGATTCATTATTATATTTTAAATTATTTATTTAATACAGTTTGGAGCTCAAATATTTTTATTTTCAAATAATTACAGACTATAAAATGCATATATAGTAAAATACATTCCATGTTTATACTTTTATATGATATATGATATTAAATTGATATATGTTTTTACCTCTGTCCTCTTCTGTATATATTTTGTGTGATCTTGTTGTTTCTCTTCAATGGAGTCAGATGTTTTCAGTGTGAAATTAAAAACTGTTTTATGTTGAGGTAATTCCCTTTGCTGTTTTCTTTTCACAAGCCTGAAATGCAGGATAATTATACTCTATTACATTGCTTAATGTCATCATTATGTCATATGATCACAAGATCTCTATAAGACTAAAGAAGACTTCCTGTTCAAAGTAATAAGCGCATGTCTAGAATCAGTCTGAGGTTGTGAAATGTTTAGAATGATTCACATAAAGAGCAAGCAATGCTGTTTTGATCTTGTTTTGTGATGATTAGTGTAATGAATCACTCATATAAGACTTGAATTATTTGCTCAGGGATTCATTATGTGAAGCTTTACATAAACTATAGGCTTTAAAAAAGTGTGTGAGGTATTGAAGAATAATGTAAAGAACTAATTACATTACACTGTTTAGCATATTTAAATGACAAAAACCTAAAAATAAAATCTGAGTGGATAAAGATCAAGAAGTTTGGCCAAAGTTTTGTTTTGTCCTGCTACGATTATACATTTTGTAGAGTTTCTACTTTTACATAAATGTATGTTCATTTTGTAAAAAAAAGAAATACATTACTTATTATTGTTTTTTTGTTATATGCATGATCAAAAATGTGCATGTTTTTAAACAGAGATTAAAATTATTACGTGGAAAAAATGTGCTCAACTGTTTTAAATGTAAACTCTATTTAAATGACAATAATATACATTTTTCTCACTGGTCTAAGCATGAAGATGTTTTATTTTTTTTGCTGAGGTTAGTGAAGAAAAGAAATAGGCCAAAGGGTCTTAAAGTCCAAAAAAAAACTGTCTTTTGTCTTTGTGTAAGCAGCAGCAACATATAATTTATTTTTATGATCTGAGGTACAGACAGAATACAGACTGTCTGGACAATAATTTAAGCTACAATCAATGTTTTTTTCTCTTGCTGTCAGTTAAAAACAGAAAGACTGCGCTAACTTTAAAAGTTGCAGTTCTGCAGTTGAGTTCTGGATTTGTTTGTTTAGCAGGTATTAATTAATTTTTTATGAACCTTAAAGCTCTAAGTTTTGGGTTCAGTCTTGAACTTGGGATGCTGTTTTGTGTGAGTGTCTGTGTATGTTGTCTCTTTGTGCCCATGGGTTTTTTTTCACATTCTCTAGTTTCTTCCAAATTGCAGTAAGGCTACAAATCTACAGCAGCCCTGACCAGGATAAAGCACTGAAAGTGAGAGAGAGCAGCTTAGATAGCAGTGCTGCTGCAAATATATATATTATTAATTATATTATATTATTATAATTGCTATTTACTAATGCATTCATTTTAGTACGTTATTGTTTCTATAGTAACAGCTCATTCATGTACTTGTGTGGAAGACGTTCCACATGAACAGATTAAAACATGTATGGAATATTTGATATTTGTATAAGGACACAGAAGAACACACTTATTTACAGTTTTTCTCAAATGCTAAAACACATTTCACAAACGTTTCCTCCATGTTCCCCAATGTCTAAACACAACACCCTTTTCTAAAGCTACATAAACACAACCACACTTTCTCACTTCAAAACTCAAACTTTCACACCAAAAGAGCAGCTCGAAGCTTTTAAAAATGTAAACACTATACACATCATTACACACTACAGCAAAACAATTGAAAACACAATGCTCAATTTGTGAGAAGGTTCTTTGTTTCATAACTGCCAATGCATATTTTTGAAACTTTACAGTAATGGATGTTCTTAGATCTCTGCAGAGGATTAGGCATTTAGATTTGAGAGTTTCATATGAAGAGTATAAATCTATAGTAAATTCTTCATGTACACTACTGTAACACAACTCAATGCAAAAACAGAATCTATTGCATACAACAGTACTCTTAAAAACATGATCAGGGTGTGAAGTTTTTTTATTTACTTTATTCACACCACACACACACACCACAATCACTGTGCGGCATCATGTCTCTGAGCTGTATTGGGCCACATCACCTCATCCACATCGCAGGCTATATTGTCTCTTGCCAGGCACCGCAGGATAAACGCCCTGGAATGGCGAATCCATCCTTGGAAGGCCTCCACTGGGATGTCAACACAGGCCAGCTCCATTGCCCTTAGGAGGTTCTCTCTAGTGTATGGTTGTCTGTCATAAACCTTCCATCTCCATGATGAGAAGAACTCCTCTATAGGGTTCAGGAAAGGGGAGTAGGGTGGCAGACAGACGTTTAAAAAGTGGTTACTGTTGGTGGTGAACCACTCTCTGATTTGGTTTGTTTTGTGAAAGCGTACATTGTCCCAAATGATCACATAAATTTGATGTGCGGGCCCAGGATGGTGTTGTTGGCGGTCCAGGAGGATGTCTTTTAGCTCCTCTAGGAAGGTGAGGAGACGTTGGGTGTTGTAAGACCCAAGGACAGCATGCCGGTGGACAAGCCCCTCCAAACCCATGGCCGCACAAAGAGTAATATTACCCCCCCGTTGGCCAGGAACCTCAGTGATGGCTCTTTGGCCAATGATGTTACGGCCTCTTTGCCTTTGTTTCTGCAGGTTGAAGCCAGCCTCATCCAGGAAGAGGTACTCATGAGGTCTGGCCATCGTGTCCAACTGTAATATCCTCTGTGAAAATGTGAAAGTGCACAGGTGTTCAGAACAACAGTCAATCAGGTAGCACAGTATTGTCCAGAAGTAATGTAGGCCACTGAGCAACACAGTATGTCCACTAACTGTACTGTGAACATGGATGTATACTTACTTGCACATACTCGTAACGTAGGTCTTTGTGTCACACAGAGTTGCGCTCAAAGGGAACCCTATAGACCTGTTTCATCCGCATCTTTTGGCGCTGGAAAACTCGGTCTATTGTGGCCAAGCTGACATAATCAATGCTCTCAAAGTTGACATTATCGGCAATGACTTTGTCTCTGATCTCCAGGAGTCTGATGAGGTTGTTCTAACGAACCATATCCACAATGAGGGTTTCTTGTGCCGCTGTAAATATGGCAACCCTCCCACCTCTATGTGGCATTCTTTCAACTCTAAAGAAAGAAACATGTGTTGTCAGTTTTACAATACAGTAAAAACTGATTTGAAACCAATGGACTACTTTCACAGGCTTGTAAAATTTTATTGTGACAAAGAAAGCAATAGAGTACAATGCCCGTTGTGTTGTCTGAATGCCCTGATAATGGTGGCCACGGTGAACCTACTCAGGTTTGGACGGACTCGTAGTCCTGCTTCAGCCATTGTCATGCCATGGACAATGACATGGTCAATGACTGTTGCTCGCATTTCGTCCGTAATGATGGCGCGAGGTTGTCTTGCTCTCCCTCCTGGACCTTCTCCTCTCCCTTGTTGGCCTGCTCCTCTTCCTCCTCTGATTTGAACTCCTCTTCCTCGTTGGCCTGCTCCTCTTTCTCCTCTGATTTGAACTCCTCTTCCTCGTTGGCCTGCTCCTCTTTCTCCACTGATTTGAACTCCTCTTCCTCGTTGGCCTGCTCCTCTTCTTCCATGGCCAGCTCTTCTCCCTCCTCTGACTCGAATTCCTCTTTCCCTGACTCTGCCTTCATTCATTGTGTTTGTTTGGAATCTTCAGCAAACTGTGCACTCTGAACTTGCTTTTGTACATGGGGTCACAGCATTAGCAACA
The DNA here is from genome assembly GCA_039877035.1 of Silurus lanzhouensis. NCBI lineage: Eukaryota > Metazoa > Chordata > Actinopteri > Siluriformes > Siluridae > Silurus > Silurus lanzhouensis. Next base: position 5,922,293 of record JBCEWE010000458.1, on the reverse strand, counting down.
AGTGTCTTCAATTTTGAGTCTTTGTGTGTAATGAATGACGCCAGGTGTGTTCATTGTGTTCAAATATTGCTGACTGTGGCAAGCATTTTGCATCACATGAGCTTTCATTTGAGAATATGAGCAGAGTTCTTTTGCAACTTGTGTTTTAGCAAAAAAAAATGTGTTAAGATTTATGAGAACGGAGGATTGTGTTTTGTGAATTGTGTCTTCATGTGAAATGTGTTTATGATATTGGAAAATGATGGCTAGATTTAGTAAATGTGTTTAGACAACTGGTCATTTGGTTTAGAGGACTGGCTTTTGTGTTTTAGCATTTGAGAAAAACTGTAATCTATCTATGTAACATTTAGAGGTACAACCATAACTATGAAGTCTTATACTCCAGTACTTATGTTAGTTCTCATTCTCCAGTGTTCTGTATTGTGGAAGATTTATGATCAAACTCTTGATGTCACCCAAATGAGGATGGGTTCCCCTTCTGAGACTGGTTCCTCTTAAGGTTTCTTCCTCATAACATCTAAGGGAGTTTTTCCTTGCCACAGTCGCCACGGCTGCTCATCAGGGATAAATGCACACCATTCACCTTAACTGTTGATTTCTGTAAAGCTGCTTTGAGACAATGTGAAAAGCGCTATATAAATAAACTTGCCTTGACTTGAAGTGTTCTAATAGGAAAAAGCTTTCAGGATAGACTAGTTACAGTTAGTCCTTATCATTATAAGTTGCAATTCTTGTGTTATTCATTTGAAAAGAGAAAAAAGTCATTGATGAGCTAACAACTGTTTACAACTAGTATAATGTGATACAAAGTGCTGCTATAATGTGATGTAAAGTTTAAGAGAAAATGTGGAGCATGCACAACATAAAACGTAACCAGAATTAAATTGAAAGCATGGTGTATGGTTCTTTACGCTGTACAAAACTGTAATCATTGACAAATAAGAAGAAAATACTGTTATTTAGAAAACAATGAACTTTTTGCCGATGTAAGAAAGTTTTTGACATCGAGCCATGTCACACTATCATGGCCATGATTGTTCATAAGTTATTCTTAATATTTTCATAATTAATGTAATTAAATCCTTAACAATTGTATTTTTTACAAAAGGATGCTCAAAAATCAATCAAGCAATACGTGTTCAGTGTGCTTTTCTTTGCTCTGGAGCCACCAGCCTGTAGTGAATGATATGTAATGAATGATATTGTCACCAGACTGCCAGAGGTTGCTCTCACTCAAAATGTTAACTACTACTTTGTCATTTCAATTTCCTGTTCCACCACCCAGCACATAACCACTAACACTTTGTGAATGCTCAAAGTTAGAGTAGTTAGTTTGAAAGTCTTGTTTTCTGGGTAGCAACTGTGTTTTTGACCATGCCTCATTCTGCCTTTGACTTACCACTTTGTTTTGACACTACATTTACCTTTTGGTGTTTTTGACCTTGGCCTGTTCAGTCACTGTTGATTTTCGGATATTTTGCAAAAACTTTTATTTATTGTGGATTTCCTGGTATCGACATCCTGCCCCTCAGAATCTGCCACACTTCCCAAAGTTTAAGCTAAATTGTTGCAGGAAGTGAAATGCTAGGTTTACTGTGTACACATTACACATCATCATCGCTATTTCTATAAGGTTACAGAGCTTAATAATGCCATAGTAAATCAGAGATATTAATATATGTTTAGATCTTTTATAGAATTTAGTGACAAACTTCACACACCAGCCATTAAAGGTGAAGTATGTTGTGTTTGTAATGATTCAATTGTCACCAGGAAACAAGAGAGTTTATTCAACAGATCTCGAAACTGACCTTGGAAAAAAAAGTAAAGTTTTAGACATTTAAGGAATTTCCCTTGCTGTACTGTGTGAGAGAAAGAGCGAGACAGAGAGAGAGAGAGAGAGAGAGAGAGAGAGAGAGAGAGAGAGAGAGAGAGAGAGAGAGAGAGACAGAGAGACAGAGAGACAGAGAAACACAAGACAGCTGATGCTGCTGTAAATCTCAGGAACATCTCCGAATCTCATTTCAGAAGCTGAATGAAATTGTCAGTAAACATTGATAAGTGACTCACTTTGACTTCACCACACCACAATAAAGACCTCAGTGGATGGAATTCAGATCACAGCATGAGAACCTTAAAGAAAATATCTGTCTCATTGAAGCATGGAGCTGTCACAGTCCAATAACATTCCAATAACAGTACAGAGCTAAAAACTGTCTGACTTTATAAAATCCACTTTTACGCACTTAAGCATGCGCGCACACACACACACACACACACACACACACACACACACACACACACACACACACACACACACACACACACACACACACACACAGCCCCCTGCTGTGGTCTTTATTATTTGAGGTACCAACAAATAGCCTGCACCCATTTTTGTCCTTCTACTCCTATTTCTATTTCTTAATCTCTTTTTCTTCTTCTTCTATTATTAGTAGTAATAGTATTATTATTATTATTATTATTATTATTATTATTATTATTATTATAAAAATACAATAGACTCATTTATATTGCATTGATCAAAAATTAATCACTTAAAAGTTCATCAAACATAATAAGCATACAAAGCTATTTTCAAATACAATCTGGTACACATTTATTATTTATTTATTACTTTATTAGGAACACAATCCATTTAGCTAATCATGTGGAGCAGTGCAATGCATAAAATGCATGCAAAAAAGAGCTTCAATTAACATTCACATGATACATCAGAAAGGGGAAAGGTTTGGCTGCTGATCTCCAAAAATTCTCTCACACACAGTAGTCTTTAGAGTTTACACAGAATAGTACAAAGAAACAAAAGCCCTGAGTAAGCAACCGTTATGTGGGTGGAAATGCCTTGTTGATAAGAAAGTTTGGAGGAAAATGGCCAGACTGATTTAGTTCCCAGGAAGGAAATATTAACTCATGTATTCCACAGCATGTGACATTCCGCCTGTTTACAGTGGCAAGCTCCACAGAGAGAATAGTTTCTCTTCAAAGCAGATGTTTTATCGGAGGAATATCACACAGAGCCCTGATTTTTACACCACTGACAGCATATTTACACACAAAAGCATACTGAGGATAATTCTGAAGAGGTTTTAAGTATAATTTCAGCAATTGTTGTTATCAGGATGATATTCATGAGTCTTTCTAGTGTCTAAGTTCTATTTCTCATAATAAAACCCTCTTTTTGGCATGTGAAGATCTCCTACTGTAAATACGAATAGTTTGTAATTGATGTTGGGATTTAAAAAAGAATTGTATGACTTAGAAGGTAATCTGAAGCCAGTGTATGTAATGCTTTGCGGCTGCTCTGGGGCCTGGTGGCATTTGGAAAAAAGAAGATATAAACAGCTGGAGCTCTTCGAATGTGCAGTAGCAGTGCCAGAAACGTCTGCATGGAGCCTAATTATAGATAATAGATAATCAGCACTGTAGCTGTTTTTCTCAGCAATATTTCAATGAGAACAAACCACAAAAGCCATTTTGGATAACCTAATGAATATTGAAAAGAAATAAAATACCTGTTCAAGAACAATCTTTATCATTATAAACTTTATTTTTTCTGTCAAACTTGAAACCCTGTTATGACCACAAATCTCCATTGCTACATTATCACCAACACATATCTCACCAGATAACGATAGATAGCTTCTGAATGGTCTGTCTATCTATCTATCTATCTATCTATCTATCTATCTATCTATCTATCTATCTATCTATCTATCTATCTATCTATCTATCTATCTATCTATCTATCTATCTATCTATCTATCTATCTGTCTGTGCTGCATTTATATATTCTTATATATTTTTATATTCTTTTTTATATATTCTACAAATTCTGTTCATAACATCACACAGAACCCCATTACTGTCCAAATCACACCTGAATCAGTTCAATGGTTTGTGCTGGTTTGCTGTTTGAAGTGGGATATTTAGTATTAAAGACAATAAATGTATGTATGAGTAGAAAACATGGCACAATGCTCTTATTAATTCTAATTCTCAAACTCATTCGTTTTTGGACATATTAAAATTAACCATTTTGATATAGATTGCTGAGTAAAGTGAAACAGAAAAGAGAGTGTGCATTAGATAGTGCGTCTTTTACAGTATATACAATTCATCTGAAAGAAAATGCACAGCTTATGGTAAATGCCATTATAAGAGTTGCTGCACCACTCAGATCACATTTATTTAAAGAACCTGACACAATGATAATACATGGATTTTTAAGGTACACATGGAAAATGGAAAGGTCTATATAATAGAATGTATAACACAATACACTAAGACCAAAAACCATCCAGTGTGCTTTGACACCTCATTGTAGTTTTAGTCCCCATTTTGTTACTCTTATGGAGAGTTTTTTTGCTAGACTTTTTTATAGTGTGGTGATGTGGATTTTTGCTCATACAGCCACAAAAGCATTAATTAGGTCAGGTACTGATGTTGGATAGGAAGAGCACAGTTTCAGTGAGGTTCAGGTTCAGGCCATTGCATCCACACTAATCATGAACCTTGTTTTGTTAACAGAGACACTATTCAGCTGGAAGAAGATTGGGCCTAGTTTCTAGTAAAAAGAAACAAATGCTACAGCATCCAAAACAGTTTGGGGTAGGCCCACATATAGGTGTGTTGTTCGATTGTACATAAATGTTTGGGACTATTGTATATGTGTTTAAGAATAAGCATGCATGGATCTAAAAGATCTAGACTGAATAAACTGAATTACAAAAAATATATGAGAATTTGGTGTTCAGGAGTTCTTATTCCCCAGAGAATTAGATGCAAAAACACATAAAAAATTGTGATTCAGTGACAACTTTATTATAAAGTTAATTTGCAATCGCTCAGCTAAAATGTTCTACATGCCTGAGGTACTGCTCGAGACAAATGACTTTTTCTGGACAGCTAAACATCAGCCTGAGTGACAGAGGCTTTAACCAACACTTACTCCAACACCTTTGCTTACTCCTTTGACCAGCTAAGTAGAAGTTAACGACAGATCCTCCTGAAGATGCAGTTTTTCTCCAGCCTAACTGAGATTATTGGAAGCCAATGGCTTATGCATTTAAGTGCTTTGGTGTTTAGGTTTAAGAAATTTTACAGTTACTTACAGTTTACTAAGCTTCACTGCAGAAACAGACCATCGTCCACTATGAATATGAAAATCTGAATGTTACTAAGAATTCAGAAACCATTAATTAAAGTGTGTGGTATACCTTAATTTTACCTTACATGCCTCTCAAAAAGAACTAAAATTAGTGTGAGCATGGTTTCTGCTATAAACCCTGTGTCAATCATTACATAAAAAAAGGGTAGCAAAAAAAAACTGCTAGAGATGCACAGTTTTAAAATATAATTCAGAACATGCACAAGGTACAGCCTGAAGTTTCTGGTCCAACTTATATCAAAGGGTAAATTTATCGCTTTGAAAAAGCTACTACTGAAAAAGAATTAAATCATTTCCAGAGATGGACATGAGATTTTGTATACTGGTCAATTTGTAACCTTGCCATTGCTGGACCCTTGAGCAAGACCCTTAAACCTTACACTGGTAGTTAGATCTGTAAAACAAATGAGAGCCAAATGCCGCAAATTTAAATATGCAGGGCAAGATGAGATAGATGCATAGCAGCGCTGACTGCTGGCATACCAAACACCTTCGACAAATGCTTTCATAATTTTATTGAGTATTAATTGATTACTGATGACTGATAATAGCCCAGACTTTAAATTCAAAGAGTTTGGGAGATTAATTCTCAAAAATCTTATAACTCTGTGCTCATTACATGATCATTATATGGTCAGTCTAATGGCTTGAAAAGGAGTATATATTCTCAAGCAACTGCTAAAGAAAGCTCCTAATAGCAAATCTGATTTTTACTTTGCACTTCTTAGCTACAGAGCTTAAATCCTGGAATGTGTTCTTTGCCCTGCTTATCAATTGCCAAATCTGTTCCAAACTTCCCTTTTTCTCAAAACAAGAACTATGTACCAAGCTACAACCAGCTACATTTGTGATTGTGACTGCAAACTACAACCTGAAGATAGACATACTATGCAAACTTGCATAACAGCAATCCAGCCCCATCTTGAAGAGATATTAGACAACCTGACTTTATGTAAGAATAAAATATGAAGTTCATATCAGAAATGCATTCTTTTATTTGTTGTTGGAAATATATTTGAGGTTTATACTGTTTGCATCTGTTACAGTCTTTCAGTAAAATGTCTTTTACTGAGGACATTTTAAAACAATCACTGATTCAAAGAGCAACACTGAACAGTGTTTGTTAGTGTTAAAGATGTGATCAGGGTGAGCAATGAATCACTAAATGCATTGGTAAAAAATTTGGTGGACGAATTGGTGGAGTCAGTGAATGAATTAAAGGAATCCATGCAGGAATTAGTGAACAAATCAGTAAAGAAAAAAGTAGATGGAAATCGGTGAACATTTAAATGAACTGTTGACAAACCAGTGAATGAATTAGTATGATTTAATTCTATTCAATTAAATTCATTTTTAGTAATTTTACCAATGAACATTGTCTCAAAGCAGCTTTACACACACTTAATGTGGTGATAAAGAATGAATAAGATGTTCTTTATAAGTGTAAGTTTGTCCCTGATTAGTGAGCCTGTGGCAACTGTGGCAAGAAAAAATCCCCGAGATGGCAATAGGAAGAAACATCGAGAGGAACCAGACTGGAAAGGGAATCTATCCTCATCTGGGTTGCACAAATTTCCATTTATTACAGATAAACAATGTTGAGGTGTGCAGTGATGGTGATCAGAAGCAAACTGTAGTCCTGAGTCAGTGTAGCAGACTGTTGACATTAACTACAGTCCAAATCCAAATCGTCAGAGTTCCTGTTCTTACGCTGTAAGTTCATGGATCCCCAGGGCATTGATGAGAAACATCCCCAGCTGCACGGAGTAGCCTCCAGTCGAAGAGAACACCATTCAGAGGCAGGAGGATGTTTAACTCGACCGAAAAGAGAAAAAAAGAAAGAGAGAGAGATAGATAGAGAAAAAGAGAGGTGACAGGGAGAGAAGGATATTGATCATTAAATGTCCTTATTGTTGTATAAAAGGTTAGGACACTGTGCAGTTGAGGACTCCGACAAGACTCACTATGGCAGCATATCTAAAAGGGAGAGCCAGAAGGTAACACAAACATGAGGGATCTTTAGGATAAGAGACGACCCACCACATTACCTCTGGTTCCACACCACCTGTCTAGTTCCTCTCAAGGTTTTTTCCTCATAACATCTAAGGGAGTTTTTCCATGCCACAGTCTTACTCATCAGGGATAAATACACATCGTTCACCTTAACTGTTAAATTCTTTAAAGCTGCTTTGAGACAATGTCTGTTGTGAAAAGCGTTATGGAAATAAAATTAACTTGACTTGACCACTGTCAACAAACCTGAGTGAAAGTGTGAATGTGAGGGGACAACAGCATACAAATATCCCAGTTCACAGAACACTCCATATCCATGATCCCTCCAGATCTGCTTCTTTTCCTAAGAAAAATCTTCTGATAAAAGACTTGAATAAATAAATATGTTTTCAGCCTGAACTTGAACACTGAGACTGTGTCTAAATCCCGAACACTGATTGAAAGGCTGTTCCATAAATGTGGGACTTTATAAGAGAAAGATCTGCCCCATGCTGTAGTCTTAATTATTTGAGGTACCAACAAATAGCCTGCACGTTTTGATCTAAGTACATAAGGAACATATTGGTACAGAGGTTCACTCAGATACTGCAGCGCAAGACCGTTTAGTGCTTTATGCCTCAGTAGTAGTATTTTATAATCAATGCAAAATTTAAGTGGGAGTACTGCATTCTGAACTAACTAAACAAACAACTGAACACACAAAAAGTAAAGCGTTACAAGTCAGTGAATGAATAGATACATTGATTATTGTATGAACTTGTCCACAAATCACTTAGTACAATATATCTAATAATAAATTGTCGCATTTTAAAATGAATCTGCAAATGGAGCAGTCGGCATGACCCATTTTATCCTGGCAGACACCCAAAAATGACTAAGCCTGAAAAAGCCTTAACAGACAATCAGCTGCCAGATCCAGATACAACAATGACCAAATGAATACATTATTAATACTACAAATAATACTGCAACACATATACACACAAACACACACAACATACTTAAGCAATTTTTTAGAGGAAAGGTTCAACCTGGAAGAGGCCATGTAAGTATATTATCGATGAAAGCTAAATCATAACAGTAAAAACTCATAACAGTTAATAATTTTCCAGGAAAGTCATCTCATCTGTTCCAACTATTTGCTTCCTTGTTTAACAGACTCTGCACCTTTTCCAAACAGATGTGTAGTTCATCTTCTAGAATATGTGTTTTTATTTCACCTGTAGCAAAAGCACTGCATTTTATGAAGCGTATAGTTTTAACGCACATCTCTTTTCCACCGCAGAGTCTCATAATGAGGCCAAAGTGGAGCTAATGGCACAATAAAAGGCACCATCACGTCCCTGCGCATCTGATTTGTATCGCATTAGGATCAACCACTGGCGTCAGTCGCCACTATCTAAACAAAATCATCACTGCTGTGTGTGTGTGCACGTGTATGTATACGCGTAATAGCGCACTAATACTTATTTTTTACAGTATCAAGCTGTCATTAATACACTATTTGATGAATACACTATAATTTACAGTTCAGTGCATATCACTTAATGCAGTTAGGATCGATGCCCATCTGACCAAAGATCCTGGCAACATTGGATGCAAAGTAGGAGAATTTACAATTGGATATGACAACAGTCTATCAGTAAGCACCATTCCCACACTTAGTTAAACATCCACACATGGATAAATTATGGGCAATTTAAGTGTCTGCATAATTCTATTAAAAAAAAAAGGGAAACATTAAAAAAAGGTCTCAGAACCAAATCCAGGCCCCTGTGTTCACCACATAAAACTCCAAATCTAACAACAATCTCATTGCAGTAGGCTTTGTGACATCATCAATAGCCATGAAGAAAAAATAAATTAATGTTACCACCCTATAGCTGATATTTTCCAATAATAACATTCACAAAAATGTGTCATTTTCCAATGATGTCAGTTTAGTATTGTGAAACATTCCTGGTATCAGTCATTTCCTTCACCAGTCTCTTTTCTCTCTCTCTCTCTCTCTCTCTCTCTCTCTCTCTCCACATACAGTTACAAATAATTTTTGTTCCCATAACTTATAAAAAATTCAGTGTTATTAACAGCGAATTGTTCATCTATTACTGTTTATATTATATGGCGCATCTACCATACAAGTTTGTCTAAATTAGCTGTCATTATGGAAAAGATAACATACCAAAATGAAAACAAACCTGTGATTTTCTGCTGCACTTCTGGCACCAGTCAAAACCTTCTGACCAATAGAAATCCAGATTTTAAAGGCACTGTATTATAAAATATAATAATGATAATAATTATAATTATAATAATAAGGTTCCTGAATTGTTTAGAATACATTGTCTATTATAAAAATCGCTCACACAATGTCTGAATTAAACGGAATGTTTAAATGGAAATGTTTGTGTTCCGAAACCATTATGTTTTTACTAGTTGTTCAAGAAAAAAAAAAAACTTTATGATGCAACATACAGTAGCTCTGTACACAAAGTAGAATCTCTAAAATAAATGTACAAAACATTGCCATGAGTTTTGTTTTTTTATTTGTTAAAATTCCAAACCACCCGAACACTAAATGTTTCACAGTCAGTAGTGTGGTCTTTTGAAGAATCTTCAGAAACTTCACAGAGCCTGGACAAGATTGTGGCGACGCCAGGTGTAATTAAATACAAAATACAACAGTTTATCGATCTATCGGCCTATATGCTGGCCAATATAATGATGGAGTGTTATTTTACATGCAACAATAGCCTCACTGTTGCCTGCATTAATGGCACCACTTCCAGGATTTTGTCATAAATGCAGTTACTCCGTAAAGTTTAAGAGAAATACTTCACCCGAAGTTTCACTTTAATTGTTCCTATAAATCCTTTCTTAATGCTTCCTGACTAAATTCATGCATTATCACATTTCCTACCATGTATGTGTCCTCACTAACATTTCTCAAGTCTTGCATAAACACACTAGCAGAGGCAAGTTGCTTGCTTGTTGCTTTACGTTTGACTGAAATGTTCGAGCAGTTTGCTTCATTTACATTTGCTAAAACTTTTTTGTCATAGGTATCAGCATTGTTAAATCCATTCAAGCATTTTTTTTGTCTTAATGTCTCTCATAAAATGAAATTATACAAGTTTTTATTCCAGTTTGGCAAGTCAAACAATAAATTGAAGCTAACTGATAAAGTTTCAAGTGGGGAAGTGAAGAAACATCGAACCACAAACACCACTGGATTGTTCAGAACTGTTTGTAGTTTATGCTTTACAAAATCATACTTATTATGCATTTATAAAATCAAAATTTAGCTGTGTTCATACAAAATTAATGCTCACTTGTCACTTGCTAGTGTAAACATACAGTAGGTTATGGCCTACTTAGTTGTTCCGCTATCATTAATTACTTCAATTTAGGAATTAAAATGACTAAATCACACTCCATAGCTAAGCTGACGTGTGTCTGAATTTCCAAACATTAGACATGTCATGGTTAAATAGGCTAAATAAGTAAATAGACTATTTGTTTGTCAATACATTTGGCCTACTGCATGGTTTTACTGGAGCATAGCATTTGTTAAGGAAATGAAAACTTCAAAAGCACTGTGATTACGAGAGATGTGGGAAATCCGTCTGATAAACCAGACACATGAGAAGTGTCGCAATTTAATAGCCATGTTCATCCGGGTCCCACACAAATGAAGGCACACATAACCGAAGGCTTATCTGGCCACACACAGTAAAAAATCAAGCCTAGGATGTGAAGATCGCACGAGGCTACATGTTTATTTTAACTTAGCTAATGAATATGCATCATGAGACCTCTGTTAGTTCCGGTACATGTTTTGACCTTGTGGATATGGAGTTCAGATTAACATTAGTGATAATGCAGCAGTCCTTGACCAGCATGATTTCTGAAGAAATTTCATTGCTAATCTGATCGGGAATTCGAGCAGAAACGCTGCACTCCGGATCTGACATTGCGCTCGAGTCTTTATCTGTGCAATGATTTTCCTTTAAATATTTAAAACTTTTCCCTGGACTGCGGTCTGGTCCTTTGCCGTTAGTCATGTTGATGAAAGATGATTCAATGACGCTAATCCTGGTGGAGGTGTTGCTTCTGGCTAGTCTGTCATGCCGCCTCAGTAAATGCTGCCGAATAATCCTTCGAAACGTCAATCTAAAGTCTCGGATGCGATAGGCGTAAATGAAGGGGTTCACCACTGAGTTTGCATGAGAGAGAATAATGGCGAGGTACATTATCCAGAGTGGGGGGCGGGGGCATTTCGGACAGAATAACGTGAAGCAGTTGATGATGTGCAGAGGAAGCCAGCAGACGGCGAACAGTCCCACAATAATGGCGAGTGACTTTGCGGCATGGACCTCTCTCTGCAGTGTCGAGCGAGACGATGAGGATGAGGACGATCCCTCACTGTGGCTGTACGATGTCTTGTGCTCCATCTGCCTGAGCTGCCGACGAGCCGCCATAAAGATCCGAGCATAGATGACCAACATGGCCACCAATGGCATTAGGACACAGACGAAGAAGTTGAAGTAAACCATGTAGTCCATGGAGACCACGCGCTCAAACAGACACTCAGTCATGCCGGGAGGACACGAGCTGTTGGTGATGTTGGTGCTGGGCATGTGCCAACCGAGCATCGGTGTCAGACCAATGATCACAGACAAGATCCAGCACAGACAGATAATTCCGTTAGCTCTCTGATTCGTCACCAAGCTGTTGTATCTGCAACACACACATTCATAAAACAATGCTTTTAAATTATATCACATATAAAAAATCTAAATCTGAAAATAAATGCACAAATAATTTTAATTACATTAATCAACTTTTATCTATACATAAAAAATACATATATCTTAAAAATATATAATAAATTGTTATAGCATTAATTATGATGCAGTGTATTATAATAAAATATCTAAATAAATAGTATCTTAAGTATATTAAGTGAGTATATTATATAAATATATATAAGTTTCAGCATTTCTATATTTTGTAAATTAAGTACTCATGATTTACTGAAAACAGGAGTGATTTAGCTCACAGTCTTTAAAGCATTAATGTACAATTAAATATCTAATTTACTATTTACTCTACCCAGTCTTTTGACCAAAGAGTGCAACATTAACTCCAAAGTCAAGCAGAATGGTCTGGTAATGTCTTGTATCTTTCTAATACAAAATACAAGAAGGTGTTATTGTGCAGCGGTGCCCCTACACCTGCTAATCCTTGGCTGTCTGTTACACACTGCTGTTTATATACAGCAAAGGAAAGTTGTTAAAAATCACACCATTATCACTGGAACCCTTCGTTCTAACCAGTGTGCACAACAGACAGCTGTGCTGCATATATCTTTTCCCAAATGGCCTTTTGCTGGCAACCGCTCACATAATCTAGATCCTCAATGGGGATTCTGAGATCTTCTTCCCAGAGGACAGCACAGAGGATCATTTGAAACAGTCTCACACATTCAAGCCTGAGAACCGGGAGAACCTCACCCAATCAACACCTCCTGCAGCCTCCTGAACACCTGAACTGTATGACCTGCACTGACTGCTACAGAAATTCTCTTCACAAGAACAGCTTTACCTCAAATATCTCATATCTAATACATGAGAAACTTTATTATTTCAGAGTCAGTTAATCCTGCTTTCTGCCCAGGCAATGTGTTTCAGGTTTATATCTGAAAGCCTGCAATGTTCAGAAAATGTGTAGAAAATGATGGACTGTTTAATGTTGAGGTGTTGATCTGTTTGAATGTTTGCTTCAACACTCTCTTCATTCCCAGGAAAAACCTCAACCCAAACAAAATTTCTTAAAATTTATTCAGTCAATCAAGACATATTCGATGTATAAAGTTTATTTATTATTCCTCCTTTACCCTCGATAAGATATAATGCAAAAATTATCCATAGGGAATTTAAACCACCAAGATTTCAATTTCAGGATTAGAGTCAGGAGTTGTTTTCAATAGGGTTGTTGAAATAATCAATATCTGGATTTAAGATCAAGCTTTTAATCATTTTAAAATCCCTAAATCCCTAAATCAGGAGTTATAGTCTGATTTATATTAAGTTTGTAATCTAGCATACCAGTGTAGTTTTATTCATTGCTAGAGGCTCAAAGCACTTTTGTACTTGCTCTGGACAAGGGCGTCTGCTAAATGCCGTAAATGTAAATGAGATGTAAATGTAACAGCTATTATCTAAAGGAATAAATAGGTACAACACAATAAAAGTATATATTAATTTCATTTTTTTTATTCTGCATTATTTCTTTTTATATGTATCTCCCTTTCCACTGATTTATTCTAAACTATGTAAAAACATCTAACATTCAAAAATCACTCAACCCAGCGAAGAAAGTCCAGTACAAATAATACAGACTTGGCAACCCTTAAAGCCTTGGACATCTTCACACTTTTATTGATAACATTTAGGGTTTGTCTGATTTACACACAGCTTGCAACATTTTATCAGACTATTACATTTACTTAAAAAAAGTAATTTTGCACAGAATGCACTGTTTACAAAATTAAATAAGAAAGTCTATCTGATTATTCTGCATTTTTAAACAAGGTGAGAACTTGTCATGCCTTTAAAATAACACCATCATTTAATTGTATGAAAATGTCAGAAACATAAATTAATTATTTAGTATATCTTTAACATTTCATTTTTAACAGTGCATAGTTATCAGCATGAATGCATTATAAAAATATCAGTTTACTATGTTTTACAATGTTTTTTGTTTGTCAATGTTTTTTAAAATGTTCTAGGTATAAATAATCACAGCTGATTTAATTTGTTTTACTGTGGGTATAAATACATAACTGCACAAACAGAAACACTGTATGAGGATAAAATGTCTCGCTTTCAGTGTAAAACAAAAATTATTTTAATTATAAATTATAAAACTATTTTAGTGAAAGTGACTGAAGTAGCAGAGTGACACGGCAAAAACCTCAACCATATCATCTATTATCTATTGTTATCTTTCTGCCTGTTAGCATTTGAATAGAAAATGAAGTCAGTAATCAGAGCAACCATTTTTCCTATGTGCTTTATCAGCTATTTTCAATATGGAGATATTATGGAGACAGCTTCTGTGCCTATGTACACAACACACACATGAATACACACACTCACACACACACACACACACACACACACACACACACACACACACACACACACACACACACACAAGGAAATAGAAACACAAATATGCAAAAATACTAACCAGAGACTCTCTAAGAAGCATGTAGTATAATTTTAATGTATTTCAGTAAACCACAAGAAATATTACATTATTAAATGTTCTTACTTATTTCCTTGCCTATACTGTGACCACTGTTTTAACAACACAATAATCATTCATTATGATAATCACAGTGTTGAATCAGCACTGTACGAGCTGGACTATTAAAATGCAAATTTATAAAAGGGTTAAATACTTTGGGTTAAATACTTTTGTGTTGCAAGTCATTCACAGTGATCTTTTTCAGCTATTTGAAATCATGTAAAAAAAAAAAAAAAAAAAAAAAAAATCTATATAAATATTAAGCACTTAGTATATTTTCTAAAAGGTATATCACATACACAGTCAGGACCATAAAGATTTAAAATAACAACAGTATTGTTATTTTAGTTGTTTAGCACAGCATATGGGAATAGAATAAAAAAATCTGAAGTGCAAATCCAAATCAGCTGAATATGTATAATTACCACAAATTATTTTAAGCATTTTTAATAGAACTAAAGTAATTTGACAAACTCTAATTAAATCCTCATTTAATGCTTGGTTGCAAATCAGTGACTGCCTGAAGTCTAGGAACCCACAGGCATCACCAGCCTGAGGAATGCTTGGGCAGTTAAGCATCTATCAGAAGTAAATATAGTAGCAATTATAAAAATTGACAAGTGCAGATAAATATATGTAAGTATATGTACAGCATGTATTACATACAGTATCTCACAAAAGTGAGATCGTCCCTCACATTTCAGCAACCATTTAAGTATATCCTCTTAAGGGACAATACTATAGAAATTAAACTCAGATATACTTTAGATTAGTCAATGTGCAGCTTGTATAGCAGTATTGATTTAGTGTCCTGTGAAAATAACTCAACATACAGCCATTATTGTTCAAATAACTGGCAACCAAAGTAAGTACACCCTGAGTGAACATTAATATTTAGTGTGAGGACCATTGTTATCTAGCACTGCCTTAATCCTCCTGGGCATGGAATTTACCAGAGCTGCACAGGTTGTTGCTGGGATCCTTTTCCACCCCTCCATAATGGCATCACCGTGCTGCTGGGTGTTAGATACATAGTGCTTCTACACCTTTCACTTGAGGATGCCCCACTGGTGCTCAATAGGGTTAAGATCTGGAGACATAATCGGTCTGCAACACTGACTCAGGACTACAGTTTGCATTAAAACACCATCACTGCACACCTCAACATCGTTTAGCTGTAATAAATAGACATTCGGTGCCATCCAGATGAAGATGGGTTCCCTCTTGTCTGGTTTCTCTCAAAGTTTCTTTCTTATGCCATCTCAGGGAGTCTTTTCTTTGCCACAGATGCTTATTAGGGCCAAACTTACATTTGTAAAGAACAATCTTATTCATACTTTCTTACCACATTATCTGTGTAAAGCTGATTTGAGAGAATGCATATTGTTGAAAGTGCTATACAAATTAAAAGAAACTGAATTGAATGTAATTACTTGGCCACTCCATCACCTTCAGCAAAGCAGTTGTCATCTTGGCGGTGTGGGGGTCGTTTTCATGTTGGAAAACTGCCATTTAGCCCAGTTTCTTAAGGGACAGCATCATGTTCTGCTTCAGAATGTCACAGTACATGGTCGAATCCATGTTTCCCCTCAATGAACTGCAGCTCCCCAGTACCAGCAGCACTCATGCAGCCCCAGAACATGATGGTACCCCAACATGCTTGACTGTAGGCAAGAATTTTCTTGGTACTTCTCAAAAGGGTGTCGCCACACAAGCTGGACACCATCTGAGCCAAACAAGTTTATCTTAGTCTCATCAGTTTACAGGACATGGTTCCAGTAATTGATGCTCTTGGACAGTTTGTCCTCAGGTAACTGTTTGTGGGCTTTCTAGTGAGCCAGCTTTAGAAGAGGCTTCTTTCTGGGACGATGGCCATGCAAACTAACTTGTTGCAGTGTGCAGCGTATGGTTTGAAGAATGACAAGTGGACCTTCCACTTCTGCAACCTCTAAAGCAATGCAGGCAGCGCTTATACGTCTGTTTTTTTAAGCCAGCTTCTGCACCTGACGCACATGAGGACTCAACTTCTTTAAACGACTCTTTCGAGGCTGTTCCAAGGCTGTTCCAAATATGGAACCCATATTTGAAAACCTCTGTATGACCCTGGCCACTGTACTGTCACTCAGTTTCAGGGTGTTACAGATCTTCTTATAGCCTCTGCCATCTTTGTGGAGAAGAACAATTCCATGTTGAACATCCAGGGGTCAGTATGAGAGAATTATACCCAAAGCACTAAATTTGAACTGCTCTCATACAAGATACAGGTATTCCTTTGCTTACAATGGAGATACGTTACGACGACCCCATCGTAAGTCAAATATATTGTCAAATATTTAAGTTGAAGATGGTACTATGACTGTGACAGTCTTTCCTGCTTTATGCTGATTTATAATGTTAATTTTCTGCTCCAAACTGGTGGCTTCTTTTTTCTCACTACCAGCTAGAAACATACTTGGGTGCTTTGAAGACATGCTTTTATAACTATAAATGCTGTTTGAAACCGTTTGAAACAGAAAAAAATACACATTAACACTGAGAGAACTTTACTCCTTTGACCGCTAGCGAGAGTGGGGCATTCCAGCTGCACATCCAATGTATCATACAACGTATGCTGCTGCCTGTGCCTGTTGCGCAAAATGTAAAATATTTGTAATATTTTGTGGTGTGGCTATCCTCATCGTAAGATCGGAAAAATCGTAAGTCGAACCATCTTAAAACAGGGACCATCTGTACACACATTTGTATGGTCCTATCAATCAGACAAAAACATGAACATGATGAATAGGACATGTGGCTTTGCATGGTTGAACGACATACACATGTTATCACTTTTACTCACTTTAGTTACCAGATATTTTAACAAGAATAGGTTGAGCTATTTTCAGAGGACAGTAACTCTATACTGCTATACAAGCTGCACATTGACTACTATAAAATATATACAATTTTTATTTCTATAGTATTGTCCTTTGAGAAGATACACTAAAATGGTTGCTGAAATGTGAGGGGTTGACTCACCTTTGTAAGATACTGTATATATATATATATATATATATATATATATATATATATATATATATATATATATATATATATACAGCAAATAAATATAAATATAAGGGCTATAGCAGTGAAATGTGTATGCAAATATTTGTGCAAAATCTATGAAAGGCACAATGTGTGTCGAGAATAAAGGGTATATCAATTTACAATATTAAATATGTTCATTGTATGTACACCTGTACATTAGTTATACACAGTGTTTATACAGTATTCTAGCGGGGTAGTGTAGAGTATAGTACTTTAATGGTGGATGAAAAAAAACTGGCCCTGAACCTGCTGCTTCTGGAACGTATGTTCCTATATCTCCTTCTGGATGGCAGGAGGTTAAACAGTTTGTGACTGAGATGTGAGTAGTCCTTGATGATGTTGTGAGCTCTGCTGTGGTGAAGGTGCTCAATAGCAGGTAGTTGTGTGCCAGTGAAGCGTTGGGTGGTTTTGACCACCCTTTGCAGGGCTTTACGTTTACACACAGTGGAGCCTCCATACCATAAGGTGATGGAGTTGGTCAGGATGCTCTCATTGATGCAGCAGCCAAAACTCAGCTTTACTGTCCTGCAGCTGTCCTGAATTCCTGTATGTTCTTAAGGTGTTTTGCCTTCAATTTTGCCTTTAGCGGGTGAGATACATTCTGGAATTGATTCAAGCCAAGTGAATCACTTGGCCATTGCAAAACACTCTACTTCTCTGCTTTGAAATGGGGTTCAAATTATGGTCTCTGAGCAGATAATATAGGCCTTCTGAATTCATCCGGCTGCTTTGACTAATAAATAAAGTAAAACTAGTTCTATTGGCAGCTAGGGGTGTAATAATGCATAGTGACCTGATGCATCGCAACGCGCATAGGGGTAATATGTGACATCAGCATTCTATTATTTAAACTTGTAATGCAAATGCACTGTCTGAAATCAAGTAGTTGAAAATGTGCACAACCTATAGACCTAAAATCTATAAAAATAAAACTGGTCTCTTCAGCACATTTTTTCTTGCATAGACAAAGATAATCTGCACTTCTAAATTGACCGATAACCTCTGGATGGCAATGAGTAACATGCTTTATACATTAAAACAATTGCATGACCACATTATAGTGATTAAAAGGAACTCTGGTAGCTTTAAAACAACAACATGGCGCACTTCTGTGACCTATGCAAAAGGCTAAGAAAATCGGACTGCCTTTTATGTTTATGTTTATGTTTATGTTTCAGACAAAGTAGGTAGGTCAGACATTTTGTTTATTCGGTCAAAAAAGCTGGAGGAATTTGGACATTTGTTGATTGATTTTTAAGGTATGGTGAACCTTTAGTATATTTTGTTAAGAATATCAAGCGTATGTAGATATCTATTAGAATTATTTTAATTTAGTTTTAAACAAACAGAACACATTGTTTTGCATTATATACGTTTTTTTAAACACAATTGTATTTCAGTCACATTTTGTTCTAATTGTTTTTGAGAATGAAAATGAATCTAATCATGTGTGGGGTGTATCTTTACACTGCATCGACAGCCATACTTGCCTACACCATAAACATTGATACCTCAATAAGACTTGTATAAGCCTGTTCCAGCTTTTCTTTATATTTTTTTTACTTTCTATAATTAAGATAGATGTTGCTTTTGGCTCATTTGTTTATAGGGTGTTCATCCATAATTGAATGTGTGTTTATTTTTTTTAAGATGTTTTTAGCAATCTCTCATTTGGACATCTTCCTGTGGTAACCTTCTATATTTAGTCTGGTGAAAGCTTCTCTTTATTGTTGGCCCTGGTACAGATATGTATACCTCCTGAATGTTCTTGACTTTGAAATCAACAAAACAATTTATCTGCTTACTTATAATATACTTGAAATAGAGAGGGATTAACACACATTGCTCAACAGCATCTGAACAGCCAGCTCTCCAGTTACTTGAACAAGGAAGGGGACCACAAATTAAAAAGTGCTGTAATTCCTATGCCATTCACCCAATTAAATGCTGAGGGTCTCCACCAATATACTGTGGTAGACAGCTAAAATAACACTCTATTTGAAAATATTTAAGTAATTATATCTCAACAAGTTGTACCTTTAAGCATCATACACTAGTATAATGTAGCATATTGTAGAGTAAAGTTAATCATGGTGAATATCAACATCAAGATAATAAATAAATTGCGTTGTGATTACATGATCAGTGTCTTGTGCTACAAATGAATAAGATGTACTGCAACTTCAAAGCCAATCAAAAGAAAGCGACACAAATCTCACCTGAGTGGGATCTTGATGGCGATGTAGCGGTCAACTGCGATGGCCAGCAAGCTGAAAATGGAACTCTGCGTGAGCACGAGTACGAAGCAGGCAATGAACAAACATCCATGGAAGTGACTGCAAAAGCCAGTGCTGATAATGATGGAGAAAGGGATGGCAAGGAGGCCCACGGCCACATCGGCCGCTGCCAGGGACACCACGAAGTAGTTGGTGATACTCTGGAGGTTGCTGTTGAGGCTGACGGCCCAGCACACCAGCACATTTCCCACCACGGCCAAGGCAGCAATTAGCAGCTCCAGGCTGATGTAAAAAGCAATTGTGCTGCTATCCATGCCGGCTGTGGTGTGGCAGGTGTGATGTGGGACTGAAAGCTCACAGTGGCACTCATCGCTAAGCCACGGAGCTCCAAGCTCAAGGATGAGGACAGTCTGAGTAGCAGGGCTGAAGAGACTTCAACCCTCCCTCCATATAATATGCATGCTGTTTCCTTTACACCAGTGTTGTTAGTCCTTCTGACTTCGTTCTTGTTTTCCAACCTTCCTGTTCCTTTTCTTCTCCCAGACTGACGTCGAGGAACAGACGCTTCAAGAGAAGGTCACTAAACCCTGCAGACAGAACAATCACATCTGGAGAATCAGCCTTACTCCAAGGGTCAAAAAAGCAATGATTCTCTGAAACAGAAGGTCATTTTCCCACCATCCATATCCAGACCATCCTAAAGGCCAACAATATGGGTGTATTTTAAGACACAGAATTTTTTCTTTTAAATATCTGCAGTTCATCACAAGACCAGGAAGTGTGCATTTGACCTCTGCAGCAATTGTGCTATTATTGGCTTAGCAATTTAAAAAATGATTATTTTATGCTCACATTCACATGAATCTGTTGACAGTGTGGACCTGAACTCTGAAATGACTCAGGCTTTCTCCTAACACCATAAATCATAAAATTACACAATGCACCGTTGTTCCTGTTACTCGATTATGCCCCCAAAACAAATAGCTTATGTCCTCTGATATCTCATTTGTGCTTCTCTTCCTTTGATTTCAAAACCAAGCCTCAATCACAGAATGACATGCTATGATGATAATGTCCTTTATCTGACCAAGGTAAAAAAAAAAAAAGAAAGAAAGAGAGCAAGTAAGAGAAAAACAAATAGAAATACTGATAGGTTTGTCACCGTGTTTTGACCTTTGTGAGTTCATTTTAAATCTATTTTTACCTTTGCGAAAAACCCAAACAAAACAAAAAATCAGCACAATACAATTAAGACACCAGTAAGCTACCAGTAACCAGTAAGTCAAACTTGTTTTCTATTAGACCATTTTTGACACAAAATCTTCTGCTTTCAGCTTCCTATATCAAAAGAGCATTTTAAACAGGGACTTTCCATACAGTGGTTCGAAAAACACACATGCCACCTCAAAGAGAATAGAGAATAATGTTCAAGCATAAAGTATGATCCTAATAATAACACTTTCTGTTATTTATTAAACCAATTCTGAGGTAAATTTTCAGACATAGTAAGAATTTAGATGTTACAAACCCAACTATGTGTAATTAGATCTCACTCATGTTCACTCAAACATGCTTCTAACTTTTATTTTTTGAAAAAGGTGTTTGAAAAAGGTTTATTACATTTTATAGTGCACTTAAAGAGAAGTGCATTAGATGCATGATAGTAGTTTCCTTTGAGGTCTTAGCACTAGTATAATTGTGTTATTAAAGAAAGCATAGTTCTGGGTATAATAAATGTTTAGTGCTGTTCATATTATGTCCAAAGTGAACTCAATTTGTAAGATTATTTAAATGCATATTTACTTAATAACAGTAATGATAAAGCTTGTCCTGCATTAATACCAGGGCTTGTATTCACATTCAGCTCATACAGAATGCTGTTTATCTGTCACCTTCGACACTGCAGCAATTTATAGTCACTCTGTCTGTTGTCACACAGAAGAGGATGCGTTTCCCTTTGAGTCAGATCTCTTTCTGATACCATCTTAAGTAGTAGTTCCTCTTCACTACATACGTATGCTTATTCATTTTTGTTTTACGACAGTGTATATTGTCAAAAATGTGATATTAGTAAAAAGAGATCTAAAAACTATTTTATGTAACTGAGTTATTGTGTCTTTGAATGTGGTTTACTGGCATGACTCATGAAATAACAGGCCACTGATACCTTCAACCAGCAAAAGTGTGTAAGAAAATGTGACGTTGCTCGAAGCGAGTACAGAATTACCATGTAAATAGTATTAAAGCATTATAATAATAACTTCATACATACAGATATTACACTATATTGTATGTAATGAATGCACACATATTAGGAAAGTGCACTATAATTCGATTTTTAAAAGTAAGATAATGCATATATTTTTTTAAGTGGTCTGTGCACTCGAGTTTTTGCTTCTGTTTTGTACTGATAAGTGAATAACCATTACTTAAGGAAGCAACACTGCACATATCCATTAATTCAAATAACCACAAGAGATAAATATGACACGATGATGTCAGTGACATTTCTGAGCGACACTTTACATGACTGTCATACAGGCTTTAAGGTTAGGGCTTATAAAATATGTCTTTTTATGCCTCTGAAATACAGCTTCTGAGACGCACACACAAAACAACACTGACAACCTAAAGTTTTCAAGGTGACCTCTAATTTTCAGCTAAACAATTTTGAGATTAACCCTGATTCTGAAATCTCCTGAAAAGCTCAAAGGAAAAGTTGAAAAGGTTGGAATGGTAGAAACCACACAATGTTTCTTTACCCTAAGTATATTCAATTGGCTGAGACATGTTTAGGTTGCTTTTTTATTGCACTGATGCTACAGAATTAAGCCAATGCAGCTTACACATTGAAATGGATTGCAAATAAATAATTTATAGAAAAATGCTGCAATTGTGTACAGCACCTTTACACTTGTAAGTTCAAAGTAAAACATTATCACAATTTTTATTATTTTAGAATATAATTTTGCTATTGGCAGGCAGGACCTTATGGTGCAGAGTTACACCATTTTGAGAAGGACTATTCTTTTCTAAGTTTTAAACAGATTTGGACCTGATTACGATCATGATTATATACAAAAATGTAATAATTAGTTGAATTAATAATTTTCTTAACACTATTAGAGCTGCAACCGAGGAACAGAGGACATTAACTGCAATGTGTTATATATCATTAATTATATTCTGCACCTTCTTTACTGTCACTCCACATACAATTCATGTGTAATAATGATCCTTATAGTAGGCAGCATTTTTGGTAATAATCAGTTTTGCCTGGACATTTATAGAAGGATGTGTGAGGAGATGCTTCCATAATTCTATTTCCTCTACACTGACCATTTGAAAAACAAGATTGGATCAGTCTCCTACAGTACAATCAATATATTGGGATTCTTTATAACAGTCTGCTTAACCATTAAAAAAGTATTTTAACCTAAGTGAGCCACAGACACAGTCATTTAGGAATTTTTGAACAAAATTACACAAGATTTTCTCAACATAGAAATTTCCCACCTTTTTTTTTTTTTTTACATTGTGGGTTCCCTGAGAAAACGTTTTTTCATCTTAGATGCTACAAAGATATGAATCATTTCCCATCATCAAATTCGATGTCATGTGGAACAAATTTGCTTCCATCAAAGCGTTTTCAAGCAACCAAAAAGGGCTATTTATTGCCTTGCTATGACAAGTCACGGTTCTGTGATGTATATCCAGGGGTTATGTGAATTAATTGGTTTTGTACATGGTTTCGTTTAGTTATTCATTATTCATATTACAGTAATTGGGAATATCATCATCTAATAACATATTCCGCTTATTAGAATCAATTTCACTTTATTGTCCTTGTGCAAAGTACAGAATCAGTTACATGAGGTTTATTTAATTCTCATAGCTGAAATGGAAGATGTGAATCTTTTGTGACAAAACATGTCGAATGTGTTAACTTTATTCAAACTGAAATTGGAAAATGAAATCCAATGAGAGATGTTAATATGATCAACAGTATGATCAGTCTACATCGGAATTCATGGATCATCAAGAATAACGCAAAATAATGATTAAGCTTCAATATGCTGCCCCATTTTCCATTTTTATTTATATTTTATTTTGTTTTCAAAATTGAATCTGTGCAGCGGTCACCGGGGGCACTTGGAAATTCTTTTCAACCTCAGGCTGCTTGACATTTGACAACCTGTGCTCTGAAAGAACCCGTGCTGGTGCTCAGTGTCCATCTGTATCTCCTTTGCAATCTTAGCAATCAGCCCTTAGGCTAAGGAACTCCCTGCTTTTATGACTGGTGTCTCATAACCATCTGGTTCTCCTGCACTGTCTTTCTTGTCTTTGGCTCAGAAGGTCCAATCCAGTCTGCAACATAACTGGACCATGCAGTGGGATGTCAAAGGAGTGTCGTTTTTTTTTTTTTTTCATTTTACCTGATGAAGTAAATGTCATTGTACAACAGCTTTCAATATGAGAATACGAGAAGAATAATGACAACTCGAAGGATTTTCAGGTAAAAAAAAAAAAAAAAAAGGTACTGATCTTCATCCCCAAGCAATGTATTTTTTTGTTGTTGTTGACCTTCTTCTTATTTATCATCATCTTCTTCTTCCTTTTCTTTTTCTTCTTCTTCTTCTTCTTCTTATTAAAAAGACACTTCACTAATAAAGATATGATCTATTCAGAATCAGAGTAGCATCTTCTCCACGCATCTACCACACCTTTTTTTTAATCCACTTTATCAGCTGAACGCTTTTGATGCAACATCAAAAATCATCAAACAGAAACTAGACAGTAACTCTCTGTCTGACCCTGCAGCCAAAACAGGCATCATAGACGTACTGAGTAATAAAAACAGTACTCACCTCCGTGCTCAGAAGAAGAAGAAGAAGAAGAAGAGGAGAAGAATCTCAAAAAAAAAAAAAAAAAAAATGTCGGAAACTCTTAAAGTTCGTCCAACATAGCAAATGGCTTGAATGCGTTAATGAGCCCCGTTTTCATTAGAATTTTTGTTTGTTTTTTTCCCAATGAAATCTGTGCAAAATAAGGACCGGAAACTCTTAAAGTTCGTCCAACATCCACAGTGTGTATAAATCCTTGTGGGTGCGTTACATCCATTCCATCTGGAGGTCTCCTCTAGGTAAAATTCCGGGTGCGCGCACTTCTATGTGCGTGCGTGTGTGTGTGTGTGTGTGTGTGTATGTGCATGGTTGTGTGTTTCGCAGGCTATGTCTTGAACCGCAACCCCCTCCCCCACCCCCCCAACGCTCAGGCTACATTATGTCAAACTGTAGTTTGCGTTACTTGTTTTTGTAATCAGCCCACTTCAAGCACACGTTCTCTTCACGTCCTTATTTAAATACTAATAAAGAACAGTTGACAAAACCTCAAAACACGAAAGAAGAAGTGAAATTGGAGAAAGAATTGCAGCAATTAGAAACCTTATTGTCTTTGTTTAAACTCTGATCAAAGCAGGATGATTATTGCGCCAGTGCGCAGCCGCAGGGCGCACAGTGAAGTGTAATGTAGTGTAGTGTGGTTTTTGTGCAATACAGTGTAGTTAAGTACAATGCATTGCACTTTAGTGTACCAGCCTGTATGGCGTGAAAATGCTTTGCCTCGTGGCGGTAACTGTGACATTTCCTGTTCTAACAGCATGCGATTTGGCACGTAGCCGATGTGCCTGAATCCAGTCTGCTTCAGTGCCGAGTCTCACGCTTTGCTACCGATTATCGATTCTAAGGAAACCGAGCAGATCTTTGTCAAAGCTTTCTCACAGTTCATTATCAGTGATAAAGAGTGTACTCAGCAATATCGGTGTGCGCGGTCGATAATGCGCTGATACCGAAACGATAAAGTCGATACTGAGAGCTGCGGTATAAATGACACCTGTGAGAGAATTTGCGTATTGCGTGCATCCTTAAGCACCTGAACAGGTCCTGGTTAACATTTTTGCTAAAGATCTTCGATTTCAGCACAAAACAATTTCCCAGATTTCTTTCCCCTTTTTGTCGTATTCAAAGCTGAATTTCACAGCTTTAAATACTTCACTTTGAGGGGTTTCAACACTTATGTTATTCATATTTTTGTTATTGATTTTAATATCTGGTCATCTACAGCGTATTCACCAAGAGTTGCAACACAAAACAGGAACCTCTGTGTAAAAAATATCAGGGATGGTTTAGTTTTTTTTAATTATTATTATAATGAAATATTTCTGTGTAGGTCAGTACCGAGTCACGTCATGTGCAACTCAAATCCACAATTAATGACTCAAATAAACCAAATTAGGATTCACTTGTGGTGCTATAAAGGTACAAAAAGTGTCTGTTTAATGTTTAAGGTGCATTACGTACTACACATGTAATGAACAACTCACAATGATATACACCACTATAATACTTCAGTTTTAGAGCACAAAGATGATTTGCTATACAGTGTGATTGTAGATTTTAAAATGAATAAAAACAAACTGGACATTGGAGACCGAGCAAAGCATCCATAGAGACCCACATACAGGTAAATGTTATGTCTTAATTAAATAAAACCTGTAATGTCACCTTAGTTCAAATATTAATGTGATTTTACAATTCAGGTCTGATTAAAACACATTTCAGGGGGGAAAAAAAACAAAAACAACCCTGCTTATGTGGGGGATGAGCTCATGTTTTACTTGTGTGTCCTTGGTTTCACCCACACACCCTGGTTAATGTGAACCTGTTGGATTTGTATGTGTGGTGACATGGAGTGATGTATCCCTGCTCTCAGTCAGGACCATTAACAATGGGGCCACTGATGGTCAGAATAATGATTTATTGGTATTGGACTCAAACGTCCAGGAATGTAAAAAAAAACAAAAAAAAAAACAAACCTGCAAAAAAGTCATTTACATCAAAATCCTGTAACTGATATTGATGGCAAAGCAAAACATAACACCTGTAGCATCCCTCCTTGTGAAATAAAGAGGGAAAAACTGGTGAGATTGATACTTAGAAGAAGCTCCTAGATTTGAAAAGATGAGGGAATGAGAAACAAAATAAAAATGTAATACAATCTGAACAACATCTACCTCAAAAAATAAAATTCTGACGAACTTACATCTACGCAAACTTGGCAAACAGATAAGTACAGAAGACTTTATAAAAAATAAATGTGTTGCATTGTTACACTACAAAGCAGCTGTTTAACTGGCCACATTAACATCGTTGGTCTAAACAGCAGCAGATCCTTTAAGAGGATTTGTGGTGGAACAGGACGACATTTTTACATGACAGCAGCTTTTTGGGGTGGGGTGTGGTGTTGATGGAAATGGGGGGTTACATCAGCTTTCACTCAAGGCACTATATATTGTAATGTACTGATTGTGCCTTTTCATTTAGGTTATATAAGATGCTGATAACTTAAGATAATTGAAATGTTTGGAAAAAATAAAAGCACTTCAAATTCTTTAATATACAACAGTTATAATAATAAAAAAAAAACATTGTGTGTGACTGCTAACAAAATCAATAAATCTCTTAATTCACTGATATTCCGTACGGTAAAACACAACTCGGTAAGAAATGATATCTTTATAATACAGTATTTAACGCAGTGCAGTGACATCAGAGCGAGTAGATATTTGAGCTTAAAAATATTCTGCGTGTGTGGAGCAAATTCACATTTTACTTCAGCATACTATCCTACTGTGTGCTTTTTAAAGCAGTCTTAAGAGGAACGTGCTGAAGAACTTGGCTGTGTCATCTCCATAATAATGCATTCAGCACTTCTTAGGCACCAAGTGAGCGAGTGATCGTCAGTGGAGCTTGAATAATCCATAAAAACAGTTTCAGTCTTTTCAGTTCTTCTCACTTGAAACTCCTTCACATTAACACACAAAAACTGAGATGGAGAAGGTGAGGGCCTCGTTTACATACCACTCCATTGTTAGGCATTTAACCAGCACATGTTGTGACTGATTCTAGGTATAATAGTTGAACAGTTTTATAGTTATGGCCTGCCATTACATATAAAAGCTACACAACTCTGATTGTGATTAAAAAGGAATAGTAGCTTATAATGAGTGACATAACAAGTAGCCCTGCTTAGCTGTGACTCAAAGAGCAGTCCTTCAGCTTGAGTGTGGCGAAGTGTCTATGTAACATAGCACTTTAGCGCATGGACACGAGAGAAAGAGAAATGGATCCGAGTCAGGTCTCGAAATACTTGTAGATGGAGGTGACATACGTCATCACACTCTGCCAATCAGGTCTCTCTGTGTGGACCATCTCACTGATGTCCTGAGAGAGAGAAAGAGAGCAAGAGAAACAGAACAAGAGAGAAAGATTGAATTAATACAAACTTGCAGTGGTAGAAGGGCACACAATGAACATTTTCTGGATGGTTGTAATGTCCACACTTAAATACATTATTTCAAATAAAAGTAGAATCTGGACGTTAGGGGTTTGGATAGGGACTATGGCATAGTTATGGGCTGGGCTATAGTAAGGTTATGGGTGGGCTAGAGATCTTTAGTGGTGTGAATTCAGATGAAATGCACACCATGATTTCACAGGAAAGCATTTATTTTGTGATTTTTTTCCCCCTCCAGCTTAGTCACTTGGCAATTTCCACCCACCAGCCAACTTGCTTATTCTACGACGACAGCTACTAGCCAGTGAGGATTAAGTCTAATATATGCCAATATATATCTCCCTCTAAAACACCTGAAGTCAGCCAACAGCATCTGTCTGAACTGCTGTATTTACATCTACACAACAACCATAAAGAAATGAGTGTGTGCATCCCATCCCTCTCACCCAGCAGAGCCAATTTTGCTGTTTCAGCTCCCAGCCAAAGATGGCTGTGTCATAATTGGTATTGAACCTTGCATTACAACTGCATCCAGGAACTCAGTGTGATTTCTTTTTTGTTTTCTAAATTGAAATAAGATATGTGAAGGATTTATTGAAGTTTCACATATTATTATATTGTAATATTTACTTAATATTTATTTAACAGTAAATTATTACAGTTAAGTAAACATAGACATGATTATTAAATCTTTTCTGTAAACTGTTCCGAGTGTATCTTGACACGAAAAATGAGTTATTGTGTAATAGTACGAGGGATTGTGTTGAAAGTATACTCACAAGTGTAGATTTGATTCCCACACTTTCTGCTGCCTGGAAGGCCAACGTGAAATTTCTTCTCTGAGAAACACAAAACACACATTTATCAGATACAGTAAAAGCATTAGATCTGTGTGTGTGTGTGTGTGTGTGTGTGTGTGTGTGTGTGTGTGTGTGTGTGTGTGTGTGTGTTCGAGGCAACACCTTGTCCTGGCTGTTGAGCTCCTGATATGGGATGTGAGCAGGCAAATACGTGTGCAGCACGGCACAGAAAGCCAGACCGTCGTTCCAACTGCTGCTAAAATTAGTTATGTCTATATTCTGAGAAAAAGAGAGGAAAAAAAAAAAGATTAAGAGTTTACTTTACCGCTTCATTAGTACAGACAAGTCTGTTTACATTATACTCAAGACTGGAGCCTGATTCAGACATATATAGACCTATAAATCTGATAAAGCCTTTAAAAGCATAAACAATAAACTCAAATAAATTCAAAGCAACACAGTAGCATGTGGTAACTGGCTTTTTTTTTAATATAACAACAAAAATAATGAACATTAAATTAGTACCACTTATATTCTTAAAATGTAATTGGGTGATGGGAGAGGGTCTTGTATCCTGGTTGCCTAGCAACACTGTTCTTACATCTTTAAGCACTTTGATGTTGAATTTAATGCTTTTTACAAGTCATAAAAGACATCTGTTTGAATCTGTTCGAGAGACTGCATAAGAAAGTGTGTGTGTGTGTGTGTGTCAATAACATGGCACCAAAATAGCTCTAATAAACACATTAGACTTCCAGTTACATGATTCAGTAAATTCTGTCAAATAAAATCACACACATACAGAGTCAATAATGTGGAACAGCTTGTTTTGTTTGTTTTCACAGAGCCACTGATGCTGTGTGTACGTATGTGCACTTGTGTATCTTAATTCGAGTTACATTTTTGTAAACGAGATCCTGGTTGCATTTTGTATAAGTGTTGATGAGAGCTGAAGAGAATTAGAAATGCTTACATTTATTACATTCATAATAGTGGCACTGATGTATAGATCGCTTTTTTACTGTAAAGTAAATATTCATAGGAGCTCACTCATACTGTGAGCCGCTGGGGGGTTCTTTTTGCCCCCCCCAAAAATGAAGTGACAACTCTAATTCCACAGAATATAGCAGATTTTAACTTGATACGAGAGAGAGAATGAAAGCAACAGCTTTCCTCCTCATCAGCCACATACTTGTGCTGAGGACTGTGCATTCACTCGTCCCATGGGATCTCAGTCCTAAAGCAAACTCGGACGACTAAAATAAATTTTTATATTCAATGGTGATTTATGCCTGCCATGTCATGGTACATAGCTCAGTGTGCGTTTTTAGTTTTTTAGTGTTAGCTGGTAATTATGTTCCAGTGGGGATTGTGCTGTGGGATCCTTAAACCCGCTTCAAGAGAAGAAGACACAGACAGAACGCTCAGGTAAATACAGGGTGTGGTGACAGACGTCGGTTTAAAGGCAAACACCAATAAAGGCCAGGAGTTTGACAGGCAATAAAGACACAAAAAACAGACTCTCAAATGAATCAAATACAAGCATAAACTGTTTAACAAGCAATTATCTCAAAGTGCTCTTCTGTATTTTCTTTCTTTGAAGTGGAAATAAAATTATATTCAAGGGAAGATCTGCCACTCAATCGGTCAGAATATTTACCTGTCGCTTCTGAAATCCACATAGAATAACATCGTTATCTTCTCATTACAGTAAATCGAAGGTAGTCTACTTACTGTCTATCATTTTTGTGCTTCCACTAATTGGAAAATAAAATGGATAAAAATTGATCACTTCTTGTATACTTTTATTTCATGGCTAATAAGATGTCGCCGTGTCAGCTGTATTCTGCCGTTTAATGATGTCAAATGTAGCCTTTGAGAAAGCATGTCGAGTAACAAGTTTCACTGCACAATTCTTTGCTCATATACCAGTTCGCATTCCCATCATATATATTATATCTCGGGCCTTCATGCGAATGCACCTGTTCCCTTGTACGACACGCGCACTGGCAATCGATATCCATTTCGCATGATTCATACTCATAACAACCAATTAAAAAAGTGTCATATTTCGGAGACAATTTATCAAATGAACGCACTAATAACCCAAGCCCGTGTCCCAGTTTGCTCTGGAAGACTGTAAACAGCTCGTCAGCAGTACATTATCAGGTCAAGAACAAAAAAAAAAAAGCCAGATGGTGAGATTTTGCTGCCACTGCTGAGCCAAGTGATGTGTGAGTACTGGAAAAGAGCCAGCAAAGACAATTTAGTTTTTTTTCCTTTTTACTTATTGAGATTTCTTGGCCATTTGATTCAAACACAGCTCGCTTTCAGCAGGAATTGATTCTATCTGACTGTGAGGTCCTATGTGCACCTTTGTATTATATTAGAAAAGAAAAAAATAATCAGTTTATTTGCACACACAGTCCTGGGGAGGAAAAAAAAAAAAAAAGTCGTTATTGTGAACACAGCTAAAATGACCTCCAAAGCCCATTTTCTTTCTTCTACATACTATATTAATAATTTCTTATTATCCTTTTTATAAACTGGGCTTACAGAATTATACTATAACCATCCTTTCACTATGTGCATTTCTCCACCAATTTTCTTTGTGCCATTTTCATGAATT
The DNA here is from genome assembly GCA_039877035.1 of Silurus lanzhouensis. Taxonomy (NCBI): domain Eukaryota; kingdom Metazoa; phylum Chordata; class Actinopteri; order Siluriformes; family Siluridae; genus Silurus; species Silurus lanzhouensis. Next base: position 5,890,658 of record JBCEWE010000458.1, on the reverse strand, counting down.
TTGCCCAAAAAAAAAAAAAAAAAAAAAAGGAAACCAGTTAGTATCTCCTCATACCTGATACCCTTCCGTCTTCTTCTGACACCACCTCAGAAGAGCGTTTCTTTTTGATCCTCCGTATTCTCGGGCCAGAGCAGCGAGCGGGTCCTTCCTCTCCTCTCTGTGCAGAACACACCAGCGTGAAACTTTAATAACAACAAATAATAAAATACATCTTTTTCATTTAAACTTAAGTGATTTCTAGTTTCAGAAAAAAAACTACTTCATATAATAGAAGGTGGCCACTTTTTAATCTTAAAAAGGTTTATTCGAGGTCATGACCACACATGGACCATTCCTGTAAATGTCTGTTAAGAAGGAATGAAGAAATTAAAAAGTATTTTTTATGAAAGTCCTGTGGGCATTAGTCATCCTGTATCAGCTGAAATGTATCTTAGTGGTTCATTTTGGGGTCATGAATGATTCAGGGGTAACTTGAGGTGGTTCTACTAATTAAAACACACACACACACACACACACAAAAAAAAAGCCTCTCCACATCTGTTCGTCTTTGCATTAACACCGTTATTTTTTCAGTATCACTATAAATTGATTGCTCAGTGACAATCTGGGTTGCCAGATTGGGGGAGCTACAAGACAGCAGTGAGCCAAAGTAAATCGAAACACTAGAATTTTTTAGAAAAAACGGTATCAATAAATGATAAGAGTAAAGGCATGTTTGACTAAAATCCCAGCTTCAAACACAGGGACAGGATCTAAGTGACTAAAAAAGGCATAACGATGCAGAACATTCAGGTCAAGTTTAGTCAGCGTGTCATCACTGAAGAACTGTTGGTGGTCCAGACAGTCTAAAGACAAACTGAAGAGTTTTAGGTGATGGGATTTTACACTACTTATTTGCTTCATTAGCCTAATAAATCTAACTAAAAACAAGTAAATGCCTTAAAAGAGAACAATGTGGACATGTTATATATTCAGTAAAGTCCATTTTAGTCCATTTATTAACCTTATTGTTAGTTTCTTCTGTCTGATAAAAATAAATAATACATAACCTCATTCTCACAGTCTCATATAGTTCTACTAAGAAATGTGAAATAGGCTGATTTAAGGATGTATGATATATAGAGTCGAGTCCTGATTCAGCTGGTATGCTGTGAGATACTGTGAAATTCTGTGAAGAATTCAGACCAGAGTAACTGCAATTTATCATCTTTAAGTGCAACAGTTGTATTGATGCTGGAGGCTGCCGAGTGTCAACAAAGAGGGGAGTTTTCAGAAGAGTCAGGACACGAGTACAAGGGACATGGACAGGTTGAACCCAAAAAAACCCAGAATAGTCAGGAAAAAAAAACATGACAGCGAGACTGGACAAGACAGAGCCCAGCATGAGATGAACAGACCAGACAGAGACAATGAGACAAAGAAACAGATGGATAGGAAAGGACCAATAGACAGAGCGGGGAGACATGAAAGGAGGAAATATAATCAGATGCACCCTACCGTAGACGGCCGCGTGTTGTGGGCGTGACAGAAGCTGTGGGGGAGGAGGAGTTTGAGGACAGTGAGAGTTGAGGGGAGGCAGAGCCTAACGTGATGATCGAAGTGGGGTTTGGTGAATCAGTGACCGACATGTCTCTCTTTAGCTCCTCGCTGCTCCTGCGAGACACTGTCACACACAAAAAAACAAAACTTTTGATCAGCTTATTGTGTCTGAAAAAATCAGACGATATCTTACGGGCAGTAATAACAAACAAACAAAAAAACAGAGACTCCAAATGATCAGCAACTGAGTAAAAAAAAAAAAGAACTCCATGAGCTCTTATTGCTGTGGCAATAAGACTGTGGCTCTGTCCCACATTGCATACTAGGGATAGTAGGTCAGAACTGTACATTTTCAGTACGTACCTGGCATACTGAGCTCTGGGTAGCTGTTTCTCTTATCCACCAGTGAGGAGAGCGTTTTGGGCGTGCTGATCGTGTGTCTCTGTAAGACAAACAGATAAAAAAGCAAACACTGAATTAATACACAATCCTGGTGAAGCTATTACCAAGACCTACTGCAATGAACATCTGCTTTACTGATGTAAGAAAAGTTTTTTTTATATGCATACATACACACACACACACATACACACACACACACACACACACACACACACACACACACACACACACACACACACACACACACACACCTTCTATTTATCCTTTTTATAACACTGCTGAGACACAGCAAGGTCTTATAGATGCTGATCAGGACATCTGTGTGATTTATAAACCAACACAATAAACACAATTTTGGCATCGAAAAAGCGACGACAGTTTCAGCAGGACTGCAAAACACAGTCATTATTTATGAAAGCCTTCAAAATCCATGACTGCAATATAATCGTAGTATTTATAGCAACGAATCTCATTTTTTGAGAACTCAGCCAAAAAGGGAAAAAAAAAAAAAATTATCAGACGTGCTTGGTGTCTGAAGTTCTTTCGTTTTTATCTGGTGCTACAAGGATAAGATATAACACTGCATTAAAGCAGGATCATTATACAGCTTCAGGAGCAAATTCCTAGTCAAATAATTATAGAAATATCTCTTTTACCTGTAAATATGGATTGGCTGTACTTTTAAAAATAGTATCTGATAGTCAGGAGACCATACAAGCAACGTTCTTTGCAAAGATTATTTTCTAAAAAGGAACAAAAAAGTACCGCTCTAGGAACAATAAAGCTTAGATCGAAATTAATCTAAAATAAATTACTTTTTTTAGCTTTTAAAATGTAAAATAAATAAGATCAATACCATTTTTGTAGACTGTGATAGAATAAAATGTACAATTGAATAACAACAACAGAGAAGGGAGAGAGAGAGAGAGAGAGAGCGTGAATGAATCCAGGTCTTTCTTTACAAATAAACAAAAGTATATAAAAAAATAATCTCGTCCTGCAAGAAAACATCCTGTTTCGGCAAGTAACCAAAAGAAATTCCAGAGAACAGCCGTGTAAGAGGGATGGGAAAAGAGATGAGCTGTAAATCTTTTAGGCTCAAAGGACTTTTTAAAGTGAAGAATGCAGACATCTGCTAAACCAATCCAGAGGCAGTGTGCATTATGCATCCACTCTCCCTCTGGGGTTTAAAAGAAGTGGAAGAAATGCACAAACAAACAGTTAAGCAGTGTTAAATCAAAAGTGTTTATTTACTGTGTTTTCTGAATGATAAAATGTTTTAGTTCTGAGACTTTATTACATCAAAGGGACACACCGTCAGAGTTTTTGAGAGCTTTTAGAAACACACTGCGACTCCTACTGGCCACAGCTGAAATGGCATTCATTTAAAATGAACATTATTCAAATTCCTAAAATTTTAACTAAAATTGCTGCTTTGAACCTCATAGACATTTATTACCTATTAACAACTCCAGTAACTACACCGTTTTATTCTGGTGTAATAAGTATTATATTTTATGTCATACTATTACTTTACTTTTCCAGCAGCTATAGTGATCTGCTATTTCATTAAAATGCAAGCATTCAGAAGCATTATTATAGAAGCAGTGACAGGACAAACAGAACCTAAAGTGTCAGAAGGTTTAATGTTTAAAAAGTTCTGCGAGTAAAGAGAGGAGAACTTCTTTATTATTAATTTCTTTCCCTTTTGTTTGTACCTGAATGGGGGACACGGCAGCAGCTGGAGGGGTTTTCATTGGGCTTGGGCTGAGAGGGGTTCGAGAAATAGCAGCAGCAACTACAGCTGGAACAGCGGACGCGGGACTGCTGGGAATAGGGCCTGGAAAATACACACACACACGCGCACACAAAATTAATTATATCCCTTATATCCAATGCAGTCTTAAGCAAGCACAAAAAGATTAATTACTCAAAACAGAACTTGGGTGATGAATTCTTAATTAGAAGGAACCTTAACCTGAAAAGAAAAGAAAAAAAGCCAATGAATCTCATACTTTTTTTTTTTTTTTTAACTACTTGTGGCAGTGGGGGTGTGGTCAAGCACTAGTTTGTGATTGAAGGGTAGAGCCCCGCCAAAAAACACTTAGTGAAACCTAGCACATGTGTATGATGCTCACTACTCCCTTCAATCACACACCTGCTACCACACCCTTATATACTGTTAAACAATAATTCATTACATAAAACAGTTTCTTTCTAAATTAATTCTTTAAGAATTATACAACCTTCTTCTTCTTTCAGCTTCTCCCATTAGGGGTCGCCACAGCCGATCATCCGTCTCCATACCCCCCTGTCCTCTACATCTGCCTCTTTCAAACCAACTACCTGCATGTCTTCCCTCACCACATCCATAAACCTTCTCCATGGTCTTCCTCTTTTCCTCCTTCCTGGTGACTCCATCCTCAGCATTCTTCTACCATGTCCCTCCTCTGCACATGTCCACATGTGCACGGTCCCTCTAATTAACTCATTTCTAATCCTGTCTATCACCGTTACTCCCAATAAAAATCTTTAACAATTATTTAACCAAATTCCTTTTTTAATAGAAAATGTTTAATATAATATGTAAGAAATGTCTTTCAATAGGTTTTCGGTGAGCTTTAAACATTAAGGTACATGTGAGCAGATAATTTCCCTTGAGTATCTAGCGTACAATATAGGGTCTGCCTTCTAATCCACGCAGGGAGAATTAAAAATAAATAAAAAATTCCTGTGTGAGGACAAATTGAAGATGGTGTGTTTACATGAAAGCTGGGTCAAATTTGTACTAAGGATCAGCAATAAGAGAACATTACTGTGAGTAATATATTTGATAAAAGCAAGAAATGCCTTCAAGTACGTGCTCAACTGTTCTTGTTCAACTGTTGTACAAGCAGTGTGTGTGTTTGTGTGTGTGTCACCTTGGGACGCACTATCAAAGCTCTTGATGAGAGTTTTGACGGTAGGCGAGGGCTCTGATGAGGTGGAGGAGCGACGACTGAGTCCCATTCCCTGCCTCAGCGCCGCCAGATCTCTCTCTACTGCGTTCATGTAGTTATAGACACGCCCACGTTCCTCATCCTGCCTAAAGCACAAACACACCCAGTGATTTTACGATTTCCATTTTAAAACACTATACATTTAAAACCACTTTCATTTAATTGTCCGGTGTCCTGGTTTAGGTGTTCGCTGTCTTTAGTTCCCCTTCTGTATTAAGTTCACAGTAAAGTTTTTCACTTTTAACTGAAGGTCTAAACAAAAAGGAAAAGATTTCCAGAATGTCTCTCTACTACTGTTTCATTAATGAAAACAACCTCTGTACTTATTCTCACACACAGCTGGATTTCAACATGCAATGAGATGGAAAAAAGTGGAAATGGAAAAAAGGAGTTTTACTTCTTGGTCTTGAGCTCATCTAGCTCTTTGTTCATCTTTTCGTTCTTCTCCTGAGCCTCCTGTAGGCGGCGCCGCAGGTCCCCGATTTCCTCCTGAGCCTCGGATTTAATGTCGTTGGCAATGACAACAGCAGTCTGGAGATCGGCCTGGAACTGTCTCCACTCGGCTGATTCCTCCTGCAAATACAAGCATTTTAAAGGCTGTCACATCTACACTTTATGCTTTTTCACCCACACGGTGCCAGTGGGCTAACAAAAGAGCCAGTTCTCTTGGTCAAACCTTTAAACACTTTCCAATTAAAAATAAATAATAAATAAATAAATAAATAAAAATAACAGACCTGACCAAACTAAAATCAATCCAAATGAAATGTATGAGCTGTGTAAAAAAATATGCCATTGCATATTTTTGAATCCATTAAAACTTAAATTTGTGTGCCCAGTAGCCCTTCAGTACAGTACTTTAAACTTTAGTTTATTTGTACTTACTCATTACTAAATGAGATTTATCAAAAAAAAAAAAAAAAAAAAAAAAAAAAAAAAAAATCAAATTAGAGATTAAGATTAGGATTTTTACAGGAAGACAGCAAAAGAAATCGTGAATCAAAAAATTATTACCCGCAGTTTCCGGTGAAGTGTTTTAATCTCCTTTTCCATGTCATATTTTTGGTCGTGAAGTTTTTTTATAGAATCTAAAAAAAAGAAACAAAAAGGTGAACTGGGGCAAAAATCAGAAACGCAGCTTAAAAATGTGCCTCAATAGCACCCCTTAGTGGTCACACACTCTGTAGTGGAAATGACAGTGTTGAGGAGCATCACCCGTTTTAATAGTTACATTGTGTGGCCTGACTCACTTTCCAGGTCCGAGATGATGAGGTTGTCGTGAAGTTTGACGGCACGATGCTGCTCCACCTCGTCCTCCAGCTCGAAGATGGTTTCTTTCATGTCGGCAATCTCCGTATCCTTCTCTTCCAGTTCTGAGCACTGCTGCGCTAAAGCACGCTTTTGCTCAGTTAGCTGTTTCTGCACATCATCCCGGAACGACTGGAAATCTGCCTCGAGCTAGAACACACAAATAAATAATCATATTTTATTATTATTGAAAGAATCCCATACCGTCACTTCCAATCAGAGTGCTTACGTAGCGTTTTCTATACCTATTTTGGTTACTATGAAGTAAGTGTTAGTAGGTGTCGCTTTTAAACAAAAAAGTTGCATCAAGTGAACATTTTGTCTTGAACGTTGATGTGTTAGAAGCAAGAAAAATGGATTTGAGCAAATTGTGATGGTTAGACGACTGGGTCAGAACATCTCCAAAACTGCAGCTCCTGTGGGATTTTCCTGGTCCGCAGTGGTCAGTATCTATCAAAAGTGGTCCACGGTAGGACCAGTGCTGAATTGGCAACAGGGTTATGAGCGGCCAAGGCTCATTGATGCATGTGGGGAGTGAAGGCTGCTTCAGGTGGTCCAATCCAACAGATGAGCTCCTGTTGCTCAAATTGCTGAAGAAGTTAATGTTGAAGGATTAGGACTGTTTTTGGCACCAAAAGGGGAATCAACACAATATCAGGCAGGTGGTCATAATGTTATGCCTAATTGGTGTAAACTATTGGAAGAAGAAAACACTGTGGATAAACTGTCACCTTGGTGCTGATCACTTATATATGTTTGTTCAAGCAAATTCAACGTTGACCAACCTAAAGAACTAACAGCTACACTACATGTCACTGCTGATGCCACCTCTGCTGCTACTTATGAATAAAAACAAACCAAAAAAAATGCTTAAAAACCACTTTGGCTTAATTTGCATCAAGTGATTTCAAGGTCTAGTGATTTCAAGGACTAGGTGAAATACTGATACACACCTTTCTGACTGCATCTTTAAGCTGAGCAGCCTCATTGCGAGTGTGCCCCAGCTCATCCTGTAGCTCTGCTGCTTTGGTTTCAGCTCGCTCTTTGTCCAATCTCTCGCTGTCCAGCAGGTTGCGTATGTCAGTCTTGTCCCCTGCACCCTGGATGGAGAGGAGTTGGGCCACTCTCTGCCTCTCCTGTTCGAGTTGGAGCCGACAGCGAGCGAGCTCGGCCTGCTCATCCTCAGACTGCATCCTCATGCCGTCGAGCTCGACAGCAGTGGCTTCGCGTTCTCTTCGCTCCAGCTCGGCAGCCCTCTCAGCCAGGTGCACACGCTCTTTCAGGGCTCCCATAAGTCCCTGCGATTCAGCGTTTTCCTGTTCGGCCATCTTCAGCGCACTGCTCAGCTGCTGTTGCACACCGAGAAGCTGCTCCCTCTCAAGGCGCGAGTTCTCGTTTAACTCGGTGTAGCGTCTCTCCAGCTCTGTGTAGCGGCTGCTCTTGGCGTCCTCGTCGTCTTTGGCGTACACTACGCGATGCTCATCTAACAGGCCGCGCAAGTAGTCCAGCTGTCTGTTGTAGAGTTCCAATCGCTCGCCTTGCTGGCGCAGCGAATCCACCAAGATGGCACGCTCTTCACCCATACGCTCATTCTCTGCACTCAACTCCTGTGCAATCTGCTGAAGGTCTGCAAGCTCCTGAAGTGTGGCCTGTAACTCCTCCGCTGTGCTGTGTTGACTCTCCTCCATCTGGTGGATGCGCTCAGTCAGGCAGGCCACCGAGACCTCACTAGCATTGGCGCTACTTCCCCGGCGTGAGCGCCGTCGACCTGGTGAGCCACCTTCTGAATCGGATGAGGAACCACAACCAGATGGTGCATCTAGGGCATCATCACTAGACATCACAGCCTGGCAGGGTTCACTGCACTCACTGTCCGGAACATCGGGAGACCCCACTCGCCTCGCCTCCGACAGCAGGTCCTCGGTTGAGCCCCTGGCAGAACCTTCAGTTGAGGAGGTTCGAGTCCCTCCATCCCCACCACTGCTGCTGCCCCCACCACTGGTTGTTGGCTCAGGACTGAGAGAGGCACAGCGCAGTCCTTTCTCAGGACTGTCAAGACGCTGCTCCAGTGAGAATCCTAGAGCATTTAGCCTGTCCTTTAGCATTCGATTCTCACTTTTCAGCAAGTTGAGCTCCCCACGAATGCCCTGGTTCTGGTCCTGCAGTAACAGAAGGGTCGACTCCACGTCAGCAGCACTTATCCCAGATACAGCTTCCTTCTCCTGTGGCAACTCAGCCTCACACTGCTCCTCTTGCTCAGGGAAATCCTGGTCATCCAGGCCCAGCTGAGCCCGCATCCCACGCAACTCGGACCGCAAGTGCAGGATCTCAAGGTCTTTGCTTTTGGCCAAACCCAACAAGTCCTTTACTCTTGACTCTAGCATTGCTTTGTTGCTGATATCGTAGCGCAATTTACCCGACTGGGTTTCAGACTCGGTCGAGGTGCGGCAGCGTGAACGCTTCGAAGCCACAGAGTTCGAGGGTCCAGACTGCTTCTTTGCAATGCTGGTTTTCTCACGGGTCACTCCAGGTTCCTTTACTGTAGAGGACATCCCACGCCTTCCCGAGGAACCTATATGAAAAAAAATATATATTGTAATTGAGAACATTATGTTTAGATTAGATTCGATTTCAAACAGGTCTGCTCATATCTTTATTTTAAAATACAACCAGACGCATTACATCAATACAGAATAGACTTATTCTGGAGCCCAAATTGACTCCCAGTACCCGAGCTGGCCTTGGGCTTTGTCTCAGTGTTGTTCTGAGTGGTGCTGGCACTCCTCTTGCTCCTTGTTGTAATGCTGCTGGCACTGGCCCCCGAGGCTCCTCCACTTCCTGTGCTCATGGCTGCAAGGTCATCATTGCTCTTTGTCTGGATAAAAATATTACAATATAAGAACTTAGTCATTTGCATGAATGTACCATATTGCATCTATGATACTATTACACAGCATTTTCCTATTCCAAAATCTAAAGCTCCAAAGTATTAAGTGCCATCTAGCATGGAAAAATTACAAAGCATTAAAATCAATCAAATCTCAAGAAATTTTCATCATATAATAGGTCTTATTGGTTTAATAGTTTCTAATAGACTCTTTCCATAAAAAAACACTACATGGCCAAATGTTTGCACAACCCAGACCATTAAGGTTGAGTTCAAGGCTCTGTAGAGGCCACTTGAATTCTTCCACTGCGTCGTTGACAAGAGATGTCTTTCATGTCTTCGTAGACCTCATTTTGAGCTCATGGGGAATGTCATGCTAGAACATGTTTGGGCTGCTTAATTCCACTGAAGCTGAATCTTAATGTTACAGCATACAAAGACATTTGAAACATGTTTATGCTTCTACTTTTGTGAAAACAGCTTGCAGAAGACTCGCATATAAATGTGGTGTCCACATACTTCTGGACATTCAGCATGACTGAAGTCTTCTATTAGGGTATAATAGTTTCAATTCTTTAAAATAGGTTTGAGCATTACTAGTTTCCGTTAAGTAATTTTTCGGTTCATCATGTTGGAGGTGTTAGTTTTTTTAAATATTTTTATTAAAGACCCTTTTGGCAGTGCCTAGAAGAGTTGTGTGTTAAAGTGTTTTAGGAATAGTAAGACCATTATCAAGTTCATAAGAGCTGATTCAATTCAGGCAACAATTTGTAACATTATAGCTTTAATAGCTATATATATATATATATATATATATATATATATATATATATATATATATATATATATATATATATATATATATATATGCTGTTTTATAGCTAAATACCTTAGAAAATCTCACCAGTAACATTCAGCAAATTTCTTGGAATACACTGATCAGGCATAACATTATGACCACCTGCCTGATATTGTGTTGGTCCCCCTTTTGCTGCCAAAACAGTCCTGACACATCAAACATTAACAGCATTAACTTCTTTAGCAATTTGAGCTACAGGTCTGTTGGATGGGATCACACGGGTCGGCCTTCGCTCCCCACTGCCCATGACCCTGTCGCTGGTTCACCACTGTTCCTTCCTTGGACCACTTTTGATAGATTCTGACCACTGCAGACCGGGAACATCCGACAAGGGCTGCAGTTTTAGAGATGCTCTGACCCAGTCGTCTAGCCGTCACAATTTAGCTCTTGTCAAATTCGCTCAAATCCCTACACCTGTCCATTTTTCCTGCTTCTAACGCTTTAACTTTGAGGACAAAATTTTCACTTGCTGCCTAAAATATTCCACTCACTGACAGGTGCCATGATGAAGAGCTAAAATCAGTGTTATTCACTTCCCCGGTCATAATGTTATAATGCCAACATTATGCCTGGTCGGTGTACATTGCTGGAGAAAGACCTACAAAAAAAACAAAAGATTAAACATCCTCTAAAACAAACCTTAGATAGAAGGGCTGAGTTCTGGTTCTTGGTACTGCTCTTTCCTCCGGTGCCCATAGTGCCACTGGGCTCTGGTTTGCCCGGAGGTTTAGTGGTCGTGGTGGTTTTGCTGGAGGCAGATGTGGGCCTGCTCGCCTTTTTCATACTGGGCTCCAAGTTCTTGATACATTTACGGTGCAATCTGCAGAGAGAGAAAATGGATGAACACACCAAGGTGGTAGGAGGATCACTAGTGAAGTCTGTTCAATCGCAGTTTAATACTGAATGAAGGCTATTCTCTGTATACAATTATATATTTTTTTTCTGTACCGGTCAGATTTCTACAGTTACCTTCCACCTCCTTGTAGAAGAGCAAGCAAATTAAAATTCTCACTAGACGTGAATGTGTTGTGCACGGTTTCCTGTTAGAGAAAGATTTCTAAGCCAAACGGTCCCAGGATAGACACTCTGATCCTAGCCAAGTTAAAGCAATTACTGAAGATGAATGAGCACATTTAAAATGGTCCAATCAGCATTGATATACACTACAAAAACCTAAAGACATAAAAAATACTTGCTGGATTTTTTTTTTTTACTGGAATCAGTGCAGTCTAATTCATATTAACAATTAATCAATAAAATAACAGCTTCATGGATTATCTGACATGCAGAAATTATGCTCTTCACATTGCATCAAAGACAATAGAATCTGCTGACTGTAGAGAGGAAGGCTGTTCTTTCTATCAAATTGATCACCAAGTTGCTTAAAACATCATGATACCCCTCTAACCCTATTCAATATGACAAGCCACAAAAATCCTGCCTTGGAACCTGAGAACCTTCTCCAACCCTTCAGCAACAACACAAAAAAAAGTATCCATTACCTAATTGCAGAAGTCGTCGTTTTTCTCGGAGAACACATGGTCTATTAAACACTAGCACTGTGCGCTAGACAGTCATAAATACCATCGCAGTCCTTTCTGGCTCTATTTATACACAGAAAATGTTCGAAAAGAAGCGCCGCTGGACCGTTTGAATACATACACACAGTGTGATTGGAGGACGGGGTCCAGAGGGAGGCTGTAGCTGTTTTACTTATCACATCATCACGGCCGTTAGTGGGGCCGAGTCTTGCTGAAGTTCACCTTCAATGCCCTTAAAAGGCTTTAAGAAATCTGAGCAGGCACTTAAACATAGTACAGGAAAGAGGTCACTGATCAGAAAGAGTGTGTGTGATGCAGATAATGTACACAAAAAAAAAACAAAAAAAAAACCCCTATTTTAAAATTGACAATGTAAGGAGTAAACATGTAGCTGGTCTTGATGAATTTCACACGTTCCCCGAATACATTTCTCATTTAATGTTATATATTTAACACCTCACATGATTAGTGTTAAACAGACACTTTCAGAGTTAAAGCATACGCAAAGAGACTACTCAGGAAGTTATTCCTGGATAATCATCTGCATATTCTGTGAATTAACATGCCAGTTCTGTTATAGGAAGAAAGAAGACTCTAAAGATTGAAGATCTAGTTGAATTACATCGAACAGAGGTGACAGATGATCAGCGAGTGGTCATTAGATTCCGGATCAAGTCTTTCAACTTGTATAAGCAATAGCTGTGAAATGAGCTGAAGTGCTCTATATAGTGTGGAGAACTGTCTTAAATTCGTAGTTTTGTCACTATTATTCTTTTTTTTTGCCAAGAAACGCCACTAAATTTGTCTAGAAAGTCACAGAATCAAACAGTCACTAAGCTACCAAAATTTCTCAGTATACCTTGAAAAACTTGCAGTGACATGTTGGAAAAGCTAGAAACAGTGCTGATTTGATAACACTATCTAACCACAACAATAACAGAAACATCTGTTCTAAAGCAGTTGATTAGAAGTTAAAACTTTCACTCTGTTTCGAATTTAGAATTCATTTTAGCAAAATATTGATTTTCCACCACTTTTTTCCCCTCATTTTTAGTGTTGAATAAAGAATTGTGTACACATTACTGCTTTGCTGAAAGTTTTTTGGCAACCTTTTTATTATTAGAGAGGAGAGAGAGAGAGAGAGAGAGAGAGAGAGAGAGAGAGAGAGAGAGAGAGAGAGAGAGACACACACACACACACACACACACACACACACACACACACACACACACACACACACACACATATATATATACAGTTGAAACCAGATATTTACATACACTTCAGAAAAAAACAAAAACGTTTATTTCTTTACTGTCATACATTAAATCAGAGTAAATTTTTCTGTTTTAAATCAATAAATATCAACATTTTTTTTTTTTTTTTTGTTAAATGTCAGAATCGAGCGAGGGAGAATTTTTATATATTTTTATTATCACTTTCATCAAAGTCAGAAGTATACATACACTTCCTTAGTATTTGGGGGAATTGCCCCGAAACTGTTTCACTTGCACCAAACATTTTGGGTATCCTTCCACAAGCTTTCTACAATAGTTTGCTGGAATTTTGGCCCACTCCTCTTGACAGAACTGGTGTAACTGGGTCAGGTTTCTAGGCCTTCTTGCCTTTTCAGTGCCGCCCACAAATTTTCTATGGGATTGAGATCAGGGCTTTGTGAAGGCCACTCCAATAACTTGACTTTGTTGTCCTTAAGCAACTTTGTAACTAATTTGGAGGTATGCTTGGGGTCATTGTCCATTTGGAAGACCCATTTGCCCCCAAGCTTTAACTTCCTGGCAGATGTTGCTTTAATATATCCACATCATTTTCTTTTCTCATGCCATCTATTTTGTAAAGTTCACCAGTCCCTTCTGCAGCAAAACAGCCCCACAACATTATACTAATCACCCCTATACTTGACAGTTGGGATGGTGTTCTGAGGCTTCAAAGCTTCGCCCTTTTTCCTCCAAATATACCGTTTATCATTATGGCCGAACAGTTCAATTTTTGTTTCATCAGACCACAGGACATGTCTCTAGAAATTAAGATTTTTTCCCTCATGTGCAGTTGCAAACTGTAATCTGGCCTTTTTTATGGTGGTTTTGAAGTAATGGCTTTCTCCTCCCATATTCGTTTTACTGTGGATAATGACACTGTCTTACCAGTTTTAGCCAGCATCTTCACAAGATCTTTTGCTGTTGTCCTGGGGTTGATTTGCACATTTCGCAACAAAAAACGTTCCTCTCTGGCACTAGTTGTACAGTCCCATGTTTTTTATACTTGCGTATTATTGTCTGAACGGATGAATGTGGGACCTTCAGGCATCTGGAAATTGCACCTAAGGATGAGCCATACTTGTGGAGGTCAACAATTCTTTTTCTGATGACTTGGTGGATTTCTCTTGATTTTCCCATGATGTCAAAGAAAGAGGCTATGTGTTTGAGGTGTGCCTTTATATGCATCCACAGGTGTGCCACCAATTAACTCAAATGAAATCAATTAACCTATCAGAGGCTTCTTAAGCTCAGAATGAAATCATCTGGAGTTTTGTTTTTTTTTGTTCAAAGGCACGATACACTTAGTGTATGTATACTTCTGACTTTGATGAAAGTGATAATAAAAATACATAAAAATTCTCCGTCGCTCGATTCTGACATTTAACAAATGCAAAAAATATGTTAATATTTATTAATTCAAAACAGAAAAAATTTACTCTGATTAAATGTATGACAGTAAAGAAATAAAAGATTTGTGTTTTTTTCTGAAGTGTATGTAAATATCTGGTTTCAACTGAACATACAAACACACACACACACACACACACACACACACACACACACACACACACACACACACACACACACACACACACACAGGTACCTCAAAACAGAAAATTTCCCCATAAGGAATAATGTAAAGTGGGATAATTCGTTCCGAACGACCCCAAATAATAATAAAAAATGAAAATACAACCAATATGCACTATTATTTAGTTTTTTTTTAGCATTTAATAATGGTGCCTTAACAGCTTAAAGAGGAAAACAATATCTTTACTGGGTACCTCACCTTTGAGAAGAGTGAATGCTGGAATGATGGAAATGATGTTCGGAGGAGAAGAAGGGAGAATTATTGTTCAGAAGGAGACTAATCATCTTACACTATGATATTGGGCAGACTGTCACCTGATTTACTGTTATCAAATACTGTTACACTTTGCCTCGATTTACTGCTTTTGGCTTTTTTTTTTTACATTCATAGTGTATGCGATACTGTTCAGTGATGAATATGAACGTAACAAAGACACGGCAATAAACACAGCGCTAAGACAGTGCTCTATGTAGTGACTATGAATTGAAGACGCTAACTGAGGGTTGAGAGGCGTGGGAGAGCGTAGGAGGCGGTGCCAAAGAACCATTTATCCCGCCATTTTTGGATGAGATTCGAATTCTGAATTTACGAAAATGTGTATGAATTTTGATCCGTATTTTGAATTATACGTATTCGGAGGCATTCGTATTCAGAGGTAGCGCTGTATATGTATCTTGACATTGTGATTTGATTCCATATGTTAACAACCGATTTAAGGAAAATATACAAAATAATGTTCTCAATTAGTCTAAGATAATAAGTCCCTCTTCTACATAAATATTTTCCAAACACTTTTCTAAAACAGCCTATGGTTAGAAAAGTGGATAGCACCATGCAGGAAGATGCGCAGCCAAAAACCACAGACATCACAGACATCACAAACTATAGCATTTAAAAAAGCATTTTTAATAAATAAGTTTTTGTATAGAAGACCATCCTAAAACAAGAGTCAACAGGTACAAAAAGCCCTTGTGATACTCTATCCAGTTGTCATTGTATAAACCACATTATGCACAGAGCAATGCAGAGCTGATGACTGCAGATTACAATCCAGCCTAAACACCCACATGCTTTACCTACGCCTGTACGACAACACGCGCCTTTAAGCAGTGTGCCTTGCTGACGAAATCAGGGTGGAGGAGAGCATCGAAGCCCAAGTAAAGTTCAGAAAATAACAATTTGACGATCGCGGCACAATTTTTTCGGCGCGAACGAGCCCAACGCAGAAGGAGAAAATGGGGTGGGTCTCGTTTTAAATCCAACACAGTGGCTCCACCTCTGTAAATAAACATCATTAAGTGGTGCCAGCTCAGCAGGCCTGACTTTCAGCACGCTGGGATTTTTCCCAGAGCACTGCCAGACAATAACAGTTAGTGGAAATCATAACATAGTTGAAATTCTGAGACGAGAAGAAGAGAGGGCCGGGGGAGAGGGGGAGGAAAAGGGGTTGAAAGCAGAGGGGAGGGGAGCTTAAACCAAATCGACATGCACGTGCTCGCTTCAGCCCACAACAAACCACAACCACAAAGTATCCGAATCCCTACAATCATTTACAGATGGCTATCAGACACAGACTCAGATTTCTGTTCAACACGCAGAAAATAAACCTTCGATATTTGAATACGACAGCTAAGATGAAAATGAAATGCCTGCACTGTCCCTTTGCCCCGAGTGAAATTAATCAACAGTAACTGTTCAATATGTCAAGTCTTTATTTTTAGCTAGTAAGTACTAGAAGCTCATAGGTAACTGTTTCCCGTGTCAGCTGTGTGGAGTTGCTCAATGTCTCAAACAGACTTTCTGAACCGTTTCTGGCACCGTATGACACACTGTCATCTGTAAACACAGACAAAAGCAATAAAGTCACACTGCTGAGTCAAGAAGACACAAGGCGCATCATGTACGTTTACGGTCAATGAATAAAGGAACTATTAAGGAAGTTCCTTGCGCTTGGCTGTAAATCTGAGCTTCGCGGAGTGTCACAGAAAAATGTATTGAGGCCAGTGCTGCTGTTTACATGCCAAGGTGTTTTAATAGCCAGGCTGCAGTCCTTCATAACCACACACTTCTAAACTGCTGAAGGAATGAATGAATCGCTACGTGGCTTTTTTTTTGCTTTCTTTTTAAATCGACACATTCATAAAGTGCCTCGCCTTATAAATGCAGAGCGATGAGGTGATGTGGGGAAACAGTGTCAAAGAACGCAGTTCCAAATAACCGATATCTGAATTGAAGACTACTAGGAGGTGGTTGGGGGCTAACAGTTATTCACAAAGTTCCCACCGTCAATGCTTTAAAATAGTCCGAGGTAAATCTGCAACGTTTCCCACACAGGAAAGTATTTAGGACACGGGGGTTTATATTTTGTGGTTTTTCCAGTAACATGACAAACTGCATTTCTTTGACATATGAACCTCAAGAGAAAGAGGAAACAGAAACGACTGGTACGACCGTGCTATAACAAGTCTCAACGATGTCCCATAACATTAGATGTAACTCTAAAAAGGACAAAAAAATTAGCTTTACAATGAATCATTTTTTTTGCCGCCAACACTGAGTTTCGCTGAGTTCAGGCTGCATCACACCACCCGAGATTCAATCCTTTCCTACAATAGCAAGCCCTAGTCATACTTTATTTCTTACTTCTTACACGTTAGCAGCTCAGAGCTTTATAGAAATCTCTGTGCACCGTCCAGGCCTCTAGTAAATTTATTCCAGACAACTGCAAATCATCAGCTCTAATGGGAACCTGAAAGTTTCTGTAAAGCACAAAGCAGCTTCACATGAAAGATTCACTGCTGCTTTTACCATCCAGACATTGAACTAAAGTGAACTGGAGCGTGATAAAGAGCAAAAAAAAATAAAAAAGTTCACGCTCGGGTGAAGACAATACGAGGAACTTGGGTGTTTCTTATGCTTTTTATAATCAACTCATTTTACTGTTGAACACTTTCTTTTACACTATTATTAAGTTCACCTAATTAAACCTGACCTGAAACCATTTGTACTATTTGGCCCTGCCTGACAATTCGCTACTGTTCAGTGCGACTCATTTTTAAATATTAGGAACTTTGTTTTTCCATTATGACTCATATATTTGTTAAGAAACGAAAATAAATATGCTGTAAGGTACGTACTACGGGACAGTCTTCAAGTACTGTGACAGAATAATTGCACATTGTAGTCGTTCTCTTATTACGTGACGCACACAATGGTGTATTGTGCAATGGTGTATTCGTTTCTGTCCAAAATTCCTCACTTTCCTAAAAGAAATCAGGAGGGAAAAAAAGCACGCAGGATGTGTCTTAGAGATGGTGAGAAAAACAGTGAACTCCTTATGGTGAAAGAAAACACATAATGCCAGGGTCGAGTACATTCTGGATACAACCATTAGACAGGACAAATGGCCAAAAAGGTTAAAGAAGGTAACAATAAATCTGTCTGGATATTCTGGAGGTGATCAACATGACATCATTTCACTTATAGATCTAACAATAGCCATTGGAATAATGAAACTAGGTATAAATGTAATGAACACATTTTGTTAGGATTATAAATAATAAATATTTCTAGTATGAGATCAACACCTTATGGAAATGTTTCCTCTCAATAAGACTTTCCGTCTTTTATTTCAAAACAAAATCAGAAACAAATATGACATATTTGCATAATTTGTGGCATCCTAACAAGCCTCCATGATCTGATTTCACTTGATTAAACTATAGAGAATATCATATAATGTTCTAAATGCTGATTATAAGGAGGATTCTTTTTAGATATTAAATCAGAATCTTATAAGATCAAGAATCTTATAAAATATGAAAATGCCGACCGGAAATTGCGTCAGTGATTCCCTATGAATCCCGATCTCTTTTTTTTGTGTTACTCTGGAACATGAGGCCTCAAAGTGCCGCTGTTCCCTCACACCAAACCCGAGCCCCAGCCCCGGTCAGCGCCATCTCCAAGCCTTCAACCCTGCAGAGAAACCTCGGTTTTACCTTCAGACACTCTTTTCCTTCCAGGGATCGGATGCAATAACGGCAGCCTTTTCGCTAGTAATCCACTGTAACCAGGATGCAACAACTCCCACACTTTATATCTGGTTTCTAATCCGGGACAGGACGATCTTCCACCCGGTTCCTCTAGCGGCTCTGCTCCAGCTTCAGTCTGAGGCTCATCAGGAGAGCAGCAGCGCCGACTATGTGGAGTCAAACTGCATAAATCGGTGAGTCACTTTTTGTCCAAATGACATATTTCTCAAGAAAAAACTCTTTCATCACTTCAAATAAAAGTTACGTTAATTGTTTTATTATTCTTATCATATTGTCTTTAAATTATTAAATATCGATAGAGCTGGCGAAGCAAACTTGGATTAACACTATATACGAGGACAATTCAAAAGAGTCGAATCAGTTAAATGACTCATAAAGGCCAGACTCCTGACGAGCTCCTCCCTACCGGAAAAGTGAGCAGATTTAAGAATAAAAGTCACCCGACGCTATAAGTTAGTCCACATTACTGTTAAATGGAGGCAGTATAATAAGAGTCTTTTCTTAATTACAATGTCTGTTATAACGAGCATAGTCGCTGCACGCAAAAGCATCTGGTTAAGGCTCTGGGTTACTGATCAGAAGGTTGGGGGTTCAAGTCCCGGTATCGCCAAGCTGACATTCTTGGGCCGTTGAGCACAACCCTTAACCCTTCGTGCTCCAGGGGCGTCGCATCACGGCTGACTCTGACCTCTGACCCCAGCTTGGGATCCCAAACTGGGATATGCGAAGAAAGTATTTCACTGTGCTGTAACGTATATGTGACAAATAAAGGCTATTAATACATTTATTTTTATCATTCAATTAAAAGAGAAGTAAAATCTATGGTTGGGCAAAAGAAAAATCATTGGGATCATTCAAAAAGGTAGTCAATTATGTCTCATTGTGTACATTATATTTTATTTCTTAATTCTCTTTTATATCCTTCCATTTTTTTTTTTTTTTACCCTTTCATTTATTTAATTATTATTGAAATGTATGTAATGGAACAGTCATAAAGAGCATATCACCTCAAGTCATATGGTTAAGTGTGTAACAATATAATTAGAACATTTATAATGAGGCAAATGTTTTTCATAATTTAGGAACTAATCAGTGGTGTGTTTGTGGATCTGTTATCTAGTGGCTATATTTTTCGCAGTACTGTGTAGTATTGTAGTAATATGAATAAACGGTTATACTGTGTAATAAAAATCAGAATTTAAGGTTAATATTGTGCCGTTGTAAAGCTGTCAAGTGTTACTAATAAATTAACTGCAATAAATTGATAAATCACATAATACATTGTGTGTATTGTTTGTGTTTGTCAGGGTTGTGTTGAAGCTTGCATTTATCATACAACCTAAAACATGTGTCTCTGTGTTTTTCACATTTAGCCTTGACTCTGAAAGTTTGGATTTGAGGGCTGCATGGAAACAGTCAACACAATCCCAACAAAGTAGAACTGAAGCAGTACATACATGTTCTTTTATAGTTTGGATGTCTGTAGTATTAATGTGCAATGCAGAAAATAATAAAAAATAAAGTAAACCCACTAGAGGAGATGTTGTTCCAAAAATTATTAACTGGAACTATATACTGTATCTATCTATCTATCTATCTATCTATCTATCTATCTATTGCACGTATGTTTTATTTTTTTATTTTTTATGTTTTATTTTTTCTCCTAAGCGTGTTAAGATCAAGGTTGTTATGAAAGCACCTCGCTTCTAAATGCAGATTTATCCCTGTTCTTAATGAGGCAGATGACTGTAGTGTCATCTGCAAACTTCAGGAGCTTGACAGAGGGGTCTCTAGAGATGCAGTTGTTGGTATACAGGGAGAAAAGCAGTGGGGAGAGAACACATCCCTGGGGGGCACCAGTGCTGATAGTACACCTGTTTGACACGAATTACCACAGTCTACCTAGACTATCTGTCAGAAAGCTGGTGATCCACTGAAGGTCGTACTGAAGTCCACAAACAGGATCCTCAGGTTTCCATAAGTCCCCGGTTTGTCCAGATGTTGCAGGATGAAGTGTGGTCCCATGTTCAACGCATCGTCCACAGACCTGTTTGCTCGGTAACCAGACTGCAGGGGGTTCAGCAAGGGTCCATTGATGTCCTTCAAATAAGCACCAGTCTCTCAAATGACTTTGTGACCACAGATGTTAGGGCAATAGATGATAGTGATTTTTGGTTTCTTTGGGATGGAGATGATGGTGGAACATTTAAAGCAGGTAGGCACTTCACACAGTTCCAGTGATCTGTCATGGATCTGTAAAAAGATGGACGCAAGCTGGTCAGCACAGGTTCTTAGAAAGGCTAGTGAAACTCCATCTGGTCCTGGTGCTTTCCTTCTTTTTGTTTCTTGAAGACCTTACACACATCTTCACTGATCTGAAGTACGGGGGGGGAGGGTGCTGGAGGTGTTGATGGTCAAGAAGGGTGTTAGGTGTGAGAATGGGAGTTTCAAATCTAGAGTAAAACTTATTCAGGTCATCAACCAGTTGTTGATTCCATACAGAGCTGGGGGATGGTGTCTTGTAGCTTGTGATGTCTCACAGGCTTTTCCACAATGAAGCAGGGTCGTTGGCTAAGAACTGATTTTCCAGCTTTTTAGTGTAGCTTCTCTTTGCCAATCTAATCTCCTTTATCAGTGTGTTTCTGGCCTGATTATACAAGATTCTGTGCCCATTCCTGTAGGCATCCTCTTTGGCAGTCTCGCAGTATACAATGGCTTATCGTTGTTGTATGTCAAATGAGTTCTTGTAGGAATGCATATATCCTGACAGAAACTGATATAAGATGTTAGAGTCTGTGAGCTCATCCAGATCAGAGGCAGTAGCTTCAAAAACACTCACATCAGTACACCCAAAACACACTGTTGAATTTACAGTAACTTACTGGCAATTTTGGTTGTTAAAAAAAAAAAAATCCCGTAATTCATAAACTACAACTGCACTGTATAAAACAGCACAGTGCTGTACATATAACTGTAAAATTACCAATGTTTAAGCTTTTTCTTTAAAATTACAGTACAATTATTGTAAGTATACTGTGCATTGGAATGAAATTACACAAGCAACTGACATGTTTACATGTACTGCTATAAATACATTTTACAGCAAATTGAAGCATTTGCATTTGAAGTTTAATTCACAATATAACTACAGCTGTTTTTTTTATGATTTGTAAATCATAAAAATGCATTTTAAAAAATACTTTTGCAATAAATTCAGTAGTCACATACTGCACTGGTCTTTCACTTGTCAATTATTGTCATGTGACTGTCATGTAACATAACTGCACATTTGTACACGTGTACACTATTGAATGCTAGAATGATTACCACTAATAAATCAAATACATGGAGATAAATGAACTATAAATGAAATGAATGATGCTGGATGAAAAAATAATTAGTTTAATACATGCCAATACATTCAAATGTATATTGAAAAACACATTAAATTTATATTAACAAATACAACACAATAATGTAAAGCACTGGTCAAAGCTGTGCATCTGTTTTATTTGTATTTATTTTTTTAATTAGTTATCCAATCGAAATCCATTCACTTTTGAAAGAGAGTAAATACATATGGGTTTATTCCATGCATTTTTTGAAGCAGTTAAATAATCGTCTGAAGATATTGTTTTGGGAAAAATTGTATGTACAGTATTAGAGGAAATGTACATTGTCATTAGACTACATATGTAAATGTACAAATAAATGCTTAGCTGAAAACCTACTGCATGAACTGCCTGGTTGATTTTAAATCATAATTTTTCTTTAATCTTTAATTGTAATAAATGTTTATTTGCATATTACATGCATTGCCGTGCTCTTATGAATGTGCACAGACTAATGCAAAAGTAAATATTGAATAAATTAGATTTTTTTATTTTGGTGTACAAAGAGCATTCCCATCACTTCATAAAAATTAAGGAGTCACTGAAGTGACAAAGTTCACAATTTTTTTTACTACCTTTCTTAAAAGTAGGACAGAAACCGCTTAGATTTCATTATAAAAATCTTATCTTGGGTTCCCAAAAATGAACGAAAGTCTTATAGCTTTGGAAAAACATCAGGGTGAGGATTTAATGATGATTTTCATTTTTGAGTGATGGGGAAGATAATAAGGAAGATTATCAGCATTACTATTATTTTTAAAAGAGATAGATGGTGGGTAGTAGGGAATGGAGGGGGGTTAGTAGGGGACAGATATATATACAGTATATATATATATATATGCACCCATTGAGATAAAGTATATGTAATATATATTTATATATATATTTTATATATATATATATATATAGCGGGAATAATGGACAAACCGAGATGCATAGTAATGCAAGTTACCTTGGATGCTCAGTCTGGGTGAATCTGGTAATCCATTTCTTTCATCTGCTACGGTTGCTGCTACCTAAAGAAAATAAATGCATCAATAAAAGTAAAGAAAAAAACCTAAAACCAGTCCAACTTTTAAAAACTATTAAAAATCTAATGAAATTACTTACATCAGCTTTGATTAGAAGGGATTCTGTACTCTCTTTAAAATGAGCCATGAGGAGTTGCAGAATGCACAGGACCAGAGAGTCTCCCTCTCCATACTTTGAGATAAGTTTTTTCTTGAAAATGTCTTTGAAAGAAGGTTTTTTTCTAAAAACCAAAAGATCATAAAATCCTCTTCCCTTTTCCTTCAATGTTCTTCATGATTTTTTGGAGCAATGGGAAATCAGTAAACAGCTGGAAATGTGAAACGATCCCTTTGAGACAAAATAGGTAAGGCCACGAATTCTTTAGTTCAGACAGTGAGTGTGGTGGGATGGCGTTTTAATTACGTCACTGATGGTAATATGTGACCTCCATCAACTTCTGAAGTTCTTTTCTACTGGCTCCAGACATTCCTTCACTAAAATGAAATAGTAGCATTTGTTTCTGCTTTACCACTGGTTAACAATGTTCTGTACTACAATCTGGCACTGTGCCTTTGTTTGGTTAATCTCATTTTTTCGCATGTTGTATACTAAAATCCTTATTAGGTGCCTTCGATCAGCTGGTAGGGGTATTTTTTTATTTATTTGAGATGGCCAATTTAATGCCAGGAGGCATGACTTCCCAAGGAACTTTAAAGGTTTCAGCCCAGGTGTAAGATTTTGATGAGCAAGCAGAAGAATGAGGTGGTGTAGAACTTGAACTCTGTGATTCTTGACTTGATGAATCAGAAAGGACTTGAGGGGTTGAGCAGCTGGGTTTTTTATGTTGCAAACAACGAATAGAACAAATAAGATTGATTCTTTTATCTGCATTTGTTTAAATGCCCATTAGTAACAAGGACATTTCAGTAAGGTTATTGTATGTTTGAGGAGCAATTGAAAAAACTTTTTTCATGCATTTAGTAGTTTATGACATTGGATAGACTTAAGGTATTCCATGAGGTCTTCTTCCTTCACGAAGCAACCAACACCAATAGCAGTAAGCCAATGGATCACCTTTTGAAGTGTTTCATCAGAGAGACCAGGTAATAAAGAAATTGATAAAGTGATAAAGAAATTTCATTTCTTTATCACTTCATTATAATCATCAGGATAATATTCAGGTTTCCAGCACTTAAATAAGCCTGGAGCAGCTGGTGCCTTTCTGCAAGTGTTGCACATATGCTTTTGAAGTTGTGCAGCTTTATAGCACATTGATTAAAATAGGTCCATAAATAGCGAATAGTCCATAAACGAATGAGTGGTCCAAATTGTGTTATAAGCTCAACTTGTGATTTTGGAAGTTCTCGTGTGAGGTTTGCTTTATTGAAGTCTCCGAGAATGAACACCGAGTCCGGGTGTTGTTCAGTGTCTGCGATCCGATCCTCCAGCTGTTGCACCGCTGCGTTCACGCTCGCTTGCGGAGGAATAAAAACACTGACCAGAATGAAAGAAGAAAACTCCTGCGGCGTGTATAAAGGCTTAAGAGCGCTTCTAGATCAGCACAGCGCAACTTCTTTATAGCGTCTTTACACCACCTTTCATTGATGTAGAAACATGTCCCACCGCTCTCGCGATTGAGAACGTGTTGGTGTCGCGGTCCCTCTGAACAGCTGGAAGCTGAGCAGATGTAACGCGCTGCCCGGAATGGCTTCATTCAACCAGGTCTCAGTGAAACACAGAGCAGCTGAGTGAAAAAGTCCTTATTTGTCCGGGAGAGCAGGAGAAGGTTTGTCCATTTTGTTAGAGGGGGTTCTGTTCTAAAGCCCCCCTGTCGGATCCTGAACAACGAAGTGCGCCGCTGCTCCGCCAACTACAATGTCAAAATATAAAAGATTGTATATCTTTGTATATTGTATATGTATATATACATATAATGTAGTTATAGTTACATTCTCTGTTTGCTTACATATTCTCCTAGTGAATATAGAATCAAGCATTACTTGTATGGTGTTTAAATGTACTTGTTGCAGTCTGAGATTTGCCAAACTAAATTCATTATATTTTATACAATGACAATAAAGAAAAAATCTCATTTAATAGCATTGAATATGTTATTGTTATGTTACAGAGAGATTTGTGTAAAAATAAATGATTTATTCATTAAGCAAGTTTCCTTACAAAAAAAAAAATCAAAAATATCACATTTATGTTTTTAAGTGTAAACTGACTTTCTTATAAACCTGAGCTAAGCTACATTATTATAACATTAACTGATATACTTACATGAATGTAATTTCAGCTAACGATAATTTAAAAGCACTGAAACAGGGTATTAGGTTTTATTTGATTTATTTGATTTTTTTAGCTTGTTTCCCTAAGGTAAATCATTATAAGATATACCTGCTAGGTCAGAATAAATCAAACAAAACAACAATAAAAAAGTATTATATTATTATTATTATTATTATTATTATTATTATTATTATTTCTAAACTACATTACATAAAACTATACATATAATGTTTTTAAAAAAATCTATTAAAAAAAATAAACATTGGCATGGTGTAATGTGGCTTGACATCGAACCACACTGAAGTGGTTGATTTCCTCCAAACAGCATTTTCTGAACATTACATTTATCACAAAAATGAATAAACAAACAAGTAATTATTTAAAACATGCTTAGAATTTATCCAGTTATAGTTACAATACTGTTGTACAAGGAACATCTGCAAAACGTTTTTTTTTAAGCATTGGTTGTTATGGCAAATATAAAGTATCAATCCCTTACAGACACTACTGTCTCTTTCTTAAGTTAGGAAAAATAATATAATTGGGAAAAGAAGCTCAGCATGCCATCTAACAGAAAAAATGTAAAACCTCTGTCCTGAAGACTTCCCTTAGTGACAAAAGTTAGAGCTTTATCTCTGAATTGTAAAGCACCCTCCTTCCATGCATAAATGTCTTCTTGATAACTTTACCATTTCACTTTATTATAGATTTGGGTTAATTTAACATTTTACATCAGTTTATTATTAGTCTTTAATTATTTACTTCACCATACATGTTCCAGTGCTGTTAATACAGTTCTAATATCAGATACATACAGTACCAGTCAAACATTTGGACACATCTTCTCCTAAAGTGTTTTTTCTTTATTTGTATTATTTACAACATCGTAACTGAATACTATAGAACTACTGTACAACTACTTGCACAACTACTGTACAAAATCATATTATGGCAAGAAACACTCAGTGAAAAGAAAAAACTTTACGAAATGAAGGTCAGTCAATCCAACAAATCTCAAGAACGTTAAATGTATTCCCAAGTGCAATCACCAAAACCATCAAAAGCTAATATAAAACAGGACCTCGTGTTTAGAGTCCCAGCAAAGGAAGACCAAGAGCTATTTCTGCTGCAGAGGATAAGTTTATAAGAATTACCAGTCTCAGAAATTGCCGATGTACAAAAGTTTAAGTAGTAGACATATTTCAGCCTCCACTGTTCAGATTAGACTGTGTGATTCATGCCATCATGGTTAAATTATTCCAAAGAAACCTTTAATTCGGAAGAATAACAAGCAGAAGAGACTTGCTTGGGGCAAAAAACACAAGTAATGGACATAAGATTACTGTAAAACTGTTCTTTGGTTTGATGAGTCCAAATCTGAGATTGATGATGTGCTGCATCAGATGACCTGGCCACCACAATCACCCAATCTAAATTCAAATAAGATGGGTTGGGATGAGTTGGACAGAAGAAAAAGCAGCCAGCAAGCACTCAACACCTAAGGGAACTCCTTAAGATTGTTGGAAAAACCATTACAGGTGAGACTGTAAAATATTATATTATGATACTGACTGAGAAAATGCCAAGAATGTGCAAAACTGTCATTAAAGCAAAATGTAAATAATTCGAAGAATCGAAAATATAAAACATATTCTTGGTTATTTAACATGTTATTGTTTACTACATAATTTTATACATGTTCTTTCATAGTTTGGATGTCTTCAGAATTAATGTACATAGTGGAAAATTATAGAAATAAAAGAAAAACATTAAAGGAGATAGCACTGAATTGCATCTGCACCTTTTTTATATAAATAGAAATACAATTATTGCAACAAAAAATAGGATTACTGGGGTTTTTTTCTCAAGATAAAGAACTACACATAAATATATGAGTAAAATCATTACAAAACAAAGATAATTACTAATCATACGCAAAGCTATTAGAAAAAATATACATATAAGAACAAATAAATGATCTGACATTCTTGACGCTGTGTTTGAAATAAATACAATGTGAATTTAAACAGTTTCAAATGTAATATGTTAATCCTGATTGTGAGCGATTGGGTAAACTTCCGGCTCTCCAAGCCAATCAGCGCGCTACCAACGGGAGCGAGCGTCGTTTTATAAAACCGAAAGGCGGGGTTTGTTGTTCTCTCTAGTGTTCCGCTCGTGAAGCGCGTGCACGTTGAGCGGGAGCGCGCCGTACAGAGAACAGAGCACGGCACTGTGTCGAGTCGCGCGCGGATCTGAAGTGGAGAAGCGCGACATTATAAGGCTTTATAAGCGCATATTCCGCCTCACACACACACGCAGCGGAGTTTTCTCTTCGTCCTCCTCGGTTGGGAGATCTAACGAACACGTTCGGGATCACATTCGTGTTTTTTTTATTAGATAAAAGTTGCGCTGGTGAAGAGAAGCAGCATGTCGGCCTCGGCGGCGAAAGTGAGCAGGAAGGAGCAGAACTCGAATCATGACGGAGCGGACGAGACCTCGGGTAAAGGCAGACATGGCGGCCTCCTACGGCGTACCACCGCCATTTTATCATCATATTTTCTCCACCATAGTGTCTTTATTTCGCTCTGTGTAATCGCGGGGACGTTGTTGGAGTTCGTAGTTTTAATTTTTTTCCCTCCACTTTAAAGCCGAAGTCACCGGTGGCGACTTAAGCCGCAGATGGTGAAGACTGCATCGGTGACCCGCGGCCATGTTTCGCCGCTCATTGTGCCACGCATGTTCGCCGCACACTGCTTCACTCTTTGTCCTTTCTCATAGTAAAAACGCAGCTTTTCTAGAGATGGTCGCTTTCAAATAATTGTATCTAACGAGCCGTTAAC
Source organism: Silurus lanzhouensis (assembly GCA_039877035.1). Lineage (NCBI taxonomy): Eukaryota > Metazoa > Chordata > Actinopteri > Siluriformes > Siluridae > Silurus > Silurus lanzhouensis. The sequence goes on along the minus strand of JBCEWE010000458.1, from coordinate 5,862,668 downwards.
GTCGTCGTTCGCGTGGGTGAAATTGAACCGAACGTGTTAAATCGCTCTCCGTGTAGCATGGTAGCCGTTAGCATGCTAGTTAGCGCGGCGCCGCGTTTATTGTGTCTCCCCGCCATCACGGCTAACTCTCCGCGTGGTTCGCCCAGTACAGCGACACAAAAGAGCTGCGGGGTAAACCGGATTTAGGCGCCATTTCTTATACAGAGCAATTACACACTGTCCACACTTTAAAAAAACAAACAAACATAAAATAATACGGATTGTTTGATAGGTTTTCGGAACCTGTTAGCTGTGTGGCGTTAGCGGCTTCCAGGCCTTGTTCATTCAAACCACGCGGCCCAACATTTCAGGTAACCGGAAACCACGACTCGAGCGCCTAATCGAGGCTTATTCATGGTTTTATTATGGTGGATAGACGGCATTTCTTTTGTACTGTGACTTATTATTTACGATATTAGCTTCAGCCGAAGTTCCGGGTTTATTGAGCATCATCGTGCGTGTTTACGTGCGCCAGTGAAAGTCAGCTGTGTTTACGCGCCACATTCATCTGGTCCTTTTCCGCAACCTGTAATGCGATAAGTAGTCTTACTTATAATATATAAATATAAAAGTATAACATCTTGGAAAAATATATTTGTAGTTTGAGTTTTCTTTCCCTCCCAAACGCATGTTTAATAATAATAATAATAATAATAATAAATACACATCTGGATATGTCGGTGATGTCTAGTAAAAGTTATAAATGTAATGTAGTTACTTTTGCATAACTACATGAAAACAAAACAAACTAGGATAGGATCCAGTATTGTTTATTTTTCTATCTCGGTTTTGCACAAATCATTCGATGCGTCGTTATTATTTGGGGGGGGACCCCTTTTGTACATTCATTACATAACTGCTTAATCAGAGGCTTCATTTATATTTTCAACTGTTCATATTGACGTGACTTTCTTTTGTTTCCTTTCAAGAAAAAGAACAGCAGGAGGCCATTGAACACATTGATGAAGTACAGAACGAAATTGACAGGTACTGTACTATTCTGCTGTACTTGTGCATCTTGTAATTTCTTTATCCTGTAAAGTGACGTGGCTAAGAGAAGTTTTTCTGCTTTTTGTCTTTTTTTCATCAGATTGAACGAACAAGCAAGCGAGGAAATCCTAAAAGTTGAGCAGAAGTACAATAAGCTACGCCAGCCGTTTTTCCAGAAGAGATCAGAACTCATAGCCAAAATTCCAAACTTCTGGGTCACAACATTTGTCAACCATCCACAAGGTGAGAACGCACTCGGATGAACATTAATAAGATATACTTGTATTCGTTCCACAGTGGGGAAATCTTTATTTACCATGAAGTGTAGTGTAATATTCTGTATCTGATCATCGAATGTTCATTAATGTGCAGGCTGTTTAAGAACGGTCACCTGTCTACTCCATCACGATTCTTTTTTCCCACAGTAAAGCCAAATTCTGACGGGTTAATGCATAAACTGTAGCAAGCATTTCTGGTAGAAAAGTGATATCTAGTGTGTTTATGTACATTTAGAGTTTTGTCTGGGTTTTCATAAACTTTTGTGACTAGAAGACTTTACTTTAGATGATTTTTAGTGTTTGTCGGGAGTGGTGCTGTGGATTGTCTGTGATTTTTAATGTCTTGAAATAAAGGAATCTAAATTAAACAAATCAGGTTACAAGTGATGCATGTAAAATAATACAGAACGATACATTTGGTAATTGGTGATTCTTTTTTTTTTAATTTTTTTAGATGTGACTAATTAATTAAAATATTGTAGGATATTTGGTGACTAGTCACCAGATTCTAGAAATTTAAGATATATGCAGATGTATTTATTTCTATTGAAGAGTGCTTTTTTGTGTATTAGTCTCAGCTCTGCTTGGTGAGGAGGATGAAGAAGCCCTTCATTACCTGACCAGGGTAGAGGTCACAGAGTTTGAGGACATCAAATCAGGTTACAGAATAGATTTTGTAAGTTGCTTCCCTGCTTCTACTTTTTATTCTTTATTACATGCAAACTTGCTATGGGATGCTAAGCGCTAACTTCCTGCTTTATTTTATGTTTTGCTTTAGTACTTTGATGAAAATCCCTACTTTGAAAACAAAGTCTTATCAAAAGAGTTCCATTTGAACGAAAGTGGTGACCCGTCTTCAAAATCCACCGAGATTAAATGGAAGGCTGGAAAGGTCAGTGTTTAAACACTTTCATTGTAATCAAATTCAGTGTACATTTATTTTTTATTGTGTATATATATTGAACTATTAAAAAGGCAATGGCTGTCAACAAAAGTTTATTTACCATGAGCTGCTATCAAGAAACAACAAAAAGTTTGCTACTTTGTTTAGGGTAACCTGTTTAAAACTGATGTGTGCTTTTTGAGTAGTTATTGGATCTCTTCTGTTTCTAGTGAAGCTTAAATTCATCACTTATTTTTTTAATTTGGTGATCAAAATGTTTCAGGATTTGACCAAGAGGGCAGGACAGACACAGAACAAGGCTGGCAAGAAGAGGCAACATGAGGAGCCCGAGAGCTTCTTCACCTGGTTCACTGATCACTCGGATGCTGGTGCTGATGAACTCGGTGAAGTGATCAAGGATGACATCTGGCCCAATCCCTTGCAGTATTATCTGGTACAGTTACACTCGCTATGACACTTTTTTTTCCTCATGTAAATGATTTTAACAATCTAATCAATACAAGGATCCAAAATGCAGAAAGTGCAAACAAAACAAAAAACCCCAAAAACAAACAATTGATGATTTCTACACTCTAGAAACTTGCTGGGTTTTAATTCACAGTGGACGCAAAGCATTATCACAGACTGCTCGGTTTAGTGAAAGGGCCAAAAGATGGCGCTGTTGCTTAAATAGTGTTTGGTGTTTATTGTGGAAGGGGTTTTAATACAGAATACACAAATAAGTATTTTGTGGGGTTTTTTTGTGTGTTGGGCAAAGAGATTTCGATTTCTGGGATTATGAAAGTTTTCAAAGACTAAGGGTTTAAGTGAGGTTTTAAGTCCATGGTAACAAACTATAGTTAATGATTTTTTTATTTTTTTGTACTCCAGTGACTGTTTCAAGGTAGGATTTGTATAATTGTTTTGGGTTTTTTTCTTTCTTTTTTTCCCCCTCCTTAGGTCCCAGACATGGATGATGAGGAAGGTGAGGGTGAAGATGAAGATGATGAAGAGGAGGAAGAAGGTTTGGAAGATATTGATGAGGAGGGGGATGAAGATGAGGGCGAGGAAGATGAGGAGGATGAAGGAGAGGATGGAGAGGTAAGGTGTATTAAATGTAATAAAATACAATATAAAATTTGTAGTAACTTGAGATTATACTCTGATCTGTATTATACTCTCTCTGTGCAGGATGATGGTGAGGATGACTAAAGCTCACATGGACACATTCTGATATTCCAACCCCCTTCTGTACCTGTTCTTACAATTTGAAGTCATCCCCCCCAGCCAGAGGGAGCAAAAATGCTTTTTTGGTTTTGTTAAATTTTATTTTTTATTTTTTTTGTGCTCCGTCTTCTGTTCTGAAGCCTCTCCTGTCCTTCCCATGTCTAATCAGAGTTGATTCCCTGGACATTACCTACCTGCGTTTGAAAAACTAGTGGCATTTCTTTGCTGAAGCCTCTTGCATCGTCCATCTCCAAAGACACATACCAGATATTAACGAACCTGCACGTCATCTTCTGTAGACTAAACTGAAGTAAATAGCAATTTATATATAAGTACATAAATGCATTTTTTTTTTCTGTGAATGGTTGTGATATAAAATAATAAGCCATTGGTGCAGTGATGAGCTAATCATAGCGTACATAACTAGCCACTCATTTTTCTTTTCCTCTTGTTCCTTTCTGTATATTGTACTATGGTTTAATGCGGGGTTTCTGCTCCAGAGAGTCGACAGTTTTTCCTAATGTGACTATTGTATTAAAGGAAAGCACCAGCTTGTTCTCATCCCCCTCTTGTAAACATTTTGGGGTGCATATGAGATGATCAGGGTAATAACCATTGTTATCGAAGGCAGATTAAACTGGGGGTCGGGTGGGGTGTGCGGGTCAGCGACAACATTCTTGGGTTTTGTGTTGATTTGAATTTTCATTGTAATGTTTTACAGACACCCATGAGGTTTGAAATTTACATTTTTAATAAAAATAAAACACAAAAAGAATTCCTTCTTGTAATTTTGAGCTTAGACATACTTCAAGGACTATTTAAGCAAGTGATAATAAAACTTGTAGAATCTCATTAAAGTCACATTTGGGTGTTTTTATCTTACTTTTCTTCTCTATAGACTTTTTCATCAACATATATTTCAGAACCAGCAGGAAGCTAGTGCAGAAGAATTTCTGCCTTCAGGAATTCACCCAAACCCCCCCCCCTTTTTTTTTTTTTTTTTTTTTTTTTTTACACGTCTAACTTTTCAAGGTACCAGCTGTCTATACTATATGCAGACTTCTAAATTACTTGAGTAGCTCATGTAATTATTAGAGCAGTTTTTTATGATTATATTGTGTGTGTATTGAAAATGTCAATTTAGCTCAAAGGTTCAGATTTCTTAGCTTGTTTGTGGCTTGTTCTGACTCCTAGGATTAAATGAAATTGAAAAATCCTGACTTATTTTGTATATGTACATAAGATTTTAGTTTCTTGCTTGCAGTTAGAATTATAGCAGCATGGGCCATGCATGTTTTGGTTGTGTTCAGCTAAAAATCTTTTTCAAAGCTGCTGAATACTTTTGTTATACAGTATGATTGATCGGTGCATTTCAATAGAAGCCATTTTGCTGCAGAAGTGATTCATATTCAGGTCTTTTCTTTAAAAATGTCTATTACTGATCAATGAGTTCCTTTTTGGGCATCAGGTTGCCCACAATAGCGCACAGTTTCAAGATGAGAAATATTTATTTAGTACTGATCTTGCTTTATTATGAACCAAAAGGTAAGTATTCAGATCTTATGTTCAGTACTTTGCAGAATCATCTTTGACAACAATTACAGCGCTGAGTCTTTTTGGGTCAATCTCTACAAGCTTTGCACACCTGTCATTGTTCTGTTTTAGTGGATCTGGCAGATCCTCCCAATAAGAAGGCACGTCTATGCTGACAGCTCAATATAGATGATTTGAGGTTCAGGTCTGGGGTTTTCAGAAAACTGCAAATTCATTTAAGTTGTCCTACTGGGAAATGTGCTCTCTAGTCCGAGCTCATGTTTTCCGCAGCAGATGTTTTGAGGCTCTATCTTGGGGCTACACGAATTTTAAAAAAATGTCATGTTGCGATTATTGTGGTCAATATTGTGATTTGGGATATAATACATTGTATCATGAGTCCACTCGATTGGTTATTAAGGAAATTGCACACAGATTAGTGATCAGGCTGAAAAGTGTATTCGTCAAACTATAAAGGTTTTCAAAATGAATATTTTACAAAATAAAATTTTTTCTCCAAGGTACAGCAGAATAAAATAATAAATGAAACCACTTTCACAAAGATATTATAAACATTTTGTAGAAACAGTGAATGCCCTGCTACCTATTTCAATTATTTACCTGGTTTTCTACTGAAGTTTATGATGCAGTGTGTGTTTACAAACTTTAATTCAGGCAAATTTTGCAATTATTATTAAATGTGTTTAACCTTTTTAATGGAAGATTTCTAATAATTTGTATGGTGTGGGAGTGGAGCATTGTTAATGCAGGATGTAACGATAGATAGATAGATAGATACTGGGCAGAGCTTCCGGCGTGGGGGTGTGTGTGTGTGTGTGTGTGGAAACGCAGATGTTGCCAGTGAGATATTTTACAGATTTGTCATCACGTGATGTAGCAACTTTAATTTAGCAGATCTTGCACAGTTCCTCTCTCTGCTCAGTGTTGATGATCTTAAAGCTAAAATATCACCATATAACAGAGGTAGTGTATTTTTGGCTACCAGTTCAGTGTCGGTCTGCTCGGCATCCATCTTCACCAGGTCTCCACGATGCTCACCAGAAAGTCACGTGACCACACACGCCACACGTGCACTGCCTAAACCGAGAATATCTGGTCTTTTTTTTTTTGGTTTGTTAGCGACGGAAAATCTACAAACTGTTCTCAGATATGTGTCCACACATGCACTTATTCATTTCAATTAAATCGCAACGTTTCCGTCATATAATTGCGATTCGATTAATCGTACTCTAATCGAAATCTATCTGTATTTTGCCAGCTTTCCCTCTTCCTATTGATTTTTATCTCAAATTTAGACCAATTTCGTGTTGAGAAACACGCCTTTATCATTATGCTCTAAATCGCACGCATTCCGTAAAAAAAAACAACACGTTTATTTAAAGTTTCTTTTAAAAGTACGTGTTGAGAGACGGTGAAGTTCTCCGTGCGTCAGAAGGAGCAACCGATCCGACCGGTGCACGTGAGAGAAAGCAGGCCATTGATTGGTTAGACTCCGTGTGCGTGCGCGCGCGCGTGTGTGTATTATTTATTATGAGACGCATCTCATCTTCAGTAAATCCTGCTCGACGGTCCGTTCAGCGACGGAAACCGTGTGTCTCGTAAGTATTACACAGTTTTGAGTGTGTGTGTGTGTGTGTGTGTGTGTGTGTGTGTGTGTGTGTGTGTGTGTGTGTGTGTGTGTGTGTTATATTCCGGAATAAATTGTAAATAATAAGCACCTAAAGATACATTCCCAGCTGTGCTCCTGAATATTTTAGACTCGAGGTTGAAATAAGCAGATAATGAAGAGCGCTTCAGGAGCTGCGGTGTGTGTCCGAGCAGAGAAACCTCCAGAAATATCTACAAGGATCTACAGTATAAAGAGTTTTGGTCATGGGTGATCATGAACTGATTGCATTATGCAGAAGTAAATTAAACTGTGAGTGGTGCTCCCACAAAGTGCTCATTGATCTGATGGATTATTTTGAGATACATAGATAATAGTTTATAATAGACAGAAAAACAGATTGTTTGTTGGTTTATTGCAGGTTTTTTATTGTTGTGAACGGTTTAATGCTTTGAAAATTCAGAAGACGTTTTAATCAGTGTGTTTAGAAATGAAGTGATCAAAACATAGCTTTCAAGTGTTAATAGACACAGTGTATGAATCCTTAGAGAAATCTTAGGGTGCAGTGTTTCTCTGTACTATACAGTACCCCCCCCCCCCTCATATAAAATATAAATATAGAGATTGTGTGACGTTTGGAACAAGTCAAGTTGTTCTGGTACAAAAATCTCAATGATCTCCATTATATATACTTCTGATTCTGATTTACTGAAACTTGAATGAAATCCACAAGTCCTGTGTAGGCTTTTTACACTTCCAGTGTCTGTTATTATCCACCATTTAATGCTTTATAGTAATGACTGTTTAAAGTATATGTTTAAACTGAGAAGTGAGACGTGAGAAGAGGTGAGAAGTGATGATAAGCTCATGTCTCGTTGTCCTGGTTCATGTTCTCACTGTCTGAAGGCCTATAGTAATCCCTGCAGCCAGCTGGAAATCAAACCCAGAATACGAATATTTTATCTCAACTTTAGGTTTAAGGGTAGGGTTAGGGTTATAAATATAATGCAATATAATGCAATGTTTAAACTCAGCTTTAAGAGGAAAAGCCTTATTTTTGGTATCAATGTTAGTTATTAAAATAGGGATCTTGATTTTGAGACTTTTGAGGTAAATTTTTTTCAGCAAGCTTTTTTTTTTTTGCCAAAGGAAAATGTTGGTGTGTTTAACATGCATCATTAGATGAGAATACTGTGTAAATGTTGTATTATGAATTCATTCTGACTTCAGCTGTATGACTGAATCTCTTGACTGTATAATAGACACGAGAGAAGCTTTTCAGAGAGAATGTAACCTCACATCGAGCGCTTATTTCAATCAATAAGCCACTTTGTGTTGCTGTTACAGTCAAATACCATAACAATATATATTAATAATTAATAATGCATAGTAAAGAATATTATACTGGTCTGGGTGCCCTTTTTTTTTTTTTTTTAAATACCTAAAGACATTTAAAAGAATCAGTTTAAATATCTGACCTGTGCAAATGCGAAACCCTGGTTCCTAGTAGCGCAGAAGTAATCGCACCAACGTGCAGATTTATGCAAGCGATGCAAAATACGGTAATATTTAATGAAAAAACATTATACAGTTTAATTTTGAGGAACATGTAGATTTGTATTGGTCTTTTAATGATTCTCTTGGTGTATTTTGTGTTTCAGCTGCTTTGAGTCAGAGTGAAGTTGTGAAGAGACTGAGATGTAGACTCTTCATTTTGGCACAATGCACATGAACAATCTGCTGAACTGCTGGAGTGAGTAACACGGATTCTTTCTATACTTCATGTCCTGTCTCTTTACCATCATTTAGGTCATAGGCATTTTCTGTGTCCTGTGTATAAGCTGAGGTTTTCAGGTTGTGGCCAACTTAACCAGTAGTTCAAAAAAGAAACACAGACCTCATAACACTCACAAAATAATAGAGAAACCACCAGCTACCTCAAAACAATTACCCTCAGATTTTAAAATAGTGTACAAATGACCATATAATTTGAAAATTACAGCACTTAGGAAATATCATGTTGGTTACTCACCTTTCAGTGTTCTTGCTGTTATAATTGGAAGAACAAGGTTGCTTTTCAGAAAGCACTGAAGGAATATGTGGTTGCAAAATGGAGAAATTTAGTTTCATATTTGGATGCTTCTTTTTATTTTTCACATTCACACTGACTTAAAGGCCTTTTTTTTTAATATACAGAAAGCAAATTGTTTAGAGGCTAACGCTCAGACTCAGGGTTTTCTGTAATCCTGCCATGAGAATTTTTAACTTCACTTTCCATTCTACACCTCGCTTATTTCGGGAGCCTCATTAGACTTTATAATTCTTTCCTTTCTTAAGGGCACTGAGCCATAATCTCAGAAGCTAGCAGTAATTTTACTTTAACTTCATATGTGAGAGTTAACTGTTTGCTTGCTACTCAGCTGGACTGACCTCTTGTAACCTCTACTGTGCAAGCATGTGCAGCCTACACTTATTAATGTCTTTAAATTCTGACAAAAAGAAACAATTTCCCACAAACGAATATTAATACTAATAATGATTTATTTCACTGTTTATTAGCTAATTGGTGAGCCTCAAGGAGGCGGGTTTTCTGGTGGTCTAGTGGTTAGGATGCGGCGCTCTCACCGCTACGGCCCGGGTTCGATCCCCCCCCCATGAGGTCAGGGATTTAACCCCAGCCATTAGGGTTGCACAAGCCTTAGTGCCGGTCCCAAGCCCGGATAAATGGGGAGGGTTGCGTTAGGAAGGGCATCCAGCGTAAAAACCTGTGCCAAATCAAACATGTGGATGGTCCGCTGTGGCGACCCCTAACGGGAGAAGCCGAAAGAAGGTTTAATCTCGGTAAAGAAGGTGTGGCCTCTTTGCATGTATATCTTAATGAAAGCTACATTAGTTGTTGGTTGGTTGGCAGCTGTTCTCAGGTGAGCTGTTAAACCACTACAACAGGGAATAAAAGTCATATGTAAAAGATGAAATCCTCTTTTTGCATATCCTGTTGCTCGATGAAAGAATAAGTGAAATAAAGTTAAATTATTTGGCTCTCTAGTCACACAGTGTTTAACAACACTATAACACTAATAATCTATCTCCATGTGTTTTGTAGATGAGATTACAGGGATCTCTGAGGTGGCCGTGTCTCCTGAACCCGGTAGCCCCACCCTTCTGAGTGAGTGTACAGATACATACTGCCAGGCCGCGCGCCGGAGCCGCCTCCATACCCATGTCTGCAAATTGCACTTCTGGGAGGATTTCAGTGCTGAACTCATAGGGAGTGGCTTCTTCTCTAAAGTCTTTAAGGTACAATATTTTTTACAAATATTCAATACCGACCTGATACCCTGATTTGATACATACAGAAAACTTGTTTGGCAGAAATTTTTTTGTACCGATTTAAAATGTCTTTGTACAATTCTATAGCAATAGTAATAACAATGTTGTTTTTTTCTATTTTTTACATTAAAGAACCCAAAGCCATAGACACTTATGATAAAGGATTAACATTTAAAAAATAAATAAATAATTCATCATTAATCACTTAAAAGAAATAAATATATTCATTATATAATAGTCAATACATGATCATGGCGAAGTTTTTATTTTTCAAATGTCACAAAATGGACACAAGCACGATAAAGAACAAAGAGTTGGAGTCTGTGGTCTTTATTATATTTTAACTGAAGAGATTTTTTTGGTGCAGGTGTATTTAAACTTCTTTCCCTGTCTTCGTGTCCTGTCAAAAAATCTCATTATAATCAGTGATGTAAAGGTGAGAGATCAGCAGGAGAGGTAGTTGTTGTGTTTTTAGTTCAGTTGGTGAATTTGGAGTTAATACAGAGTCCTTATGTGTCTCAGGACACTTGTTTTGGCTTTGGTCTCTGAGTGTATGATGGAGTGAGTTAATCCAGAAAACACATGTTCATGAACATAATAATGCTCTTCAGTCCCCTCAGTGTGTTATTTCATTAGACTGAGTGTTTGATGATGTCATGCAGGGGTATAATTAATATGATGCACAAACAGACAATACCATGACACATGCACATTTATTCTTACAAATATCTGCTTTTTTACTCTGGCAAACTATAAACACTGATTAACTTCAGTAAATTTCAATAAACAACACAGTGCCATTATGAGGGCCAAATCAGTATCATCTCATGTAACATTTGGAATTGAATTATTTTAATTTGTATGCTTTATTTTATAATTGTGTATGTAAGACTCATCAGATTCACCAGAAATTGCCAGAACAAATGGAAATTCTCTTGACTTAATTTAAACTAGTGAATTAATTAATACAGCAGTATATGTAAGTAGTATAATCAGCTGTGTGAAGATGATCGTCCCCTACAATGCTGCATCAATATATAAGCAACTGGATTCAATTTTCTGCATCTTTTACTACAGGTAATAAAGCAGAAATAAAGATTCTGATGTACAAAACTGAAATCTAATAGCCATTAACATCGTCCCTGTAGTATAATGACCATTTTTTAGATTCTCTGAAGGCTGCAGTGATTGTGGGACTGTATTTGAGTAAATAACGTTCACTACTGTCAGCTACACATAACTTATAATGTGTGTGAGGAGTCTTGGTGTTAAAGTTAATGTGTGTTAAAATTACAGACAACCTAACTAGACTATAGTTTTTACAATTACAAATATCTGCTAAAATATTGTCACTTCTATGATTTCATAGATACTGATCAAAATTGATATTAATAACTTTTCTTCTCCGTCACCATAGTTATCAAAGATTTTAAAACAAATTCAACTCTTGTCATTTTCACCTCTTTGAAAGTCAAAATCTTGTGTATTTTGCTTCAAAATGCGATTTTATGTTTTTAACCCATCGTATCATATGTTGAAAGAAGTGTGTTTGGTTTTTCTTCCATCTTCAAAACTCAGATCTCTCCGTTTTGTTTGAGTTGAACCTCGAGGGAGATATATTTTACTAACATACAGTATTTCTCAGCATGTGTTTTGAGAATGCAGGACGAGTTTCACAACTGCTTTCTTCCTTTTTTTTAAAAAAATGCAGCGTCTCAGATATAATTAAGAGTAAAAAATGGTGATGAACAAAATTCACACGTTTTAACTGCAACTACTACTTTCACAGCTCAAGTCGAGAAAGTAACAACAACCTGATGACTTTTTATTATTCTCAACATTCCTCACTAAAAGGTCAAAAAACGTCTGTTTAACAAGCAAGTTTACATCTAAACTCTTTTCTGTATATCCTAATGTACATTGGGCAAAAGTATTGTGACAATTTCTTTAATTCAGCCATTTTAATCAGACCCATTGCCTAAGGTGTATAAATATAAGCACCTAGAGTGCAGTCAAAAACGTTGTTTTGTAGTGCTCAGTCAAATCAAGCACAGTATTGCGATAGGATGCCACTTTTTCAACAAGTTTTGTAATGTAATCTTTGCTAGATATACTTTTGCAAGTGGTATTATTAGAAAGCGTTTAGGAACAGCAGCAATTCAAAACGGAAGACCGCGTGAAGTCACTGAGTGCTCAGGCACATGGTGCTGGAAAGTTGCCACGCTCTGCTGATCCATGCGTTTCCATGGCTAACCGGCTGCATGCAAGCCTTACATCACCAAATAAATGCTTAGCGTTGAATAGAGTACACTTGACTCTGGAGCAGTGGAAACATGTTCTGCAGAGTGCTTAATCATACTTTATTGTTTCACTGTTTGAGTCTGGGATTGGCGGATGCAGGAGAACATTACATGCCCGGCGGCAATTGTAACGGTTGGAGAGAAAAGATAATCATACGTGGCATGACTGAGCATGATTGTGCTCCAGTGAACAAGAAAGGTTCATAAATGCATGGTTGGATGTTTTTTCTGTGGAAGAACTCGACTGGCCTTCACCCCCGGATCGTAATCCCTCTCCCCCCTTTGGGATTAACTGGAACAGGGATTGCAAGCCAGTCCTTTTTCATCCAATATCAGCGCCTGACCTCACAAAAGATCTACTGGATGAATGTGCGCAGTAACATTCCAAAATGTTGTGAAAAGCCTTTCCCGAAGAGTGAAATCGCAAGAGGGTAGTAAGGTTCCGAAGCATTCCGGCAGTCACATCCAGACTCCTCAACACAGAACTTAACTGAAACTCACTCACACACACACACACTCATTCAACTGTGTGTTACTGAACTGTACAACCTAAACTCAAACACACACTCGTTACTCATCTCAATCCATTCCACCACCATTTATTTATTATTTATACTTAACCATATTATACTGTTTACATGCTGTTTTTTTGCACATCTTGACTGCTGCTACTGCTGTTTGCACTGCATTGTGTTTGTTTACATATACTCTTGTTCATAGTCATTTATAGTCCTTTTTACACAGTACTGTATATACAGTGTATACAGTAGGTTTACTGGTGGCACTATTTTGTGTTATGTGTATTGTCCCACACTGTCTTGTGTTGTCTGTCTGTACTGTTTTTGTCTGCACTGTTTGCACATTCGGTTGCACTCTATGTAGCTTTATGTTGTGTGTTGTAGCTCTATGTTGTTTAGAATTTAACATTTGCAACAGTATATTAAGAGTTTAAAATGTGTAAACATTTTGTTTAGAAATAATTACAGATGCTCAATAGTGAAAAGTAATAGAAATATAAATTTAAATATTAGATATTTCAGATTAGTCAATGTGATTCCAGGGACTGTACAGTGGAAACTTTACATAAATAAATGATTTAACTTCAGAAAAGCAGTTAATACTTTGTAGTTTCTTGCTAACATGACAAGCAGCTCTCATGAGGTTCATGAGAGCGAAAACAGAGGGAAATGAGTTCGATGAGGGTCAGAATTATGTCTGAAACTGTTGCCTGAAATGTTTCAATTTGTATTGCTTCTAGTTGCAGTTTATTTTTTGTTTATTTGAAAACTAATTTATTTATTTTCAGTTAACAAAAATTTTTATATTGCTGGTAACTGTTGCCTGAAATTCTTCAATTTGTATTGCTTGTGGAAAATTCTAGTTGCAGTTTATTATTATTTTTTATCTTTTTTTTTTGTTGTTTATTTGAAAACTAATTTATTTATTTTCAGTTAACAAAAATGTAATATTGCTGGTAACAAGGCTTTTTACCCTTAACTCACTTATTTTTATTTATTTTCATTGCTTACTTATTCATTAAGAGTGAGTAACTGCTTAATGAGAAACAGACAATAAGAATCATAAAAAAATAAAAATAAATAAAATAAATAAATAAAAAGAGAGAGTTCACAGAATAAGGTTCCAGTTGTGGTTAACCACATTTTGGGTCTCATTAAAAATGTAGATCTTTGCTGAGCAGTGAATGTACATTATCGTATAATAGAGTTCTCCTAGCTGTGTTATCAGAACTATGAAGTTATTTTTCTCAGAACAGCTTTTCACCCAGACTAGAGCTTATTAACACTCAGATGATGAATTCTTCTTTATGAACTCTCAGTAATGGCTGAAACTTAGTGTCACACACTCTCAGAGTTTCTCAGAGTACTTGCTGTTCAACAGGTCATGCACAACACCACGAGGAAGGTGATGGTGGTGAAGGTTTATAAGAATGACGTGGATCAGGAAAGCATCATAAGGGAGATCAGCCTTCTGCAAAAACTCTCACACCCCAATGTGGTGAGGTGAGTCAACAAGCAGATGATGTGTTCTGGCTATTATTATTATTTTTTATCTGTAGGGGCAGTGTTATTTTTCAGCTGCAACTGATTTCTTTAATTGTGCCAATCGAATCTGCTTCTCTGATTCAATGTGTTAAAAAAATTCTCAACACTTAGCACACAGGTGACCTCTGACCTTGGATTGGTTTTTCAGTTTTTGTTTTTAATGGAACCATTAAAGCGAAACAAACCTCTGTATGAGCTCTCTGACCAACTCTGAAGTTCAGAACAACTCTGAAATTTAATCACAGAGAAGCTCTGTGTTTACACTGTTACTCATCAAATGCATGATATAGATTTTTGAATTAACTTGTGCATGACTGTGAGAAAATAATGTCATATCATTTCTGAAGGTATCTGGGGATTTGTGTCAGAGAGGATAAACTGTATCCAGTTCTTGAGGTGAGTTTTATTTATTTACAGTCCATAAACTTCCTGTAAAATTGGCTGGATGCTTTTTTTTTTTTAAATAGTAAAATGTTTCCATGTAACAGTGTGTAACATGAGAGATTGGAGGGCAGGTTGGGCACCATTTGCAATAATCACTTACTTAAGGGAGTGTTCAAGCCAAAAGTGTTAAACCAAGACAGTCCAGGGTCATACAGAAAAAGATGCATAAATGAAACCTGAAAGTGAATAAAACCTAAATTTACTTCATGCTCAGGCAAAGATCGAAATACAGGAATTGTGAAGGAACCTGACGGGACCTGATATGTTAGTTTAGAATTATATGCATATTAATGTGTCCATGTAAGCACTTATTTAATTACAGTTAAAATTCCAGGTTTAAAGAAATCCTGCTGCTTTTAAGGAAATTGAATTAATATATAATGTTTAGTTTAATTAGCCAAGTTGTGTGTGTGTGTGTGTGTGTGTGTGTGTGTGTATGCAGTATGTAAATGGAGGCTGTTTGGAGGAGCTCTTGGCCGGAAGTGACATCACACTTTGTTGGAGGGAGAAGGTGGAACTGGCCTGTGACATCTGTAGAGGAATGAGTTACCTCCATTCCAGAAACATCTACCACAGAGACCTGAACTCTAAGGTCAGAGTGCAGAGATGCTGCAGACACACACGTGCACACACACACCCAGACACAAAAAAACTCTACGTCCACACGAGAAAGTGAACTCCCAAAGTGAAGTCACTCCTGTTGCTTGTGTGTTTTTGTGTTTCTGTGTGTTCAGATGAGAGACATTAGCAGGTACACTGTATGGACAAACGTACTTTATAAACTTACCATTCCTCATTTAGTCCCAATTTGCTGTTAAAATAACTTTGCACTGATCTAGGACGAGGAGGTCTGGGGTTCAGTCAGCATTCCAAATCATCCCAAATGGTTTTAGTAGGGTTGAGGTCAGAACTCTATAGCAGGCTCAACACTCAAGATCTTCCACTCCGATCCATGTGAAGCATATTTTCATGGAGCTGGCTTTGTGCTCAGGGGCTTTGTCATGCTAGAACAGGTTTTGGAAAATGTAATGCTACTGCTTCCAAAGACATTCTATACAGTTGTGTGCCTCCAACTCTGTAGTAACAGTTTGGAAAACAACCACATATGGCTGGAAAAATCAGGTCTCTCAATACATTTGTCTATATAGTGTAGATATAGCAAACTAGATAAATACAAAAAATAGATAATGTATTAATCATATAAATACTAATTATTGCACTGCATATGTACACTGTCCTGAGGATCCAGTAAACTCTGTTGATTTTTAAACACACATTTAATGTGACATTTTAAAAGACAGTAGGAAATAAAACGATTTGATTTGATTAAAAATGATTTTGTTCTTTTGTCCACTTTTGCACATCTGATTAGCATGAGATAAACACTTAATGCATGTAAATAATGCATTTTTGTCTACATTACTGAGAGGGTTTTTTTTTAGTTTTTAAGTTAAAATGGTTTGCTGGTTGGAACACACTTTTTAAATGCTGGTGTGTAGACAGGTTTCACTCGCTGTTTGCTGGAATACAGTGACCAGTGTGACACACCTTTAGTTTATAAGACATGGAAATGTGCAGTTCTTTTTAATGCTAATGCAGGGTTCATATACAAACCATTTCACCTCTAATAAAAATCAAGAGCATTACTTGTTGACGTCACCTCAAAAATGTTTGGACATTTATTGGGTTTATTTTCTTGTTTTGGATGATTAGCTATGCCCCCTTTTTTTGCTTCCATGAAAATGGCATAGGACAGAAAAAAGGTGCAGAAAGAAACATTTTTGTTCTCATGAAAAAATAAATAAATAAAAGAAGATAAGAATACAGAATTTAGCTAATAATCTCCACCAGTTCAAACATAAAATACAAATAATAAGGAATAAACACCACAGCGCTAATAATTTAATCAAATAGTTCATAGTTTAATTAATCACTATGTGCTTTATCAGCTATAAACGGTTGAAATGATGATAAAAGCTTCTTGACTTGATTAATATATGTTTTCCTATAGTAATACATCCTATCGTTCTAAATAACAAGATCTACTTTCTTTTAGGTGCATTTGTCTAGGAGGGAACAAGCTTTGTAAATCAATAAAATAACTTTTGGAGTCTAAGACTGATATGGCCTTGAGCCCCAATAAAGGTGGGGGCTGATTTGAGAAAATAGAACCCCTGAAAACAGGTCAATAGGACCCACTGATTTGGTGTAGTCACCCTCCAATTGGCAAGATATTGACTGTGAATCATTACGTAGGGAGTGCTTTTATTGTTTATCAGGGCCCCAGGAGTAGTTCTAAGCAGTTTATTTGTGGGTGCCAGAGAGTCAGATTATCCTAGATGTTCTAGTAGCGGTGCTTTTGGTATTCGGAAAGTGTTGAAACAATGGAAGGGTCCACTGTGAGCTGGTGGATACTGAATTGTCCTCCTTACTAGATTCTGCTGAAGCCAATGACATGAACCAGTTTTCCTGCTGAAGAAATCTTGAAAAATTCCATGTGTCATCCTTAAGCACTATGAGTGCATTTTGGACCGTGTGCTATCTTGAGCTATAAGAGAGTGTTTGTCTGCTAGACAAGTTTTTATGATTCTTGGGCTGACCAGGTTGAATGCTGGTGGCTTCAGAATTGAGGTCTAAGTTTGTTAGTTATGTTTGGTGACTTAGAATATGTGTAGACTCATATTGGGTGCAGGGGGCCTACAAACTGAGAGTTGTGTGTCTTCTGTCTACACAGCTGAGGGTCATTTTCTGGTGCTTCAGGCACTGGCTGTATGATCTCTGATCTATGATAGGTTTGGCAAAGGTTTCCAAATCAATAACCACGAGTCTACAGAGCAAAGGCAGCATATAAGACGTATCCTGACTGGCGTAACTGATGCTGTGAGGAGATGGAGGGAGCACCTTCTGACCTACTATTGTTTTTAGTTCTGGTTGTCTGAGGGTAACAGAGAGGAGATCAACTTCTAACCAGTTAACAGTGGTGCAGATGAACTTCTTAAAGTTCTTGGTAGGGCACGGGAGAGAAGAACATGTTTGAGTCATGCATTGATAATAGTTTTAAGCATGAGCTGGAGTGTAGCATAAAACAAGAGCCTAGCAACCCTGGTCACCACAAAGTGTAAGCTGAGGAGCTGTAAAATAACAGCAATAATGTGTTAGAATGAGTACAGTAATATAAACCTAGGATTTGCAGTTGTGCCGCTGTCAGACCTGTTGTTATAAACACCTTGTGACTAGTCAGACTCAGGAATTTAACAATACCCGAGTGTGAGAATAGATAGGTAACTCAAACATACAAGGTTGCGCGCAGTTCATTAGCATGCTTGTTGTTGTTCCAGGTTCAGATTACACCATGGTGCCGGACAGCATTTCTGCACGGAGATGCGTCAGGATGTATTTTATTATTTAAACATGCAGGTTGGATTTTGTTTCTGTCCCTGATGGAATTGGAAACAACCAGTTTTCCTCAAGATGCATGAAGGTTGCATAATAAATTGGGCCTATAAGTTTTCATTATGTTTTCGCTTGGTAGGACCAATGCAAAGTTTAATAGAAAAAGCAACCTTCACGTGCTGAACAGAGGAACGCTGTAGCTCAGTTGTCCTTGTGAAGCTCTTAGTTGTATATTATTGTCTGTAAGTTTGGGCCGAACAGAATGTTTGATGATTTCCAGTATCAAAAGAGTAATTGACAGGTTTAAAACATCATTTTTATCTGGTGGGTATTTCGTGGTAATACACATCAGCATAATGACATACAATTATACAAAGAAAAAGAAAACAGTTCTGTTTGTGTGTTCATCTGTCAAGTTTATCATGAAGTTGTAATATGGACAGGGCAGAACATGACACTGCTGTTTCAGTCTGATCTGTGTGTCGCTGTGTGAAATCTGAACTCGTGTTTGCAGAACTGTCTGATCCGAGTGACAGCACAGGTCAGAGAAGCAGTGGTGACGGATTTCGGTCTTGCCCGGGAGGTGGTGGAGCTTCCTGTTAACAGTCCTGACAGGAAGATGTCCTTAGTGGGTTCTGCGTTTTGGATGGCCCCCGAGATGCTGAGAGGGGAACCGTATGACCGCAAGGTTTATACACTTTATCATTAAATCTGCTGTACTTTGTGTGTGTGTGTGTGTGTGTGTGTGTGTGTGTGTGTGTGTGTGTGTGTGTCTTTTTTTTCTTTGTTTGTTGTTTCTCTTCTTGTTTAATTCATCCTTATTATATGTTTAATTAAACATGGGTTAAATAGTGTTTTTGATTTTTCCCTATAATTGATTGATACACATCTAATTTCATTTGACCGATATTCCTTTTATTTATTTATTTGTTTATTTGTTTATTTGTTTATTTATTTATTTATCCACTACAATAAAGTCTTGCTGACGCCCCAAATTTCTGTCTGATCAATCACAGGTGGATGTTTTCTCATTTGGGATCATGCTGTGTGAGATACTGGCTAGAATTCCTGCTGACCCGGAAGTTCTGCCTAGAACACAAGTAAAAAACCCAGGACAAAATGAAACATACATCCAAACACACACACACACACACACACGTACACACACAAATGAAACAATACACAGCAATGCCTACTTTTATAATTTGAACATGTTTTTTACATCTGTGTGTCTCCCTCTCTAGGATTATGGTTTGGATGTGGAGGCATTCAGTGAGCTGGTAGAGGGATGTCCAGAGAAAATTCTGGAGCTCTCAGTCAACTGCTGTCAGGTAAGAAGTTAAGATTGTGCATTCAGATAATACAGAGAGATTGTACAGTTAGATAGTACAAAGAGATGGCACAGCGAGATGGGACTGTGAGAAGGCATGGAGATATTTTACAGAGAAATGAATTTTAGAGATGGAAGACAGTTCAGACATTACATAAAGATGGTACAGTAAGGTGGCACAGAGAGATGGCATGATGTGACAGTGGTATAGAGAGCGATACATGACAGAAAGTCCTTATGATGAGATGATATGCTAAGACAATACGCTGTGACGGTAGGTTGAGACAGCACGCAATTTCCCTAGACAACATTCAAACCACAAGAACACAGGCTTCTAAGGATTTTGATCAGTCCCAGACTGCCATTTCGAGACTGGACTGCCACAACATAGTCATCACAGGCCTGCCTCTGCATGCTATTAAATCCCTCTGGCTGATCCAGACTGCATCTTCAACACTTGTTTTCGAGCCACACCAATTCTCTCACTCTACCCCACTGCTGTGTTACCGCCAACAGCTTCCTGTAGCTGACACAGCAGATTCGAAACATGTATACATAACTACAAAGCTATTTATCTCTCTCTCTCTCTCTCGATCGCTCTCTCTCTCTCTCTCTCTCTCTCTCTCTCTCTCTCTCTCTCTCTCTCTCTTTCTCTCTCTCTCTCTCTCTGCTTGTCGACCACATTACCAGTGATCCTCTCTCCTTCTTTTTTCCGTACCTGCCTGAGTCATCCTGATGCCCTACTTTTGGAGTTATCTGCAACTGGAAAACGTATACTGCTGCTGAGGATGGCTCCACATGAACAGGCTATAGATAATTAAGATTACTGTGGAGGGTTAAACTCAAGAACCATGAACATGGATTTGGAGAAAACCAGTTTGCTATAATTGGCCGAGGACTACAATTGCTACAAACAATTTTGCATTCAAGGATCCATCAGTGAACAAATGATGATGGGACTATAGTGAATGGACATCAGGTGTTACCCAGATGTGTCCTTCGGCGTCTTATTCTTTTCAAGGTTTCTTCGTCAAATTATTTTTGTTTGCCACTGGCACACTGGCCTTGCTCATTAGGAATGAACTTAAAAGGACACTTTTCTGATGTTAAAATTTGCATTACTTATTATTTATTGCTGTTTGATCAGTCACCATGAAGTTATGAGAAAGAGTAGTGGAAGCCAGGCTGAGAGAAGAGGTGACCATCTGTAAGCAACAGTATGGTTTTATGCCGAGGAAGAGCACCACAGATGCCTTATTTGCAATGAGAATGTTGATGGAGAAGTATAGAGAAGGTCAGAAGGAGTTGAATTGTGTGTTTGTGGATTTAGAGAAAGCGTACAACAGGGTGCCAAGAGAGGAGTTGTGGTATTGTATGAGGAAGTCAGGTGTGTCAGAGAAGTATGTGAGGGTGGTGCAGGACATGTATTTTATTTATTTTTATTTTTTATTTTTTTAACCTTTATTTTTACAGGCAAGTCATTAAGAACAGGTTCTTATTTACAATGGCGGCCTGACAAGTGGAATAACCACTTAGGGAAAGGGAAGTAGGGCTAAAATAAATACAAAACATAAAAAAATACATACAAAATTAACAATTACATAATCATATTTTTAAAGGTTGAAATTGGAATGAATTTATCCAGTTTGAGGGTATTTTGCAAAGCATTCCAGTCGCGAGCGGCAGCAGATTGAAAAGATGTGAGACCAAACGCAGAGTTGGTTTTAGGAATGCTTAATTGAAAATTAAGTGAGGGTGTTATATGTGACAGGCTTTAGCTGCAGCAAGTGACCTAAGTAAGGAGGTGAGTGGCCGAGAAGGGTCTTATAAATGAACGTGAACCAGTGAATTTTACGGCGATTGTGAAGGGATTGTTCACATTAAGATAATTGATTAATTGTTTATTGACAAGGTTTTCCAGAATTTTAGACACACATGGTAAGATGGAAATTGGCCTGTAATTATTCAGGTCAGCCTGATCACCGCCCTTATAGAGAGGAAGCACAGCCGCTTCTTTCCAAGCAGGTGGAATCTCGGCTGTATAGAGGGAGAGGTTAATGAGGGCTGTTAATGGAGCCGCAATGACAGGGGCAGCAATTTGAATAAAAAAAGCAGCAAGATCATCTGACCCAGCTGCTTTATTGGGGTCCAGAGCAGTCAGTTCCTTCAAGACTTCCCCCACTAAAACAGGCCGGATGGAAAAACTGTGAGGAGGTGCTAAAAGGTCGCAGGTATTAGAGGCTGCAGGGGCTGTAGAAATAGGGTTTAATGTCTTTGAAACAAAGCCAGCATTTATGAAGTGGTGATTGAAAGCCTTAGCCATGGAGTTTTTATTAGTGACAACTGTGTCATCCAATTTTAGGGACAATGGTATGGTCCGGGGTTTATTTTCAAGTTTTTTTACCGTATTCCAAAATGCTTTTGGATTCGCACCACAAAGTGTGAGCTGTTTTTTAAAAAAGCCAGCTTTAGCCTCCCTCACTGCTTGTGTGGCCCTGTTCCTTATTTGACGAAATAAAATGTTGTCTTTAACAGAGTGTGTCTTGCGTGCTTTGCGCCAGGCTGTATTTTTTTTGCTGAGCAGAACCACTAGATCACGATTTATCCACGGGCTGTTGCGGTTTTTTATACGCATCTTTTTGTTTGGGGCATGTTTGTTGATTACAGCAGTTAAAAGATCTTTAAACAACAACCATGCATCATTCACTGTAGGAATCAGACTAACTCTATACCAATTTACATGATTCAAATCATGAGGACAGTGTGACAGCAGTGAAGTGTGCAGACTGGTTCAAGGTGGAGGATGGACTGTATCAAGGATCGGCTCGGAGTCCTTTCCTGTTTGCAGTGGTGATGGACAGGTTGACGGACGAGGTCAGACAGGAGTCTCCGTGGACTATGATGTTTGCAGATGATATTGTGATTTGTGGTGAGAGTAGTGAGCAGGTTGAGAAGAGCCTGGAGAGGTGGAGGTACACGCTGGAGAGAAAGAGGAATGAATGTCAGTAGGAGTAAGACAGAGTACATGTGTGTGAACGAGAGGGAGGGCAGTGGAGTGGTGTGGTTGCATGGAGAAGTGGTTGGAGAAGGTGGAGGAGTTCAGGTACCTGGGGTCAACAGTGCAAAGTAATGAAGAGTGTGTTAGAGAAGTGAAGAAAAGAGTGCAGGCAGGGTGGAGTGGGTGGAGAAGAGTGGCAGGAGTGATTTGTGATAGTAGGGTATCTGCAAGAGTGAAAGGGAAAGTTTATGGGACTGTGGTGAGACCTGCGATGTTGTATGGTTTGGAGACAGTAGCAGAGCTGAAGATGTTGAGGTTTTTGTTGGGAGTGATGACGATGGACAGGATTAGAAATAAGTTTATTAGAGGGACAGCACATGTAGGACGTTTTGAAGACAAGGTGAGGGAGGCGAGATTGAGATGGTTTGGACATGTGCAGAGGAGGGACATGGGGTATATCGGTAGGAGAATGCTGAGGATAGAGCCACCAGGAAAGAGAAAAAGAGGAAGACCAAGGAGGAGGTTTACGGATGTGGTGAAGGAAGACATGCAGGTAGTTGGTTTAACAGAGGCAGATGTAGAGGACAGGGAGGTATAGAGACAGATGATTGGCTGTGGCGACCCCTAATGGGAGAAGCCGAAAGAAGAATAAGAATTATTTTATTGCTGTAAAGCTGATTTTTGGACAATGGCCACTGCATTGCATTGAATTTAATCAAACTGAACAGAACTGAGGAAAACAAATCAGAAACGGACCTCCAGGCATTTACCTACTTAAAAAAAAAAAAAAAAGAAAACCTCACACTTTCAAGGAGGGCTGGACTACACTGAACATCCCTCAGGATACAAGAAAAGACATTCTTAAGGACTCTTGTCTGTCCTGGCACCCGTGTGGTGGAATAAACTTTCCTATTCTGTTCAAACAGCAGAATAACTGGTGGTCTTTAACTGTAGACGAAAAGGAATGACCACTTTACCAAGCAACTGAAACAACACAACTATATGTATAAAATAATCCTTGTTTAGTGTTTTTTTTTGTTGAGTGTTCCATCAACTTCCTCCTGGAGCATTTTAGGTTCTTTGTATTTTTTTGCACCAATCTAGGAAATTAGTAGTTCCTTTTTATTTATGAGCGGATAAAAACTTAACTGGTCAAACACATAGCAAGCCACCAATCAGGTTTGTGAGCTCTGTTAGGAACTTGTTTTTTTTGGTATCTTCCTATCACCAACATACAGTTCAACATCAGTTCAACTGATCAACACCTGTGGCTTTATTTGCCTGATTTTTTTGAAAAAGGAGGTTTTGGTCTCATCATAATTTTAATAAATATCAAACAGTGTTTGACTCAATGATATCATTCTATTAATAGATCAGTGTGCTGAGAGTAACATTACTTAGTCTTTTCATTTAAACTGAGCTGATTAAGCAAAGAGTCTTGCGACAAAAAATATTATTATAGCCAAAAATAAATCGGAGTACTTTGGATACTTAAGTGCATTTGAAGGTAAATCATTTTGTAATTTTACTCAAGTGTAAGTTTAAAGGGAGCACTTTTACTGGAGTAATATTTAACCTACCTTATCTCTACTTTTACTCAACTACATGGTTTGTGTACTGTGTCCACCACTACTTATAATTCAGGGCTTCTTGGGCTACTCATTCTCAGTATAATGCTTTAGAGACGTTTTAGGTTTTAAAGGAAATGGTTTTTTTCTTGCTCCATGTTAACTTCGTAAATGATATTTAACCTTCAGATGGATGCCTATCGGCGGCCGTCCTTTTCTGACTTACTGGAAATGCTGGAGGATGTTGCAGAGAGTCTGGAGCCTCCAGAATGTTCTCTGACCTCGGGGTGACCTCTGACCCCAGGGTACTGGATGTTACAGACCTGCAGTAATGGACCGGGCCAGGCTTTTAAACATATCTGTGATGGATGTTGACTCTGAGAGTGAGTGCTGAATGCTGAATTCAGCTTTTACACATCACACTACTTTGGAGGATCTGTGTTTCAGGAACTGGACCAAATTTCAGACGGGACCTGCTACCATACATCATTCCTCATATGCAGGCTAATCAGGGTTTACTACAGGAGGCAGGAATTAAAGTGGCGCTGAACCCATTTATTGTTTATTAAATGATTTTTTACGGTCCACTAACACTAAATTTGTGCGATCGTTCATAAAGAAATAAAAATTATTTCCATTGCCTGTAGGGCGGATTGTAATATAAACTGTCACTTTGAGTCTTTACCTCAGATGAAATAATGCACTTCTAAATTACTCCTTTAAGGCAAAGAACTAAACTAAGCAGCTCTGCTCCAAATTGAGGCGGAGCCTATTTCAAGGCCAGAAAAATACTGAAACGAAGATACTTTTCTAACTTTTTGAAGTAAATAAGATTTTCATTTTGAAAGCACCCTCGTGTCCGGCAGAGGGCAGTATTTTCTGTTCAAGGTCAATCATTGAATAAATTCAGCAAACACCAGACACGCTGATGAAATAACAAGTTTAAAGGCGTAAGACAGGGTTAGCTTTGCAGTTTTTAACTGGACATGTGCGAACAGGGATGTAAAAAGAGCCAGTCAGATTGCAAACTTTAAAATCACGATGCTGTTTCTATTTAAGACTAAAAGGTAAACTAGGCACCTGGTCATAGTGTGTGATTCGAGGCATGGCTTCCCAGTGACATGTTTCACTGTGATTACCAGCAGGAGGCGCCAGAGTAAAAACACAAACTCGCACATGTCCAGCAATTATTTTAATCACGAGCTCAGTCGTCATTTCATTTTTTCACGTTTTATTTTTGTCTCGTTTTTAAGTTGTCTGACTGATTCTTGAAATAGTAAACTTAGCAATATTTCCATAAATCACTTTCTCCAGTCTATCGTTCTCTTTCCCAGTCATTGACACTGGCCCACCACCTTTTTTGTTGCAGTTACTGTTTCCATTATACCAAAGACTTTTTGTGTTCTGTATGCGGTTGTTTTGCTGTTTAACTTCTGCTCTGTTCAGGTGTATATTGTGTGTTAATGTTTACCAAATGTGGAACAACAAATGTAACGCAGAACGAGTTCAGTACGAGTCCTGATTAGAAGAAAATAGGAAGATGTTTAAGATCGAGAATAAATAAATGACAGCAAAAAGATGTTTTTGCTGGTGTTATTTCCGGCCCACGTGTTTCCATAAGGAGCGTTTTGAAGGAGAAGAATGAACTTAAAGTCAGGACATGACTTTACTATTCAGTTTGTGTATGTGATGAGCGACAGACACGTAATGCACCAGGCTAAACTGCTAGCAATACATAAATTTATTAGCTACATTGCATCATATCTAGAGTCAAAACTACAGAAACCTGCCTTAGCTGACTCCATGTAGATTAAAAGGACTGTGTGCAGATGGATATTTCCCAGTACTGATTCCTGTAATAAACATAGCCAAAACAACAGGGGGTTATTTCTGAAATCAAAATATTTAATAGGTACATATCAAGTATAATACCATGTATAAAATTTGGGGTCACAATATGAAGCCATGTTGCTGCTGAGGCAGGTTGTGCGTCATCAGGTAAGTGTTTGCCACACCAACAGAGCTGATGATGAACATAAACGAGGGATTAAACACTAGAAAAAAACGACGTCAGGATCGGCGCTCATTAGAATAACACAGACTGTTTTTTTTTTTCATATTCGTTTAAAGTTTTTTCTCCTTCTTCAGTGCGTGCTGTAAAAACAGAACAGACACGGAAGGCAGAAAGCAGAAGCGGCGGAACGGGAACTAGAACTAGAGCCAGAGAGAACCAATGAGAGAGAGAGAGAGAGAGAGAGAGAGAGAGAGAGAGAGAGAGAGAGAGAGAGAGAAACGCACGAAAAAAAAAATTACCAGCATCACCTACTATTGTGAGGGAGTAATTGAAAAAAATAATATTTTCTCGAAGGGGGGAAGAAATGAAAAGGTGGTTTGCAAATCACAGTCAGCTGCAGAGACAGAATAACAGTTCATGAAACGTTATCAGTTAACTCAGTCGAATAAAAATGAACACAAAACACAGAAATGACACGTTCTCTCCCTCTATGGACAGGACAGACGATTGAGGAGCAAACACGTCAGTGAGAACAAGAGAAACGGGCTCAAATCCTGGTTTTGCAGTGTCTGGTGTCTCTGTGTCACCATAAGTGTAGCAAAAGTTCCATTTGATCAGCAACTATTTTCCTATTTATTATAAAGCATAACAGTTCTCCAGCTCCTAAACGAACCAGCTACATAAATGCAGGACTGCGCTAATGCTCGGAAAATAAGTGCTGCTTATTGCCATGCTTTTAGGCTACTAGAATATTATATTTTAGCATTAAAACCCATTATAACACATCATAGAGTCAGAAAAGTGAAAATGATTTTTTTTTAAAAGGCAAGTGGTGATGTCACATGATTGTTGGCTGATCAGTTTGAACTTAACGCCACCCTTGATGACAAAGTGATGCCTGTCAATCTGTGTGACTACAGGTTTAAAATGATTTCACCATAATGTGCATTTCTGCATTGTAAAAATGGACTAATAAAGTCGTGCTGGAAAACTAAAAACTGACAGAACTACAAAAGTCCAGGGAGGATATGCAATTTTTTTTTTTTTTTTGGTCATGATTGTATAATAACAAAAGTCAAAACAACATGTTTAAAGAAATGTTATTTTATAAAATCATTCAAAATTCTATAGTCACAGATATTATTATTTGTGGGTCTGTTCTATTTTTGTCTCATTTGCTTATAGAGGTCAATGAGTTCTTTAGCTTTAGCCCCACCCCCTATATGCCCCTAGTGCTTTCTCATTGGCTCTCTTTTTAAAAAACTTTTCGGCATGCAAGTGGATAAATTGACTCGTAACTGTGATGTAAATGCAAGAAAAGTCTAAAATGTTCAAAACAAAAGACATGTGACTGAAAATGCAATTACACATATTTCTAATATAATCATGACATTTCAATGCATCACATTTTTGTTTTTTACAGTACATTTCAAAGTAGTAAAATAACTCCATACAAATGCTCTCATTTTAAAATGCTAACAATCATGAACGATTAAACCGATTAAAGATCTCAAACGTGATTGGTCGCTAGCCGTTCGCTTTAGATGTCCTCACATACGTCCTTTCATTAATAAACCTTCATAATTTTTTTTTACGTTGAGATGATCGAGACAGAAAAGTATATAATACTGCGTAACCTCTCTGGACTTATGTAAATAAAAACAGATAGTGGTTTTGTGATTTTGATATCGACTGATCTAATGAAACGACTCATTATCTCAGAGTGAATTCAGTCAGTCTTCTTGTTCTGAAACAGCTTAATCAATCAATCGATTACAGACCTGCCAACCCAGAAGCTGCATTCAAATACATTTTCATCATACTGAGATAGAGACTGTGAGTGTGAGTGTATATAGGGTTTTACCAGTAAACAGCAGGCACCTGAGAGGAGAAACCAATAGACACTAGAAATGTATCCATGCACACTGTTTTTCTTCATCAATTATCAATGTTTTTCAATATAGCCATAGTATTGGGGTAACTTTCACTCAGGTGTTTGTTTCAATTAAGACATTTTTTTTAAAATAGACGCTTTGTTTTTGAATGTTCTTACATATACTGGACACAAGTATTGAGACACCTGACTCCATCCATATGTGGTTCTTCAACAAATTGTTACCACAAAGCTGCAGGCACACAATTGTACAGGATGTCTTTGATGCGGTAGCAACATATTTTCATTCACTTGAACTAGGAGACCCAAACCTATTTCAGCCTGACAATGCCCCTGTGTACAAAGCTAGCGTCATGAAGATATGGGTAACATGATTCCGAGTAGAAGAGTGACCCGCTTTACTAATGCTCTGGCCGCTAAATGAGCACAAATGTACACAAGCAAACTCCAAAATCTAGTGGAACCTCTTCTGAGAAAGTTAGAGGTTGTTATAACAGTAAACGGGGACTAAATGTGGAACGGGATGTTCAAAAAGCACATAGAAATCTTAAGGTCAGGTGTACACAAACCTTTGTTTTGACCCTGTGCCTGGTAGTTTGTGTAAAACTCAGTATAGATGTGTATAAACATCATTATTTAGAATCACTTTCAATATAGCAATGTCTTTAGTGTCTAGGTTCTCAGTGTCTTTCTCATGTCATCTCAGGGAGTTTTCCCTGCCACCATTGCCTCTGGCTTGCTCATAGTGAAAATGCACTGCTTTTTAAATTGATTGTAAGGTTGTCACCTCAAATTGTGGGTTTGATTTGCCACATCCCTCTACTTAATCTTAAAGAATTTGAAATGCATTCTTTTCAGTGAATATAATTCGAATGATGTTTACTATATACTTCTGTAACCTTGGAAATGGAACATATATTGATAGTTCATTTCAAAAAAGGCACAAGAAACATTCTGCATTAACTAAGACAAAAAATTGAGAGCACATATCGGAGTGCAAAAAAAAAGTCAAAAGTGACTATTGTGAGATGGCTGGAAGGGGGTGGGGCTTAAGGTACTTTATTCAAAACACACCTGCAAGTGTCAGTCATTCCAGATTTACATGTTGATTAGCGTATCTGCTATTTTTATTATTGAATTATTGAATGACAGCTAGTATACTGCAAAGTCAGGATGCGTCACTGCTATGTAAAATACACAAAGGTTGGCAGATCTGCAATGGAAATAAATGCACCTGCTTAGGAAAATTTAAAAAAAATTAAACATAAAAGCGAAAAGAGCTGAGACACAGTAAAACAAACCAGTTGGGTGGACAGTTTGGGGCGTGAGCTACGCTTTTTTTTCGGTCAACATCAATGTTCAAACCTGTAAATCGGCTGTTATTCAATCAAATTTAGCTCAGTTCAGTCACTGCATATCTCTGCATATGTTTCACAGAATTTTAGCCCAAAGGAATGACTGTGTGATGATTATCATCTTTTTTACGACTCTCGGCCAATCAGAACTCAACAATTTAGACTTCCAGCTTGTTTGTGGAGAACTGCTTAAATATAAACAGTACCTAGTTGTAGCAATGTTTCCTTTAACCAAACATTATTAACCCAGCAACAATGAACATATGCTAAACTGCTACCATTACAGTGCTGTAAAAGATTAACACAAAACCACAAAAATCACACAGGAAATATTTCCAGTTGCCACATGGTGCTAGAAACTTTAACTTGTGCTTTCCTGATGCTGGCACAGGAAGTAGCAGCATCTAAGTTGCGGGACATATGACTCTGCTAGCTAGCTACGATTAGCAGAACAGAAGCACAGCTAGGTTTGTCCCTGCTGTCTGGTCCATCTGTTCTATAATGGAAAAGAGGTAACATGTAGAGTTTCTTTAGAACTGCAAAAGACTTGGAGGCATTTCCAAGCAAATTCCAATAACATATCAGAAACCTCTAAACTCCAACTACAGTATTCATGACCTAGCTAGCTGTAGATGATTAACAACTGCAAAACAAAACAACACTCACATACACTCAAAGAATCCTCAGTCTTGGGTGGGATCCATCAATTTATACAACCGTAATCAAAAAAGAATGATTTTGGCTCATACAGTTATTACAGCTTGAATTTATTGCCTACAAAGTGAACTAGTTGAGAAGATCTTTAGCGTTGTGTAATGATGTAAAGAAATAAATCTGCGAATTCTTTTTTTTTTTTTTGAAGAGAAAAAACAAAAGTAAAATTCCATTTGCCTTAGCTAGCCAGCTAGCTGTAGATGTGTAGCTATCCCAAATTATAGCTAGCTAGCAAACAAGCTTATCAACAGTAATGTAATTATCATAGTATGTGATCCATAATATTGATGTTATATTGCCATATGTCCAAAAACTGCAATATTGACTTCTATCATTCTGCATAATTCCATGGATAAATTAGCTATCAGGCTATCTACTCGAATGTGCTAAGTTACGAGTCTTTTTGTCCCACCTAAAGAAGAAGATCAGAAGTGTTTTTGGCAAAAACCAATCCTCAACAAGCCAAGATTAAGTGTAAAATAAAGCAATAAACTAAATGACTGCGATATTTTCAGCTAGCTAGCATACAAAGATGATAAGACTTTCTGGAAATTCCTCTCATTTCTAATTTAGTCATCTACCATTTCTTACTGTCACATGACTGCTCCCAACTAGTAAGAGTAAGGACCAACACATGCTTCCCTTCAGATATGTGAAGGCTGGTCGATGCATCATTTCTGAACTCTGGCTAATGCTGCACAGGGCATGATAACAGGAAAGTGCTACCTTTCTCCTTTGTATATTAGACCCACGCCTGGCTACTCTATCCAACATTCAAATAAATTTAAACAAACTGATTTATTGTGAAATATAAAAGTTTAGAAGTGAGACATTGCAAGCATGAACGTTAGCTAGCCGGCTAGCTGCAGATATTTAGCTATCCCAAGACCAAAGAAATAAAGTGATCCACGCTGTCGCTAACTAGCAGGCTGTGATTAACATAAGATACACAGAATACTGCATTACACGATTGTCATAACTGTAAATAAAACTGAGCATTTCACTCTTGATAACCCCCCCCCCTGCCGTTAATTCGTTGATGCCGGGTTAGCATGTTTCGTTAAATGAGCTTACTCTTGTAGAAGATTTATGAGCCACTGTCCCCATGTTAGCAACAGTTAGCACTTGATTAGCATTAGCCATTAGTCCATCCTCAACAGATCAGTTGAATTGTCGCTAGGTTGCTGCCGCTCCTTTTAACAGAGTGTGTTTGTGTAATTGTGTTTGCGTGTCCTTCGGTTGAGAGCGGTGTAGGGAGGAACAAACCTACGCACGGCCAGCAGAGGTCATGGTGCTGACCTGGGTGTCCTTGGGATACAAGTATCAGGCTGGTGTTAATGAAGAAAACATCTACATGAAATATGTCTCTGTGTGTGTGTGTGTGTGTGTGTGGTGTGTGTGTGTGTGTGTGTGTGTGTGTGTGGTGTTCACTTTGTATGTTGGGCATAGGAGTGCACTACTAATTTTTGTGTGTGTGTGTGTGTGTGTGTGTGTGTGTGTGTGTGCGCGCGCGCACTTGCTATGTCGTTGTGTTGGGTAAAGAAGTTAGTGCACTGATTTTGTGTGTGTGGTGTGTGTGTGTGTGTGTGTGTGTGTGTGTGTGAGTGTAAGTGCCATTGAGCTGGATGGAGATTATTTCTGTCCATGTCTCCTGTGAGATCTCATCGTCCCTTGCTGTATCCAGGAAAAAACTGATCCAGGAGCTGCTGCAGGTTTTTATTCAGCACCATGACGTAATCCTTCCCCAGATCGTAGCGGCATGCCGGGCAGGTGAACACTTCAGCTCTGAACGATCGTTGTAAGCAGGTCTGCAATCACACCAACACCACAGCAGTGTGAGATCATTCACGAGCACCATTAAGAGTTTATGTGGAAAAAATGTTTTTTTTTGGTCAAACAGGAGAGTCATTGGAAAGAAAACTAACATGAGATGCACAACTGCCAAGTTCAGCAACCACCTTAATTTACATTTACAGTATCTCACTAAAGTGAGTACACGCCTCACATTTTAGCAAACATTTTAGTAAATCTCAAAGGACAATACTATAGAAATTAAACTTGGATATACTTTAGAGTAGTCAATATGCAACTTGTCCTGTGTTCTGATGAGACTAAGATAAACTTGTTTGGCTCAGATGGTGTCCAATATGTGTGGTGACGCCCTGGGGAGAAGTACCAAGAAAATAGTGTCTTGCCTACAGTCAAGCATGGTGGTGGTACCATAATGGTCTGGGGCTACACGAGTGCTGCTGCAGTTTTAGAAACATAATAATGACCCGAAACACACCTCCAAGGCGACTCCAACTCTCTCAAGCTGAAGGTGGAATTATAGAGGAGTGGAAGAGGATCCTAGCAACAACCCGTGCAGCTCTGGCGAATTCCATGCCCAGGAGGATTAAGGCAGTTCTAGATAACAGTGGTGCTAACACAAAACTTTGACACTTGGGACACAGTTTTGACATGTTTACTTAGGGTGTACTTACTTTTGTTGCCAGTTATTTTATTAATAATGGCTGTAGGTTGAGTTATTTTCAGAGGACAGTAAATCTGTTCTGCCATACAAGCTGCACATTGACTAAAATATATCCAAGTTTCATTTCTATAGTATTGTCCCTTGAAAAGATATACTAAAATAGTTGCTGAAATGTGAGGGGGTGGACTCACTTTTTTGAGATACTGCAGCTATGGTGGACTAAAACCAAAACATCTGCATGTTTTACCCACTGAGATACATCCATTCCCTTATGAAACACATGACAGTTTCAAAAACAGGAAATGTCACCCAATGTTAGTTTCATTTTCAAATCAATTGAAGGTAAAATAATTCAAATATAAATGTTTTTTTTTTTAACCAAAATAAAGCACACATACCTTGCAGACGTTGTGCTGGCAGGGTGTGGTGACAGGCTGGTAAGCGAGCTCCTGGCAGCACACACACATGAAAATCTGCTCCACCTTTCTCAAAAAGTTCTGCAAAAAACAAACAAACAAACAGAAAGTTATACATGATCAGAAAGAAATACAGTATGTGTGTGCCTTTATGCCTGTGTGTGTGTGTGTGTGTGTGTGTGTGTGTGTGTGTGTGTGTGTGTGTGTGTGTGTGTGTGTGTGTGAGACTGATAGAGTTGCCCAATTTGGGAAAAAATACATGGTATCATGAGTCCACTTGATTGGCAATTAAGGAAATAGGACAATAGGACCGGTTTAATGTCAGACAATATTTTCACGGACCGGCCTTTAAGGTGTGGTGGATAAATATAACAAAATAAAATGATATGACCGGCATAAAAACTAATATTCTCTAAATATAATAATAAATGTGAATCCACTGTATTGTTTTTTGTTCATTTTGCTAGCTTGGGGGTTTCAGTTTTGTAGTAATGTATTATGTGTTAGCGGCCGGAGCAGCCCCTTTAAAAAGGTAGCTGTTGTAGGTAAGTCATGTGACCGAGTCATCTTGACATGCATTAAGAGTGAGTCATAGACAGATGTGGCGAAGAGAATCCGGTAATTTTAAAGTAATGTTAAAGTAAAGCTATGTATTCTTTCTGTGCGGCCCGGTACCAATTCACCCACAGACCTGGGGGTCGGGGACCACTGTTTTATAGGGTTCCAAAAAGCCAGAAATGACCCTGTTAATGCAGGATGTAAAAAAGGGAGAGCGAGAGACACTGAACAGAGCTGAGGGTATGTATGGGTTGTGTGTGGAAAGGTGTAGGATGCCAGGTGAAGGTGCACCAATCCACGAGTGTGAGCTGCTTACACGTTACCGCGTGTGTGTGTGTCCCGGCGTGAGTATGAGGGAAAAAAAACGGTGAGGCAAAAGTGAATGAAAAATAAATGAAAACTCTGTCTGTTAAACCATCGCCTGTCATTTCTTTCTTCCAAACCGGAACCAGTGAGATCTGTTACAGATTTGTCATATCACGTGATGTAGCAACTCTTATTTAGCAAATCTTGGACAGTTCCTCTCTCTGCTCAGTGTTGATGATCTTAAAGCTAAAATACCATATAACAGAGGTAGTGTATTTTTGGCGACCAGTTCTCTTCGCTAGTCTCTGCGCTGCACACCGGAAAGTCACAAGACCAAACACGCCACACGTGCACTGTCTAAACCGAGACCATCTGGTCTTTTTTTCGTTTTGTTATGGAAAAATCTACAAACTGTTCTCAGAAAGTATGTATCTACACATGCACTTATTTATTTCATTAAATCGCAAAGTTTACTGGCATATAATCGCACAAGCTGCCGTCACAATTGCGATACAATTAATTGTGTAGCACTATTGTGTTTATAGTGTGTCTGTGTGTGTGTGTGTGTGTGTGTGTGTGTGTGTGTGTGTATACCGGTCCCTCAGTGAGGAAGCCCAGAGCTTCATCCCACACTTTCTTGTTCCCATGATCCTCCTGTATAAGTGAACGCTGTTGCTCTGATAACACAAATGCCTCTACTTCCTTTAGCCGCTTTGCTTTTGGCTCTTGCTGCTCTTTACACACTGCTTACACACACACACACACACACACACACACACACACACACACACACACACACAAAAAGCATTCACATATACACAAAAAAACATTCACATATATACAGTTAACTAACACCAGATCATACTGCATAAGAAGTGAACTTCTCAGGTACTGACCTGTTTCTTTCTGTGTGTCCTCTCCTCCGTTCCTTTGTGTCTCTCCATCCTCATGCACAGCAGGTTCCTCCTCCTCTTTTTCTTCCTCCTCTTCCTCCTTTACCCTCTTTGGCGGCCGTCCGCATCGTGGCCTTCCTCTTCCTCCGTGTCGTTTACCACGTGGAGCCCCCCCTCTTCCTCCTCGCACACTCGCTTCCTTCCTGCTCTTGTTTGCCATTGCCTCCAAATAACCAGGAGGGTACTGATAGAGAAAGAGAGAGAGAGAGAGAGAAAGTAAATGAGAGAGCGCCAAAGAGAGATAGAGAGAGAGAGAGAGCAAATGTATATCAATCAATCAATCAATCAATCTTTATTTATATAGCACCTAACATCTACCAGGTAGAACCTAGGTGCTGAACAAAGTGCAAGAGGCCATGTGCAAAATAGTAATCAAATGTAAATTAACATAAAAGTAGTAATATATACAATATCATAAAGAAAAAAATAAAGTCAATTGTGAGAACTTAAAACAAAAAAAAAATAAAATAAGCATTAAAATACAACAATTTAAAAAACTGTAAGAAGTAAACGACTAAGCACCCCCTCTACTTCACAACAAAGGCTTTGTTGAATAAGGGGGTCTTTAGTTTAGCTTTAAAAGTAGAGAATTCCCTTTCAGAGGTGAGATCAGAAGGAAGGGAATTCCAAAGCTTAGGAGCCCTTACTGAGAAGGCACGATCACCCCACGATTTATATCTTGTTCCAGGCACTTCAAGCATGACATGATTAGAGGACCTGAGAGTTCGGCCATGGGTGCGCAGATGGATAAGTTAAATAGGATGGGACCGCACAAGACAGAGATTTAAAAACAAATAATAGGATTTTATATTGGATCCTGTACTGTACCGGGAGCCAGTGGAGAGAAGAAAGGACCGGGGTGATGTGTGCACGTTTACTGGTACCTGTTAAAAACCTTGCTGAAGCGTTCTGGACCAGCTGTAGGCGATAGAGAGAGGACTGAGTAATGCCTAAATAAAGAGCTTTGCAGTAATCCAATCTAGAACTAATAAAAGCATGAATAGCTTTTTTCATATCTTTTATCGAAACGAAAGGCTTCTTCACGTTTGATAGTAAACAGAGTTAAAAGAAGCTTGTTTTTAAAATATGTCAAATATGACGCCTAGGTTGCGAACCTATTTTTTTAATTCTGGTGTGAGACTCCTAAGGTTAAAATTAGGCTGCTCGTGCGTACTAAATAGTATATACTCACACTTATTCTCATTAAGACTTAAAAAATTACTAGCCAGCCAATGTTTAATGTCAGTTAAACAGCCGGACAGGGACTGGAGCGCACTGAGTGAATCTGTTTTTTAGGGAACATATAATTGGATGCCATCCGCATAGAAGTGGAATGAGATATTAAAATTTTTAAGATATTACCCAGAGGGTAATACCCATATATAGGGAGAACAACACCGGCCCATGTATCGATCCCTGTGATACACCATAGGGTTGAGGGATGCTTGAGGATGAGATGTCACCCCATCTCACAGAAAAACATCTATTTGACATGTAAGACCTGAACCTGTACCCCGAATTCCAACCATGTTTTTTAGAGATGAGAATCTTATGATCTATGGTGTCAAAGGCTGCTGTGAGGTCTAAAAGGATCAACACAACTGGGAAGCCACTATCTCTTGCGAGCATTATATCGTTGTGAATCTTTAATAGGGCAGACTCAGTGCTATGACGTGTTCTGAAACCAGATTGAAATGTATCTAGAATTGAATTTTCATTAAAAAAAAATTGTTTCTCTAGTATTTTAGAGAAATAGGTGAGAAATGGGTCTGAAATGAGCTGAAACAGGGGGGTCAAGATGGGTTTTTTTAAGAGTGGAGTGAAGACAGCTTGTTTTAAAGCATCTGGCATATACCCCAACCTAATATGGTATACAATAAAGAAATATGTGTGTGTGTGTGTGTGTGTGTGTGTGTGTGTGTGTGTGTGTGTGTGTGTGTGTGTGTGTCCACATCCTCACCTGCACTTTCAGTCCTAGTTTTTTGCTACGCTCGATTCCCTCAGGTGTCCATGGTGCAGGCTCCAAATCATCACGTCTCAGCAGATAACGCCACACCAGGAAGCCGCACTTTCCAATTTCAGGCCAGTATTTCACTACCTGAGAGACAGAGAGAGGCAAGGCCCTGATTAATAAAAGCAATAACTGACTCACCTAATATCACATCTTCCTAGGAGAAAAATCTGAGTTCAAGAGTTAAAAAATTTCACTTCCTGTTCGAGTTGGGGACCAGAAATGGCCTTTGTCAAGCAAACAAGAAATGATCAAAGCACACTTTAAATAAGAGGCAGTGATTTATAAAGGCATTATGACTTATAAATTGCTGGCAGGTGACAACTGACATGTCAGAAACAAGACAGGTGTACATGTGTGTTTTGTTACCTTATAGATTCCATCATAGCGGTTTCCTTCTTCTGGTGCATACTTGCTGATTCGTCTGCCTTTTGAACTTCGGATCACTCTGACTGGTTTCCCCGCCCTCCAATTACGAGACTCTGCCCCATCTTTATCATTTAGAGGGGCATCACAGTTCAGAGCAAGTGCCCTGAGAAGTCAATGGTCAAATGTAAGAATAAAAAAACAAAACAAAATAAACAAACAAACAACCAAACGAACAAACAAACAAAAACCAATTATATCACAAGACGTTTGTGAACACTATGTCAGTGTTCATCTCCTGTATTTGTACTTAGTTTCTCACATAACACAATTTATCAACACCAATATGTCTGCCTACTAAATCTGCTAAAATGCACTGAAATATTGTGCATTAAAATGGAAAGCTATTCTTTATATTGGGGATTTTTTTTATTTTCTAAATATGGTGAGCCTTGCTTACAAATAAAACTGTTAGAAGGTTGCACCTGTTCATGTGTGTTAGAGTCTGATCAAACGAGTGTTCTCCGATCCGCTTGTTTCCCGAAAGGTCGCGGCCTCCACTGCCTGTGTATGTGAACTCATCTCCCCGATCCTACAACAGAAAGGTCGAAGGTATCAGTTGAGAACAAACAGAATGTGGAATGAACATTTAATAATAAAAGTGTAATAGTTTGTGATTTTATTAGTAAACTTTGACATTTTGAATAATTGCTTTCTTGCGTTAGATTGCTGATACTGCCAGCAGTTTTGTTTGTCTTACAGGTGCTGTGACGTACACAGTGAAATTACCCACAGTATATACAATTTAAAGATGTTGGGATGCTGTGTAAAATGTACATAAAATCAGAATGCAATGATTTGCAAATCTTACAATAAAACAACATATCAAATATTTAAACTGAGAATATATACCATTTTACAGCCAAAAAAGTTCACTTTGAAATTCTTGTTGTAGAGGGCCATGTTTACCACTGTTTATCATTAAGTGTCTGACCATATGCATCTGGGAACTGAGACCAGTTGCTGAAGTTTTAGGAGAGGATGTGTCTAATACAGGATTCTAGTTGCTCAACAGTTCTGGGTGTCCTTTGTTGTATTTTTCATTTCATGATGCAGCAAATGTTTTCAAATGGTGAAAAGTCTAGATGCAGGCAGGCCAGTTCAGCATCTAGACTATTCTACTACAAAGTCATACTATTGTAATAGATGCAGTATGCAGTTAGCATTGTCTTGCTCAAATATGCAAGTCCTTCCCTGGAAAATAATTTTTTTTTCTGATGGAAGCATGTGTTGCTCCAAAACCTGCATATACCATTTAGTATTGATTTCCAAGGTTCCATCAAGTTGCCCATTCCAAAGGCACTAATGCACTTCCATACCAACAGAGATGTGGCTTTTTGAGTGCTTATAACAAGCACCATCTGGTCCCTCTCCTCTTTAGTATAGAGGATGCAGTGTACATAGTTTCCAAAAAGAAATAAAAATCTGTCTGCCCACAGAACAGTTTTCCACTTTGCCTCAGTACATTTTAAATGAGCTTTGGTGCCGAAAGGATGGTGGCATTTCTGGATCATGTTCACGCATGACAACTTCTTTGACTGATAGAGGTTTGACCTGCATTTGTGGATGACATGGCAAACCGTGTTCACAGACAATTATTTCTGGAGGTGTTAATGAGCCCAAGCACTGATTTCCATTACAGAATCATAACTGTTTTAAATGCATTGTCACCTGATTTTATTAGATTCTTTGAAACTGTTGATGATATTATGCACTGTAAATGATGTGTGTTATAAGATATATAAGGTATATAACTATTTTATATTTTTTTGTTAAAGAACATTATTCTGAAATTGTTCCACAATTTGCAGACACAGTCTTTCACAGATTGGTGAAGCTCTGCCCATCTTTGCTTCTGAGAGACCTTGCCTCTCCAAGACACTATTCATACCTAATCATTTTACTGACGTGCTGCCAGTTAACCTAATAAATTGCAAAGTTTACCAGTTAGTTATAGATAGTGAGTGTCACAACATTTTTGAAATCGGAGTTGCATTATAATCACTGCATTTGTTGAAATGCATTTTAAATTTGTTAAAAATGATACTCAAGCAACAATGTAGGCTACACTACTGTTACCTTAGTGTGAGTGGCACACTGACAGCGAAAGAAGTTAGCATTGTTGTAGTGTCAGTTATACTATACAATACTACAATACTACAATACTACACCACCAGGGGGCTCTAGAATGCTGATTTCGAGGAAGTACACAAATTAGGTAGAATAAAAATGGCGGCTACATTAGCGTTGCAAATTCTCCAGTTACAGCACAAAGCTGATCCTAGATCAGTGGTTGTGAAAGCTCTTAAAGAACCGCAGAGCTGTGTAAAGTTGTATAATCTAGATTTCTGCTTCATAAAGTTTTTTATTAAACACAGCAGTCGAGCATGAGATGTGAACATGAGAAGACGAAATTCAATCTTCAGGATCCTCCTTTACTCAAATGAGGCGGAGAATTTCAACCAGGAAAGAGAAGGGAAAGAGGGAGAGAGAGAGAGAGGAAAAGAGAGAGAGAGAGAGAGAGAGAGAGAGAGAGAGAGAAGAAAAAAAAAGGGTCTAGAACATTCCTAAACTAGAACTCATACAAGAGCAATGGGACAATCAGTAAATGGAATAGGGAGGGGAGCAAAAAACAAAAAAACAATCGAGAGAAAGAAGCAGAACGAAAGAGGAAGCAAAGAAGTAAAATGTGTAAAATGGGGGATAGAGTAGAGATAACAAAACAGACAGCTAACTAGTCAATGTGAAAGAGACAGAAAAAGAGTATGTGTGAAAGATATAATGGAGTCTCAGTGAAACTCACCACTTCGTCTTCAAATCCTCCAGCCAGCACTAGTGAATAGGAGCCGTCATTACTGCGTCCATGAATCCCACCCACATGTGGCCTGTGCACCCCCGCCTCACTCACCTACAGCACCATCGCCAAAAGGCACAACAGAATTTTACCAGGAAAAAAAGTAATACAAAGTTTGACCAATAGGTGTGCTTTAACTGACAGTCAACAAACAAGAAACAGATCTAAGCTTCTTCACACTTTGCCCTCACCTGCACACGAAACTTCCATGTGGTTCCCACAGGAACTCCAGGAATTGGGCCGTAGTGATTGGAAGGGACAATGGTGCATTCTTTAGTACGACCCACACACGCCATTCCCTACAATACACACATATTCAAACAGGTTAAACAAAAAATAAAGTAAAAAAATTGCTCAATGCTGTCCCTGATTGATTAATACACTTTCAATTATTCATATATCGCACGATAAATTGCCAAATAAACACAATAGACTTTTGTTACAAAAAATTCCAATCAGTTCCACAACCCATTGCATTTCAGGATTTGGAATATGTTTTTTTTTTTAATCACACTAAAGGCCAACACTGACTTTTTGGATCTGGTTTTGACACACATCAAACAAAGCTGATAGGTTTGGATAGAACAACTGTTCTTAAAAATATCATTAAAGGAGAAGAAACACCAACAAAATATGCTCTCTATCTCATTAGCCGGCTTCTTGATAGTGTAACGTGTCTATAAAAACGATATTGTGTGTGTTGGATGTGTGGTGTATCACATATCCGGTTATCAGCATGTCTGTTGCTAACTAGGCCAAAGGTCACTACTCTGAGCTGTAATATTCGTACTTTTAATTATTGTTTGTAGTATTTCCAGGAATGAATGAGTGTGTCAGTGTGTGTGTGTTTTCATTCCAGTGTTTCCAGTAACATAATTTTGTGCTGTGACTGGGTTTTGTCTGAACTGCACTAGAGGATATGACTCAATGAGCTGTCACGTGTAAACACGCATATAAACATACACACAGATACCCTGTCTAATGTAACTGTTCACACACATACTAATCCCCCCTGCTGCTTTCTCTTAGCCACAGCACTAACAAGGAGCACGGGAAGTGTTTCCCTGTTATGACTCAGTGCATTTTTACTCAGTGCTGGCACCAGCTGTCTGGTTTAAAACACACCCGGCCACAGCAAGCACTCTAAGTTGTTATCTATTTAGTAGTAAGAGATCGCATTGGTAAACAAAGAACACTATCATAATACTAATAGACCATTAAACCACACAAGCCTTTGGGCGGAAAATTAAAGCAGACTCCATTACAAATTCTCGGTACAAATGTCTCTGTGCAATTTTTCGATAGTAATCCTGTACGATAAAATTAGATACTCGCTCGGCGTAGCGGCGGAGGGAATGTGCCTAATGCAGGAGCGGATTAAAACCAGGAAAAAGTCTTTTCAGCGCAGTTGTGTCCCTGTACTGAGAAAATAAACTGCTGTAGTGTGATTTAGGGCACGTCCAGGGGGAGGGGATGTGCAATTTTAGGGGAATTGCTATCAGACAATGAAAGGCTGAAAAGAGGTAAATGTCCGATCCTACACTGGACATTTACAACCATGAAGCTGTGACGATCCTAATTCCTAACAATGCAGATGTGTTGCCCAGTAAGATCATCCCTCTTATGTAATAGATTTGCTTCGTGTTCACTGGCTTAAATTGGT
Source organism: Silurus lanzhouensis (assembly GCA_039877035.1). Lineage (NCBI taxonomy): Eukaryota > Metazoa > Chordata > Actinopteri > Siluriformes > Siluridae > Silurus > Silurus lanzhouensis. The sequence continues at coordinate 5,821,028 of JBCEWE010000458.1, read as the reverse complement.
CACATGGTTACCCACACTGCCTGGGCAATATTGAGCAGTTGTTACACTTGGTAGCAGGTTAAATTGTGTAACTAAATACTGGATGTGTTTTATACAGAAATGACAGCTATAAGATTCTTTTACTTGCTAGGTACTACATTAAGTCTTCTGGTTCTAGTTGAGAACAAATATTTCTCCATGTATTTATTACATTTGTGCTCAGAGGACCTACTGTATATGTGCCTTTATGTACTATATGCACATAGTTTCTCTGTGTGTGTGTGTGTGTGTGTGTGTGTGTGTGTGTGTGTGTGTGTGTGTGTGTGCGTTTTTAACCTTTCCCCAGTCCCGCTGGCTCCCATTGGTTGCTGAAGGCATCTTGGCTCTCTTCTTACTTTCTTTCAGCCTCTCGCCTGCTTTCACCACTTCAGTGGTATCATTCTTACAAGTGGGGCAGTACCTATGCGCGCACACACACACACACACACACACACACACACACACACACACACACACACACACACACAGTGAACACAGCAAGGTAATTGTAAACAGCAGTGCTGCAGTTAAAAAGTTTAAAGATGATTAAACTATTCAACATGGAAAAGGAAGGAAAATTCAACAGTAGAAAAATCTTTTAACATTCAGTCTGCAACAGTGAAGTGTGGTAAAAAAAAAAACCGTACCGTCAACAATATATGTATAATTAAAATGTATAATTAAATTACAATATCATATTCCCTTTACTACACCCTGTAGCAGAGGCATCGAATACAAATTCTTGAATTATTTGTCATTATTGACACAGATTTTTCTCGCTTAACATCAACCCAGGATTTGAGTAGGACTTGAAGAAATGATTTCAGCTGTATACACTATTAGGCCTGGATGATACTATTTATAAAATGAAAAGTGTCTGCTTTATATTAAAAATAAAAATGCTAGGGAATTCTCTCAGAAGAACGCAGTTTTTTCTCTATCTAGGGTTAAATCACTGTCCTTACACTCCAAAAAAATGTTTTAACCAAATTTGTAAGTCTCTATACTGTGTCTCTAAACAATCTGTTTCTAAATGTTCTGACAGGCATGAAACAGAGCAGGTAGGTGTGGACTTTCCCCATTATTTTAGCTCTGTGATGTGCAAACCCATGTGTACTGTACAATGATGCACAGGAGTTGCTATGCTTTAGATCTGCTCTAAATTCTAGTGTGTTCTAAAAAAAATTAAAATAGAGGTTTACTACACACTGTTTCAATATTATTTCTGTTCATGTGGGCTGAATGAAACAAGGCAGCAGGACATTTTTGGTACATAGGCCTATAGTCTGACACCTGTAGCCTACAGGGTCGCACTGCACACCTGTGTACATGTCTGTGTGTGTGTCTCACCAGTCTTCATCCTCTGGAATGGTGGACAGTGGGGGGTTGAGGCAGTATAAATGGAAGGCCATGTTACACTCATCACATAGCAGCTGCATATGTGCATCTTGTTTACCCCCACACACACAACACGAACAGAACCGACACTCTGCATCCGGGTCGGCTTTACAGTGCTTACACTCCGGCCCACTTTTACCTACAGACACACACACGCACACACACATACGAGGGGCAAATAAACCTTTTGTTCTACCTGCCACATTGACTAACAGAGGGTGTAATATTAGGGTTTTAGGTTACAGCCTACGTTTAAACTGCCCGTTAGTGACAGAGAGAGGAGGAGCTCCAGGTTTCTCGACTTGGTAGATTTCATCCAGAAACAACAGCTTACAGTCACTAATCACATCACTTGGACCTCTGTGAAAACAACCAGCAACCAGCAACAGACTGAGAAAAAAAAACGACTGTGCACTTAAAAAAAAATAACAGTAGTGAATACCAATTCCAGTACCAATCACCAGTACACCATTATAAAGATAAAATCTAGGCAAAAATGAAACTTAAAATATCTGCACAAGGGTTCAAGTAACAGTAATGGCAGGCTGCCACTCTTGGGCTCTTGAGCAAGGCCCTTAACCCCCCACATGGGTGCTCAGTTGTAGGAATGTGAATAGAGCACTCTGGTTTTGGGCTAGCAACCCAATGCTGTAACAAAACTGCTACAGAAACGGCAAGTAAGCCATCAGGCTATTGCCGTCCAATGCGCTTCATGGTGCGGGAGGAATAAAAGAGTGTACAGTGGTTTCTATTAAAGTGGATGGTGAGTGTGTACTAACTAAAGGATATAAACTTGTATTACTTATAAGTACATGTTAGACACTAATCATAATCATGGACTGACAATATTTGTAACAAAAATAAATGTTTTGTTTTCCGATCTGTAAAATAATTAATTTAAGCAGAGGCCTATAAAATAAAATAAAATAGGCTTTTAATTGTCACATACACATTAACGCACAGTATACTTTGTTACTTGTTAGGATGTTGTGGTCAGAGCGTAGGGTCAGTCATCATTCAGCAATGAGGACTAAGAGCCTTGCTGAAGGGCCCAACAGTGGCAGCTTGGCTGTGCTGGAGCTGGAATCCCTGACCTTCCGATTAGTAAACCAGAACCTTACCCATTGAGCTGCCACTTCTCCAATAAAACACAAAAATAAGAATGCAGGGTGTACTTACCCGAGCAGGATTTTGACACGGACCTCCTTCTTGGTTCTGGAGATGTGGTTGAGTGAGGTGATTTCAGCATCGTACCAGAATCCCCTCTCTTCAGGAAGCTCCAGGTTGTAGTTGACCATCACCACTTGTCCCACTTCCAGCTGTTCGAACCGCAGCAGCGTCCGAGCTCGAGGACGCACATCCTCTGCGGCCATCTCCACCACGCCATTCTCTGGGTAACTGCCGACATGTGATTTTCAACATTTTGTACAACTACACTGGTGATCAAGACAAGTCAAGAGAGACAAACATAGTAGTTATTTGTTTAAAATGACAGTATGGTCAAACTACAGGCTCTATAGATACAATTAAGTTGTTTTCATCTAAATTATATTAAGAGAGCTTGTTGTTTACCACTAAGAGTACCTGTTAGGTCTGCCATTTTGTTGTCAGATTTTTTCAGGTCATATTTTTTTATTCATTTTGTAATTGCTGTCACTCTAACATGATTTAATGACACAAATCAGTCGACTCCAGCCAAACTAAAACCCACTGATCACAGCTTCTTCTTTATCTGTCACCTCCCACATATTGAGAACCTCAACATAGTTAGTGCCTGTTATTACTTACATTATAGCAGCAATAAACAGTTGTTTTTTCACCCGCCTTTTCTCTCTCTCTTAGAATGAATAAAACCATAAGCGCAGCTTGTTCTTCTACCCACAAACCACAACGCGTAAACTCCTCTGTCCTAAAGTCTTTCCTGTGTTCCCATTTTCTTTTTGACTGCGACAGGACACTCCTGCCACACACGGTAAATAACTTCTCCCTATAGAAAATTTCAAGCTACTGTTAGAGTTACTGTTTAAAGAACATAAACATTTTCTGACCAATCAGAATCCACGATTTAACAGCAGTGCAATATACTAGTTTAAGAACTAAAACTGACTAAATAAAAAGGTAGAAAACTTTATAACGATAACACTTTTCCACAAAAACTGTTTTGTTTGTACTCGAATCCTGCGGCAGAGTTTTCTTAGAAATCCTTTCCACTGTTTCCATCCCAGGTGGCTCGCATTTCTGACATGCTGTTTTTCCCCTCACAAATGATACCACACACACACACACACACATGCACACACACACACAGTGAGGAGAAACGAGAGTGTGCACAGCTCAGTGGGGAAAACAACAAAGCACCCGACTGTGTTAAAATCCCTCTGCCGCTGCCATCTTAATTTAGTCTGCGGAAAAATGAACAGTTCACAAAGAGAGAATGTTGTTAATTAAGGATAATTTCCAACTGTGTGCAGAGACATTACCATAATATGATTACCATTTACTTTTTTTAAAAAATAGTACATATCTGAGACAAGCAAAGCCGCCTTACTTCTCATTGTTATTCCCCCCTTTTCTGTGAATGGTGCGGCCCAAGGCTCGTCACACTTCATGTATTTCAGCTTTAGATGTTTTTTTGTGTTTTGATGAAGTTTCTATTTTAACATTTTTTATGTTCAGAAAATCCATGTGGTTATTACTCTTCGATTTAAAAGAAAAAACTGCTTAAAATATTTATCTGCTACCAAAAAAAATCCCCTATTTCAATCAATGCATGTTTAAATGTGAGATCAGTCTACTGATCAACTGATTCATGGATCAATTGGCTTTGTAAATAAATTTATTTGTTCTAGGTATTTAGCTAACGCCTGGTCTTTCGACCTGCTGTCTTGCGCCATTTTGTAATGAGCAGAGCAAAAAAATCCCCCCCAAGAAACTGCTAACAAAAAAAGCATGATGGTTGTCCAGTGTACATTACCTCCTTACCACTCATATATATATATATATATATATATATATAATTTACTATCCTTTTGACCTTAACCAAAGGGAAGCCTTTTATCTTTTTAAATTTTTACATAAAAGCTGCAGTTTTGTTTTTTTTGAAAAAAAAAAAGAAGGACCAAACAAATGTCCTCACAATGTCAAAACGGTTACATATTTCAACCCTTGTGGGAATACTTGTTTCCCATTAGAACCCCACCCTCACCCTCACATACAGCGTAATATAAAAAAAAAAAACCCTAATCACTCGTCTAGTGGACTGTTATTATCAGATTTTCTCTGCAGGACATATGCTCCTTTTTCGATTTGTTTAAGTATGGACCCTAACATTTTGATGACAGACCTTATCCCATTAACAGTGCCGAAACATGCTTCTAGCTAGGCAGCCTAATCCCTGGACGACGTGCAGAAACAGACAAGTCCGATTTGCTGTTTGTTTGGTTTTTTTGCTTAATGATTTATGGCTTTGCACATATAAAAATATGTTTTTCTTACGGTTTCAGAACATTTGCACTCTCGATATCCAATTGTTTTTATAGATGTTGTGTTGCGTTTGGCTATTTATTTTTTCATAAACACGGCGTGAAAAGTGGGGGAGAAAATAAGAAAGAAACGCTCGCCGCTCAAGAGAGGTCGCTCGTCTCCATGGCAACGGCGCGTTCCGGATGAATTTGCCATGGACGGGGGGAAAAAAACAGAGCGAGAGAAATAAGACGAGTGTGCATTCTACCTCTCCTTCAGCTGCAGGCAGAAATCTGAGGAAGAAGCATTAAGGTGTTTGCTAAAGACACATGCACAAACAAACACACACACACACACACACACACACACACACACACACACACACACACACACACACACACACACACATGTGCTACAGAAACATCTACATTACACATAAATATACAGTGATGAACCCAAAACCACACATGGACATTCACCCGCCTATACACACAGATGCCCTGAAACAGACTGCTAGCTGGATAACGCAGTTAATCCGCACCCCTTAAATCTTATGAAGTTAGCGCCTGTTAGCTAGATGCCTATCATTAGCAGTGACTGCATTAGGCTGAACAGATTGGAAATATCATGCTCGTCACCATGCTATTAGTTTTTATACACTGGGCTTTTACGAATTTCAAACTGAAAAGTGTGGCATGGATGTACGACAGATACAGTAGCCTGTTAAAGTTCTACATTAATTAAAATTTGTAAAGGCACCCACTCCTCATATTTAATGTGGTAGCTGATTGCGCCAGGATCTTCTGCTTCAGTGTGAGATGTCGAAGGCTCCTCGCTGTTCGAGTTTAGCGGCACAGTGCCGTTTGTGTCTAACTCTGTCTCCACCTTTCCATTAATGCGCTTGCCGTTTCTCCCTGCTCTGCCTGTAGAGGATGCTGCAGTCTCAGCTTTGCTTTTGCTCCCTTTGTTGGACAGAGTGACTCTCTCGATAGTGGCCTCGAACCAAGCACCAATGCTGACATCTCTGCAGTCCACCAGCTCATTAATCTGAAAGCACAACATTGATAATATCAATCCTGTATACCTGCACATCACACCTACTCCCTCTATACACATACTTCCTCTGTATGTGCTCCATTTCACCTGTCCTTTACAACTACACGTGTTACATTTGTCATCCCATCCCATCCCCCACACCCTTTACACTCGTTGCACGTTACACCTAAGCCCTTATAACTGCTTACATCTTTACACATACTTCATTTACACAAGCCTCCCTACCCTTCACACTTAAAACGTAAACATCTCTTTACATCTGCTCTTTACACCAGTACCAATTTACAACTGCTCTTTAAAACCAGTATTCTTTACACCTGCTCTTTACACCAGTACCCTTTTACCCTGCTCTTTACACCAGTAACATTTACACCTGCTCTTCAAACCTGCTCTTCAAACCTGCTCTTTACATGAGTACTCTTTACACCTGTTCTTTACACCAGTACCCTTTACACTGTCTCTTCACACCGGAACTCTTTATAACCTGCTTTTTACACCAGAACCTATTACACCTTCTCTTTGCATCAGTACCCTTTACACCCACTCCTTACATCAATACACTGTACACCTGTTCTTTACACTAGTACCCTTTACACCAACGAGCTGTACAACAGCAATTTACATCTATTACACCCGCTGCACCATCTATGCCCTTTACACCTCCCCTACACCACTTACACCTGCCCTTTGCACCAATTTGAACCCTTTTTATACCAACCAGATCGTCAAACCATCACCCTTTTATGTCTGCTCTTTACAGATACTCCCTTTATACTCAACCTTTATACTTCTTTTCTTTGCATCTGTCTATTTTACCCATAATTAGTTTATTATTTCAACCTTTTTTTTTTCCATCCTCTTCCTTTACACCTAATCCTGCTACACTTACACGTTTTATGTCCCATAGTCACATCATTTCTTTACCTTTACTCCCTTTACAGCTGTTACCCGTTACATCTACACATCTTCTTGACTTCTATACAACTCCCCCTTAAACTGCTCTTTACACTTACGCAATTTATACCTGTTCCCTTCCCCACACCTGTTACAACTGCACTGTACACCTTTATACCTGCTGCCTTGCCTACACCAATCCGCACATGACCTTTATAATACACTTGTTCCCTTCAAAACATCTCCCTTTTCTACACCTTTTACATCTGATCTTTAAACTTGAAGCATTTACATCTGCTATTTACACCTAAAGCCTTACCTACACCTGACTCTATTTTTACACCTTAAAGCTGTATTCCTGCTTCCTTTAACTACGGCCTTCACAACTGCACTTTACACCTACAACCTTTACACTTTCTTTATACATTCACAGCATCTGTACCTGCTCTTTATTCACACACGCTACACCTACACCCTTTGTGGTTGTTCTTTTTTAATGTCTACACCCTTTACACATCTGTTCTTTGCACGTACATCCTTTACACCCGCAAACTTTTCAAATTGGATTTACGCCTTCACTCTTTACATTTACAAAGCCTTACACTTTATACTTGTTTTTTTTTTTTTTTTTACATTTAAACCCATTTCGTCTGCTCTTTACCCTTTTGCACTTAAATCTTTTATACATGTTCTTTACTCATGTATCCCTAAAACTAATTTAATATTTCATTTATTTTCAATTATATTTCATTTAGATTTGTTTTTATTTTATATGCTTTAAACCTGTTCTGACCTTATAAACTCCAATGCCTGGATTGATGAGGTCAGCAGATGAGGATGTCGAAGGCTGACTTTCTAACGCTGACCCACTGTTGCTGCTGATCGTTGCTGGAGGAGCTGTGGTTTCTGTACTTACAATGGTTGCTGTGGTTACTGTGGGAGTGGTAAAGTTGCTGCTGCTGGGAGGAGTTACGTTACCAGGTATGACCTCTCCATTGTTAGGAGTGGGGCTTGGACTGTCGGCTGGATCGGTGTGCGAGCGAATGAGAAGCTGAACGATGTCATTAAGACCGACATTATAATCGAACAGTGTCTGTCCATCCTCCATCTGTAAATCACAGGGAAAGAGTCATTGTGTCACTTAAGAATAAATTAACAATTCGTTAAGAAATGTGACATTTTATTTCTGCTGAGAAAGAATTAAGAAGGAAGGAGTAAATAGCATAGGTAAAAATATGGGAAAAGAGCAATAAAAAAAAAGAAAGAGGAAAGTAGGAATGGGTAAAAACAAGGTAAGACTGGAGAGAGAGAAGTAAAAAACTAATAGGCAGAGGACAAAAATAAGGAAAGTATAAGAAAAAAGACTGCAAGGAAAAAAAGAAAGACGGAAAATGTGGAAAAATCTGAATCGTTCAGCAAGCTTGTCGTGTTGTGTGTGTTTTTTGTGTGTGTTTTTACGTTTATGCCTCTAAATCTGCAGAATCGGCAAATACTGACGGCTACTACTAACATAAATAAATATGGCAATTTGAAAATATTCAAATAATAAAAAAGGGCAACGGGTTGCTATGGAAACACACACACACAAAATCCCTCCCACCTCACCTTTAGCCCATGCACATGCACAAACACACACACACACACACACACACACACACACACAATGAGAGAGCAAAATGGCGGCTCCTTCTTCGCTCTGTCTGAGAGAGCGGGAAAAGCAGCGTACACTCCGCCATGTTGACTGTCGCAAAAGAGGCACACACACACACACACACACACACACACACACACACACACACACACACACACACACTATATTAGTATAGGCTGGTACTGCAGTAATGGGTTGGTAGCGGGAAAATGACTTCCAGTGTACATAACGGCAACTATCACACTGTACAATCACATTTTCCGTTGATAATCTGTGTGCGTGTGTTCCTATTGCAAAACAGTGCGCATGGCGAAGTGTGATTTTTACAGCTCTCTCGCTAGGACGAGCACGAAGGAGAAGACTTTGCCATTTTTTTTCTGTTATTGTGTGTCTCTATTTTTTATATATATAAGCTCCTTAAAAAAACAGTAAAAATACTACAAGTCTACAGACGGGCAAGCAAACAAATAATACTGAGACAGAGAGACACCTGTCTCTGGCTGTCAGTCTCTCATTTGTCGAGTTTTTCACACTGCTGTAGCTGCAGCTGATCACATTATCACATTTGCTTGTTTGATTATTATTTGATAAACTTATAACTATCAGTTGTGTTACACTGTGTGCTCTACGTGAGGTTTTATCTTTGTCGCTGTCGCTAAACACACCATGTTATTACCCCAATTGTCAGGATCAGTGTCACCCCTGTCTCCCCCACCCCACACACACACACACACACACACACACACACACACACACACACACACACACACACACACACACACACATCACCTATGCCAAACCTGACCACAATGCCTTGCTTCTTAATAGTTAACAATTAAGTATCAAGGAATTTAATCGAAAATCTGTTAAGAAATCGACTCTAATCCAGTCCCGTGGAATCAAACTTGCTTTATGCGCGTGAGAGTGAGCATACAAATGAGCACAGAGAAGACGCGGTGAATCACTCCGCTAGTTCATTTCACATCCGACACGCAGAGACTCACGCCAACCCGCCATCTTAACGCTCTCCAAAAACCACATTGAGAAAATGGAGTGAAACAAAACTGAGGGAGAGAAAGCAGGAGTGACAGAGAGAGATGGAACAGGAATGAAAACGGAATAGATAAAAATGGACATTTTATATAAGAGTGTCAAATAAGATATGAGGCTGGCATGACACGGTCATTAACTCGAGCATGACAAGTTTCAGCGTTCATTCATTCACCCTTAGTATCTGTCTGGTCAGGATCATCTGGCTAGTAGTTCATTTATATTGTGGAAAATAAAAAATAAAAAAACACCGTCAGCTGTTACAAAAGAACCAAGAAAGTAAGCAAATGAAAAATGATCCCCACACACATCTCAAACGCAAACCACAGGGATGTAGCTGAGGTTGAGAAACTGTCAGAGCCAGAATTCAACCATCAAGCAGCCAGCATTTCCACCTCAAGGTATTTTTTTCCCCCATTGTTTGTCCAGTAAGAAGAAAGAAAGAAAGTAAAAAACGAAAAGAAAACGAAAAGAAAACAAGAGCTTAGATTGGTTTATATTTAAATACAAATATTCATATCTGAAACACTAAACAAATACACATATTGGGGAAGTGGTGACTTAGTGGTTGTTGCCCTTCGGTTCAGAAGGTCATGAGTTCGAAAGCCAATATCACTAAGCTGCCACTGCTGAACATATATAAGATTTTTGGTGTTTTTTTTATTTTTTTTTATTTGATCTTTACTTGAGATACCTGAGGAACAATACCAGTAGGTTTTTAATTACAGAAATGAACAACCACAGCAAAAAGTCATTTTTGTTAGTCTTCCTTCATGTGTGTATTTAAGGACTGTCTGTGTTTTAACGACTGAGAAAATGTACACCTGCACCTCGTTATAATGTTATCCTTCTCATTAGCGCGGTTATTTACTGCCGGATTCTGTCTTGGAACGTCAGTGAACATTGATTTATGCCTCTTAATGATATAGAAATAAAATGCTATCTTCATTTTTATTCCTCTGTTTCCTTTCTTTCTGCTGTCTCTTCTTCACTTTTATACTTCGTTTCTCTCCCTTCAGCTTCCTTTGCATTTCTCTCCTCCATTTCACCCTTCAATTTTCACGCCACGGTTTTCCGCGAGTGGTAAAATGGCGGGTTCTTTAAGAGCGAGACGTGCCATCGTGATGTGCTGAGAAAAACCACTCGCTGGTTCACAATCACGCTCTCCTGGATCAGTTTGTGTGTGTGTGTGTGTGTGTGTGTGTGTGCGTGCATGTTCGCAAAGTGTGTGTTTTGCACTCAAATGTCTTACGCCAGAGTGTGTGTGTGTGTGTGCGCGTGTGTGTGCGAGCGAGTATATTTCAATATGCTTCCCAACTACATATTTTTGTGCTTTTGCACACATTAATGGCCTTTTCGCAAAAGTGTTTGTGTGCCCAGTAGCCGTAACTTGACAGGTTGACTTGCAAGTTCACAAAAAAGAGGCCAAAGTGTGCGTGTGTGTGTGTGTGTGTGAGTGTGAGCGTGCGCGTATTTGTGTGCGTGTATGCGCCCAACCGCCATTTCAGCTTCAAGGAAAAGAGAATTCTGGGAAATTTGAGGAGAAGCTCCCCCTCCCCCACCATCAGCCAGGCAGTGCGCAAGCAAGCGAAAGAACAAAACTTCAAAAAAAGAGAAAAGCGGAGTACGAGGAAGAATTGGGTCACGTTCTAATAACGATGTAACATCGACAGTATACTATAGTGCGACTGAGCAATAAAAACCTGGCTGATTGATTATTAAACAGCGAACGACATAAAACAATTCGACCCTTTCTTTCCGTTGTTTTTCTGTCTGCTTCTCAGCCTGCAGTAACGTGTGATACGTAGCTGAATATCGCTGTATGTTTGACAAGCAATCCGGTCTCGCTGGGGTTTAGGTTCACTCTCATCTCCATCCTGTACGCATCAGATCGGATCTCATTTGCTCCTGCACAGTATGCAGATAAGCTAGCTAGAGCGAGTGAGCGTTCACGAAGCTTTCATGCACAGCACGAGTCGGATCTTGCTGTCCAGCACGGGTGTTTCAGTTTTTAGAAAAATCTTTACCATTTAATAACCTCATGGAAAATATCATGCTGTCACGGTATCACTTGACCATTTAAAACACATGAGCTGCTGTTAAAAAATTAAAGGACAATGCAATTTTTAATGTGTAGCCATTTTAACAGTAGGCATTTATAGAAATCCGCATGTAGCTCGCTAGAAGAAAAAGCAGATTCTCTCCTGGGTGTTACACGATAGCAGGATTATAAATCATTAGAAAAGCATGGGTGTAGAAACGTAAAGACAAACCATTAATACAGTTTTAGCAAAGTGTGAAAAAGAATCCTGGGGTGTGCAGCATGGACAAATCTACAAAATCCAGCCCAGATTATTAACTGAAGCAAGAGTGAATATTAATTTAAGATATATACAGTAATATATAGAATTTTGTTTTTAACTGCAGCTTTCGCAGGTATTTATTATTGCATTTGTTTGAATGTTTTATTGTTTCTGTTGTAATAGCTCATTCACGGAAACTTGTATAACGAATGCACTACATTATTTAAGTCTAATAACAAATGAATGAATAATCTTTGAAGGTGAAACAGTTATAGAAAAGAAAAATAACGTGACTGAGACATAATGATCTCTTGTTATAGACTGATGGTTCCATTGACTGTGATGGATTTATTGTATTGTAATTGTATTGTTCTATTTGTTTATATTGCATTGCGCTATTGTATTTAGTATAATAATACGGTCACTGGATCTTTTAATAAAATGCAAATCATTGTGAAAGTAAAAGTGCACCTCCTGTAAGGTGCATACATTCACACACACACACACACACACACACACACACACACACACACACACACACACACACACACACAGTACCAGTCAAATGTTTAGACACACCTTCTCCTGTCTTCTTTATTTTTATTATTTTCAACTTGAGTTCGACCGATTACTTCTTGGCATTTTATTTTTTATAAAATTTCTTATTTTAATTAGTATTGGCTGATTGTGCTGCAAATCAGGTCAATTATTAGGCAGGCGCATTTAATACATCAAAACCATGCATGCACGTTCTGCGCTTGAATGAAAGAACATAACTCTCCCATACCAGCAGGTAGCAGTATTCAGTATTCACGGATTCGTGTAACTTTTTTCAATCATTTGCTAAGTTGCAAATGGCAAGAAACACAAGTGTCTGTACGCTCCCTCTTTACTCTGTCGTTGTTCGCTTTCATCAGTTCCGTTTTGTTTTCCGTGTGCCCACTGGCTAAGCCGAATAGCCAATCGGAGTTCTCTGTCTTGCGGACGAGTTCGCCGCTGATTCAACATGCGGAATCGAACAAAAAAATGGCCCAATGGAGCAGCATACACCGAAAAACTTGCTCGATGCTCAAAAAAACCACCCGACAGTGCCCAATGTCCAGCCGTCAGCTTGGCGTGTACCGGCCTTTAAATTCTTATCCTTCATTTTTCATCTATTCTTATCCTTCATTTTGTATCTCTATATTTTATTGTTTAAATATGATGCTACTTTTGGAGAGAAAATAACAATAACATTTAGAGAGAAAATGCGAGTAACTTTTTGAAACTGTATTGTTACTGAGCCAGAGTCCAAAACCTGGTAACAAGGGCACTGACTGGAGAGGTTTGTGTTGTTAGTGGTTCGCAACGGTTAGCTGTAATGACAGCTTTGCAAACTCAGCATTCTCCCATCAGTTTCACAAGGTAGTCACCTGAAATTTACATTTACATTTGCGGCATTTAGCAGACGACCGTGTCCAGAGCGACGTACAAAAGTGCTTTGAGTCTCTAGCAATGAATAATTCTTGAATTCTACACAACAAACTTGGAAAGTGCTCATTTAAGTGTTTCAGGAAGAGGTAGGTCTTCAACCGTCGCTTGAATATAGCCAGGGACTCCGCTGTACGGACATCTAGGGGAAGTGCAAGGAGAAGAGCCTTGAAGTATACTTACCTCTCATTCTGAGAGAAGGTGGTACCAGTCGAACAGTGCTGGAGGATCTCAGACAGCGTGGTGCAGTGCGAGATGTGATGAGGTCTCTGAGGTAAGATGGTGCTGGTCCATTTTTGGCCTTGTAGGCAAGCAGCAGTGGGGTAGTGTAGGAGAACTTGGGCAGATTGAACACAAGTCGTGCAGCTGCGTTTTGGATCATTTGCAGTGGATGAATAGCGTTCAGGGAAAGACCTGCCAGCAGAGAGTTGCAGTAGTCCAGTCTTTAAATGACAAGAGACTGAACAAGCACCTGGGCAGCCTGTGTGGACAGAAATGGTTAAATCCTTCGCATGTTGTAGAGAAGAAATCGACAGGAACGAGCCACATTAGCGACATGTAAGAAGAAGGACAGTTGATTGTCCATAGTTACCCCAAGGTACGTGGGGTATCGGGGTACGAGCAGTGTCGGAAAGGGAGAGCAGAGAGTCATGAAGAGTTATTCGGAGATCTTGACCTGGAGATGAATCACCTGGGATGACCAGCAGTTCTGTTTTGCTGGGGTTGAGTTTTAGTTGATGAGCACTCATCCATGAGTGATTTTCAGTTCACAAGTGTGCCTTGTCAGGAGTTTATTTGTGACATTTCTTGTCTTCTTAATGTGCTTTAGAGCAGTGGTCCCCAACCCCCGAGCTGCGGACCGGCACCGGTCTGTGGGTGAATTGGTATTGGGCTGCACAGAAAGAATACATAACTTACATTATTTCCGTTTTATTTATTATCTGATTCTAAACGATGTTTTATTTTGGAAAATTACCGAATTCTCTCCACCACATCTGTCTATGACTCTTGATGCATGTCAAGATGCTTGCCTCAGTCACATGTCTTTTCTACATCCGCTACCTTCTTAAAGGGGCTGCTCCGGCCGCTACCACATAATACATTCCCGCTAAATTGAAACCCCCAAGCTAGCAAAATGACCAAACAACAACGCAGTTGATTCACGATTATTATTATATTTAGGAAAATACCAGTTTTCATGCCGGTTGTATCATTTTATTTTGTTGTATATATCCGCCACACCTTATAGGCCGGTCCGTGAATATATTGTGTGACATGAATCCGGTCCGAGGCGCAAAAAAAGTTGGGGACCACTGCTTTAGAGCATCAGTTTTCTTGTGCAGAGGAAAGGGTGAGATACATTAAGATATAAAGGTCAGTCAATCTGAAAAATCTCAAAAACTTGTATCCCCATGTTATCACCAATTTAAATAAATCCTTCTCTCAGTTCAAGTGGTACACATTTTAACATTCACTGTTAAGAGGAGACTGAGTGAGTCTGGCCTTCATGGTCGAATTGCGGCAAAGAAGGAAGGAGGAACAACAGAAGCAGAAGAGACTTGCTTGAGCCAAGAAACACAAAGAATGGACATTAGATCAGTGAAAAACTGCCTTTGGTCTAATGAGATTTTTGGTCTTAACTGCCTTGTCTTAGTTAGATGTAAAAAGGGTAAACAAATTTGTTTCTAAATGTGTGGTTCCCACTGTGAAGCATGGAGGAGGCGGTGTGACACTGTTGGTGATATAGTCAAAATTGAGTGCAAACTTAACCAGCGTGGCTACCAAAGGTTTATTGATTGGACATAATTTGGAAAGGCACACCTCTCTATCGAAGGCCTCACAGCTGAGAATGCATATCAGAGCAAAAGCCAAGCCATGAAGTCAAGGGAACTGCTAGAGCTCAGAGACAGGATTTCTGCAAAGAACATATCTGAGAAAGGCTACAAATAAATTGCTGCTGCATTGAAAATTCCCAAAAGCACAGTGGCTGCCATAATTCTCAAATAGAAGAAGGGCTTTAGTAAGAGAGGTGACCAAAAACCCAGTAATCACTCTGACTGAGCTCCACGGATCCTGTGTGGAGAGAGAACAAAGTTCCAGAAGGACTACCATCACTGCAGCCCACCACCAATCTAAGATTTATGGCTAGATGGAAGCCTCTCCCCATGGAAGCCCACTTGGAGTTTTGCCAACAGGCACCTGAAGAACTTTTACTCTGTGTAAAATAAAATTCTCTTGTCTGATGAGACCAAGATTGAATTCTAAATGTTATGTCTGTAGGAAACCAGGCACTGCTTATCATCTTCCCAAAACCATTCCAAAAGTTAGGAATGACGGTGCCAGCATCATGCCATGAGAGTGTTTTCCTGCAGTAGGGGCTTGGCAACTGGTCAGGGCTGAAAGAACATAGACAGGTTTTTAACCTCAATAAAAACATGTTCCTCAGCACTCAGGACCTCAGTCTGGGCCGAAAGTCACCTTCAAACATGTCCACCAAGGGTCCCCATTCCCACCTGACCCAGCTTGATAGTATTTGCAATGAAGAATGGCAGAAATTCCCCCAATCCAGGTGTGCAAAACTTGTTGCATCATACCCAAAAAGACTTGAGGATGTAATTGCTACCAAAGGTGCTTCAACTATATACTGATTAAAGGCTCTGAATACTTATATACGTCTGACATTAATTTTTTTTTTTATTTCAGACATTTCTAGTATTCACATGAGAAAAAAAATCTATTTCAACTTGCAATTTTAGTATCAAAGGGATCTGGATACTTTCTATACATATATACCTGTATAAACAGACGTGCTAAAAGCAACATTTTTGGTTCAGATGCCAAAGCTTGATTCTTGTTTCTTAAGATTGGTAGGGAATTCAATTATTCAGTCTGTTCTTAGATAATATTTGAGTAAACGTGCTTGTGAAACCTGTTGTATGTATCTAAGTGCAAAAGGATGAAGGCAAATTTGTCTCTAAGTCTCTGGCTCCCTGTATTTTCCGTGATATGCATTTCAGCACACTTTTTTTTTTTTTTTACAAAAGATACAGTATCAAAGCTTCACAGCTTCTGCTTCATTCAAGCTCAGTTCACATTGGATCACACTGTGTGCATGGGTATGTGTTGTAAGCCAAAAACTCTCAACCACACCCTGCCCCATTCAGGCTGGGGAGTCATCTGGCTTAAAGCTCCATTCACCCCCTATCCCTCAGGCTTGCATGCAGGGAAACTGGCCATAGCTCTATGTGCCCCTGGCCTGTGGCCATTTCAGCCTTGAATGGCCAAATTAAAGATATCAACAAGTGATCCACACATTGAATTTGCTCAAGCAGTGGAGTCACTGGAGCAGAACATCATCAGAAAATCGTCTAAAGGAGCACACCAGAGAGTGAAGGCCATTTTCTTAATAGAAAAACACTCCTTCTCTATCATGCTGTACTTACTCTCCTTTACTGAGAGCATATATCTGATATAAAACACATGGGTGCTTCTCTTCTTAGACCACCTATTAGAAAACAGCCCCCAGCCCTCTGTCCAAGGTGTCAGTCTGCAGAACAAAAAGAAAAGAAAGTCAGGAGACAGTCAGGAGGTTAGGCATGTCTGGGGTCTTAGACAGGCTGATTTAGTCCTAGCTCTATGTTTTGTTATGTAGCTCTATGTTGTTTGATGTAACTCTATGATGTTTTATGCAGCACCCGGGTTCTGGATAAACTTTGTCTCATTTCACCGTGAACTGGATCAGTTATATATGGTTGAAATGACAATAAAAGCTTCTTGACTTGACTTGAAACTGCTGGCCATCTTGAGCATGCACCAGCTCATGGTTCAAGTGGAAGTCCAGATACCATACTTCCATAAGTTCAACTGAGTTTGCTGTTAAATTCTGTTAGTCTCAGAAATCTCAAGAACAATTCTTAAAATTGCATATGCTGATGCCAATCATCAATATAAATGATATCATCTAAATATACAGCAGCATATGTGTAGTCCAGGTGTTGTGTTCTATCCTTAAGACTTTGCTGCTCCAGACAACCAAAAAAAAGGGTGACAAATTGGTTTAACGCCAAAGGATTTAAAAAAAATCTTGAAGTCATGATCTTTGAGGTCATCAAAAACAATGAAAGAATTTCTCCTTCCAATTTGGTAATCTGGGTGCTCCAAGACAGTGGGTGGTTGTCACCAGAGGACACTTGGTTCCATTTGGGCCACACCTGCCATCACCAGAGCCACAGGAATGCTCTTTACATGGTATCAATAGATTGAGGTGGTATATTTGAAGAAAATCACTATTCTTTTGCCTGACCTCTTAGTTGTGTGAGATACTGAAGAGGCCCTGCTTCTGGGATTGCTTTGCATATTCCACTAAACCTATACAAGGCACTGCTGAATGCTCTGTGTTCTAAAGGCCTAGAAAGGCCCGCATTAATTCTGCAACTGAAACCTTGAAATGGAAGAAGATATAATGGTGCTTTTGGAATGGCCAGAGGATTCCCTGGCTAACATTCCTTTGGCATGCCACACACCACCTGCATATTTCCAGCCAACAGAAACAAACATAAGGCTGTTTAGTTCCAGCCCTAAACACCCTGCCAATGGATTTGTGAGGAGCCAATGATGCAATGACATAATTACTCTCATTTTGTTAAAGGGGAATCTCTACAGTGGATGGAGGGCTTTGCTGCTTGATTATGTTTGCCCACTTTAAAGAGGGAACAATAATCATGGAGATGCCAGGACAAACCTACCCAAGCTTTGCCCTTCTCAGGATGAGCAACGTTGTATTTGCCTGTGGAAAGGCTGGGAATGTTAGGAAAAGAAAGCTTCATCATTGTTTATCCACCACCCTACTGACTCTTTGCAGTACTGTCCTTTCAGGTCATGGTACTCCAGCCAAACACACAGTCGGCAATGCTGGGCAGCATGCTGGGCTTTGGGCAGGAGGTTTCCTCACTATGCAATTGCTTCATGCTCATGTTCACAACCATTACTGATGAGCCAGCTAGTGAAGCTGTAGTTGGAGAGGCTGCAATTGGAGAAGCAGTAAGTCATAGCATCATCTGAAGCACAAGTCTGTCCATGGCTAGCTCCTGTGTGATGGCCACCACTGCTCCTGATGACCAGGTTAAAGAGGGCTTGATGTTAGTTTTGGCGGATGTTAACTAGGGAATCACAGAGCGGGGCAGTTTCCATGATGGTGTCTGTTGCACCCTCCCAAATTTCGACACAAAACTCTGTGTGAAGGATGACGGGTTTTTTTTTTCCTTTCTTTAGCGCATTTTCTATTTACTAAGCACAAGACCAAACCATCTCAAAAGCCTACAGTTCTGCTTTGTTTTATGAGAAAGTTCACTTCAAACTGTATGTGTGTCTTCTCTGCCAGCTCTATCTCACCCATGGTGTGACCGAACTGAAAAAGCAAAGCATGCATAAATAAACTGGCAGTAATCAAACAAGAATCATCGCTACTTGCTGGCTGAACCCGCATTTTCTTTGTCCACAACCACACCCCTGCTGCCACAGCATCTGTTTATGTTCAAGTGACAGGACAGACATTTTTCTGCACTTTTACCTAAAGCATGTTTCAGGCTGAATTCCAAATTTTATGTCACAACCTATTTATGCTTTAGGTAAACAACTACAGAACTGATTTAAAACAACAAAAAAGCAACAGAGCAAACATGTGGGCACAACCATATTTACTTTCGAAACATCCCATTCCAGGTTGCAACTTTTAACACACACCTTTTCAACTACATGAAGAAAAATACACTTTAGGTTAAATCCAATTTCTTTTTAGACTGTGCATTTAAAATAAACTAAAATAAATAAATAAAGTAAATAATAAGAAATAATAGTAAATAATGGTTAAGGCAGGGGTCACCAACCTTTTTGAAACTCATAGCTACTTCTTGGGTACCGATTAATGTGAAGTGCTACCAGTTTGATACACACTTCTTGTTCAATTTACCTTTAAGTATATGTTATTATTAATAATTAATGATATACATCTATATCTAGTCATCTATATTTTGCAAGTGTGATTTAAAAAAGAATAGCAACAAAAAATTTGATGCAGTTCACTGGTAAGTGGAGCTACGGTGAGCTATTTATAGAAAAGGCCTGCGGGCGACTCATGTGGTCCTTGCGGGTAACCTGGTGCCTGTGAGCACCATGTTGGTGACCCCTGGGTTAAGGCATTGGACTTTAGTCAAGATAGTCATAAGTTCAAATCCCAGAACCACCAAACCAAGCTGCCACTGCTGGGCCCTTGAGCAAGGCCCTTAACCCTTAACAGCTCAGTTGTATAAATGATATAACTGTAAGTCACTCGGTAAAAGGTCGGAAATTAAACAATATTTTAACAAAAATGAACAAGAGTGGAATCCTAATAGGTCTGTGTGGTGAACATGTCCAAGTCTGTTGGCTTGAGGAAAGAAGCTCCTCCGGAGTCTCTCAGTTTTAGGCAGCAGACTACAAAAATGCTTGTCTTATTGGAAAAGGGTGAATATACAGTTCTTGGGGTGGATGGAGTCCTTGATCATTTTATTAGCTAATATTATTAGACCAGATCTTTAGGTGCAGTTAGCAAAGTGCATCTCTTTCTACAGTGCTTTGCTAATCTGTATCGAACAATCTCAATCTACAATACTGAGATGACTCAGTCATTAAACCCCAGAAATGTTTTTTTTTGAGGTTGGTGGGGACACCGTGAATTTTCCTCAGCAATTTCTGGCTTGTTCACGTAGGCTTGGATGCGATAGTTCAGGTGGGGCCCACAAAGATGTGTACTTCAAGGTACCTGAAGCTGCTCACTCTCTTCACAGAAGGACCCAGCTAATCTTTAGGGGTTTTAGTTTCTCTGCTGCCTCTTCCTGAAGTCCCCAACTATTTCCTTTGTTTTTTGCTGATGTTCAAAGGGAGTTAGCCTGCAAAGAAGTTAATCGTTTTTCCTCCTTGGTCAGATAGCCAGCCATGTTATTGTTGAGGATGAGACCCATAACCATTGTGTCATCAGCAAACTTGATGATAGACATGAAGCTATGAGATTGCACGTCTGTAAAGAAGGGAGTTCAGGACACAATTTTGTGGTGCTCCAGTGCTCAGGGTGATGGTGTTGGTTGAAAACTTTCGCTACAACCATTTACTGCTTGTGAGAATGCCCAGGATCCATTCACACAGAAATGGCATTAGTCAGATACATGAGATTAAAAGCCAACCTTTGTGGGACTATGGAATTAAAGTTGAGCTTTAAACAGCAGCTTCATGTAGTTTTTGTATTTCGGACCAGGAATGACAACAGATGTTTTAAAGCAGATTTGGACTACAGACTGTGGACTACAGCAAGAAAATTGGAAATGAACAGAAGATGAAATTAAACACCGCAACACCTTATCAGTGTAGAATCTCAGGTACACAGCCAAAAAATGGTTTCATGGATGTCTGTTTCCTAATGATTACCTGATTCAGAGACCTCTGAACCTCATCCCCCAAAAACCGCTGCATCTGTCTGTACTGTAATCTAAGACCAGCTCTATCATGGTTATTCTCAAAATGCACATAGAAAATAAAAACAATAAAAGCTTCTTGACTCTTGACTTGACTTGAATGTATCCAGTTGATCTAGTAGAGAAGAGTCAGCTCTCACCACAGCGGTGGATTCGCCTCCGAAAGTGCTGATAGTCCTCGGCCCCTGCCACGTGTCAAGAGACATAAAGCTCAAAATGAGAATCAAACCTTAGCGTTGCTTTGTACACGCTCAAATTCCCCGACGTACGCAGGCATGAGAGAGTGAGCAGCTCATTTGTGCAGCCATGCACACATTCAACCCAGCCCGGATGGTTTAATCCACCCATGTGTGACATGTGTGTTACTTACTCAACAGCATGCTAACAAAGAAAACAACGCATACCATCACCGTAAGGACGTTCTCTAACGTTCTCTACAACAAAATAAAATGATACAACCAGCAGAAAACTGGTATTTTCTAAATATTATAACAATCTCGAATGCACTGTGTTGTTTTTTGTTTATTTTGCTAGCTTCAGGGTTTGAATTTAGCGGTAATGTATTACGTGTTACCGGCCGGAGCAGCCCCTTTAAGGTAGCGAATGTAGGTAAGACATGTGACCGAGGCATCTTGACACGCATCAGGAGTGAGTCATAGACAGATGTGGCGGAGAGAATCCGGTAATTTTCCAAAATAAAACATCGTTCAGAATCAGATAATAAATAAAAACGAAAATAATGTGAGTTATGTATTCTTTCTGTGCGGCCCAATTAACCCATGGACCGGTGCCGATCTGCGGCCCGGGGGTTGGGGAGCACTGGGCTAGACCATATTTTCAAGTTACGATAGGGTCATTGGAACGCATCTCCGTTGTAAGTATAGCTGTGTTTACTTGTAAAAACATTGACTACACAATTTGATATTTGTGGGGGGAAATGCACGTCACTAATTATATTTATCTGGTTTACTTGTTTCTAACAAAAGATGAACAAGGAGACTCCTCCAGATCAACAAATGTGGCAAGGTGAAAAATTATACCATTCCATCCTGCAAATTTCCTCTTTAAACTGCAGTAGCCCCTTTGCTGTAGTAATAATCATCTTGCTCTTCTAGGAAGGTTGATTTTGGAACATTGTTGTTGGGATTTGCTTTCTCAGCCACAACAACATTTATGAGGTCAGGCACTATTGTAGTGTCAGGAAATCTGGTGCTCAGTCTGCGTTCCAGTTCATCCCAAATGTGCTCAGTGTTGTTGAAATAAGCGCTTCATACAAATGACTCGAGTTCCTTAAATCCAACCCTGGCAAATACATGTCTTCCTGGATGCCACTGTCATACTAAACGGTGTGATGGTATCTACAGACATTTTGTCATAATAACATTATGACACAGCACAGCAGTACAGTGGGTAACATTACTACCTCATAGCCCAAGGGTCCTAGGTTCAATCCTATCCTGCACCCAGGTTACTGTTTCTGCCATGTTCTTCCTGTGTCTCTATACTTTTCCTGCAGGCTCCTCAGCTTCCTCCCACTCTCAAAAAGGTATGCTGATGTGACATTTACAAATAAACCAATTTAAGAAGTCTTATTTGATGAAGGGAGTGGTTTCTTTTGAGGGACAGAAAGAAATGGAGTGAAATCTGGGAAAGCCTCCCAGCTACAAAGGGAACTCGCTTCTGTGGTGAGCAGAAATCTTTGTGCAATGCAGAAAGCCAAAGCAGAAGAAAATGCTAGAGACATTGCTATTACACAGTCTAGAATTTTGGTTTACAGGCAGCACTGAGCCAGAAAAAGAGACGGCAAGAAGAATAACATGCCCTGCACTCTACCGCATTTTAAGGATGTGCAGTTTGGTCATATCAACAGCTCCGTACTCCGGTATGGTGTGGGTGATGACCTCAATTTCTCTGAGTAAAGTCTTTGTTTAGTCCTTTAACCAAGCTGAATCGGGTATGCCAATACTGCTATCAGGTATCATGGTAGACATTCGGTGCTAATTTATCTATACACTGATGCCAACATAAGATACTGTGACATAAGCCTAGTGTATGTTGTTGTTAATAGACAGTTTAAATGAAAATAATTTCAGACATATTCATTGTTAAATTTAGTGATAAATAGCGTGTTCAGGTAAAATGCTAATCATTTTTCAATAAAATATTATGAAATAATTTAAACTAGTGATCAGGATCAAACAAATAGTACTAAATAACAGTGTCCCTATATTTGAACGTTATTGAAAAGCACCATCAAATACTTGATTCTTATTGGTCTGAAAGTACTGATTAATAACAAAAGCTCTAATAACAGTGCGGGTTTATATTAATGCACTTATTCTAATGTGTTATCTTTTCTATTTTAACAGCAAGGGTTAAGCTATATAACAACATTATTATCTCTGCTATTATGTTGCCTGACATCTACATTTATTGCAAATTATATTCAATTACAAAACCTACCATCTATTATGCACTTTGTGTGGTGGCGCCACAAAATCATCAGAGTACACGTGTATGAGAAAAGCTGCTTCTTGACTCTTCAAATAAATTTAAGAAATGAGTCAACTGACATGAACCTGGAATGATCTGCACAGGTGTTTGTTTTAACCGACACTTCCTGGAAGCCATGCTCGCCTTCCCCCTTCTTCTGCTCTTATTTACGATTACTTAATTTATACAGCTGATCATTTGGGGGTTAAGGGGCCTTGTTTAAGGTCCAGCAGTGGCGCCCTGGTGATGCTGGGATTTGAATTCACAACCTTTTCCCAATTGGAAGTCCAATAGCTTAAACACTGAGCTACCACCCTCAACACATGCAGGGATGCCTGTGCAGGCTGCCTTGCATTCTAAATTCATTTTAATTGAATTCATTAATTATTCATTAAATATATATTTATAAATCAGTTAGAACACTAATTTATATAAAGCATACTAATATAAAAGTACCCAAATATGCAAGCACCGGTACATGTCACTGTTTGTATAACTGTATTTTCCCTGCATAAACCTACATTTTTGATATTATAATTAATATCGGCATGGCTGTGAATACCAGTGATTATATATAATACCCACACACCCCTTTACTAGTAGCACACTTTATTATGATGTGGATTGGATTTTCAATGGTTTTCATATTAATGTCTATATAGATGCTATTTCACCCATCAAGGAATGCATGCATTTGATGACCCCTTAATAAGAAAATATATTTATGAGATTTTGGAAAATGTATAAACTGAAGTCTGAATCAAATTCAAGTATTCAGAACATTAATTTAAAACTTTATAGAAGTTAATTTCACAGCAATTACAGTCCCAACGTTTCCCTGAATAGGTCTCTCAACAAGTGTTGCATACCTAGATATGGGCAGCTTATCCCATTCTTCATGGTAGATCCTCTTAAATTCTATTAGACTGGATAGCACATGTCTGTAAACTGCCAGACATTAAAAAATATGTGGTTGTTGATATAAGTAAAAATTTTCTGTAAGTTGACATTCTTGTGACATTAAAAGAAGAAGTCTCCAGTGTCAGAGGTAAATCTTTATGCTGTGTGTGTTTCTTGGAACCACGACAAGTGTATTTACCATGTGTTACCGTGTGTTTTTGTCTTACTAACTTTACGAGAGATTAACATAAACAGGTTTGCAGATGTTCCAGATCTTGCAAACAAGTAGTGCAGCTTATTGACATGTCAAAATTCATCACTGAGCCAGTGAACAATCAAAAAGATAAAAGCGTGTGTACATCATTTAGCTGAAATGCAGACAGCTCGGAGAAGGACATCATAAAGGATGTTTAAATTACGACCAAAACCATACAATAATAATTAAAAATCATATTTAAATAATTCACAATCATTCAAAATCCAGTTCTCTCAAATGTCATTATTTAGGCACAAAATATTATACTTGAATTATAATATTTTTATTATAATATTATAATAATTCGTGCTGAACAACAGTGCAAAGTGCAGGTATTACACCATAATTACACACTAATATAACGATGTACAAACTTTTTTTTGTTTGGCCGCTTCTGTTTATTGTGTATATTTTTAGCTCGTTTTTTTTTTTTTTACTTCCGCCTTTCATTCATCGGCATGTGCAGCGGGCAGGAAACCGGAAATAAAAATACTTCTCTTTTGTTTTCCTTATCTCTCTTTCTCTCTGACTCTCTCCCTCCCGCTAATTCTGTCTCCCTCTCTTTCTCTGTGACTCTCTCTCTCTGACACTCTTCCTCTGTCTGTCTCTCTCTCTCTCTCCTCTCTCTCTCTCTCTCACACACACACACACGCGCGCTCTCTCCCTCTCTACATCTGTATGTCTCTCTCTCTTTCGCCCTTTCTTTTTCTTTCTACCTTTGTCTCTCTCTCTCTCCCTTTATTTCTCTCTCTACCTCCGTCTCTCTCTCTGCATCTTTATTTGCATCTCGGTGACGTTCCGTTCGCGTGCTCGACGTCAAAACAAAACACACTAGCGTGCGCGCGCCCACACACACACACACCACACACACACCACACACACAGCGCTTTCCAGCAGCTTCGCTTTGGGGCAACGCACGTGCAGCAAGGAAAACACAAACAAACAAACAAACCCAAGCAGCAGCAGCGGCGGCGGCTGGTGTGATGCGCTGATCATAAAAGAGTTCATACACGGAAATGACACCGAGGCTCCGTCCCAAATCGACATATAAGCACAAAACCCTAAACCACTGATAAACAGTACTAAACACTGTGGATGAATTAGTACGAAACCTATTAAAAGTATTCATGTAACCATGGCTACGTCCCAAACCTGATTACTTCTGTAGAGAGTGTCAATGGAGTACAGGATTACAGGACACGGTTCCGACACTGTACAGATGGTTAATATACATATTAGGATGCTGAAGGTTTTTATAGTGAAATATAAAGTGTGGCAGATATATGTCTTGGTGTTTAATGAAGAACATGCTACAAGAATACACGAGATCGAAATAAGCACGAAACTAGACAAACAGCTCAGTGTTGACTTGACACCTGGTGTTTATCCGGGGTTAGTCTGACTTATATAACACTGCAGGCGCTAATTCAGTTTGTCTAGTTCCTGCTATTTCGCTAACCGATCAACCAGATCCATTTCCTTGGATTTCGGCTGCTTTGTGGAAGCGTTTCTTGCGCAACAAACTGCAAGCTAACATTCCCAGCCAAACAGGAAGCTCCAGAAGCGTTAGCCAGCCAGCTAACCGCTGAATTTAGCAACCTGGCTAGCTAACTACACAGCTATAGCCCAGAGATAAGAAGACAAACACGGAGAGATCAGAACTGATCAAACCCGAGTCTGAGAGCATTGAAACAGACATGTCGGACCTGTTTGCCTCTGTAGAATAAGCGCTGCCTCTCGGGGTCCACATTGAAGATCTCCTGTATTTTGAGACGCAGGGACTCGATCTTGGTGAGCCGGGACAGATCCTCCACTGTGCGGGTCTCCGTCCCGTCTATAGTGCGGACCTGAATCCACATCGCGCTTCGGTTTGGCCCCGAGTAACGGTCACGATTAACGGAACAAAATAAATCGGCTTAATCCGGTTTCGGGGGGTCGTAGGGAGGGGAGTGAGGGGGCTCTGAGAGAAAGTGTTCACGTCTACATACACATACACACTCATACACACACACACACGCACACACACACGCTCGCTCTCTCTCCTCTCTCTCTCAGCTCCAGGAGGCGTTACTCACTCACAGCGGTCACGTGGCGCCAGCGGGGGAGAAAAAAAACACGCACGAGACGTTACAAATTCGCGCCTTTTTAAAGACGCAACGCGCGCCGCTGAGGTAACGTGTGAATTAGCCTATTGCTAACATAGGCATGTTTTAATATATGAAATATAACATTTCTAAATAATCTTGCGGTCCAAATTTCAAATTTGGTTTCAATTTTCGATTTTAAAATCGAAAAATTAGTCTTCACATATACGACTTTTTAAAGTTTCGCAGTTTTCTTTTTGTATAAAATGTTTTTTGTTTTTTTTTACAGAAAGGCAGCTGTAGTTTTAGTCTAAAGGGAAATATGAATAAAAACTAGCTAAATAAATTTAAATGAATAGAATTTGATACAACCAGAAGTATTTAGGAAAGATTTTGCAGAAATAATATGATTAGATAGATAGATAGATAGATAGATAGATAGATAGATAGATAGATAGATAGATAGATAAAATGAAAAATAGAGTACTTACAGTTTGATAAACAAATATACGAATAAGTAAATGATACTCACTTTAACAAGGTTTGCTTTTATCAATAAATTATTGTTATTTTCAAAACCCATGAAAACACGTATTGTGATGGAACACGTTTTGTGTGAGGTTTAAATGTAAAGATTTCATGTAGATTGGAATAAATACTATAGAGGTGATCACTTTTTAATTTTGCTGTATTTAGAGGTGTTTCTCTGTGTTTCTAGTTTTTCTTTTTCTTTGTTGACGATAGCAGGAAAAACAAAGACAAAATAAGAAAAACATTCCCAAAAAATGTGCAAAGACACACTTTTTTGCCCCCAGTTTTTCAGCAAGAGGCATGCGATCGATGTTTTAAGCAGCATGTATAGTTTTTATTTATATCTGTACTTTGAGAGTCACTAACAGCTGGAACCAAATTCCTTGTGTGTGTCAACACACTTGGCCAATAAACCTGATTCTGATTCTGATGTGTGTTCGTCCATCAAAATGTAAATAGTCAATATAAATTAAGTAGGGATTACCAAAATGCACATTTCTATTATTTCTCAAACATATCTTATACATCCCTAAATTAGGGTATGGTGTATTTCTTCATGTTTTGAAGAAAATCACTGTGGACAGTCCATGTTCAAATTATTGTTAAGCATAATGTGATATTGACAGTATGAGTGTTACATGAGCTTTGAATTAATTTGGCTGGTGTGAAGACTCCTAGTGTTATACACCCGAGTAAGTATTATAGAATGCTATTATTTGGTAATTATTTAGCATTATATAATGCTATTATTTGCTATTTATTTAGTATTATAGAATGCTACAGTGATTCAGTCATTGTGTGTAACTGATGCACAGAGAGAAAGTGAGAACTGTTAAAAGAGGGAAGATGGAGAGGAGATGAGCGTAATCATTGTCAGATTTGCTGTGGAAGCTGTGAAAGAATGAAAACGATGGAATTAGAAGTGGTAAGAGCTCCCTCTAGTGGAAAGGTGATGAATCCTGGTATAAATGGCCCAAGTAGGCGATTTCTCCTTCATATGCTGTATCTCACTAAAGTGAGTACACTCTTCACATTTCAGCAACCATTTTAGTATATCTTCTTTAGGGACAATACTGAAGAAATGAAACTTGGATATATTTTAGTCAATGTGCAGTGTGTATAGCAGTGTAGATTTACTGTCCTCTGAAAATAACTCAACATACAGCCATTATTGTCTAAATAGGTGGCAACAAATGTGAATACACCCTAAGTGATAACAGCTGTACATCAGTTAACCATGCAAAGTCACATGTTCTATTCATCATGTTTTTGTATGCTTGACAGGATCATACAAATTTGTGTATCCTGTATTAGAGAGGTTAAAATTTGGTGCTTTCAGTACAATTCTCTCATACTGATCTCTGGATGTTCAACACGGCACCTCAGAATTAGAATTTCTCCACAAAGATGATGAGGTTATAAGAAGATCGATAACACCCTGAAACTGTGTAACAGTACATATGCCAGGGGCATACAGAGGTTTTTCAAGATGGGTTCCACTCGGAACAGGCCATGCATGGATCAAAGAAGTTCAATCGTCGTGCTGTGCGTCAGGTGCAAAGTCTAGTTTGAGAAAAAAAAAAA
This sequence comes from Silurus lanzhouensis, assembly GCA_039877035.1. Classification (NCBI taxonomy): domain Eukaryota; kingdom Metazoa; phylum Chordata; class Actinopteri; order Siluriformes; family Siluridae; genus Silurus; species Silurus lanzhouensis. The sequence goes on along the minus strand of JBCEWE010000458.1, from coordinate 5,792,373 downwards.
AACAGACCCATGAGTGCGGGCAGCATTGTTTTAAAATTTGCAGAAGCAGAATGTCTGCTTGTCAGTGCTCCAAGTCAGACTGTACCAAGTCAGTTTGCATGGCCCTCGTCCCAGAAAGAAGCCTCTTCTAAAGCTGGCTCACAAGAAAACCTGCAAACAGTTTGCTCAAGACAACCTGTCCAAGAACATGAATTACTGGAACCATGTCCTGTGTTCTGATGAGACTAAGATAAACTTGTTTGGCTCAGATGGTGTCCAGTATGTGTGGCTAAACCCTTTCGAGAAGTACCAAGAAAATTGTGTCATGCCTACAGTCAAGCATGTTGGTGTAGCATCATGTTCTGGGGCTGCATGAGTGCCGCTGGTACTGGGGAGCTGCAGTTCATTGAGGAATTGATGGATCCCAAAATGTACTGTGACATTCTGAAACAGAACATGATGCTCCTCCCTTAAGAAACTGAACTGAACAGCAGTTTTTTCAACATCATAACGACCGCCAAGATGACAACTACCTTGCTGAGGAAGCTGAAGGTGAAGGTGATGGAGTGGCCAAGTATGTCTCCAGACCTAAAACCTATTGAGCACCTGTGGGGCATCCTCAAGCAGAAGGTGGAAAAGCACCATGTGTCTAACATTCAGCAGCTCCATAAAGTCATTAAGGAGGAGTGGAAAAAGATCGCCGCAACAACCTGTGCAGCTCTGGTGAATTCCATGCCCAGGAGGATTAAGGAATTGCTACATAACAAAATATGGACACTTTAAACACAGTTTTGACATGTTCACTTATTATGACAATTATTATCATTATTGTCAAAATAACTGGCAAAAAAAGTGAGTACACCCTAAGTGAACATGTCAAAACTGTGTCGAGAGTCAATATTTTGTGTGAGCACCACTGTTATCAAGCACTGCCTTAATCCTTCTGTGTATGGAATTCACCAGAGCAGCAAAGGTTGTTGGGTTTCTCTTCCACTCCTCCATAATGACATCACGGAGCTGCTGGATGTTAGAAACACGACGCTTCTCCATCTCCAACTTGAGGATCCCCCACAGGTTCTTAATAGTATTTGAAAAGGGGCAAATTGTGATGGCTAGACAACTGGTTCATAGCATCTTCAAAACTGTAGCTCTTGTGGGATGTTCCCGGTCTGCAGTGCTCAGTATCTATCAAAAGTGATGCACGTGGGGAGTGAAGGCTGGACCATGTGGTCTGATTCAACAGACAGGCTCCTGTACGTCAAACTGCTGATGAAGATAATGCTGTTTATTTTTTTATTTTAGGACTGTTTTGGCAGCAAAAGGGGGACCAACAGAATATTAGACAGGTGGTCATAATGTTATGCCTGATCTCTATATAGATATTGTGTGTACACACACACACATTGACTGGTTTTTGTAAAATTTTGCATTCCCTGGTGTTTGATACCCAGTTAGGAAATTGGCCCCAAAAATAAAAGGATAGCATAGCTCATTGCACTATTATATTAAACATAAGGTAGACTTTGAGAGACTTAAACTATAACTAGTTTCACATTTAGTCTAAAATATTAGGCCTTGTGTTCAAGAACATTCAAACCACCATTTCTACCATAGACAGTGTATTCTTTTCACAAAATACTATACACTTTTTTTTGTTAAATGCTCAGCTGGCCAAATGCATAATCCATTTGTTAATATTAAAAACTTCTAGATAACAGATGTCTAAATAATTTCCACATTTAAGAGCCACTTGACATCCTTGAACACTTGGTTGGGAAATTTTGCACTACAGTCCTAAAAGCCAAAGGACAGAACAGTAAATCTACTTTGAGCTTCATAAAGCATACAAACTATTAGATAGTACTTCATACAATAAGAGCCACAGTTCTTTTTATTATTTTTTTTAAATCTACTTTATTTCTCACATAAGCACAACACTAAAGCTGGGAACATCAAATGAGCCAAACCATGACAAGAGAATTTTATCATTATGCAAGTTATATGATGCACAAATACACAGTCAAAGAGCAGGCAGTAAAACCACTTTGGCATCGTACCAATTTTCACCCAACAAGATTGTCACTTGATTGGTAGATGCTTCAGCACTTACACCTTTATGCCCTACAAATTTCATGTCCTAGTTCATCTTAGCTATGAATCACCAAGCATCAGAACGAACAAATCTTAACCTTATTTTTCCCACAATTTTCCAATATATTTTTTTATTAACTTTAAACCTTAAAGCCAATCGAAATGCAGCGTTAAACAGTACCTATAATAAAGTGTAAACTGGATGACCTTTTTGATGTACATTCAAAATAATAAAGCAAGAGATTTTATAGCTGTGAGAATTACAACATACTAATGATTTTCTCTTATACAACAGGATTATAATATAGACCAAAGCTAAAAAGGCTCAAGATGGAGGAATGATGGAGAAAAAGAAATAATGTCAGCCTGCATTACATCAATAAATTCGCTCTATTACAATAACAAAAGCAAAAGGTGTGTAAAAGTGAAGAGCAGGGGGAAACAAATTAAGAGATGTGATGGGTTTAAGTCTAATCTTCATCCGATGAGTCTTTATCGAAGTTGTAGGCCATAAAGAAGACGTCAGGTCGAGGCGGGACAGGGGAACGGCCTGGACTCACAACCTCAAAGCCCAGGAAACTAAACGTACGCACCAACTTAGCTGCACAGATCATAGAATCAGAAAACAAAAGATTAGAGCAATTAGTGTTTCAATTCAATCAGATAAATTATAGACAAGTGCTTAAATTATGGCTGTAAATCAATTAAAAGCACATTATCTGTTCTTAAATGTACCTTGAATTAATACTTTAAGTTTCCAATACTGTAATTAACATGAACAAATAGATGCTTTACTCTAATGTCTGTTTATTAGTAAAAGATATTTAAATAAAATAAAACCCCCGACTTTTATTCAAGGAATTAGATATGCTTGGCTGTTGAAATCAGTGAGATGCTTCATGGAAAATTTGTCAATTATAAAATCATTCTATTTTGAAATAGTATGTTTGTGAGGAGGACCCCCCCCCCCTCCAAAACACTGACACTAAAGGGCACGTTTCCCTCGTTACGTTATACCACAACTTCTTAAACACTGATTGGCATTAAGCTGGAACGTACCACGATCGTCTCTGTTCTTGTAAAAGCAAACAAACACACTGGTGACCTTCAAATGTTCTTCAGCAAACTCCAGCAAAGATGCAAAGCTGAAAGCGGAAAAACAATTTGTTATAAATCACCCAGTTTACTTTTTGCAAATTTAGATTTCAAATAAAAATTTCACCCTTATTTTACACATGGCACTTTTAGCTGAAACATTCCCCCAACCCCCCGGTTGAGCTCTGACCTCTCTTTGCTGCCCTCTGGAAGTGGCTCGTGAGGAATCTCGATGTAAAGCGCTTCGCCACGGACAACCGCCTCCCAGCTAATCACCCGAGAGACAGTGGGCTGACTCAGGAAGTGCAGCGTCGCCGGGCGACCACCACCAGCAGGACGTTCGATCACACTTAACTTCCTGTCCTGGAGAGAGAAAGAGGCATTTTGTGTTGGATGATGTTCCAAAACAGTTAAGCACATGGGTTTTGGTAATACATTCATTAAATACATGGTTTGGAATGGCATACATACATCACTTTTGTCCACCAGATGATTAGCAGTTACTATCAGATTACAAATTCATACCAAATATTGCCCCATGTTTCACATTATACGCTCTGACATCCTGAAACAAGGCTAAAGCGTGATTACTGAATTAATGCCTAAGCAATGTGTTAGACGTTTCTATGTGAGGAAGTTAAAAAGGATTTAAAGTTAAATTTAATCAGCATGTGATCTGTGAGCAACATAATGTCAAGTCTGTATTCCAACTCCCCCCCTCACCGTGTAGAGTGGCCGCGCTGAGGGAGAGTGATCCCGTGTGCCATTCCCTCGCCCACCTGGGATCTTCAGGGGTGGGAGAGGGGCATCAGGAACACCACAGAGGCCCGGGACCAGGAGTACTACTACTACAGCTCAGAGACAGACTACAAAGAAACAAAGGAAAAAGAACAAGAGGCACAAAGCACGAGTTAAGAAACATTAACCTGTTCATTAATTTTACATAGGCAAATAATTCAATAAAAGTATAATTAACAAATGAAGGCAAAATTAGCTGCACCTGTTCTTGCCAATGCTAATTAATTTGCTGCCTTTTTATTTTTGGCTTGGACAGCTATCTAGAGGCTTAATCCCTAAATCGGAGTTTCAGATTAATAAGCACCAACACTAATTTACATTCAAAATAATGACCAATGAGCACAGCATTAGGGGAAGAGGAAGAATTTATTTGCTGTAGATATGCTTACAACTAAAGCAGAGATGCAGATTTCCTGCACAGTCAAATATGGAAGCATCAGAACTCCATTAACCATTTACAATAAAATTCATAAATGGTTAATGGAATTATAATTATGCTTCCATATTTGACTGTGCAAGAAACCATAAGCTTCAGTTTAATCAATCACTTTTTATTGGCCACCAGCTGCTATGGTGAAATCCTGGGCTGATCAGTCAGGATTTTCCCCCAGTTTGTCAAAGCTACTAGTTACATTATTACTCACGGTCACTGTACTATTAAATCCAGATTCCTTCCCCCCCCCCAAGCTATCAGCTTGCTCTTGAAAATAAAAACCCTACAAACTATTTATATAAAGTGCAGATTCTGACATCATGCTGATGACTTCTAATAGATCATAGAACAAGCTCAAATCCAAATACTTAAAGCCATGAAAGCATAAATTATCCAAACATCACTAAATCACCAAAACACAGCTAATCACTTTTGCTTAAAGATGCATCAGAACCAAACAGAACTTTGTAGCTAAAAGAAAAACATTTAAACAGACCCAGATATTTTAATGGATAATTGTGTTTTACATTGTGTCCTGTAGTCATGAAAAAAAAGGCACGTTCTGCACATTCATGTCTTGAATACAAAAACATCCGTTAGCTGACTACATGCAGCATCACGTGCCTATAAATACGACTTTAAATTTGCTTTTGAGTCTAAAAAGTGAAATTGGTGGTTTGGTTTCTGTTCTGCTCGTTGTACTTTACTAGAACGAGGGGGTGGGGGTGGGGTCTGAAGCAAACTGCATAAGGCTGAAAATGCACATGCAAAAAAACAAAACAAAAAAAACGCGAAAAACGCTAAAAAAAAACCTTTAGCAAGCACGTGTAGTTATTAATTAACCAACTACAGGGAACGCAAATGAGTTTTATAATGACAAATTCGTTTTTACACACAGCAAAAAACACCCCTCGAGCCACAGTGTGACCATTTTCTCACCTTTGTAACGACCGCACTGAGCGACTCCACAATTCAGTTTAAAAGTAAACGACAACAAATATGAAAGTTCTCTTCCTCGTTCTTCAGTTTCACTGCACAGATAAGAGATCTAATCTTACTGATCTGGCTCAGGTTCTAATGTTATTTAAATACTTGAAGGTGAGAAAAAAAATGTTTTTATGATTAGATGTTCATGATTAAACAGACTCATTTACTGAAACACTGTGTACCAGAACAGGGCAAAACATCCAGAGATCCAGGAAATAACATTTCTAATAAATTGTTTCTAAATAAATTTGTACTTTTTTTTTTTTTTTTTTTTAGAAACAAGAAATTACACAATAGTATTAAAATTATTGGAAGTGAAAAACAAATGTTGGGGGGAAAAAAACCAAACACATTGAAGACAAATAACAAAACCGTCAATAAGATGACGTCAGATCACCATGAGGAACCTGTGACGCAACTGTCAAGTAGTGAGGCCTAGACTGCTAAGCTAATCATGCTAGTTTAATATCGACATTGAAACAATTATATATGAAAAAATAAACTTTTGTCAAAACATGCCATCAGAGCTTGTTAATGCGCACTAAAATAATATTACCGAGTGTTTGAGTTTGTTATGTAGTTGATAAGGAGATCGGTTGAAATCTACCATTGGTTGAAATCAACTGCGACGTTTATGCTAGTTTGCTAATCCGGCTAGCTACTTCGTCATTATCCTGTGACCAAAATGAGTGTTGATATTTAGTGTCATATTGTCCGTGTGAAATACGAACTAAACTCAAAAAATGTTACATTAAACTTTAGGTCATTAACCTACGACATCGATAATGTTTTATAAACTGCGCTAATCTGGCTTCCCGATGAGCTCTTTTGAGGCTTAACAAGTGAAACACTGAAAAATATTTGTAAAAGAAAATATCTTCATATAAAAGACAATCTGTCCAAAAGATAACATTTCCACATTAACAAATAATTCCCATAAAAGACTTAGTATTAGTATCGCAGACTGGTCACCCTTCCCCCCACCGCCGCTTCCTGATTATTATTTTTTTTTTTTTACTTACTTGCTAATCATGTCAGAAATATTATTACAATTTAAAGCATCCATTGTGGTTTGACACTGAGGTTTTCCTTCTTTTTCACGGGCGAAACAATGACTGTTGAGTATCCGCTGGAGGTTGGATTTGACCATCCGGCCTCGGAGGAGTTCACGAGGTTCTGACTGTCTCTCAGATCCGGGACTGATGAAAACTCTCGGCGATTCGGGGTCGCTCTTTAAAAAACACAGGGCGCGTTCCAAAATGACATACAACTTAATGCGCATGCGCGAACTCACCCATAGAAGAACGATGTTTCTGCATCCTTTGTAGCACGCAGACGTGTGGAGCGAGGAGGCGTTTGGGACGCGTCCCGTGTTTCCTGCTAAACAGACGCAGGGGCAGTGGAAAATTACTGAGAGCTGCAGATAAAAACAGAGGAAGCAGAAATTGTTCCTACATCATCAGTTGCAGGGAAGAAAAATGTTAAATATTTGCAGTCCCTGCTGTTCTGAATTGCACACTTAAAACCCCAAAACACTTTTTTTTCCAGGTTTCTTGTACAAATGAATCATGTGCAGCAATTCAGAATAAAATTCTGTTGCTTTGTCTTCTGCAGATTAATGTAAATGACACTGTGGTTTTCTTTTCAAACTACACCCAGTACTGACCTTTAGGTAAACTATCAACTAAAACTGATAGAAAATAATGTCTTATTAGAATATGTATAAAAACATTTAATATATTATATGTCTGAATTATTATTATTTTCCTTTTTTGTTTATTGTTTACTTTTTCAATCAAAGCCTTGCATTATTTCACCTCGTGTTTTGTTGTGTACTGTACACTGTATATTCTTTTTTGTCAATTTATTTTTACTACTTCATTGTGCAACTTTTTGAGCTCAAGCATCTAAAAACTTCTTTCTAGACAAATAAAGTAACCGAAAATCCAACTTTTTAGATATAAAATAACTGTACTGAACTATACCAGTGTCTTCAGTGGATGGTGGGATCTTGAAGGTATATATTTTGTGCCTAATTGGAGACCAACTGCTGCTGCTGTTGGTTTCCACGAGTATGTTGACGATCCATGGAGTTACTGAGCAAGGTTAAACTTAACAACCATGAAAATGGATTTGGACTGTATATAATATAAAACAGTCTGCTACGATGGCTTGGGAGTACAGCTGCCATGAACAATTTTTAGAGCCTATCAATCGTCCTCAACAGTGAAGGAACTATAATTAATGGACATTCAGTTTCACCCAGATGAGGGCGGGCTTCCTTTTGAGTCAGGTTCCTCTCAAGGTTTTATCCTCATACCATCGGGAGTTTTTCCTCTCCACAGTCACCACTTTCTTATGGGCTTATTACTAATAGGGCCCGATTTATGCGTTTAAAATTTATATTCGTAATATATTTAATAAACATTTCTAGGGGGGGTCATGGTGTGGATGGAAAGAGAAATGGTGTAGAGGTGATACTGAAGGAAGAGTACAGTAAGAGTGTAGTGGAGGTAAAGAGAGTTTCTGATAAAATATAAAAGAGGAAAGCCAAAGAGGAGGTTTATGGATGTGGTGAGGGAAGACATGCAGGTAGTTGGTTTGAAAGAGGCAGATGTGGAGGACAGGGGGGTATGGAGACAAATGATCCGCTGTGGCGCCCATTAATGTGAGCAGCCGAAAGAAGAAAAAGAAAGAGAAAAAGAAGTGACAATCTCTATTGTTAAAAGCACTATAAATAAAATTTTATTAACCTGAATTTGTATTTTATATCTAATATAAAAATATATTAATATATAATATATTCTTATAAGTCATTTAAGGTAATCTTGGCCAAACTGATCACAGTTAAACATGTAATAGGGTACAAGGTTTGTGTTTTTGTGGCAGGAATTCATCTTTTGCACTGTATGCCCAGTCTTCTTATTTATCATTTTTATTTATTTATTAATCAGTTAAATCGTTTGGAAGACAATAATAAACAGATAAACGAGATTTAAGTTGCCACCTAATGTGTGTTTTGAGGTATGACTTTTTCGGTGACCCCAAGATCTTAATAAGTTTCATTAATAAGGTTTACTGAGAATTAGGTTTAGTAAAACAAACATGCAGTATGTTTTTAATATTTTATTATTTCATAGATTGTATGTTTTTAACCAAAAATTCAAACTGAGTGCTCTGTACATTGTGAGAAAAATAAAACAAAAAGATGAACAAAAACAACAATTAAGTGCCTTTTATTGTAATCTCAAACATATACAGTTGGTAGAGTACACAGTGAAATGAAAAAAATTTCCTTCAGGACCAAATGTGCTATATGAAACAAAATAAAACTTTAATGTACACTAAAAAAAAAATAAACAGCTTACTAAGACTTTGCAGACCTATATTTTGCATGTGTGCAAAGGAATTCACTTTTGTTTTCTGAAAAAAAAATATCGAAGCATTTGGGCCTTCATGACCAAAATCTGTGTAACACCTTAAGGTGTCAAGACTTCATTACACAATGAGACTGTACTGCACACACACACACACACACACACACACACACACACACACACACACACACACACACACACTCTCTCTCTCTCTCTCTCTTGCTTTCAAATTTACTTTGAAATTGTGCACCAAAAACTGCGGCTTAATGTTCAAATGTGTACATATACAGTATATAATAGACCTATATACACTCACCGGCTACTTTTTTAGGTACACCTTACTAGTACCGGGTTGGACCCCCTTTTGCCTACAGAACTGTCTCAACCCTTCATGGCATAGATTCAACAAGGTACTGGATACATTCCTCAGAGCTTTTGGTCCATACTGACATGATAGCATCACGCAGTTGCTGCAGATTTGTCGGCTGCACATCCATGATGCAAATCTCCCGTTCCACCACATCCCAAAGGTGCTCTATTGGATTGGGATCTGGTGACTGTGGAGGCCATTTGAGTACAGTGAACTCATTGTCATGTTCAAGAAACCAGTCTGAGATGATTCGCGCTTTATGACATGGCGTGTTATCCTGCTGGAAGTAACCATCAGAAGATGGGTACACTGTGGTCATAAAGGAATGGACATGGTCAGCAACAATACTCAGGTAGGCTGTGGTGTTGACACGATGCTCAATTGGTACTAATGAGCCCAAGGTTTGCCAAGAAAATATCCCCCACACCATTACACCACCAGCCTGAACCATTGATACAAGGCAGGATAGATCCATACTTGGATGTTGTTGACGCCAAATTCTGACCCTACCATCCGAATGTCGCAGCAGAAATTGAGACTCATCAGACCAGGCAACGTTTTTCCAATCTTCTATTGTCCAATTTTGGTGAGCCTGTGCGAATTGTAGCCTCAGTTTCCTGTTCTTAGCTGTCAGGAGTGGCACCCGGTGTGGTCTTCTGCTGCTGTAGCCCATCCGCCTCAAGGTTCGACGTGTTGTGCATTCAGAGATGCTCTTCTGCATACCTCGGTTGTAACGAGTGGTTATTTGAGTTACTGTTGCCTTTCTATCAGTTCGAACCAGTCTGACCATTCTCCTCTGACCTCTGGCATCAACAAGGCATTTGCTGAACTGCCGCTCAGTGAATATTTTCTCTTTTTTGGACCATTCTCTGTAAACCCTAGAGATGGTTGTGCATGAAAAACCCAGTAGATCAGCAGTTTCTGAAATACTCAGACCAGCTCGTCTGGCACCAACAACCATCCCACGTTCAGAGTTACTTAAATCACCTTTCTTCCCCATTCTGACGCTCGGTTTGAACTGCAGCAGATCGTCTTGACCATGTCTACATGCCTAAATGCATTAAGTTGCTGCCATGTGATTGGCTAATTAGAAATTTGCGTTAACGAGCAGTTGAACAGGTGTACCTAATAAAGTGGCCGGTGAGTGTATATTATATACATATAGAATTATATAGTATATGTATTATATACATTCTAACAGTCACTATTAATGTTCTTATGTGTTCTGTGTTGTGTTTTTTGCACACATGCAAATTTTGTAGTCCTGTGTGTAGGTCGGTATTTCGCTGTGTACTTTTCCAAGTACGTTTGAGATTACAATCAAAGCCACTTAACTGTTCTTTTGGTTCACTTTATTGTCTAGTTTCTTTAAGCGTCACCTGTGAAAGTGCACGTCCTTAAGCAACGTGATGTCCTTTCATGATTTACATCAGCTAAATATGATCTGAGTTTCATTTAGCAACAACTTTTATTTTATTACCATGTTATCAGTGGTCATATAGTAATTTAGTAACAGTGGTTATGTGAACAAATCAGCAGGTTCGAAAAAAATCAGATATAGGGTTATCATGTCAGGCCGCAAGTTATCACATAGTGTGATAAAGTGGATTATTTCCCTGGAACAGCATTTTCAGAAATAATTTATTAATTTCAAGCAACTAACCAATCAATACAATTTCTTATTCAATAAATTTTTTTCCATGTTTTTCCATGTTCCGATTTTTACGATGTGTATACACTTTATACATGCACATAATTTATGTCATAGGCTGCTTGGAGGATTCACAGAGTAAGGATCTCATTTCATGGTGTAACAAACAGTTTCCTATACACAAACACTTTAGTAAAAAAAAAAACCTCTCCTAAAGTAAGGAATTTGGGTACATTTACATCTCTGGTTATTAGTGAAAATATACATGCATCATTTCTTCCAAAGTGCAGAAGCTGTGACATTAATGGACACAAATAGTGAGATTTTGAAACAAATATGATTATGCTAAACGGATTGGCTTTCAGGGCTCACAAACATGATAATTCCCTTCAAAAAGTCATTGTTGCTCTGTTATTTCCACACTTATAAAGTGTGTTGAGGAGCTTGTGCTGCTAATAAATGCTGCAAATGCACATGAACACAAAAGAAAATAAATAAATAAAATAAATAAATAAACAATTTCAGTCACGTGACAATGATTATATCGCCCTCTGCTGGAAGAGGTCTAAAAATAAAACTCTAAAACGATCAGCAGATGTCAGTGCTGATTAAATAAAGTGCCAGACTGCCTTTTAGGTGGGTACTTTTTGTACAGAAAATAAATATTTCATTGTCACTAAGACTTTAGTGCTGCTGAACTCTAAATACTAGTCAGAGAGCGTGTGGTTTAATTATTTTGGATAACAGCAGCTCTGACAGCAGTGAAGCTGCAGATCACAGGTTTATATAAATGCTCTGTTCAAACATGTTCTTGTTTCTATAGTAACTCAGGAGCTTAGACAGTGAATGCAGCACCTATTTCAAGGCTAAGAATAAAGTAAAAAGGAAAAAAAAATCATTTATAAAAAGAAAATAGTTTAGTGGTTGAAGTTTTCTGCACTGAGATATAGAACATTTATGGATGGAGTCTCCAGTGTCCAATGTTTCATAACAGAAACATGTAAAGATGTAACTCCATATTGATCAATATTGAAAAGTCTTTAATACAGGAAATAAAAAGATATTAAGAGGTTATTAAAGTTAAAGGTGTTATGGCATAAGTAATATATGTTTTGCTGATATTCCCCAACATTACAGGTACAAAAGTATTGGGACACCTGATTTTCCTAATGTTTGTGGTTCTTCCCGAATTTGTGATCACAAATTGGAGGCACATAATTGTACAGAATGTCTTTGGAGTTGTTAGAATGAAATTTTCCCTTCACTTCAACTAGGAGACCCAAACCTGTTCCAGCATGACAATGCTCTTGTGCACATGGAGCTAGCTTCAAGAAGATGTGCTTCACATGGATTGGAGTGAAAGATCTTGAGTGGCCTGCTATAGAGCTTGGACCTCAACCCTAATGAATACCTTTGATATGAATTGGAACGTTGACTGAACATCAGTACCCGACTTTACTAACACCCTTGTGGCCGAATGAGCACAAATCTCCACATGCACACTCCAAAATTTAGTGGAATCTCTTCTCAGAAGAGTGGAGGTTATTATAAGAGCAAATGGGAACTAAATGTGAAATGGGGAAAAAACAAACAAACAAACATGTAATTGCTTTGTTATGAAAAAATTAAACACTTGACCTGGATTACATAAAAAAAAAAAGTACAGCTCTATATTCTTCTCTGAATCCCAGTTCTCACTGACCCTTGATGCAGCCTACAGCTCTTTTATGCTCCAGTGATGTAACTCTATATGCAATTTTATTTAATAACTATTAAAAATACAACTATAAGCAAACACACCTGGGCATTTAGACATACAGGGTAAACACACGGAGGCATTCGGTCCTGAATGTTCGTGATTAGACTGAATTTCAACATGATCGATGCATATGATTAATGTAGAATCATAATTTATTCTTCTTTTTTTCCCCCAACACACCACATTAATCAGTTTATTATTCTTTTTTCCCCACCCACCTCCTGAATCTTAAAAAGTTATCATTGCATGTCTGAAATCTGATAATCACTGCTTGGATGGAGACTCATCATCTGAAACCAAAAACAGCATCTTTCTGCTTTGATGATTTTAAATGTAAATGTAAATAAAAATTGAAAAAATATAAAAAGGCCCCTCAGTTTTGAAAAGATATTTACAGTTTATTGAGGAATTTTCAGCAGGTTAATTATAGGTAATAATATTCAGAGCATCATTTAGAACCTCACAGCAATACTACAGTGATTTTCACATGGAATTCCGGCTGTAAAAACAAACAGTACACGCACTGGCTAGTTACAGGAGAGCAAGCAAACAAGAGTTTCGGTGATCAGATGGATCCTCGTTAACACCTGCTTCGCACAGTTTCTGTACACGTTTATAAAATGAGTAAAATTTCAGTTTCACATTGAATCTTTCTGGAAATAATCAAGTTTTATACATTTTTACAATTTTTTAGTCTGAACACACGAAAACAAAGTGTATAAACACCACCTTTAGACAACATCTGTAATTATTGGTGATATCCCTGCAATGTTATTTGGATATCGTTAAAAATGTTATAGGAATTGAAGCTTTTTACTCTGTGATCGGCCAATCAGTGCACTTTGTCCATGAATATATACATTTTAAGGGCATATAAAGCGTTTAAAATCTGGGGGTTAATTGGTAATAACCAAAACGGTATAATCGTAAACTCTATATTAAAGCCGATAGATAGGTGCACGACTGTATCCAACAGCAGAGGTATGACTTAGCAATAAACTAACAATTTGTACAGTAACACGACAGTATGAGGTAATGTCCGTGCTGAAATGTAAAGGAATGCACATAAAATCTCTGATCACAACAGTAATACAGAAAATGTAATATCAGCACACAGCTATTCGTCCCTCTGGATCTTTACTGTGACATTTGTGCTGACTAAGCAACATATGTGGAAATCACACACACACACACACACACACACACACACACACACACACACACACACACACACACACACACACACACACACAGGTGTAAAGCAGTCTTTCTGTGGCAGTGAGAAAATTTTTAAAGAAGAGCTGAAAAGGAGAGCTGAAATAATTATCTGCCAATAATGTGCTCAAAGCGGACACGTACGTCTCACTGTTTCATGACCTGTTAAAAAAAAAAAGAAAAACATCCCAGCAAGAATGGAGACAGGAATGCGGACAACACTTGAATGTAGTGCACACTCACATGCACAAGTTATCAGTGTAAGGGTTTGATCATGTGCATCATCTGGGCGGTGTGCAGCAGGGACGGTGGGTGTGTGTTGGAAAAATACTGACAGCAGAGCCAGTCCTCAAGCTCCGTGTTCTTCTCGGGTTCCAGCGAGCGCTCGGCAAACTTCATCATGAGTAGCGCACGCTTCACATCCAGCCAGTTCAACAGTGTATCGTGGTCCTTGTCCTTCTTGTTGTTAAAGGGGACGTGGTCGAGGAGCTCTCGGCGTGGTCCCCAAAGCAGGCTCTGCAGGCCGCGCTTAGCCTCCACAATATGGATCCTCTCATCCGGGTCAGGACGCAGCAGGAGACGAGCGAGACGCTCCAGTCCAGATGAGTAGATTGAAACGGAGGGGATGGAGGGAAGCTCCTCGATGCGGTAATGACGATTTCGCAGTGATGGGACGGCCTCGAAAGGATTGGGCAGGTGCAGCATCTCGTAGATCAGGATACCCGTCTGGAACTCGTCCACTTTGCGGTACTGAGAAGCAGAGACGATCTCGGGCGCCATGCGAGTGAGCTCGGTTCGCTGCTTCTCGTCCGTCTCACAACGTCGCTTCGCTTTGGAGAAGTTGCTAATTAAGAGGCGAGGCAGTGGCTCATGAGGGGTGGGGTCGGCTGTCTGAGGTCGCTTCTGGGGCACCAGGAGCATGTTTTCAAGGCAGAGGTCACGGTGAGTGACGCCGTGGGCTTTAAAGTGCTCGAGAGCGTTACACAGCTGCAACAGGAGGAAACACACCCGCCGCTCGTACACCTCGGGATTCGAGCGATGGAATGACTGATATTCGCTCACAAAGTCTGCCACACTCTGACAAGGAATGTCACGTGTGATCACCACCACACGCTCCTGCTGATCCGTGGGGGTGGGACCCGGTGAGGAAGAAGATGGGGTTAGAGTCTCTTCGTTGTCAGGGAGCATGCTCTGAGGGACACAGGCGAGGAAGTGACCGCAGTCCTGCTGCAGGTTAAAGTGGGGAGGGATCGACTGCTGCACAGAAAGACCGAACAGGTGAGACCGCCTCACTTCCGGGTTATGGCCTTTACAGATCTGCATACAAAAGAGAACACAAATAGAGTACATTTTTACACAGTTAATATCTGAACAGAAGATTTTTTTCCTCTTTAACTCTTTCCTCTATCATTGCTTTCATTTTATCTTTTATTCTCAACCCAGGTTCCCTCTCAGTTCCTCCCATCCATATATCCATCCATCCATCTTTCCATTCACTATTACGACTACTAACGCATTTTACTTAACAAATTCGATCATACACATTATAAAGAAATTAGTTGTGCAATAATACATTTCACCCACGATCCACAATGCTGGCTTAATAATTTAATTTACAATAAATAAATGAATATTTGAAATAAACTTATTAAAATGTCTGAATTGAGAGACCTCTCTATATCTGGATGTGTCATTTTTGTCTGTATAAAACAAAAACAGCTATTTAATATTGTAAACAAAATGTACTACAGGATCCCAATATCTTGATAAAACTAGAAGTGGAGCTTGATGGTGCAAAACTCCAGGTGTGTTCGGTTCTCAGTGTGAACTGCGAGATGCGATCGTCCTTGGCGAGATGAGTGTCACATGCCCGACCTTCGAAAAAATTGTTGACTGAAACATGATGAGCTCGCTGTGTGGTCTGAAGTGTGATTTTACCAGGAAATGAGTCACAAATGAACAAATTTCATAGCCTCTTTCTTGGAAGCATTGCATCAGCACAGGGCTGGTGTCACTTGAGAGCCCTTTTTAATGCATACAACATGGTTGGGTAACATCATAATCTATAATGTGTGTAGGTTGTTAGGAGCTAAGAGGCCAAGAGTGCTCTTTATACATATTAACTCTATGGGTTGTGCAGAGGTAATCTGTTCAGACAAGTCGCACATTCTCATGATGCACATTGTCAAGTTTTTGCACCGCGATGCATATTATCACAATGCACCATAACACTCACACAGACACGCTTACACACTGACCTTGACAGCGTAAGGTGTATGTGTGTCAGAGGAGCAGGAGGCGGGGTAGTATGCGGCGTCCCTGGTCACGCACACGGCACGGCTGCAGTTCAGCTTGAACAGACTCCACTCGTGCTCGTTGAAGAAACGGTGTGTGCGTTTCTGCATGTGTGTAAAACGCTCTTCGCACTTTAGCGACAAGCGGCGCACACACTCGCCGTACAGTCCGCCCAGCCGTGCGTACACACACTCTCGACTTGCCCCGCTGTTCAGCAGGGTCTGCAGAGACGCTGAGGATGAATATGAGAGTTGAGGAGAAGAACCGGAAGTGACTCCACGACCTTTAACTTTAGTCTCTGTGTCAGAGGACGTGGTACGGCTCAGGAGTTTTTTCTCCGGCAATGGCGGGGGACAGAGATTTGGACTTGGGAACAGGGCAGGGCAGGAGCGCTGAGTCGACTCCTGAACAACTATAGAGAGAAAAAAAAGAGAGAGAATGAGACACATTGATTTTAATGCTAACATTTTACACCAAGTTCAGAAGGTTAAAAGGTCAGTTGTTTGTTTTACTGGTCATGTGACTTCCAGACAAATATCATCTTATCTGTCTGTCATGCCAAGAAAAGAGACATAATAGCTATATTAAATGAGCAATGGAGAGACAGACAGACTGCCTCCTGTGTGTGTGTGTGTGTGTGTGTGTGTGTGTGTGTGTGTGTGTGTTACTGTTTAACTAGGCAATGCCTTTCGCACAGCAAGAAGTGGAATGAGATGTGTGTTTTTTATCAGGGTGTGTGTGTGGTCTGTGTACACTCAGTGATACACCACTGATGATTATATAGGACAATTACACACCTGAGAAAGAGAGAAAGAAAGAGAGAGAGAGAGAGAGAGATAACTGGTAGGAAAAACGAACAGAATGAGAAAACGCCAGGGACGACAGGGAATGAGAATCGCAAAGAAATTGAAAACAAAACTGGAAGAGCCAGGGGATTGTGTGTGTGTGTGTGTGTGTAATAAGTAGTTTCATGGGGATACATGCCAGTGCTAGGGTGCTAGAGAGCTAGTCCACTAGCAGACCCAGGGTAATTAGTGATGAACATGTAGTGCACTCACCAGAATCGGACAGAGACGGCAGGCTATCTGAAGAGGCTGTGTGCATTTCCTTCAGTGAGTGAGGGAGCGACTCCACTGATCCTCTCTGATCAAATTCCATACTGCTCACACTGAGCTTAGCACAGGAGCTGCATGTGCACACAGACACAC
The DNA here is from genome assembly GCA_039877035.1 of Silurus lanzhouensis. Lineage (NCBI taxonomy): Eukaryota > Metazoa > Chordata > Actinopteri > Siluriformes > Siluridae > Silurus > Silurus lanzhouensis. The sequence goes on along the minus strand of JBCEWE010000458.1, from coordinate 5,775,115 downwards.
ATTAAATAAACACCTATTTTAAAAACTATTTTATTACAGTATAATTTTTGCTATTCATGTGCTTTTGCTCCAAGTACTGCAGTATGTTGGTCGTTAAGTAGAACATGGTTATTTACTTATGCCAAATACCCTCAAAAAACAAACAAACAAATTGTAAGCTCATGTTTTTAACCCATTTAAGCTCCAATTATGACTTGGATGCTGTAATGAAATGTTATAAATTTGAATTAAATACAGTCCATGACACGCGTCATGTTTGGTTATTTTTGCCTTCTCTTTGTCTTTTCTCCATCTGTCTCACTCCAAGCCCATTTCCCTTTTGCCCAGTGTCTATAGGTCTCTTTCTTTTTTGTACCCCTTTCTCCCCATCAGTCATTATCCATTTGTTAGTTTTTTTTTTTTTTTTTTTTTTTTAATCTTAGCCCTGTAACACCGTCTAAAACACACTACACAGAAGCTCGTTTATGTCTTTTAGACAGTGAAGATACGCTCTGTGTGGAAAATCACACTAACTTTAAGCTAACACATTAGGCTGCCCTTTACCTCATGGCTTCACTTACACAATACTGTAACAAAGCGAGGGCAACTAGATTGTGTCCCAGGGTTGAGATGAGACCTACCGTATATGGGGTAACACTACCCCTCCTATCATCTCATCCCATTTCTGTTCTGTTGATTTACTGCTACAATGCATATATACTTCATATATATTTCGATAAGTATATACATTTTTCCATTGAGTTTTCCATATGCAAATATTACACCGTGCAGCAAAGGAAGCGGTGTAGTGACTATTGCTCTCGCTAGGTGCTTTCAGGAAAGCATGGCGACCTGCAGTATAACAAACAGGATCACAAGCAAGTGCTCAGGCAGTGTAAGAGGATGAATGGTTGGTGGTGGGAACGTAGGGTAAAATGACACCACCACCTGAGGCTCATCAGCATTCGCTGTTTGTTGTGAAAGCACGTGGGGTTTAAACTGTCACACCAAACCATGTGCACAAAACAGAGAAAGCAGCCAGGCTTGTAGCAAAGAGCGTCACCGCATATGTGCTGCTGTGTTAGCGACAAACAGCCCTGTGGGGGAGTGTCGCAATGTTGCTGCAGAAAACACACACAGGCACAAAAAGCATGTGGACAACGACAGCAGCAAACAGGCATACACACAGGGTATGTGTGTGTCTGTGTATGGGGGGTGGGGGGCGGCTTTGTCACTGTGTTGCTGCACAAAACAGACACAGACTACATTTGGTTTAAATAGACTGAAAATACAAGTGCATATTAAACCTGTAATAACAAAGAACCCATTATTCTGATCTAGTACAGACTTAGACTGTGTGTTGTGTGTGTGTGTGTGTGTGTGTGTGTGTGTGTGTGTGTGTGTGTGTGTGTGTGTGTGGAATAGGGGGTCATGGATTTGTTCGAACAAACAAGACGACTCAGTGTCTGTGTGTGCACGTGTGTGTGTGTGTGTGTGTGTGTGTGTGTGTGTGTGTCTTTATCAGCCAAAAATAGTGTATATACGCTCAGTCAGGATCATCTGATCAGCTAAAAAGAGAGAGATGGAGTGGCCTAGTACCACATTAATGATTTTTTCCATTCTCTACACACTGCTGGAGTTTATGCTGCTTTATTTCAATTTAATATGAATTCATTAAAGTTTTAGTGCTGACTGTTACAAAGCACTGAGTCTGAATACTCCTTCTATAAATGTTAAATAAAAGGTATTCTTTACCTTATCAACGATAATGCAGAAAAAAATAAAAAAAACGTTTGTGTGAAGCGTCTGCCATGCCTGAGCTGCTATATACAGGGTCACAGGAGTAATACTGTAATACAATAAACCTGTGCTATAAAACTGCACTACTGTCAGAGCTGCTGTTAGAGAAGATTAATCAGCACCTCCTGATGAATCAGAATCCAGCACATCACAGTGCTGTAGAACAGGGCAAACATACAGCATACAACATACACAAGTACACACACATATACTCAAATAGATCTCGATATCCCATACATAGTTTTTTCTCATCTATGCGCGGATATGCTCTTATTTAAATAACACCAGTGTTTAAAGTTTAACCACAAATTCCTAAATAAATGCTGTTCTGAATGTATTCAGCTGCACACTGATTCTCTAATTTTAAATTTTTTTACTCTTTGTTCTTTTGTGCGTGTTTATGACTGTAAGGTCACACAGAGCCAGAAATCACATTAGCAAATCAGTTATGAGAAACAGAGAGATTGCACCACGCTAAACCGGCGGCTCTAAGCGCCTGGTACTCGTTAGCTGTTTTTGCAAAGCTGACACGGAGTACAACAGTATAATATAAATGAACTGAAATATTTTAAAAGGTGTTTCTTACCGGTGGTGTTTTTTGGGTGGAGGCAATGGAGGTCTTGGCTCACTGCTGCTGCTACTGCCATCAGTTTTCATCTCCACTTGTTTCTCACTGGGACTGTTGTTTCTCTCGTTGGTGCCAGGCAAAGAGTCACACTTGTCTTTCCATTCTCTTTCTGTTTTACACTTCTCCTCCCTTTTCTCCTCCTCGGCTCGAGGCTCCGAGCTCCACAAACTGCTTAGTACTGTGGAGAAAAGCGCTGTGTTACAATAAAGCTAAATTTTTTAACTTGCTGTATTATTGGCACTATACATACCCTTATACACATGCATCCTGTGAGCATTCATACCTGGGCAGGAGGAGTGGGCATCACTCTGACACAGTTTTAGGGGTGGAGTCACATGGAGGTTAAGTTCAGGAAGAGGAGACAAACTGGATGTGCCGAGTTTTGGAGACCGTGAGTTTCTTTTGGGAGGAATGGGTGGGCTGACTTTGGTCTCGGTCTGCATGGACAGGTCCGGGGACAATGGGGTCATTCCCATGACAGATGGAGAAGGTGGCCAATTGAAGACAGGGCTGGATGGGTCCTCCGGGGTCGTGGGGCTAAAATGGAGCCACTGGGTGCTAACAGCAGAATCGGGGCTGCTCAGGTAAAAGGTGCAGTTGTTCTCCTCAGTGTGCGCGGCCATGACTGTGATGGTCGCCCTTTGACCTTCCCCATCGTCACTGGCCTCAGTAATAGTGCCAGTGTTTTGGCGAAGACGGCACTTCCGTTTTGAGCTCTCAGCATAGATGGGCTCTGACTGGAGCGTGGTGAGACCAGTCAGTGAGTCTGTACTACTGCAGTGTGAAAACAAATCCGACAGACTGGGATTATTATGGGATTCTGGGGTTACTGAGGGTGATGAAAGAACACTAAGGGTCTCTGCTGATGCACCATTAACAGTCCTGTTTATATTCCCTGGAGCTGTGTTTATCATCACCTGCACTTCCTGTTTGTTATGATGTAAATGTGAATTACAGGAAGCGATATAAGTGCACTTGGATGTTTTTGCCACCTGTGGACTCAAGTTCTCTTTAAGACCAATAGGACTGCGGCATTCCTCCTGCATGATAAACACACAGCCTGTGGTGGGCGGTGCTTTTGGAGAAACAGGAGTCCTGCTTGAATAATCCAGCTTTGTGGAAATGCCGCTCTGCAGCACCGCATCCTTCAGAGCTTTACTGCAGCAGTTACTGTCAATGTAGAGTGATGAAAGATCCAGAACATTTTTCAGTCCAATTGGACTCTTATGGACCTTCAGGGGAAAAATGTAATAAACAAAAAACAAACACATAAATAAATAAACAACATACATTTCTAGCAGGTCAAATAGTGCAAAAATTCAAACCAAGTAAATAAAAAAATGAATAGCACTATCAATAAGTCTTTATTTATTTAAACATAAACTAATGTTTATACACTAAATACTATCATTAAGCAGAAAATAAGAATCCATGAGTTTTGTACATACGTTTTGAATTTCAGTGCAAAAAAGGTAGTTGTTAGCAAATATATACTAGGCATATTAAAATGTAAAAGCATTTCTAGACACAGAAATCTGACGAAGAGACCTGGAAAAAATATTTCCTAGACATTCGTGTGCCTGTGTACAGGAACTTAATATCAAATTTAATAATAGCAAATGAAAATAAAAATCACACAAGAACATAGGGATGTAATAAAAATGTTACGCATTTTGAAATTTAACAACGTTAAATTTGAAATAAATCTATTATTATTTGTATAGTTATTATTATTATTTGTATATTTGTAGTCATCTGCTCAGTCACTCATACCTTCTGTGTGTTCATGGTAAACTCCGCTGCTGTCTCGGTTGTGTCCAAATTCATCATTGTGGGCTTTACGGCAATAGTGGGCTTGATGTAAGGCGAAGCCAAGGCGACTTCATCCTCCTCTTCGTCCCTGCACAAGTTTTTCCTGCCTTTAGTGTGGGCACTACGTGGGTGGAAGCAGTTTTTACAAGATCCCGGTTTCCACACGTGCTCTGCAAACTCGCTGCACGCTGACATTTTACACGACACACTTCCTGTCTGTGCAGGATGTGGCTCTGATTTACAGGTAAGGGAAGCCAACTAAGCAGGGAAACGTCTGACTGGTCATCATGTGTGTGACCTCAAGACACCTAAGTGGAAATATAAAAAAAATTATAATTGAATTTAAAAAAGGGCAGAAATTAAAACATACAGCAACAAAGTAGTACATAGTATTGAACATAGGTGCTTTAAAAAAAATGTTTTTACCAAACACAACTTACAGTCTCATGTGTAATCTCTCAGTTACTCTTTAAAACTCATGCTACTGAAATTGCCCTCTAAACCACTCAGGCAGCAGCACAAAGGTTGAGAGATCCATTAAAATAACACCCACATCTATCAAGATTTTTCATTGAATCTGTTTAATGTCAGCATGGAAATATCTACTGAGACAAGAATGATCAAAATGTAAAATTAAAAAAAATAAATAAATAAGGAATTAAATTATTACAAAACAAGTAGAAACGATTCGTAATTTTTTTTATTGAAAAATTAAGTCCAGAAGAATTAATAATTAAAATGGGTCTCTCAAATATAAAATACAAACATGAAGTCCAAATTTATTCTTCTTCAAGTCTGGTAAGATTGAATAAAATGTATACTTTTATGTTCAAAATGGTTCGTTGCTTTGAACAAACATTACCAAAAGGTCTACCTTTTATTCTTTTTATTTTTCATTTTGTAGATAAAATGAACACATGGTTCTGGATCACCAGAACTGGTCCGAGTACCTGATGTGCTGCTAATGTAGATCACTGTGTACTCTTTAAAAATAGCTAGATGGAGACGGTAAAGGAGGACACATGCTGACTGAAATTCTTTCCAGGAGCAGCCATTTAACAAGATTTAATTAGACCGAATTTTTTTTTTTGTATACGAGGAAGCATTTTAGCTTGTTAACTGAAAAAATTTAAAGTTTTGTTTGGAATTTAAGGTTAAGGTTGTGCAACAAGGAAAAAAAAACAATATGTGGACGAGTAGAATCAAGGAAACATATGAGATGTACCTTAAAATGTGATTTTTTTTTTTTATTCTTTTTTGAACTATACAGAGCAAGTATGATCGATTCACATAGCATTAACTTGATCCAATAGCATACAGAGCATCTTAAAAGTCTCCATGCATAAACACTTTTTTTTTTTTACACTTTACCAAAACGTAACCTTATTCACAATGCATCCATTGCATGATTGTGTAAAAACACAATTGACCCTCTCCAAGCAACTTTCGCTCCCAGTCTCGCAGAAGTGTCGTGTCTAATGTCATTGTCATATTTCACGTTCAGGTACATGGAAACCTTGTGACAGCTTCCTGATTTAGCCACAAGAATAATTTCAATTCATTCTTCATCTGGCCTGTGCCAATTTCTCCTAATCTTCACACTTTGTGATACTGTATAATCTCATGAGGATGTGTGGTAACATAATACAGAGGTAAATGCCATGTCCTCATTACTCCAACATCCTGATTTGGATCCATGGGTGAGGGGTTTTATTTAAAATACACAAGGAAAATTGTGTTTACAACATAATTCATTCACAATGAAGGCATGTAGGCAGCTGAATGTACTGACGTTAATTTAATAAGAGTTTACAACGAAGTTTTTTCAATGTTTTTATTCAAGTAGTGAGCCCACACCAGAGACATTCTTTGATGTACTGTACATGCATCTGCTTGATATGTTATGCAGCTGATGGCGGTCCGGCAAAACTAGGCTTGCCCAATTTTCATGTTAATCACATCTTTTATGAGAAGAGAACACGGTGCCAGAAAACAGCAGCTTTTCAAAAGAATAGCGTAGTTATATTTCAGATTCAACACTATTCACTCAAATAAATGACACATTAAGTAAAATATACATCTATAAATATATAATTTCTACTTTGTGTGATAAAACATAAAAAAAAAAAGAAATCACAATTAAATTCCTGTTTTAGTTCACACCAAGTAAAATGAGCTTAACCCTGCTAGTACATTTACACCAGCCACTTGGCCCAGGCCTAATCAGGGTGAAACTGTTCTAGTCATCAGTTTCATTGTTCTGCTCAGTCCCATGTTTAACATTCAGAAGACGGGAGTCCTCATGCTGGGGCAGGTTTTGTCTTTGAAGCACCACAATTCAATTCAACAACTGTCAATTCCACATCCAATAAAACACTCATGAGGAGTCTTACTGGAGAAAGCAGGAATGTTAGGAATGTGTGTGAATGTATGTGAGGGGGAATTAGTGACTCACACCATGGTGAGTTTCACACTGCAACAGTGAGGGACAAGGTCAAACACAAACACACACCCTTGCTCTCATTTGTTGTCTCTCTCTCTTCCAGGTTCTCTCATATTCAGAGGATTCAAAACTTATCACTTACACCATTTTAAATGGACCAACACTATGTGTGACTTCATTTAAGGTAAAGAACAACTTCACAAGTTTTGCAGTTATGGTCTAGTGACACTCCTCCACATGACCCTGTGCTTTAAAAGGCTAAAAAAAAAAGGGCAAAACTTCACCTTTGTCCTGCTTTAGTTTCATCACAGGAAGTAATGTAGTTAGGCAACTCCACCCATTACACACACTCTCTCACTTAAACAATGCAACCTGATAACCACAGAAACGTAAGCACTTGCTTGCGCCCAGGTTTCCGTCACGTGACACGCGTTGATAACGTTTACACTCAGCTTCAGTTCATTACAGTTATTAGTCATTACCATTAATCCCACAATGCTAGTGAATTCATGTTGATTCATTTTCGAGCTCTTATACAGCGGATGCTCCAAGTAAACCGATTTGAAAAAAAATTTGATAAAGGAGCCTTAAATAAATTACATGTTGCTACATACTGATAACTCCTGAACTAACCTACTCAGGAACAGATCCACTTCATTTTGTTCATTGTGGATGGAATGGATAGGAGATAAAGGAGGGGTTTTGTCACACGCTTGTGTTCAGCTTAGCAGTAGTACAAAGGCTTTTGTGCTGCTGTTGGCACGATTTGCTCTTTTCCACAGCACAGAACACAGGTCTGATGGTGCATCTGAGGTTGTAGTTAAGTCATACGATAATATAAAATTAAGCAATGAGAAGTCAAGTTGTGAAGTCACGACTGGACTCTGGACACATGCTGTTAATTGTCGTTTTCTGATTCCAGTTATATTTGTCAAGAAACTGCGTCTTTGATTGAAACACATTATATACTTTATGGACAAAAGTACTGGGACACCTGACATTTCCAGCCAAATGTGGCTCTGCCCTAAACTATTACCACAGTTGTGTTTTTCCAACATTGTGGTAGTATGTCTTTGCATGCGGGAGCAATAAACATGAACTGGGAGACCCAAACCTGTTCCAGCATGACAATGCCCCTGTGCACAAAGCCAGCTCCAAGAAAATAAGCTTTATACAAGTTTAAGTGGAAGATCTTGAGTGGCCTGCTACAGAGCTCTGACTTCAAACATACTGAATACCTCTGGAATGAATTGGAATGCTGACTGCACCACAGACCTCCTCACCTTATCTACATCAGTACCTGAATATACAAACTCCCCAGTGGAGGAATGTGCACAAATCTCTACAAGTATGCTTCAAAATCTGGTAGAACATCTTCCCAGAAGAGTGGAGGTTATTGTAACAGCAAATAGGGACTGACTGTGAAATGAAGTGGTCAAAAATCATATTGAAATCTTTTGGTCAGGTGTCCACAAACTTTTGTCCATATAGTGTATATTATAAATAAATGTGTCAAGAGAGATGGTATGTGCCTGATGAGCACATTAAAAGTCAGTTAATAAACAAGTGTGTGAACTTCATCTGTCATTTAGTTTGTTTTAGCAGGTTTTTTGGGGGGTTATTTTGGAATATTCTCTCTTTGTTGATTGTCGTTAAGAACAAAAATAAAATGTGGGTTCCTATTTAGGGTTCCTATATTGGTTTCTATTTAGATACTTGATAGAATACACAGTTTAGTCCATTAAAACATCAAATTTTACTGATAGTCTGCTTAAAGATTGCCAACAACAAACCAGTAAAGGAATTTTATGACCAAAAAAAAAGAGGACAAATAAAATGTATTTAAATGATACAATTGCATTATGTAAAGGAGCCGGCGAAAAAAAAAGTATTCATATATTTATGTTATGTTAAGTCTATAAATGTCAAAGTTTCACAATTTCACAGTATTCCTCAACCATAAAAAAGCAAACAACCCACAGAAAGTTCAAAATTACATTTATAGCAAACACTTTGCAAAAAAAATTAAAGATTAAGTAAATAAATATAAATCTTTGCACTTTCACATTTGGACATTTTGTAAAGCTGTGTACATTTTTAACAACTCAATTTTGTTTACTGATTTTCTCGTTCGTGTGCAGGTGTTATTGACGTTTGAAATGTTCAAAGCGTAATTTACAACTGGTTTGCATGTTTGTGACTCCCACAACAGTAAGCAAACAGGTGCAAGGTAAAGAAAAGAAAACTATTGTAATTTTGCTAATAAAAAAAAAAAAAAAAAAAAAAAAATTATATATATATATATATATATAATTATCTAAATTACTGCATTATGGTTAAATTATTATTTGAATAATTTTAACCATGCTAATTATATATATATATATATATTATATTTTTATTTTATATTTATTTATATATATATATATATATATATATATATAAAAACCTGTTTTTCACAATACTTTCTCAATGGTATATTTCACATGAGGATGTGTTTTTGATACCGTCTCCAAAGCACTTTGGCAAGCCGCTCAGGATAAGGGGGTCTGCTGAATAAGCAGTATAATCCATATAATGTGTATTTTATCACTTTTATATATGATCTAAAGTCAGGTTTAAATAATTTAATAATAAAAAAAATTACTCACACTGGAACAGAACACGACCATTTTGACCATTTTTAAACAACAACTAAAACATTTATTTTGCATCCACTCATTTGAAAGCTCTGTCTGTGCATAAATGCAGTCCATTGTCTCTATTTAGACAGAAAAAAATGTAACCAGCACAGCAGTGCCCAGTGCTGCTGAGCCAGTAAGTGCTGGAATGCTTTTTGATGTAGGTCAGGTCAGCATTGCTGTGTCTTTCAGGGAGTGTTTGATATCAATCATGTATGATAAAGTTTGAAACGTTCTCAGAGCAACAGCAGCATCAGAGGCAGCAATATGACATGTTTACAGCAGGAGTGGATTAAAGAGTTTAACGTGGTGGCCCTGTGCCGAGAAACAGAGCTGCTATGCTACAGCATGGAGGGCGAGTCCATGGGGAGGGGGTGTGACATTTTTGGGGAGTCGGAGTCAGACACAAAAGGGATGAGAACCACTGGAGAATAGAATGAGACTGGTGGAAAAAAAATAGCATTTTGATCTATACTCTGAGTGAACATTCAAAAACTGTCCAAATCATACACCATGACTAAGCATGAAACTGTAACTAGTACACAAGCGGACTTGCACTGATGATGCTTCTATAAAAGACACCTCGTGGTGGATATTATATTCACAAATCGCAAGATCAATGTCATATCACATCAGCACACATCAGTCAGCACAGAAAATTCACAGAAAAAAGTTAGAAATTCAAACCAGACTACCCACTGTCAAATAATTAGCAATCTGAGTGGAAATACATCAGATTTGGTGTACATTGAAACAAAGAAAAAGTACCAATATTTAAGCTTGATTAAAACATTATAGTTTTGCAACATTTGACATTATTTACATTCATATAACTCCGTGAAAGCAGGTTCTATTCATAAGAAAATCAGTTCCTGAGGGCTGAGATGGTGTTTGTTCAGGAGACGAAGAGGAATGCACCTGAACATCCTGACGTTAAGACTCCAGGCCTACGGGTCCAACCGACAAGACAAGACAAAGATGCGGTTTAAGTTACAGCAGAGTGGGTTTCACTTAACCACTCACCAAGGCTCTGTGTGCATGTGTGTGTGTATATAATAGCAGCCAAAATTTATGTGTAATCACCTGTCACTTTAGTCAACACTCATTATTTTATTCATGAAACTCACTTATACTCTTAACTCGTAACTACAATGCAGTGACGTGCAGCTTTTTTCCATCTTATTCATTCACACATCAGCATCCTACAGAGCTTCACCTCTAAAACAGCATATTCCAGTCATTACAGGTCTGCACCCCACACAAAAATGAGTGGAACGAGTGTCTCCTACTGTAATCGAGCACACTGTTATTTAGACCTCGGGTGTAACTGTGTACTTAAATCGCTAGTCAGAAGTTACACAAAAGTTATAACTGGTGGAGTTTGTCTAAAACAGAGGCGCGTTTTAATTTTGACCTTGAACTCCTTCAAATGTAGTTTAATGTAACCACAGCACGTCAGCACGATTTGAGATGTTAAACACTCTAAATGCTGCCATTTTGGAAACAATAAAAGCATAAGCATGACGAAATTGTTAATAAATTAATACTATTGCCACTTTAAAGTCAATAAAAAGGAGCACATTAGATGAGACATGTCAAACAGACACTTCTTTTAATTAAATTTCAAATGTGTGTTTGGTACGCTTGTCCTTCAAACTGTGGACATGTTTTCATTACAGACACAAAAAAAAAAAAAAAAAAGAGCCAACTTAGTGCATATATAATGCATATATAACAACTTAGTCAATCATAATTTTAAATGGATACATAATCAAAGCAATAAGATAATATGATCAAGTGCCACTTTGTAAACTGAATAATTATATGGAATATTGTTTCATTCAACCATATTCACAGTGACTCAATTGCGATCATTTCAACTGTTCATGCAGCAATAGAATGTCAATATATAAGAGACATTCATTTTATTTCAGTCTTCGCCATCTTAACATTCACATATTAGTGTATTTTTAAAAAGTTGTTTTTTATTTATTTTGCAGTCCATATTTTCTATCCCTAATTTTTCTTTATTGCTGCAAAGGAAATTGCTTTAGTTTAAAGGTAACACTGTATTGCACTGTGGAAGAAAAAAAATCTCTCGAATGCATCTAACTCAGTGAAAGTCTGGTAACTTCAAGGAAGTGAACTATGAACAGGTGATTTTAATAGCTCAAAAGACCTACTGCTGCATAACCTGACTTTCAATATGAGGAAATTGCATTTTGATGCAGTTCCAACAACACCTATTAGCCAAAATTATAACACTATGACCAACCGGGTCAAAAAAGGAAATGACTCACATTTTACATTAGAGAAACTGTTCCCATGCTCAAAAAAGGAAGTTCAATTCACCATTTACCGTAATTATTCACTGGGCATCCGGCTTTCCTGACACCATCGAACTTCCGCTGTTCATGTTTCTGTAGTAATAGTTTTCAGTCACATCTTATTTATTATCTTATTTTGTTTCACACGACTAAGGAGGCTTGCAGAAGTTTAAAAGGTCTTGCAATCTTTACGACCTCATTTCTGTGGATCCCAAACCAAATATCGGCATTAAAAATCCATTTTTTTTTAGCATTATTTTCCAGCTAGACTGATGATCATTTTCTGTTACTCTAAACACACCATGGAATGGACCATGGAGTCATTTTGTTGGCAAAAAAAGAAACTGACTAAGAATCAATTACTATTATTGTTGCCATTTAAGTTCATCTAAGGATGTGAATCAAAGAAGAAGCACCTTGATTACTAGCAACTACTGGAAATACTTCAAATGTCATTTCCTCAAAACATAATCCTCATCCGAATTAGAGCAGTTCTCTAAAAGCGTTTCCAGTGTTCCAACAGCTCAAGTTTCAGAACAGTATTTCATTGATAGATAACAACGGGCAAAGTTCCTGCTTTAATACAGTTCCTCAACTCTGCACTTCCTCAGACAGTTTCAGAATTTCAGTGTGAACACATCTACTTCCTAACTGCACTACATTAAATAAAGACTTCCAAACTCCTTTCTTTTGCAGTGCAGTATACTGAAAAGAAAAAAAAGGAACCATTAAGCATTCAGCCCTTTATTCCCTATACTGGGACACTACAAACTCTGTCACTGGTTAGAATAATTGCTCCTAAACCCTGTATAGTGCACAATACACATGGTCGGAAGTAAAAGCTCCCCTCCATTATGGATCATTAAGGTTCCGTCCTTCACCTCATTGAGATGATCGAATGAGTTATTTTACACGTGTAGTGATGCATTTAGGATTGGGCAAATATACAGTACAAAATCACTGCCTAATTTTTAATAAGCAGAAATCAGAAAAAAAAAAGTTTACTGCCTGTGCTGTGAGATAATGGAGTGCACTAAATGGCATTTGAGATTCAGTTGCTCTTCCATCAATGCACATGTTCAGCAGGGGGGCCCACGCGATTCCCAGCGTCCTACTCCACCCCGAATAAGTTTGCCGAGTCTGGGAGGGAAATGAAGTCACCCTGCCACCGTGTCTAACCCACGTGCACTACATGAAAGTCCATTGGACTGCATTGGAAACTTGAATGAATTTAGAAACTCGAATAGGAAAGCACATATATTCTGCTTACAGAGCATTTCATAACTCAAAGGAATGTAAATGAAATGTGGTTTAATGTGAAATAAATACAACATAGATATATAAACACGTGCACACCCACACACAAGAAAAAAACCACACACACACCGCAAACGCGTGACAGGTTCGCGGGGTGTTACTCGGATCGTAGACATTAACAAGCCTGGCTTTACCTCAGTTGAACAGCGCGGGGTCTCTCTCTCTCTCTCTCTCTCTCTCTCTCTCTCTCTCCTTCTCTCCACACCATTCAGTATTCACAGCCTACACCGGATTTCCGTTACAATTAAAAATCCTTAACGGTTATTTTTCCGTTACAGTTCAAATCCCGTAACGCTTTTCTGGTGGAAAAATCCCCACGCGACAGGTTGCAGGGGAGAGACAGCGGGAAGCACGCGAGCCCTCTTTGATGTGTTACAGCCTCCGCAGGATCAGTCAGATTGAAGAGACTGCGAGCAGGGGGGCGGGGTGAAGAGGAAAGGGGTGTGGTTAACAAATCCGCAGGGGGGACATGTTGCCAGATTGGAGCGGCTAATTCCTTTATTATTTTCACCATTGTACATTACATAACGACAGAAGACATCCAAACGATGAAAGAGCATGTTTCAGAATTATGTAGAAAGGTGTCCCAGAATATGTTTCATATTTTCAATTCTTCCAATTAGCCACCTTTTTCTTTGATCACACTCTTGGCATTCTCTCAATCAACCTCATGAGGTGCTCACCTGGAATGGGTTTCCATCATCTTGAAGATGACCCCGGAGGTGTTGTTGAGTGCTTGTTGGCTGCTTTTCCTTAACTTTCCCATCCAACTCATCCCAAACCAACACAAATTTTTAGATCGGGTGACTGTAAAGGCCAGGTCATGTGTTGCAGCCCTCTATCACTCTCCATCTAAAACAAATTGCTTTGACATAACATAAAGGTGTGTTTGGAGTCGTGAAGTATTTATGTACATTGGTGGTTTCTGAGGCTGGTAATAAAAAGCTCTTTTTCTTCCTTGGGATGGTCCTAATGAGAGCTTGTTTTATCATAGCATTTGATGGTTTTGGAGGCTGCACTTTGGGATACATTTAAAGAGTTACTGACCTTCATTTCTTAGGTCAAGTAATAATGGACTTTTATTTTTTTCTTTAATTAACTGTGTGTTTCTTGCCATAATATGTATTTCTACAGTATTTATAGGATCACTAATATAGCTACTGACTCTGTACTTACTCTTTCCTCTGCAAAACAACAACCGATGGTTGCAATTTCACAAATTAACTCTTGACAAGGCACACCTGTGAATTGAATGACTACTTCCTGAATCTGTTGAGACAATGGCATGAAATTACCAAGCTGCCATCAAAGATAAATTTACTTTGGACAATCTCAAATATTAAACATAAAAAAAAAATTATTTACTACATATTTCCACATAATTTGATGTCTTCAGTATTACTGTTGAAAACAATAACAAGAAAGAAAACCCACTGAAGAGCAGGTACACACATGCACATACATATACACACACACACACACACACACACACACACACACACACACATATGTATATATATATAATGTGTGTATATGTGTATACAATGCTGATTAAAATTATGCAGATACATACAAAGTATTTCAAAACTGAATGGATGAAAGTTAGTTACAGAGGTTACAGTTAAGATTAGATTTATATCACTGCAATAATTTGCTGTATTAATAATTAAGCTTTTTTTCACAGTTTACTGTTTACAGTTTTGCCTGCTTGCTGCCTCCAGGGATTGTCTGGCTATGTTAAATTGCCCCTAGGTGTGGATGACTGTCTTAATATGTGTAAATGTGTGTTCATGATGCCCTGTGACAAATAGTGCCCAGTGTGAATTAGCTCTATATCCGTTGTGACCCTGACCAGAATAAAGCTGTTACTGAAGATGTGTCTTACTGAAGAGTGCAAGGTCTTCAAAAGATGCTAAGTAAGACAAGAGTGTGTAACAGTATTGACATGTATTTCTCATGTGTATGTTTTAGAATCTTCAACAGATCTACAGTATATGTAAAAGAAAAAACTCAACTTACAGAAAAGATTTTGGAAGACTGTGAAACATTTGTATGGAAAGTACCAGGAGGTCCAGGTAGGGAGCGTGAAAAAGAAAAATAAAGAACATGCTTCAGCATGTCTGATACCATGATAAATACTTCAGGAGACACAGGGACGTGGGAAAGTCAGTGAGAAAGCATGCACTGCTCCTCCTCATTTCACTTTGTTTTTGACTGGGCATGTCCCTTCATTCAGAAAAAAGCACATAACATACTGTGACATGCCAAGTTTTAGCCTATTTGTGTGACTGATGCCTGAATCCAAAACCTTTCTAATTATCTGAAATATTTGTTGACAATTTTCAATACGAAACTATTCATCCTCGGGTCAGTGTTTCTTAAATAGGTAATTAGAGTATGTTTTATTGGCCTAAGAATTACTAAAAGGTCTGAGCACACACTCAGTTTAAACATAGCCTCATTCAACATACTCCAATCTATTAAAATACATTAAATGTGTACATCTTAACCCCTTCATGTGTTCTTGCTATTGCTAATTACCCTACATTAGTAACATTAGCTAGCCTAGGCAGTTAAAAACAGCTAGAAAACTATCTCACATTCATAAATGGGATTTTAGTATCAGAGTTTGAAGTCTAATTTCCTATTGTTTGATTTAAATTATAAATGTGGGTTGCTGTTGCAGAGATAATACGAAGGTCAATTTAGAACTTCCATTCTTTCCATTTATTTTTTTTATATATAAAAAGTATTACTGCATAATTTTGTTTCTTTCACTCAATTTCTTTTCCACGAGCTTAAAACCTGCTTTTTTCTCATCAGCACTTTCTTTGTTAGCTATTCTTTTCACACTGCACTATAACCTTTGACCTTTGAAGTTAATAATTCAGTAAGTCTACCTTTCCTTTTCTTTGCTCTCAGAGTGAGTGATGAATGTGCAGAGTCTCATGTATAGGAAAAAGAGAGAAAAGTAGTACAAGGTTCAGAAATGCTGAAGCAAATTAATAAAACTTATGGGCCACTGTACTACAGTGATGTCAACATGATTTACCTCTACTGTACAGGAGAAGTGTATGTAACAGTAACTGTACTGGAAAATGGACGAGAGCAAGTGGACTTGGGGGAAGTGTTACAAATTGGAACATTAGGGGTGGAGTTAGTGTAAACAGTGGTAATTTGTATGTTTTCGATTTTCCTTCTAAAACAGGAAGCCAGTGTGACTGAGTGTTAAAGTGCTTGACTGACATCAATAGTGTAGCAACCAACAATAGTTGAGATACACTACACCCACTTTGAATCTAAACCAATCTCACTGGGTACATATGTAGAACCGTGTATCACCTTATATGAGATTTGTGGAGAATTACTCACTGCTATGCTCACCTAATTTTGTGGGTTTTAACCAGTACAATATCCTAGATGTTGAGATATGTGTGGAGTTATAAAGATACACTGTATAATTAACTTGAGGCTGATAATCAATGGTGTTTAGAATAAAGAGTAGCAGGGTTAGCAGAGAAGCATCTGACATATTAGAGTAGTAGATGAAAAGATCTCTCAGACATTTAATGATAGTGTATAAGTCAGAATCATGTTCATCATCAGTCTGTGGTAGTAACATTCCAGCACTGAATAGACTCAAGGTGGTAAAACATTCTTATGGAAAGTACCTGTCACAAAACTGCCAACTTGCATCTAAATGAATAAACTTTAACCAAAAAGTAATTGTTTGGAAAAGAGAATTGTGTGCAGCCACATAGCCAAAAAACATTTTACTACTTTAGAGCAAGAGAGGCCTCTGTGTGGGGAATACATTCGAAAAAGAATTTGTGCAAACAGTAAAAAATACATTCTAAAGATAATTTATTTGTGCAAAAATTTTACATTTTCCTGGAGGTAAATAATAATTAATAATAAATGACATTTATTTTTCCCCCAGAAATCTGATCATATTGGTGTCCATAATACTAGCACCAGACATCAAAATCTCTGAAATTCCCATTTTGATTTCAATGAAACTGTACATTGAAAGCATTCCTCACTCCCTATTTAAATCTTTTGTTAATAATTCCATTATATACAGACTTGTGCCTATAATGCATCGGTGGTTTGAATGCTCTGAGGAATGCAGCACACAGGAACTTCAAGGTCTTAATTTTTCCCCCTGAAAGGATCCAGTTTCAAAGGGGTAGATCGGTAATACGAAAATGTTAGAGACAGTGGCACCAGTACTTCCTTTTTGGCATGTTTGTGTGTTATTAAACAATTGTGCATTCTGCACTGAAAAGACACTTAAATTATCATTGTTTAAAATAAGCTGCATAATGCTTTAATATGGATTTAATGAAGGTAGAAATAACAGGACAGAAATTATGCATTTATTATTTTGACAGAATTAAAATGCTCCAAATATGAAAAACTTTTGTGGTTTGTCAGTGGTGAGGGAGATGTTGGTAGATTTGCGGTCAAGTTGCTTTTCACTGGAAGTTCCTGAATTCACCAAACCACCAAAGTGGCACTACTGGGCCCTTAAGCCAGCTCCTTATCCCTTCACTGCTCAGTATAAGTGAAATACCTCAAATCCCATAAATGTCAATATTAATGTTCTATTGATTTCCTCAAGCTGA